>CP129455.1:33667500-34867500 GCA_030445155.1 Quercus variabilis | reverse complement strand
CAGAAAACTACCACTGCTACTGTACTACACAACCAGCCCACAGAGCAGCATGTGAAAACCTCATAATCAGAAAAACTAAACGAACAAACTCTAGGGGGGGTAGAAAGCTTGGTAGTTGGAGTTGGTGGCTCTCCCAAGGATCCCATGTCTGGGATCCCTGGGGACCACTGTTACAGAAATAAAGTCAATTCTCAAATGAAGACATAAGAAACCTTAAAATAGATAAATCAATAAACAAGGTCATACTTAGCTTATCACACTCTTTATTTTGTGATAGCCATATTCCTAGGGCCTCAAGACCTCTCACCAGCTCATTTAATGACATGAGTGGAATTCAGTCCAAAAGATTAATTACAGCTTTATGTTCGGTCATCTGGATTCCTCTAAAGGTTTCCCACCCCCCCCCCCCCCAAAAACCCCTTTTTTTTCTTAAAGTGACCAAGACAGGCATCACTTGAATTAAAAACTGTTTTAGTCCTAGATACATATCGCCAGACAATTAAAACCACATGACTTTTACTTCAATTGGACTTCACCTATGGGCCTAATAAAATAACTCCTGAATAGACGAATTTGCAAAGTAGTAACAAATTAATCTTCCATGTATATCACATGTTATGAGTAAGATTGTATGAGATAATGGTAGTCTTTGGTCCGATTACACTTACCGCACAACCTTTAAATAATAAATGAGTATTAGGGTTAATAAATTCTTTAACCCCAAGCTTAAAATCATAGGAGAAGCGACAAAAGGAATGCATAATTAGGAAGAATTTTCAAGGGTAATTACACTTTGCCACCCTAATCTATACTCTAAATTAAACTTTGCACCCTAAACTTTCAGAATACACAGTTAACAACCTAAACTATAATTTGTGTTACACCTCTCCGTCAATTCTAGCGTTAAATATATGGTGTAAAGTGTAATTAAGAGTATAGTTTAGAGTGGTAGAGTGTAATTTCTACTTTGCTTTTAAGGGATTAAAAAGAAGGAAAATTGGGTTTTTTTTCACATGGTGCTGTCCAAGGCAATAGAAGAAGTGACGACAGAGTGCAAAGTGTAAAATGGATGCTAACCATGCATTTTGAAAGTTTAGGGTTCAAAGTGTAATTTGGGATATAATTTAAGGTGGTAAAATGTAATTTTCCCAAATTTTCATGGAAGAATGGGAAGAGTTCAATAGGCAAGTCCAAAGCCTTATTGCTCTAAAGGTTATCTGCCTTGGGAACATAACAATAGAAAACTTTTTTCTTCAATGTAGAGTGGGCAAGTTGCCTATTAAATATTTGGGGATGCCATTGGGAACTTCTTTTAAGATAACTGCGATATGGAATCCTATTTTGGAGAAAATGGAGAAGAAGCTATTTGGGTGGAAGCGGCTCTATTTATCTAAAGTGGTAGACTCATGCTAATAAAGAGTACTCTCCCAAGTCTCCCTACGTACTTTTTATCTCTTTTTACTATTCCTAAAGCTGTGGCAGCTAGATTGGAAAGTATTTAGAGGAATTTTTTGTGAGGGTCTTTCGAGGGGAGTTTCAAGTTTCCGTTGGTAGCTAGGGATAAGGTGTGTTCTCCCGTTGAGAGGGGCGGTTTGGGGATAAGAAGTGTAGTGTCTTTTAATCAAGCTCTATAAGGGAATTGGCTGTGGAGATTTGGTCATGAAACTACCCATCTCTGGTGGAGAGTTATCTCCACAAAATATGGTGAGGGTCAAGGGGGGTGGTGCACCAAAGTTTGCAGGAGGGCTCATGGGTGTGGTCTTTGGAGAAGCATTAATGAAGGGTGGGAAAGCTTTTCTAAACATTTTTCCTTTGAAGTGGGTGATGGAACTCGTATCCGCTTTTGGCATGATAGGTGGATTGGTGAGAATTCTTTAAAAGATCGCTATCTTGCGCTTTATGCATGTTCAGCAGTCAAAAATGCTTGCATCTCTGAGGTTTAGTGGGCTCCAGATGGGGGTACTATTAGAGTGTGGAATTTAAGGTTTTATAGAGAGTTTGAAAATTGGGAGTTAGGCTGCGTTTGAATTGGTGGTAAACAATTTTAGAAAATCATTTTCCACCTTTTCCGCGTGTTTGGCAGTTACGAAAAATAAAATTTTCCAAAAAATCATTTCCTATTTTCCCTTTGACCACAGAAATGGTTTTCAGTTCCTATTTTCACTTCAAAGTATTTCCGAAGAGAGAGAGAGAGAGAGAGAGAGAGAGAGAGAGAGAGCCTAGATCACAAAGAGAGAGGACGAAGGGACTTCGCCGGCAAACCCTGATCGTCGATCGCTGCACCGCGCCGCGCTGATCGTCAATCACCTTCGACCTAGACCTAGACCCAGCGACTCACACCGCTCCACAAGTCGCACTGCAAACCCACGAACTGCGAGTCACACCAACGAGTCGCACAACGCCTCCAGTCGCATCATATTTGAATACACAGTCGCATCATATTTGAATACACAGTCGCCTCACCGCAACGATCTAACTGGATTTGATGATTTTTTTTTTCTTTGGTTTTGTTTGTTTTGTGGCTTTTGATTGCCAAAGTTTACTGCCGTGGGTTGAATTGAATTTTTGGTGGTGTGTGGTGTTGGGATTTGGCTGTGATTTTGAAATTTTTTATAATAAAATTTGTTTGAATGCTGAGAAAATAGCTGAAAAAATGTGAAAAATGTGTAGAAAAATAGCATTTTCAGAATAGAACCAAACACATGAAAATATTTTCTACAACAATTTTCATAATGCAACCAAGATTCGGGGTGGAAAGTTCGACACCCGGTCTTACTACCATGAGATTCGGGGTGCCTCGAATTCTTTATTTCCTTGGAAGGGTGTTTGGAAACCTAAGATTCCTAAGAGCGTGGTGTTCTTTCTGTGGACTGCTAAACATGGTCGGATCCTCACTCTGGATAACCTAATGCTTAAGGGTCGCCCTTTGGCTAATTGGTGTTGTATGTGTTGCTGTGATGGGGAGTCGGTAGACCACCTTCTTTATTGTCCTGTTACTCATTCCCTATGGGCTTTCATGATTCAGGCTTTTGGTATTCATTGGGTTATGCCGGGTTCAGTGGCGGGTTTATTATCTAGTTGGCATCAATGGCCTGGGAAGCATAATTCGGAAATTTGTAACTTGGTTCCAGGGTGCTTAATATGGATTGTGTGGTTGGAGCGAAATTGTCAATCTTTTGAAGATAAAAAGAAAACGTTGGAGGAGTTAAAGATTTTATGACAACGCAGTCTAATGGAGTGGTCTCGTTGCTAGGGTTTTACTAAGTGTTCTTCTCTCTCTTAGTTTATGTCTTCTCTTAGCTTAGTTTCCTGACTCTTTCTTGCTGTTGTGTTGTGTTGTGTTGCTGTTGTGTTGTGTTGTTCGTCATCATGAACATCTTGTACTTCTCTTTTATTTTCTTCCCCCTTTAATAAAAGTATTCTGTTTACCTATCAAAAAAAAAAAAGTAAAGGAAATTCAAGCATCCATCAAATCATAGAATGAAGAAATAGAATGACTTCCTATGATAAACATCCAGTCCGATAGAGTTTTAAAGAAGAAAATTTTTAAATCAGCTATAGTCCTTTCAGAATCTTCAAAACACCGGTTGTTTCTCTCCCGCCAAATACACCACATCAAACAATGAGAGATAGCCATCCAAATAACACCATCACAATGATGACCAAAATTTCCTTGCCAACAAGCAAGGAGCTCAACTACAATCTTTGGCACCGCCCAGTGGATACTAAACAAGGTGAACACCTTGTAAACAATAGGACAATGTAGTAAAAGATGGTCTATCGATTCTCCATTACTTTTGCACATATAACACCAAAACAAAAATTGCAACTCTAGAAGGAAGCTTTTGCTTCCAAATACTTCTCCAAGGGAAGGATTGAGTACATACACCCAACAAAGCCTAATAGTAACTGCTTACCTCAAAACCCTTGCTCTTAGCAAGTGTCCAACACATCTTATCCTCACCAATACCTCTCAATGAGACTCCATATATAACATTCCAAAAAATAGACAAAGAATCCGACTCCTTATCATGAATTCCTTGCAGGAATTCTAAGTCTCAAAAAAGAACCCCATTAGGAAACTGCATGAGATCAGCCACATAAGCCTCTTTATCATTACTGATTCTGAATAAATCTGAAAAACACGTACTCAAAGGATTATCCCCACACCAAACATCATGCCAAAATTTCACTCGTCCCATCTCCAATATGAAACAGAATGTAGCAAGAAAAATTAGACCAACCACTACTAATAGTTTTCCATAAACTCACCCCATAGGAGCCTAGAACAGAATTAGAGCACCAATCACCCTCATCAACTCCATATTTAGCTCTGTCTTTCCATTTTGCACCCAATGGAAGGCCTAAATATTTCATAGCAAGTGAGCCCTACTTACAACCCAACGCATCTACTAGCATCTCAAAATTTGGAACCACACCCACAAGAACTAGTTCAGACTTATCCAAATTAATTTTCAATCCCGATACAATCTCAAACCATGACAAAAGCAAGCACAAAAACAACATCTAGTCGATATCGGCATCGCACATAACCAACGTATCATCTACAAAGAGAAGATGAGTTACCTATAAGTGATCACTTGTGGAGGTACCCACACTAAATCAAAAAATCGACCTTCCGTCACCACCTTATCCATCATTTTGCTAACTGCCTCCATAACAACAACAAATAATAATGAAGACAAAGGATCACCTTGTCGTAAGCCTCTATAATTCTCAAAGAAACTAGATGGAACTCCATTAATCAGAACTGAGAATTTGACCATGGATATACAATAAAAAATCCATTTTCTCCATTTTCTGGGAACCCAAGCCGCTCAAGCATATACATTAGGAAACCCCAGTTCACATGGTCATAAGGCTTCTCCACATCCAACTTGCATAACACCCCCAGAATTCCTGATCTCAGCCTACTGTCCAAACATTCATTTGCAATGAGATATGAGTCTAGAATCTGCCTATTCTTAATGAAGGCATTTTGAGACTCCAAATAACATCCCCAATCACCTCTTTCAACCTATTAGCCAATACTTTAGCAATAATTTTGTAAACCCACCCTATCAGACTAATAGGCCGAAAATCTTTCACCTCTACTACATCTGACTTTTTGGGAATCAAGGAGATAAAGGTTGCATTTAAACTTTTCTCGAACTGACCTCTCTCAAAAAGAACTTGAAAAATCTCCATGAGATCTGATTTGATAACATCCCAGCAAGCTTGGAAAAAAGCCACAGGAAACCATCTGAGCTCGGAGCTTTATCCCCCTCAAAGTCTTTAATTACCCCCAAAACCTTCTACATCATCAAAATGCCTCACCAACCAGCCAGCCTTGTCATCAGAGATTTTAGGAAAATTCAGCACATCCAGATGTGGGCGATAGACTATGTTCCGTAAATAAATTTTTATAAAACTAAATAATGCAATCCTTTATACTTTTTTGATGATCAAAAGTCAGGACCCCATCAACCTTGAGATTAGTAATTGCATTGTTTCTTCTATGTGAGTTAGCCATTTGATGAAAGAACTTTGTGTTGTTGTCCCCCTCCTTCAAGTAGAGCATTCTTGATTTTTGCCACCAACTAATCTCTTCCAAAATGCTGATTTTTTTAAATTCTATTTGAAGCCTTGCCTTCTCTAACTTCTCCTCTTCTGATAGAACTACCACTTCCTCTTTTGCATCCAAAGCATTCAAATCACTCCACAATTGTATTTTTTTTACAGCCATTTCCGAACTCCAATTCGTTCCACTTCTTCAAGTCTAGCTTTAGGGCTTTTAATTTCATGGCCATTCTGTAGCTAGGCATACCTTGGAATTGATAAGAATCCCACCAATCTTTCACCTTCCCCACTAAACCTTCCACCTGGAGCCACATATTCTCAAAACAAAAAGGTCTTCATCCCTTCTGAATTGCACCACCCTCCAGGATAATTGGAAAATGATCAGATAAGACTCTAGCCAACCTCCTCTGTGACATACTGGGATAATGATCTTCCCAATCAGGAGAAAAAAGGAAACAATCTATCCTGGATCTAGAGATGGAATTAGACCATGTATACCTACCACCTGTCATAGGGATATCCAACAAACCATACATAGAAACGAAATCTGAGAAGTCATGCATTGCTTGAGTAAAATTAACAGCCCCTAATCGCTCCGTTGGGAAACGAACAACATTGAAATCCCCTGATACACACCAAGGCACATTCTACCAACTATGAAGACTCGACAATTCCTCCCACAACAATCTACACTTCCTGTCCACATTAGGACCATAAACACCAGTGAATGCCCATTCAAAATTATCACCCACTTTCTTGAATCTACAAGAAACTGAGTAGTGCCCCACAGCTTCTTTAAACTTCTCCACTACCCTACTATCCCACATAACCAAAATCCCTCCTAAGGCACCCAAAGAACCCAAGTACACCAAATCCACATGGTAACAGCCCCATAAACTTCTAACAAATCCCCTAATAATCAATTCCATCTTTGTCTCTTGTATACATATGATATCAGCTTGCCACATTCTGATAAGGTTCTTAGTTTGAAGGCTTTTATCCCTTTCATGCAGGCCTCTCACATTCCAAGATAAAATCTTCAAATTCATTTAGACACAATCAAAGCCCTCTCCCTACTAACACTGCAAGGCCCAACTAAACAAGAGTCATAATTAACAGAACTAAATAAGCTCTGTAGTTCCCATAAACCCCTCCCGCCTCCCTTTATTTTCTTTTTCTGAGCAGACAACTCAGACTCCCTTTGTTTCATCTTCACTTCAACAGCCAAGAGAAAACTTGTTGCCACTTCTTCCAACCCTTCAACTGAAGTCTCCAAAAAATTATCAAACCCCTGGAATTTACTTTGAAACCATTGAGACATTTGTGGTGAAACATCTTCAACCTTGTCTGAATGATCCCTTATAACTGGAGCCTCCATTGAACTTGACATAGCCAAAGGGGTTACACTCAGTGGCTCTAAAGAATCCTCATAGTGCTGACATACATCAACCAAATCACCAGCGTCTTCTAAAGAACAATCGAAATCGACATCCTCCACAAGCATCGTATCCCATTCAGAATTACTTTGTATAATCTAAAGCCTATTCCCTGGATTAATAAGTTCCTTTTGTTTCACATCAACATCAGAAACCAAACCACTATCTATCAATTGGCTTTTGATCTCAATTGGTACCACCACTTGTCTCCCATCTCTTAGTTCGAGAACCCATTTTTCTAATGTACCCCAAGTCTTACTGGGTTCAATAGCATGCGAGGACAGAATCTGCTGTAACTTACTTTGAATAACTGCAAATTCTCTATCAGAACTGGTATCGGAAGGCACCAAGTGAGAACCATCTGAAATTGACTTGTTAGTACCTGGGCTTGCCAATACAGATGGTGAGACAAGAGACAGAGGTACAAGTTCTGTGATAGTGGCATATATTGAATCAGAATGGGTCTCCGCCGAAACTGGCTTGTTGGCTCCTGAGCTGACCAATACTACTGATGAGAGAACCATTGCATCTTGCAATTTCGAACCTGAGTTTGAAGGCTTGGTCGTAATGTGTGAGATCACCATGGTAGCTAACCCAAATTTTAAACACTGACTGTGGGCTGGGTTTACCAAAGTATGGCTTTGGCACGGCCTCCAAACAGATTTGGGCTTGGCTGTATTAAGTGGGTTAGAAGTAATAACATTATGAACAGTGGACTTTAGAGGTTGCACCACTTTTGGGCCCACTTCATTAACCTCAGACCACGCTATAGCCCATCTCCCATCTTTCCCACGCTCCATACGCATAAAAAGATCCAAGGTCAACTTAGTTTTTATACCGTTACTCTCAATTCCATTTATTGTTGACAAAATCTTCACCCCAAGTTGCTCCCTCTGTCCTTGAATACTTTCCTTGCAGGTATCACAGTGCTGAAATCTCTAGGATTTGAATTTTGAACAAATGCAGTTTTATTCTTTCCTTTATCTCTTCCACCACCATTGTTTTTCTAGCTCCCCGCCACCACCCAACAACAGAAAACATACTGTACTGTTCTCATATTGGCACTGAGTACAGCTTGAACATCTGAACGATTCAAAGGGGACTACAAAGAACTTGGGGTGGAAGATTCTTTGAACATGATCTCTGTTGTTTCATGTCAAAAGGCCTGAATAAAGAATTGTAACAGCCTGGTAAAAAGCCACCAAATTGTTGCTTGACTGCTTCTTAATGACGGGAAACTCATGTTGGTAAAACTTCCAATGTGCTGCTAACAGTGGGATTTGAATTACAGAATGGGACTGGAGGTCTAGAATTTCAATGTTTCTGTTGCTATTCTGTCCTGTAGCTGTCCCTTTATTGTCCAAAATCTGAACACTCACTAGTAATCTAGGGTGGCCATTTCTAACAAGTTCTATATTTTAGTTATGTTTCAATGGCAGCAGACAGTTTTAGGTTCGTGTTAATGAATTAATATTTATGGGTTTCACTTCATGATTTGTTAAGATTCCTAAAAGGGTGGCTTTTTTCATGTGGACAGCAGCACATGGTCGGATACTTACGTTGGATAATCTAATGCTCCAAGGTCTCCCTTTGGTGAATCGGTGTTGTATGTGCTGCTGTAATGAGGAAACTGTGGATCATCTTCTCCTATACTATCCTATAGCTCACTCGTTGTGGGTACGAATGTTACAAGTATTGGGATCCAATGGGTCATGCCAGGTTCTGTGGAGAGTTTGGTGTCTTGTTGGAGTTTTTGGCTGGGGAAATTTTCTTTAAACATTTGGAATATGGTTCCTGGTTGTTTGATGTTGGTTGTTTGGATGGAAAGAAATCAGCACTCTTCTAAGGCTAAAGAGAAATCGAATGTTCAGTTACAAGCCATATGCCATAGTAATCTGTTTGATTGGTCTAGGAGCTGGGGTTCTTCAACTTGTTCTTCCATCATTGAGTTTCTTTCTTCCCTTAGTATTATCCCCTAAGCTGCTTTTTCTATCTTTGTTGTTGTTTGTTGCTTTTTCTTGTGTTCACCATAATGAACACCTTGTATTTGCTTTATTCGTTCTTTTTTCAAGATTACTACTATTTTTATTACTTATCCAAAAAAAAAAAAAGAATTAACTGTAATTCATATGTGCTAAATAGAAGAAAGAAACCAATACTTTCTTTCACTTGCAAGAAAGCCTCCACAAAATTTGACACAGTGCTCAAGGCTGAGCAAAAAATAGTTCCCCAAAATTTTCTACATTAAATAGATGTGTATGATTGAATAGCTTTCTGGCTTTCCCACAGGCTACAGTTTATATAACTGGACAAGTGGATTTCCATGTACCGAATTCAAAGTCAATGGGTATATTTACAAGCCAAGTGCTTAATAAATATCAAACTCTTTTAAATATAGTAAAACCCTGAATCTAACTGGTCACTGGGTTTCTACATTATAATGTGAATGATTGATTACCTTTCCTAAAGTTTATATAACTGGACAAGCAGACCATATTTCCAATTATATACCACATTCAAAGTCACTGGGAATTTAAGAGCCAAGTGGATAACAAACATGGAACTGATTTAAATAATGTAAAACTCTGAATCTTACTTGTCCCCTGAGGATGGAAGTTAGCTTTAACTTTTGCCTCAGCAATAGTAACTTGATTCTTTTAAGTGTGACAGAATGCCGTAGTTCTGAAATTGTTACCCATGCATTCCATAGATTTTTCTGATGCAAAGAAAAACATTCAGATAAGACCAGCGGACTAAATATTGCCACGATCATTTTGAAAAGTTTAGCAGTTAACTGATTTAGCTACATCAAATGTGGCCAGAGATGCTAACACAAATTTTTTTTTTTACTAGGATGTGACAGCAAATTCTGAAATTAAAAACAAAGACCTAGCATAGTTAAAAAACACTGACTGCAAAGAAAAAGCAAAACCAAACGGAAAGTATCGATGCATTAGTTGAAATTATCGCAACAATCAGAAAATCAAGATTCCTTAAATGGGTGTACAAGATTATAGATCTCAAACAATCTGATGAGTAATCTTATAAGGAATTGGGCAAATTATGATCAGGTTTGTTTGCAGCTAAACAGGAAATCTAATAACAATAACCAAATCCTGAGCTTATATAAATTGTGCAACATTATGAGGCAAGAAAGGAAAGGATAATTAGATGTCTGAAAAGGACACACTTTGGGTTACTGCATAAAATATGAACAAAAATCATTTAATAAACCTACTCATTTTTTACGTTTTGATAAGTAGATGTAGATAAGGTTGGTATTAGAAACACTGACAAACTTGAAAGGAATTTAACACAACCCATTTTGCAATTAGCTACTTAAACTGAATTAATTATAGTAGGCCACAAGAATCTTCTCCTTTCCCAGCACCGATCTAAGTTTAGAATATCTAAGTTCTTGAATCAACTGCCATTCTAGCAAAATAAATCTTGAATAGAAAAATTTGCAAAGCAGTAACAAATTAAGTTTCCATGGCTACATCAACTACCCAATTGAACATAGAATAATTGGAACTTAGAACAATCCTCCTTAACCTTACTCTCCACCTCTTTATAACAAGTCTGCTTAATCCACAATGTGTATTTACTAGTGTAAAGACAAGGATGAAAGCTCTCTTTCGATCATAATGATGACAAAAAAGGGGTCCTGGATTAAAAGAGTCTCATTCATTTTCCACGTGCCTGCAAAGCCATGTGAAAGTATATAATGATTGTCTGCAATTACAGTCAAATACTTGCTCCAGTTGGCCGCACAATCCTGAACAGTTTCTTGTCTGACGGCAAAATAATTCCATCCAGCTTTCCTTAAATCATAAAGACCACTTAGAATAGCCATGCAATGGGGTTCACAGTACCCAATCTTACAGAGTGATAAACCATTTAAAAATTCACCAACCCATAATATTAAAAAATTTCTTTTTTACTACTGGAAGCTCAAGAATTTGAGGTGCAATTAAGTACACCACATAGAGGCTTAAATAGAGACATCAATAGAAATAATAAAGTCCTTCCAATTGAGAATGCAGCATCCTTCATCATCGTCTAGCCTGGCTCTATCTCTAGTTAGTAGTGACTGCTTAGGTCTGCATGTCACTTTAATACTTGAACATCCTAAAAGCACCATTGCATATTGCTTAAGATCCTTCCCCCCTAATATTCAGTCTACAATTCTCAAATGAACAGTTATATCCTTTTGTGTTATCGCCACTTGCAATATGCCATTTCTATCAAACCTAAGTTGCACGGACACGGACACGAAGATACGGCAATTTTTGAAAAATAAGGACACGACACGGCGGGGACACGGCGGTTAAATAATTAATTAAATTTTATATTTAGGCATATTTTTTAATATTTTTAGACATAAAATACGTTTATGTCTAGAATTTAAATTATGTAAAAATTACAAATAAATAAATTAACAACCAAATTAATTCAATAATATACATAAAATGTTTATAATACAAACCAAAAATTTAAATAAACTACGTTCAAATACTAATAATAATACTAAAAATAATAGTCAAAATAATAATATATATTATTTTCTCTTGGACCAATGGCATATTAATGACACCATGGCATTGATATATGGTGCTCAAAAGTTTAAATTTGAAGTTGAAAGTTTGAAAGTGACTTTCCCGTGGGTTGGCAGTTGACACACAAAACAAAGAGGTAATATATAAAAAAGTATTATAAAAGTTTAAATGAACAGAAGAAGACAGAAGGCAGCTGGTTCTGCGAAGAAAAAGAAAACGAAAAAGAAGCAGAAGAAGAAGAAGAAGAAGGAGAGAGGAGGAGCTCGCCGATCGGAAGGGACAGGGTATGCCGGCACAGCGTCGACGTCTATGGAGTTCTCCGATCAGCCCGATCTAGCTCCGGCGAGGGACAGAGGGCAGCAGCAGCGGGCAGAGGTCAGAGAGAGGGTACGCCGGCACAGATTTTTTTTTTTTTTTTTTCGCTGCTGGCGTGTCGGACGCGTCGGATCCGCGTCGGCGCCATGTCGAAGCCGCGTCGGCACCGTGTCGGAGAAGCAAAAAAAAAAAAAAAAAAAAAGGGACACCGCCGGACACCGGAATCTAGCGCGTCGTGCCCGTTCCGGTGTCCGATACGTGTCGGACACCGACACGACGCCAAAAATGGCGTGTCCGTGCAACCTAGTATCAAACAATATGCATCTCACCATACAGTTACATTCAACGTATAGAATCTGAAAACTTGCCAAATTCTCAAACCCATCTTTGATGTTGAAGGTCATAAATGAATTATCTAACGCCAAATATATATATATATATATAACCGAATACAATTGACTTTTGGTTGACCTAATAATATTTTTCCACATAAGCTTTTGAATCCTTATACGTTACTATTCTAACATATATTTTTTAATTGATTTTAAATTCTATTACAATATATAATTTAGAATCTTTGCATGCCATATTTTCTTTTTTCTTTTTTTGATAAATTGTCATGCCATATTTTCTTTATATGGTAGAATAGAATAGATAGTTCTATATACCAACACAAATATGCAATCATAATAAATTCCTATTAATAATTACAATAATTATCAAATTTCATATTTAGACAAAAATAAAAGAGAAAAAAAAAATTATATTTTGTTATACTTTACTATGCCTTGCATGAATTACAGACTAGTTAAATATTAAATTGAACAACAAAATTCAGTGCTCTCTAAGAAAAGGAATCCAACAGGGAAGAGTTAATGTATTGAGGTGCTACTATGATTTCATTTTAACATTTAAAGCATTGTAATTGTTGCTTTAAACTTGCTACTGTCATGTAGAAGTGTTCAAGATGACACTAAAAGACAAGTCTAAATCATCTCTGACTAATGAAAACCAAGTCTATACAAACATTAATTGAATTAGAAGAATAAAAAGAAGATACCACAATCAGTATATTACTATATTGAAATAGCCTGATAACCATACCTCAGAATTCAGCCTCTGCACCTTGAAGGTTGCATCTGCCCTTGCATTTACAAACCGCCATTGCAAGTACCGGTTATACAGAAGCCTCAACAAGTGTGCATCAACAATCCGTTCTTCCCCCATCTTCCCTCTCCGAATATCAACAGAGAAACTGAGAATCGAAGGTGTACTACTTGAATTACAACTTAACGAGCCAGTAACAGAATTCCTGACCCGAGAAGGACTAGCAATCCCCCTTGAAGGAGATGAAGCTGAAGATGTCCAAAGTTTATTTGGCGATGCAGGCCTCGATCCTCCCCTAATAGGTGAAGACATTGTCCGAGGAGAAGACATTGGGCTATCACTAACAAACTTTTTCGACTGACCAAACTTTCCTGGCACACTCATTCTCGACCCAGGACTTGTTGATAATGGCGATCCTGGTTCCTGCAGGCGCCGCAACCTGCTATTAGTCTCCTGCCAAAACCTCGCCGACACAACAATCCCTCGATGTTTTCCCTTGGCAACAACCCCACCAACATCTTGCACTCCAGAAGTGCTACCAGAGGACACACTATCAGTATCAGATGCAGTGAGATCAGAAGGCACAGAAGACTCATGTACAGAATTGGCATCTGGGTTTTGCTGAGAAACTTTCAATAACTCAGCATTGCCCAAATCCAAGCTCAATCTACCATCAAAAGAAGCCCTTCTACCCTCATCAACCATCAATGAATTATGCAATGCCTTAACAACCATCCCAGATCCCATTCCACCTATCCTCTTATCAACAACACTAACACCATTCCCACAATCCAAACTCCTAAACAAAGACGGATTCTTCGAGCTCAAATTAGCCACAGCCCCCGAATTCGCTTGCCGGGTCCTACCAGGCCACCTATGCTGCTCAAGTGGCTTAGAATTCTCCGCCTGATCTCCTCCTCTAACCGGGGTCCCCCTCCGCCGCTCCGGCGTGCCCTTCCTCCCATTGCTCAAGCTTGGAGTTGCCGGCGTCTGCGCCTTCGTCTTGCTAATCGGAAGCGAAAAGGCCTCACCTTGAAACGACACCGATAAACTCCGAGTAGAAGTGACCAAAAGCTTTGTAGCCGCCGATACTTCGGCCACATTGCCGTGTCTTGCGTCGGGGATCGCCGTCATGGGCCGAGGCGTAATGGGTCTCCGCCGGTCCGCCGATTGGGACCGCTTCGGAGCCGTGGAAGAAGGTAAAGGAGTAGATACATGTGTGGAATTTGAGGAGCGAGAAAGTAAAGGAGATTGGAATCTTCTAGAAGTAGAAGTAGTAGAAGAAGAAGAAGAGGAAGAAGAAGAAGTAGTTGTAGTTGTAGTTGAAGTGGAAGTAGTAGAAGGAGAAGGAGACATGTACCTTGAAGAGACTTGTCGGCCTCTGGGTCTTCGAGGATTTGGGTTTGCAAAGCCATTGTCTTTCTCAGAAGGAAGAAGAGGAGGCCTTTGCAGATGATGATGATGATGGGTTTCTCTTTCTTTGGGGTTTGTGGAAGTAGCTGCTGCTTCAGAAATAGCAGCCACCATTATAGATGGGTTTTGTGAACAGAAAAAAGTTTTCCTCTTTCTCTGTCTCTTTCACTCTCTCTCTCTCTCTCTCTCTCTCTCTCACATTGCCTCTGAACCCAACAAGGGTTTTCTGTTTCTGTTTCAAAGTTTTGAAGTTTCAACACAAAACCCAAGTGGGTTTTATAGTGCAAAAAGAGATCAAGAAATTTTTGAAGAAACGAGAATGGAGAAATGGGTTTGTGGAAGATTCTTCAGCATTCTCAGAAGAAGAAGAGAGTGTGTGTGATATTTTTCTGGGTTTTGAGAGAGAGAGAGAGAGAGAGAGAGTAGGTGAGTGGGTGAGGACTGAGGGTGAGATTTGAGAGTGGCCGCAGTGCAGGTGATTGGGGTTTTGTGAATCTTTGGAAGGACGTTATGTTAATGTTATATTGTTATTGTTAATAACTTAATATAATCATGTTTATTCCTTTGTTCTTCTCTTCTTTGGAAGGACTATTACATACCCACGGGTATCCAAAAAGTCCCGATTTCAACCTTCAAATTCAATAAATTCATGATTGTAGACCAAAAAAAGAAAAGTAAATATATGATCATGAAAAAAAAAATTTATATGTTTCCCACAACAAAATAAAAGAATCCCTCCAATTGAATTCTGAAATCTCTCTTGTAATTGTACTATAGTTCTGTAATGTATTATATTGCTATTTTTGTGTTTGTTCTAATGAATATTATTGTTTACTAAAAATAAAAAATCTCTCTCATTTTTAACAGAATGTTGACGTTTATTTAATTTTTAAATGCCTGATATCTTCCATCTAAATAAAAATAAGGGATAATTAGTGGATCACTTAAGTTATTTAGAAAATAGTCTACCTTAGGTTAAATTAAGGCTTGTATCATAATAGTAAGCTTAGTTACTTTTTTTTTTTTTTTTAATTCGTCGCTATTGAGGGAGAATTTGCTAGCTTTTGATAAAACTAAGGGCCCGTTTGGTTAAATATTTCTAATATCATTGTTTAAATGTTATGAAAATATGTGTAGATTAAAAAGTATTGTAAAAATACGTGTCGTAGTGTTTAAACACTAAAAACTATTATTTAAACATCCTTACCAAACACCCCCTAAGCTATTTTGTAATATGATGACTTATGTTTAATCTATGCATTTACACCCCCCCCCCAAAAAAAAAAAAAGAGTAGTATGGATGTATTAATTAAATTTCCAATTTTTGATAAGGTTTAAGCCCACAAGAATACATTTTTCTCTTTTTCCCTAATAATATTATTGAAATTTTATGAATAACAGAGTATCAAAAACATTTATTACATTACATACCTTTGTTTGTTAGTTGTTACTGCTTAATTTATAAATTAAGTCAACTTATTTATTTAGTTACAAATTTTAAAAGCCTTGTTTTTTTATACAACTTAGTCAAATATAGTTTATTTTTATCTTATCAAAATAAGTTATAACTTTAAAAAAAAAATATATATATATATATATATATATTGTTATAATAGGTGGAAGAAAAAGGATTCAAACCATATTTTTCCTCATAAATGATATCAATCAATACCATTGATTTATAAGACTTTGACAAATAATTTATAATGAACACACATAATATATTTTTGAAGATTATTCAGTTAATGTGAAACTACTTGGTTTCATAGCTTCATAATTAGACACTAAAATTTTGTAAAACCAACCATATATTAAGCTTGTTCTATGTATCACCACCGCACACTCTTAATGTGATGATCACTCCATAAATATAAGTATTTGTGAGGTGTGGAGAGCAAGGGCTGGGGTGCAAGTCTATAGGAAGGAGTTTCACACACATATACAGCTAGATTAGACTAAAGTAGAATTTGTATTTTATATAAAAAATAAATAAAAAATAAAAGGATGGTTCCTTGTATCATATTCATTTTAATTTTTCATAAGATTTGTTTTAGTGATTGCAGATCCCATCCTTCATTGGTTTTATTATTCTCAACTTTATCTAGAAAACAAACTCTGAGGGGACCAACATAAAAGATATACTTTGTGTATTCTGAAATTAATCAATTGCCAAAACGACTACTTTTCTCAAGAATTGGTTGTTTCCACTTACATCCTTTTTCCAACTCCTTTTGTTTGAGGAGGGAGGAGATGTTGAAAACTTCCCATTTGCTATAGTCACACAATTTATTCAGTGAAAAACTAGCATTTCAGTTGATGAAAGTACAATCTTGTTATGAATTTTTTTTTTTATATATAAAAAAAAAAAAACAAATAGTAAAAAAAAAATTGATTACATATTACATTTGAACATTCTTCCCTGTTTTTTTTTAGAAAGTCTATAAACACAAGAAATTTCGAAAGTAAGCACAGATGAGAACTAATAAAAATTTACCATGCTAATTCAACTGTTGTGAAATTTTTTGAATCGGTAGCATTGCTCTCTTATTTCTTTTTTCTTTTTTGGCGGTTAAAAATTCCATTTTTCTTTAATTATTAATTAATTTACTGATTAGCCTCTAAATACAGTTATCAGTGCATACATAAAAATATATCTTTTTATAGATGGGGGTGGGGGAGTCACAATCTTGAGATAGAGAGAGAATTTACCACATCAGGAAAGACATCAGTAATCTCTCTGAAATTGAGCTCTCTCAAGCAAAATAGTGGTTGATGGGGTCAATAACAAATGTGACAGCCTTAACCAAAATTAATTAAAACGATAACACTGCCTTGTTGTTGTGATTTTTGCAAGCTAAGCTATAGTCTATTATTATTACTAATTAGATTAATATAAGATGCCCAGTCTCTTTCAATCTCTATCAATCTATGTATCCTTTGCTTTCAACGTAGTTTTACTTCATGGAAACAAACACTGCTCCAACTTTTCCCTTTTGTCTCAGCCTGGCTCAATCTCAATTCAACACCATTGCATTCTCAGCCTCTCTTGTTTGCACAGTTTGCGTAGCTCACTACCCACATGGAATTTAATTGTCAAACTCCAAGCAAGTCTTACTAGATTGCTTGAAATTCGCCATTCTATTTTGGAAAACCAGTCATCAATTATAGAAGAAGACAGTTTTAAATTCAGATAAAATTTCCAGCCTTTTTTTTTTTTTTGTCTTTTTAATAGTCATTTGCTTTTTTATTATTATTCTTATTGGCTAGACAATCCAATGTATATTCAATTTTTTAGGCTTTTTTTTAATGGGAAAAAATGGGTAGAGGAAGGCGATCTGAGTCAGTATCTTCCACGTGAACATGACCATAGTAACATTCAACCCACTGCACTTGAGCTCACGGAAGCAGGAGATCCAAATGAGCCATAAAGGTACACCGAATCCAATTATTCAAATTTAACGAAATTTTTGTATCAGTTATCCCATAAATTTTTTTGTTGAATTGAATACATTTATTCTATTAAAAAAAAAATCAATTAGTACCTTAATGTGAGTGTCAAATCATGGTGGAAAGACAATGGAAGTTCATATGTCCAATAAAATCTCTCATGGAGAATTTTATTCAAAACACTTTTAAACCCAATTGCATGACAGTCAAATTTGTTCCATTTTTTTTTTAATTTAAAAATTGATCTAACTTTTATACTTATCATCAATGTGGCAAGGATTTTTTTTTAAGAAGAAAAACAGTAACTTTTTTTTGAACAAAGAAAGCCAAGTCGGCACCAGTGTGGAGGAACATCCCCTCGCCTAAAATACATTATCCTTTTTCTCTCATTGCCCTAATGGAACCACACGATAAAATATATTTATTTTCTTAATTTTTAATATAGATGAGGTTAGTTTTAAATTATTTTAATGTTCTGTAACTTAAAATCTTAAAATAAAAAATATAGTATGAAGTATATTATAAAATAGTATGTTAAAATAAATAAAATAAATTTTTGATGTCTCATTTCTTAGATTTTTTTAAATGGGCTAATGTTGGTGTCTTTATTATATATTTATTTTAAAAAGTCTTTAAAAAAAATTAAAAACAAAGTCCTTTTGTAAAATATTTCAATCATAGAAAACAATTCCAATATAGTTGACTGACTGTGACTCGGCAGAAATCGGAAACAGTGAAAGTCTAGTATTATAGGTGATGGGGGAGGTCTTGGTTGCAAACAGACTCGACAGAACAAATAGTATTAAAAGGCAAAAAAAAAAAAAAAATAGGGACATTGAATTCAGTATTAGATTAGATTATTTTTTTGATGAACTTTTTTTTTTTGAACAGTATTAGATTAGATTATTGTCATCCTTATATGTTCAAACAAAATTAATCCATCCCATCGCATAATAATTCTCTATTATGTCGTGCTGAGAATTGAGAAACCAATGATGAGGCCAAAGAAAAATTTCGGACATCCCGATGTGACATGGACAGACATTTCTGTTTTATAATGTGTAATTTATAGTTTCATCTATTTTTTTGAGACTTCCAAGTATTGACGAAAACAGATTTCGAATACATTATATATTGTACCTCTTTTTGAGAAGAAAATATAAGAGATTTTGTTAAGTATGCTGAAAACAAATCACATCAAATCATGTATCAAAAAACTCATGTATCAAAAGATAATTCAAATTGAAAGGAATATCTTCCATTTATACAATAAAGTCATTTGTTTGAAGAGCTTGTTTAGCCAAAGCATGCACAACTACACAAAGACGATATCTTGACATTTATAATGTGAGAGTTTTCGTTGAAAACATCAAGAAGTATAGTATTGTATGAGATAGATGTATACAACAAATTTGTTTTTCTCTCATGTTATCTAATATCTATATTTATATTTAGGTTGTGAAAATAGTGTCTTATCCCAGTAGCAAGCACCATTATCAAATAATGAACTCTCAATTTATTGGATGCTTACTCTTAGATGATAGAGGTAGCAAAAAATGTAGACAACGTTTATCCTTGGCTCAAACTACCACTATTTGGTATGTTATGATAAATACCATTTTATTTCATTACCAAAAAGACAGTGAGTTGAATCTGTTTAGACTTTAGACTAACATCATTTAGTACTATTTATAACTCCAAAAACTAAAGTAAAATATTTATTAGAATGATGACATGAACTTTTAAAAACTTATATGATAATGTTATTTTATTTCACTGTAAAAAAGACAGTGAGTCTAATCTGTTTAGACTAACATTATTATTTAATTAGTACTATTTGTAACTCGATCTGAAAACTAAAGTAAAATATTTATTAGAATGATGGCATGAACTTTTAAAAACTTACTATACATAATGTTAAAAAAGTTAACAAAAAAAAGTAAAAACTCAAAACCTTAGTGGTCTGTTTAGATGGAAGGAGGAAAGAGGGGAGTGGAGGAGAGAGTAGAGTAAAGTTGACTAAAAATAAGCTAATATTTTGCTAAATTTACTCTATTCTACTCTACTCTCATTTTCTCTCCCTCAATCCAAACGGACCAAAATGAAAGAAATTGCCTTCGTATTCATCATAACTTTTTAGTTTCCGAACTATTATTTCCATAAACAGTTCACAGTGCCACTGTGTTGGTTGTACTGCTTCACCTACCAAGTGAGGAAAATGATTCTAATAATATCAATTGTCAATTGCAGCTTGATTCAGACTTGTACAGCCAAATGCATGGAGCTTGTGGTATATTCGAACTTGTAATAGAAAAACTCATTTGATTAAAGAGTAACTGTACACACAATCCCTAATTTGTTTTGAGCTGCTAAACTGTGTTTGAAGTTTGAACTAATTTTTTTTTTTTTTTTTTTTTGATGAACGAAAAAGGGTTAGGAAGTGACCGACATGGCAATTCTATCTGGGCGTGATCATGATAGCACATTATCTGTTGGGTTTGGGCCTCTATTGGGGTGCAGGGGACCACGGTGAGTCATAGTTTCCCAGCCCCAAGAGGGACATTAGTGAACTTTGAGTTGTTGAGAGAGACAACCCAAGTTTAAACTAATATTATTTTTGCACGAGTCTGACCACAAATATTTTTTTTTACCCATCATCCACAATAACTAAAATGTAAAATAGTGTAAAAATTAGGTTAGATTTCTATTATTGAATAAAACATATGCGCATGCAGTATTATCATTTCCCAAGTTTGTCTTAAAGAAATAGAACTTTTGGATTAATCCTCCTATTTCTGAATCATTTAGAAGGAGGAGTTGTTGGAAGGTGCATGGCACCTTCAAGTCTAGCCCATATAGGACTTGTGTTTAAGCATTGAAGGAATCCTATTTCCATTAGAAGTAGGTGTATGTGTTGCACAAGAAGTTCAAGACTTCTATTCAATTAAGAATAGGAGTGTAGGCGGCATAGTTTTTAAACAAAGCATATTATGTGCTTTCACATATGAAGTGAGAGATTCAGAGAGACTGAAGAGTGAAACATAGTTTTGAAGCCGACTGAAAGAAAAAGATTTGTGCTTTCTGTGGCATTGAGGGAGGGAAAAAAGAAAATGTGATTTTTCTCTTCAAGTCTAGCCCATATAGGACTTGTGTTTAAGCATTGAAGGAATCCTATTTCCATTAGAAATAGGTGTATGTGTTGCACAAGAAGTCCAAGACTTCTATTCAATTAAGAATAGGAGTGTAGGCGGTAGAGCTTTTATATAAAGCATATTATGTGCTTTCATGTATAGAGTGAGAGATTCAGAGAGACTGAAGAGTGAAACACAGTTTTGAAGTCGAATGAAAGAAAAAGATTTGTATTTTGTGCGGCACTGAGGGAGGGAAAAAAGAAAATGTGATTTTTCTTTTGCACAAGACACACAAGGAAGATAAATTAAGGGTTTTCCCTAGGACAATTATTTGGGTGCTACAATTACAAAGAATTGAAGTATTTAGAGTGAAAGATCTTGTTACTAGATTTTGTGGTGATGTTGTATTTGTTCCTAGAGGTATTATTGTATTTTCCCAATTTATTATAAACTCAAGTTTTGGGTATAACTTGAATATTGTAATCTCTATTTTATTATAGTGGATTAATCGGATTTACCCCATGGTTTTTTTCCTCTATATTGGAGGGTTTTTTTTATGTAATTTCTTGGTGTTCTTGTTGGTTGATTTTTTTTTTTTTCACTTCCATTGATTTCTATTTTCTTTATTATTTGGGTTATATTTAATTTAATTCATACATAGATGGGGATTCCAACAAGAGTGCAATATTTTTTAAAGAATTAATATATATAAAGAGGGGTGAGGAAGGGTCACGTTTATCCTATCTAAACATGATCATAATAATAATAGTTCTTTTACTGCCCAATAAGCCTAAAACAAGTATCGGGGCCATAATTTTAATATATGCGTTCTCTCAAGTGAGTTTAGCCACATAGGCTAATCTTAACCACGCATATCCAGAGCGCCAATAGCTCGTGTTATCACCTCCAAAAATTCAAACTTAAGGCCTACCTCGTGCCGAGACTAGCATGACTCTAGGTGACGCTTACAGTTGCATACACTTGAATTTGAGATATCATGCAAAAGGCGGGAAATATTACTTTTATGAAATAATCTTTATTTGGAAATATATAGAAAAAAAAAAAAAAAACAAACAAAATAAAGCACCCTACACCTGCAGACAGAAGAAGATGATCAGTAGGTCCTTTGTTCGATTAAGATCGAAACCCTAAGAATTAATGTCTTTATTGACATATCATGTTGATGGTAATCTTAATATAATCAATATTACTTGATAATGATGTGCTCCTTATCATCCTACAATCTTATTATACCTGCAGGGAGGGGGGGTGGGGATTAATTATAATTCCATTTGCTATATATGTTTCAATACATGATGAAGATTTAGGGTCCATTTAGAAGGAGAAAATGAAATGAATTTTAAAAAGATATTCTACCAACTCTCCTATTTGGGATTTGATATGAATGAATAAAATGATAACGGGAAATATTCATTTCATTTCATTCTCTCCTAAACATTCTTCCAAAAAGTGTGGAAAATACTCATTGTGTTAATGAATAGGAGGTGAAATATCAATTTGATCCTTATTTTGAAAAGAAACAAATAAAATATGAAAGATATAATAATACAACTATATATTTGTTTCTTTTGCATTCCCTTTTTTGTAACTCAAACTCACTAAAAAGATACACCAAATTTTATTTTATTTTATTTCATTTCATTGTTTCAATCTATTGATTTTATTCCATTTCATTTCGTTTTTTAAAAACTCATTAACATAATGCTAGTATTTTAAGAATATGAAAGTAAATATGGTATGACATTATTTAAAATGAATTATTATTTCTTATTTAACAATATGAGATTTTAAACAATGTAGCATCATGTATATCATTAGACACAGTGAAAACGATCAAAACTGCACCATAAAGTGAACTTTCTCAATATCAAAGCAAATTAAAAAGATAATATTTAAAAAAAAAAAGAAGATAATATTTTTAATATGTTGGTATCTTTTGGAAAGGAATAAGTGGTAAAATCAACAGCATAGATATACTAAATAGATAAGATGAAACCCCTCACTTCAGAAATGCAATCCAACCAAGGCTTTGATGTCATCCAAGGACAATGGCAATGCTTGTGTCTGCACTTTAATTATTCAGACCTAAATACTAATTTCAAGAATCCGAAAAAAAGCCACTTGAAAGATTAAAAGGGGCCACTGATCAACTAAACAGTTTAACAGTACCAGTCATAACTCATGAGTGAGATTGCTGTTAAGTCTATAACCAAATGTATCTAATCAAAATAAATGATTATATTACTAAACGACAATCATGAACCTGTTAAGAAACTCCATCCAAGTTGGGTCACCTCATAAATTCACCTAGTTAATTTTACTAATGAGGGGAGAATCATATAGTAATGTTTCTTTTTTTGTTGATTAATGAATCAGTGTAATGTAAATTAAACTATTTATGGGTGTATTATATATGAAATGATTTTTGGTTTTGAATATTTGGAGCCATGTGACTTAAGGTACACTCTATAGAATAATTGGTTTAAAAGTAACACACCCACTAATTAAGTGATGTTTGTTTATTATGCAATATTGGTTAGTTTGCTTTGAACATGATTATAATCTTGGAGAATGATTTTGTCTGCACCCTGTAGCTTTCCTATACATTGCTTCTCCTTTCCACTTCATCCCCACATAAAGAAAGAATGTGACTATTAATGTAGTGCTTACGTTGGCAATTAAGCATGCTCTTAAATGTGGATTTTATACTCAATATTTGTTGGAGTTACATTTTCCACATTTTCTTAGAATCAAAGTTTCAGAGCTAGTTTAAAAAGATTTTTTTTTGAAAGAGCTTTAGAGAACTGTAAGACCACCACCCTTTTCGACTAAGAAATTTGTGATGGGTGACTTGCAAGTTTTGATACATGCTTTTATTTAACTTTTTAATAACCTTCAAATACACCATATACAAGATTAAAAACATTCAACAGTTGCCTCTAAAATAGTATACTCATGAGCTAGTAAAATTTTAAAATTGCGAGGTTGACTTGAGGTAAAGATGCATTGGATATAATAATATGATTCTTGCTCCTCTCCAAATTCTTGGACACAATAAGATTAAATCTTTTTGATTGACAAGAAAAAAAAAAAAGTGTAACAATGGATATTGGGCTGAATTGCATGTCAGCTAGCAGCAATCAAATGGGAAAAGAAAAGAAAAATTAATATTTATCCCTCATTTATGGTGCAACTATTTCTTTCACAATATTTATCCCTCATTTCTGTTTGTTCTAATATATCCTTTTTTCTTATGCTATAACATCTTCGATTTTAACCATTGCATTTAATTATACCCCAACATTGACAAATCCGGATGGCGCATTTCTTGAATGATCCTGCAGAGAAAGATTGTTCACTTTGATTGTTTAAAAGAAATCTATAGAAGGGAAAAAAAAGGCTTTGAAAAAGTAAGGAGAAATATTTAAGTCAAGGAGGTTGGTGAAATAGATAGTTTCAGGTATCTGAGTGGCTTGTGTCGTTTGTGCTTTTGTTATATTTTGTAGGCGATTTCCCCTGAAAATGTAAGCTTATTCTAGGCATATGTCACTAGCTATGTCAGTTGTTTGATTAGTTGAGCAGCATCATAGCAGATGAGACTTATACAATGGCAGTTGGCAATAGTATTAAGCTTTATAACACTAACTGATCGCCTTCCAGTTTCAAGTATTGGAACCTAGAGTATAGCAATTTAACTATCACAATGAGTGTTTCTAGAATCAAACTAGCTAGAGCATTCAATGAACAGTGGAAACCACGTAAAAAATCACACAATTTGGTTCTGCAGAATCATTTTCCTAACTACATCAATAATAACCATGTAATTGTAATGTTATGTGTGTCATTTTATTTTCACAAATTTATCATGTGTGTAATTGTAATGTTATGGTAAAATTTAACATCTGGTCCAGGTTTAAAATACCATCCCATACCAAATATAGAATTTAACTTGAAGACACATTTATCAGGCGAAGAAAAGCATGCCACCATATGTGAATGTTTTCAATGAGAAGTCACAGAATATTCATGTATATCCACACATCAATCGCCCACATAAACACTAGAGTTAGGCAGCATTAATCTTAAGTATTACAAGCAAAGCTTAAGGCTGCCTGTGCTTTGCGAAAGTTCTAATACATTAGCTATTGTACCAAAAGAATGGCCACCTTTCTTTCTTTGAGTTGGGACAGCAGCTTGGGATCTGAGTTTTCCAAATAGCTAGCCCTTAAAATTTAGGAAAAATCTTTTAACTTGAAAACGTGACTTAAAATTTTATGAATCCATATTTATATAGTGAGTAATGCTAGGGATACAAACTTTTTTACAAGATTTTTTACAAATTGCTGATATGATGAATGGTATTAGTAAATAAGAAATGGATGCTAATAGTAGACCTAAATAAAAACCAGTAAGAAGTTGACCATAACATTAACAGTTTGTAAAAATATTGTAAAATAGTTTGTGATTTTAGCATTACTCTTATATAGGTGGGTTCATAAAATTTAGTTCTTAAAGTCACGATTTTCAGTCATGAAATACTGCATGTATTTAGCATGTATTTAAAACACTGTATCAAAAACACAGCCCTAAAATTTATACCAACATATATGACAAAAAAAAAAATTTATGAACCCATGTTTAGCTCTTGAAAATTTAAGCAGGTGAAGGAGCTAATGTGTAAAAGAAATATCATTTCTTCAAGCTTAGGTTGGTAGGTACGTTAGTTAGTTGTTCAAATTTCGAGGAAGATTTGATTGTTACTTGAATGAGTCAAAGAGTTACAGACGACATTCATTCATAAAGTAGAAGAAGAAGAAGAAGAAGAAGAAGAAGAAAAAAGAGGAAAAGTGCTTCAGTTAAGTGAACAACCAAATTTTTAGTCTTCTAGTAGAATAAGTCAATCAACTTAGAATTTATTTTAGTAGTCAAATATGTTTAGAGTACATTTTACATCGTTTATTCCTTAAGTTACAACAACATTACTTTTCTCCGTAGAATAAGCTCTTGCAGTCATATCGCGACCACTTTGCTTGCGAATGAAATATTGGAACCCTAAAAATTCCACGTTAAATTTTATATATATATATATATATATATATATTTTTTTTTTTTTTTTGGCTTGGCGGAGCCCACCGGTTTACACTTAAACTACACTTACATGGTACAGGATTTGAGAGTCGAACGACAAAGTACAATCATATGATAGCTAGCAACAAGAAACTATATATTAAATTTTATATATGGTTATAATCAACAATAATAGAGATTGCAAAAGCAAAAGCCAAAAAACCAGTGATAGGGTCAACCAATGCACGCATTTTGCAGGACTAGTGTTTGCAAGAAAGACCTTGTCGATGAGAGGCTTAAATGCAAAATGGTATCATAATTTTTTTTAAGTATAGTAGAGCTGTTTTACTTCAATACGAGGTCAATTACAACTCTTGTGGCTTGCTAACTTTCAAACATGACATGTTATCAAAAAAAAAAAAAAAAACTTTCAAACATGACACTAATTGCTTCCTCTCTCTCCCACCCGGGGGAGAAAAAAGAGAGAGATTATTATTAGCGTAATTAGGGTTTTGAGGCTAAGAGGATTATAGTTCAATTGACATTTCTTGATGTTTTCAATTGAGATATTCAAATTAAAGTTCAAATCCTCTCACTTCCAACTATCAATGTATATATATATATATATATATATAAAAGGATTTCGAAATTTAGGAATTTCTAGACCTATCTAAGGAGTTGGTGATGGTTTGATCAAATGATGTTGTCATGTTTGTACTGCTACACATGAGACACATGTGATTGTATTAATCTGCAATTACACATGACATATGTGTGTCTGCCTATAGTCAGAGGTGGCTCAAGCATTAGGCCATTTAGGCAATGACCTAAGACCCCCAAATAGAAGAAAGTCCCCTAAAATATAATATATTATATCTACTTTTCTTATAATATTTCCCAAAAATAATAATGTAATAAAAAAAACAAAGCCTCTTACTTAGAATTAAAAAAAAAAAAAAAAAAACATTTTCTATCGTTCGATAGAATGTCATGTCTATCTATCTTACAAAATAAAAATTTTAATTAAAGTCCAAAAATTTAATCAATAAAAATTATTTTAAAAAAATTATACTCTTTTCGAACGTTCAATAAATTATTAATATGTTTTAATAAATTTGTGGTAGTTTAAGAGTGTAAACATTTTCAAGTGATATAATGCCACTTATCGTTTACTTGGCTTTAATCTTCAATTAAATTATTTGTGACTTGGCAATTATATTAGCACCTCATCCACACAGCTTTTCTTCTCTTTGCCACATGTCTTATTAAAAAATTAATTATTAAATTTTTTTGGCCCAACATTCTCAATTTCATTTCCCTAATATTCTCCATGATAAACCGAGTTCTTCTATTGTGTTTACTATTGTTATTCATTGGTCCTCTTACGAGCTAGAGAGTTTTCATTTACTTTTGCTGACCTTAATTCTTCTACTAGAAATTGGAATTTTCAACCTTCCCAAAAAAATTTGAGGATATTTTAAAGCCAATCATTTACCTTAGATGCACACGACTCCTGTTTGGAGATTCCTATCTGGAATATGCTTCGAGCATCTCTATCTTTACTCCTTGCTTTTTCTCATTCCAAAACCTTACTAGCTTGTTAAAGCTCTCTAAAAAGTAAATTTAATACAGTTATTATCTACACTGACACCCTAAGCCATTGTAGCTCTCTGGTCTATTATTTTACCATTTCATTTCCTTCCAAATCAAACAAGTTTTGTAGCTCTCCGGGGTGAATTATGAGTTCATGCCGAGATTTTGTTGGTTGATTTTGGGGGGTTGTGTTGTGGGTTTTTGTGTCTTTGTCTAGTTGTGTATTGTAGGGGAAAAAAAAAAGAATAATAAAATATTTTAATAAAATAGAGAACCAAAAGAGAGTTTGTTGAAGACTAATTTAAAAAATATGATTAGCTATACTAGGAAAAGTGGATTTTAACTAAAATTTGGGTGGAAGTTTTGCTAAGCTGTTAGAGACGATCTTTTGATTACCCTTCCTTATTATTGGCTTTTGGACATTGTTGTGAAGGTTTAGCTCACCTCTTGAGTTTTTTTTTTTTTTTTAATGGAAATGTGTCCACAAGAAAAATGACAACGTATTGCTCTTGTATCCCATCTAATGTACAGAAATACTCTGGTCTACCTATTTATAATCATAAGTGTAGTCGTATCCTTCAACAACTATTGCTTCCCATTTCTTAGACATTAATCAACTATCCTATCTTAGATGTAACTATCCTGAAAGTTGAAACACATTTTCATGTCTTGCAATCTTGTTTTTAGACCCGTCAGATCTAGTCTCTTATCTTTCTCTCCCAATTCCTCGTGTTAGAGACTACTTCGAGTGGTACTGCATAAACATTACATCTCTTTACTGGTTATCTCACTCTCTTCCTTGGCCTCTCTATTTTTTTTTTCCTTATTTGGACCACTTGTCTTTGTCTCAATAGTGTTAACTAGTAAATTTCCATGAAGACTATATTCTACTACTTAGCAAGCCGTGCAATGAATCTTAGTATCTTATATCATACGGATCTAGTGTGTTGCAAAGTCTAATAATCCAGTTGCACAACGACCAAACCTTACTTGGATAGTTGGATCTCTTCTCTTGTTCCTCTCTTCCTTGACAGAGATAAATTAAATATGGATGGAAATTCCAAAGCTAACACAGCTCTCGAGGCAAAATAATATTTTATGAAACAGTCTTATAAAACATCTCTCACAACATGTGTGAATTTCTTATGTTTTAAAAAAAGATATCTCATAGTACCATCTTATGACATATCCTTAGAGGGCATGAGGTATTATTAGAGAGAATAAATGTTGATTATAATATTATAATTTGAGCATGCATTTCTTAAATGACCCTTCAAATTTCTTGCTTCTTACTTCTTCTAATATGTCGGCTCCTTACTGGTATGCTGTTTTGGTTTGTAATGGCAAGACTTTACTAGCTAAGCAATGGTGGTTTCAGTATTCAAATGCTTAGCGGTTTCAGTATTCAATGTATATAGTAGAACCACATGAACATCAAGGAATAAATACATAAAAAGAAATGAAGCTAGAAGAGCTTCAGTCACCTTCATCTTTGTCAACATTGATTGAGGTTAGACAAATGCCAAAGAACCAGGAATGGAAAACTATTTGGTTATCTTATCCCCCACATTAGCTTTTTTTTGGGGAGTGGAAGAGAGAACTTGTGGTTCTTGAGATTAAAGTAAAGAGGGGCGTTAATAGAATTGAATAATGGTGAAGAGAGCCATCTGAATTTTGATACAAGCATGGTTGTTTTTATGAGTTTATCTTAGCACAGATCTCAGCATGTTTAACTAAAGTCAATTTTTTTACCACTATGCTGGATTGTTTAACTCTATAAGAGTCCTTACTCATTTAAAACTTGGATGAAATAGAGGAATGGGGTCTATGATGATTCTCATCAAAACATTAATCCATGACTGTTGGGCAGGAGGACCAATCAACCATGATGAAATAAATCACCCTAGGCATCATGATGCAATGCAGAGGCACCAATTGGGAAAGATGATTTCTCTATTGAATGTTGATCATGGAAATCATTCAGTCAATCAATGGACACAGAAGAACTCCAGAGGTTATTACAAATGAAATTAATCATACCATTCCCACCAATGCTAACGTCATAGCATAATAACCAATAAACATTGGCATCGAAGAGCAATAGCAAGTCAGTTTCAAAACTCGGTCTCACTTCCTTGAGCAACCAACTGGAATCTCAATAACACATAAATAACATAATGGTAGTAGATTAGATGAATCCACTGAACTAAGTTATATAATTATACCATCCAAATACCACAATGCCAACTTCACCACCAAGATCTAGATCTGCCCCTTCTGCTTCTAGGGCAACCACTTCCCTCCCAACTAGTCCATCTCTGATGACAACCTCACTCCCGAACTCTTCCCTCAGGTACACCACAATTGAGTACACTCAAGATCAACAGCCACAGCTACAAGCCTCTCCGCATTTGCAGTTTGATATTTTCATGATCAAAGAGGAGATGAGGCACCTCAAGCTCACGCTTCACAGGCCTTAGATTGATAATTAACTGGTTATTATGTTTGGGACCTTGGTGAATGTTTATTAAGGTTTTGCTCAGATCCCCAAGACTTAGGGGTTCAAGGGATCTAAGGACTTGTGACTTACCCAAGGGCCAGCTTCTTGAGCATATGAGCTTTCCTAACAAGAAGCCCAAGTCAACTACTAATGTCATTGCTGGTGCAAGGGATGGACTCCGATAAGAGCATTTCTCTCTCTTGCCCATGGCTGAGTGCGAGTTCAGGGCAAACTCGTACCACAACTTTTCCTTCCTTTTATTGAAAGAAAAAGAGAACTGATTACATTTCTTTTTTGATTTTGACTTTTAAGTATGTATTGGAGGAGTAGTTGCCAAAAGATCCATGTCCAGTGCCTACAGATCAGAGGGCTACAGGGTGCACCAGCATGGGATTGAGTAACGCCACAAGTTACTTAGGAGCGTGTGTTCCTGGTTGGCTGGTTCTAGGGGTAGAATTATGACCTCTAATGGTATCAGAAGGTAAAGTTAATTTTAAATTTTGGATTAAGTAAAAGAATGGGGTCAATAATGATTCTCATCATTCTTGGTGAGAATGAGGGGATTTTCATGAGACATTGATCCATGACTGTTGGACAGGGCCAGAAATAAATCATCCTAGTCATTGTGGTGCAACACAAACGCATTACAGAGAAATTGTAAGAGATCATAGGTATAACAGTAACACCCAAACAGAGAACATATTAACATGATCACTCTCTATAGAATGTTGGTCATGGCAATTGTTTGCAAACCACAGGTACAGTCAACCCACATAATCAGTTTCAGTCAATCAAGGACCACACATGATGTAATCCAGAGGATATATTATAGATGAAATTAATCACACCCTGCCAACCAATGCAAAAAACACAGCCATAATCATTAACCCATTGGCATCAAAGAGCAATAGCAGCCAGTCTCAAAGATTCAGTTTCACTTCCTTGGGCAACCACCTAGAATCTCAATAAGCAAAATTCCTATAATTGATGCCCATAACAGCAGACCAGATGAATCCATTGAAATACCTCATACTAGTAAGTAAAAAAAAGTAAAGGCTGCACACAAGATATATGGAATCTCTTCAAATGAGTAATGCAAAAATATTCATTATCTAGCAATCACCACAGGTTCAACATTAGATAAAGCAAAACATAAATTCTCAACAGTTTCTTCAAACTTTGAAATAACTAATCTGATTTTGCTTGGGCCAAAACCTCTATTCTTGCGCTGTATCCAATTACAACCATTTAACGGTACTGCAAGGCAAAAAGTTCAAAACATAAGAATAAGCTAAAAACAACTAAAATTACATTGCATACAAATTACAATTCACCATTACTACAAAGACCATAAAAAACATTACCTTAAAGCTAATTTCCTTGGCGTTGCTGCAGAAGCACTGTCTGCAGCACATGAGACCGCACTTCCTGATCAACCCATGGGGGTTTCCGCACACGCGGCTACCCAACAAAAATAAAACAACACCAAATCAATATAACATACAACATAAATTGATGTGTGAAAATTTAGTCTAATCCGAAATATTTTTGAAATCATTACAATTCAAGAACTCCAAGTAATTAAATCTTCAAAAGATGAAACCATACACCAAGTAATATTTTCACTAATTACCAAGGCCATAAATAACACACTTCTTGGTAGCAATATCATTTTGTTTCAGACTAGTATGTTTCTTTAATATTCCAAGAGAAACACAGATCATTTCTAAACATAGTATTATAAAAACAACAGGATTATCTTAAAGCAATTAACACCCGAGATAGAGAAAAACCCTTTTTTTTTTTTTTGATAAGTAAAAAGATGTATATTCAAAGAGCTACCTCATATTCATAGAGAAAAACCCATATTACAAATAAGTCAAACAGATATCTAGGAACAAAACAAACAATCATAAATAACTACAATGGAAGATAAATAGAATCTAGAATGAACAAAGGATTTGATACCAGGTACGGGAACCAGGGCCGTAGCTCTTGGGGTGAGAGTTCCCCGCGTTTGAGTGCCCAGTTCTTGCTTTGAAGGTTGAGAGAGAGAGAGAGAGAGAGAGAGAGCGAAATATGCAGAGCTGCGCTAGCAAGAGCAAATCGAAAGTGATACGGGTCAGGCTTTGAAGTTAAACTCTAAGCCCGTTAGATACTAGTCGGCCCACTTTTATGGTAGCCTAAATATTTAGTTGAAGAATTTGAAGAATATAATTATTGTTGGAAAATAAGGGAATATAAAGATAAGGAGAAAGAAATATTTGAGTGAAATTATATCTAAATTGCTTATATCTCTTTTTACTCACTACCTAAGGTTCTTGAATATAAGGACATTCTGGCCTTTTGCCTCTTTTGGGGAAAATAATTGGCATTATGCCCCTGTTTTGAAACTATATAGGGGTGTGCCCCTGTTTCAATACTCGACCTCCCTAAAGCCGAGTTATTAAAATACTCGATCGTTCCAGGGCCGAGTTATGTGCAGGTTCCTGCCACGCTTGTCATCCAGTGTGGCTTTTGGGCAATAAAATAATCCGGCGTTACTGTTTGTAACTCGGCAATATGATAACCGAGTTACTGACGGGATTTGAAATCACTTATTAGTATTACTCGACTTCACCTATATCGAGTTGTCTCTAGTACGTTTTGACCCGATATCAAATCACCTAGTTTTGCATGTGAAGCTTAACCCGATTAACCGGAAATCGAGTTATACGGTTACTCGACTCCGCTATTATCGAGTTCTGCCTATAAATCAACTTCTCATTAAATTCTCCTCATCATTTTCAGATCAACTTCTCCTCATTTTCAGAATTTTTTGCCAGAAGTTGATATTATCTCTCTATCATCTCAGATGAGAAACTCATTTTCTTGTTTGAAATACATAGAGAATTTTATGGAGTAAGTAAAAGTAGTTGTAGATAATAAATATTATAAAAGTTTATAAACAATAATGTATGTTTTTGTTAGAAAAGAATTTTCATTTAATAGGTTCAAGTAAGTGCTTTTGTATTTTCTTGAATGAGTGTTATGTGAGTAGATTAGGGTTATATTAGTTGTTGATATTGTTTGGTGCTACAAGAAATGTATAATAATCTATAGAAACGGTGATGAGTGTTATGTGTGTACATTGGGTTATATTAGGTCTTTTTATGGTGTAAATTTCATTGACAAAAAATAAAATTCTTTATATTTGCTTAAACTAATGAACAGTTAATCTTTAGATTTGCAAAAGTTGAATGTACATACTTATCATTGGTCGAGACATTAACAACAATATTTTGTATTGCACACAACGTGTAAACATTAATAACAACGTCTAATATTTATGGTCAAATTTGAGTGTTAGTATTTCATTTTTAGCATGTAATAGTACACAAATTTATGAATGTCTTTGTCGTGTACCATCTTATGCAGTATGACATTATTTACCAACTGTTGATGCACACTGATAACTTGATCATTTGATGTTATTGTATTCAGTGTCAATGTCTGGTTCTGGCAACCCACAACTCTATAGGCCTTACGATGTGTTCATTGCTATGGGTCGTTGCTGGGTATTGGAAGATAAGTTCAGCTATCCAATCAACCCGAATCTGCGAAATAATGCTTACGTTCACAATACCATGAGACAAGAGTGGGCTTGGTTATTTCGTGAACAACAAATGTTTTATGATGAGTTGGTTGGTTTTAAGTTGCCAGTGCCTCGGCGACTCGCATCGCAAATGCCTAGAGACACGATCGACGAACTTCGTAAAGTATTGAATTGCATAAGAGAAGAAAATAATCGAATGAAGATACGTCTTAATCGATATCGGACCCAAGTTGAGATTCGAGAGTCAGTGGAAGGAGGGTAGTATGAGCATGTACAATTCATGCAATCACTTCTTGCTGATCTCATTTATCAATCAGACGTGGAGATGTCAGATGAAGAGTAATCGTGTTGTCGTATAATTAGACTTTGTTGGAGAACTATTTTGCTTAACTATGTTTTAAATGTATGTGTGTCACTGTTGTTGCATTTGTACTATGTAAACCTTATTATTGATTGTGAGAAGCACGTACGTTATTCGTAATATAGATTATTCCCACACAATGCATAAAAGTTAAATATTCCCTCACATAATGTTTTTCAATAAGCACCTATAACATAACACAAAAAACTTAAAATAACTTACACGAGGTCACCAATATGTAGGCATTGCATATTCAACACTAACGCTACTAATATTATTAACTTAACCCTAGACATAACACACATATCACATAGGCATTCACTCTGACAGGTAGTCCTCATAGTTGAGGACATTGTTACGTTCCGCCAGAGTGAGTTGCCTGTTCGTTGCAACGGCCAGCTCTTTTACTAGTTGTAGCATGTGATACCTTGACCTATGCAGTATCATCAGATTGTTCTTTTTTTTTTTTTTTTTTTTTTTTTTTTTTTGTCACTGCATGCTCATATTGGTGCATGTTTTGCCGTGGCAGTGTGACCGAGCTACGGTTGACAAGAGGCGCTCCGAGTTGCACGAGATCATCGTGTAGAGCGTTGGACTCGTTCACGTGAAAGTCCCATTCCCGCCGCAATCCGGCATAGTATTCCCTTTCGTTGAAATCTCTCTCCCTCCTATAGTTATCTGGAAAACGAGGTAGCATCCAATTGCGCATTGACATTGGAAAATGTGACTTTTGATTGATATGTGTAGATGTTTTGTAAGGGTAGATGTAAATGGGACTTTATATAGGAGCTTTGCAAGGGCAAGTATTCATGTGGATGTGACTATATTTAAGGGTAAGTATTCACGTGAATAAAGATGATATGACTCGACAGTGTGTTGTTCAGTGAGGTGTTGAGGAGCACATGTAGAACTGCGAACTGCAGAATTATGAAGTCGACAGTAGCACCTGTTAGTGCATGTGGTTCACTGAGGCAGTTGTTTGATATGGCTATAGCTTGTGCTACATCAACGGGCTGGTGATGTGTACTACAAAGGAGGTTGTGTATTTATTCACATGAAGAGTATTCAGCATTCCTATGCTTCATCTGACATGACTTGATGAGACAGTGCCGACCTGTGTTAAATGTATCATAAACTTTTTCAAGGATCCTTGAAAATGGTGCATTGCAAAAGGATGCATATCTGTGTATTGATGTGTGTGTAGGTAATATGACTAGACAAGGTTCATACGAAGACTATTCAGCATTCCTGTGCTTTATCTGACATGATTTGATGAGACAGTGCTAAGTTGTGTTACATGTATCCTAAAATTTTTCAGCAATCCTTGAAAATGGTGCATTGCAAAAGGATGCATATCTATGTATTGATGTGCATGTAGGTGATATGACTGGACAGGGTTCACGCGAAGACTATTCAGCATTTCTGTGCTTCATCTGACATGATTTGACGAAACAGTGCTGAGCTATGTTAAACGTATCATAAACTTTTCAGGGATGCTTTGCATCTTTGAAAACAGTGCATTGCAAAAGGATGCATATCTGTGTATTGATGTGCGTGTGGATGATATCACTTGACAGGGTTCAACAGTGCAAAGTACTTGAGCAGCACATGCCAGTCACTACAAACATCAATGTAGCAATGGGGGACATGTCACCCCCAAAATTGATGCATAAACTTTTCAGGAGTGCTCTATGTTTTCACATAAGTGTGGATGGGTACTTGTGGTCAGGGTTCAACAGTGCTAAGCTATCAACCGTAGCTACACTCACTACTCCCTATGGTGGTATTTGGCAAGTGGGATTGAAGAAAGCTGATAAGAATATTTGGCTTTGTAATGGATGACAGGATTTCATTGAATACCACTCTATCTGTTATGGTTATTTTTTAGTCTTCAGATATCCACTGAGATTCAATATCCACCCAGCAAGAACTGTGAATTGGAAGATCATAAGGTAGAAATAATATACTTAGATGAAGATGAAACAAACATATCCCTCAAATGATTTGCCCACAAAACATGAGGTCGGAGAAAAGTTTGTTACGAAAAATTTTTATTGTACATAAAGACAAAGAGAGAATGAGTGGTTAGTTTGGTTTGGATGAGTTTGTATGTAATATATTTGTATGAAGTAGTAGTAGGGTGTAATGTAATGTATTTGTATAAAGTAGTAGTAGGGAAAAAAAATAAGCAAGTGATTTCATATACACTTAGCCAATCCATTGAAAACATTGCAACATACTGACATAGCAATGTAATACATTACCAGTTTCATGTCACGCATGCTGGAAGGGAGTATTATTTTGAACAAATGTGGGTGTCTACATTGGTTAATGATGGTCCCAGTTGTGCCCCAATCTACTCCAACGAATCCTTGCTTTAGGAGCTATATGGTTTTTCTGTGAAAGAGTGGTTAGTTTGTGTGGTTTGGATGAGTATGTATGTATTGAATCTATGACCTGGCTTTATTCATATTAAATTTTCATATTTAGCAAGAACATCAGGGAAAAAATGAGAAACTAGTTTCACATAAAATTAGCCAAAACTAATGAACAATTAATCTTTAGATTTGCAAAAGTTGAACGTACATAGTCATCATTAGTTAGACATTAACAACAATATTTTGTCTTACACAAAAGGTGTAGACATTAACAACAATGTCTAATGTTTGTAGGTAGAAATTTTTGGAAATCATCATTGCTTGAATCTGAGAAGTCTGAAATATCACTTTCATCATCTAATGCAGTAATTTCATTAATAGACTTCATGGCTCACTCTTGTACCTTCCCCTTTAGATGCTTCCTAGCTTTTTGGATTGCGTGAAAACGGTCTAGTCGCCTTTGCATTTGATTGTTCTCTTGTTCAAGTCGAGCAAGTATGTTGGCATGTTCATCTCTAGGTAACTTGGCTGAGCGTAACTTAGGAACTCGTAACCCGTGCCATTGACAATACACCTCCAACTCACATCTCTTTTCGTATAGGGTTGACCATGGTGGATCTGATACGGTGAACTCTGTTGCGGTGGTATCTGTACTTAGTTTTGTAGGTTTGCCGACCATGATGTGCCTGGACGCCAACGCTCGACCAGTGCTGTGATCAATGCGTGATCAACTTCCATGTTTGGAACCTTCGATAACCCTTCAAAACCTGCCTCAGTTATGTAATGGGCAATCTGTGGGTCTAGCCCATGCTGGGGTAACTCCCAAGATCGGCGTCTACACTTTAGCACACCTAGCACTACCTGCATACGAAAGAGCGTTGTCTTAGGATAGTGCACATGAAATAACTATAAGAATGATACATAATAATAATATGAAAGAAACAGTATGCTAATTGGTTAGTTATGATCAATTTTGCAATATGTTAATTACGATGTTAACTGGTTATTCACTCTACCTCAATAGCAGATAGGATCAATTCAAGATCAATGACATTGTTTAAAATTAGCAATAAGGTGATGGGCATTATGTTTTGAAATGAATAAACACAGTGCTTCAGTATGTCAAATGGAGTATAATAAGAATTGAATTCAAAAGTCGGTTGTCTTATGTGTAGCCACGTGGGGTTCGTGTGCGCACCTTTGGGAAAATAAAGGCAGTAGATTTTAATTGATTACTATAACTTTTAAATGAGATCTACTGACTTTGAATATACTTTTTCATTAGCCACTACTAATGTTTAATATTTTTTTGTAGTATTAGTAGTTTCAATTTATCTGGAAATAAGACTAGATGTTGTTGATGAAAGAGTGTTTTTAAATTCACGCTTATTTATGCTTCATACCATTTTCTCTTTTGATTAAATAAAATTCTGCCTAAACCAAAACAGAAATGATATCATTTCGAACATCTATTTACAAATAATCAAAGTACCCTACAAAAAGAAAATGCAACAATTTTCACACGTCCGAAGTGCTATACAAGTACGTACCTGACCGATAGGTGTCTCCCACAGTGCCGTGGATCGATGCACTGGCTGCCGCGTCAACTATGTACCATTTGTGGGTCCAGGTTCCACACTTTGCAATTGCTGCATATCTGACACGCATGCAATCATGTTAATATACCGTTGACCACAAGCAGACATTAACAAAGTTCGCTGGACTTGCAATTATTAACATTCGTAATTTCCAATACAGCTAGGACTTGCGAAAAACATAGAATCAAAACAACTATGAACGTATCAAAACAACTAACAAGACAACTAAAATGCAACTTTCGGCACAAAAAAAACATTTGAAAAGATAAGGATATTTAAAAAATTACAAAATGGTGGGAACATAAATCATTCAAGCTTTTATTTTTTTATTTATTAAGTTTTGGTCCCAAGGGAGAGGGGAAAAGGGAAAAGGAGGGACCCCTTTCATACAACATATTCCATATACTTTGTTCAATATACTTTGTTCCAAGTTTAGAGAAAAATCTGAATACAGAAAAATCTAACAAGCAAATAGCAATCACAGCTTAGAGTCTTCATTCAATCTAATTTGTTCCAAGTTTTTATAATTTTCTCTATTCTATAGTTGGCTATACTGTCTGTTTTGTACTGTAGTAGCCTTACGTGAATGCCAAGTTCTGAAATACATTGGAGTCGATAAGGTTTCACAAACATATTCCATATAACAAAAAAAATTGAGATTCTAGTACTAGCAAAAAACCATAACATAAAATAGAACTAGGAACAAATCCTTCTTATATATATTATGAAATTCATGAGTCCAAATGATAGAGTAGGATTACAATAATTCTATGAAAACTAAAAAAATTAAGCACAGGATAATGACATCACCAATGGATACACACATTAAACCAAGAGCTGTGATTTAAATCCAATGTAGTTCCAAGGGGGAAAAGAAGCAGAAGAAGGTAAGAGTCTAGTTCCAGATTTATGATTACAACTCAATATCTCTGTAAACACGTTAAAAAATCCTATTTCAACTTTTGAACATATGTTCCAAATCAGCAAATTTCTTACACATGTAACCACATAAATATGCATTCATTCACTGAAAGTCTGGCAGAGAAGCACAATTTAAACAACTGACATTAATTTTTCCAATAATTTGAGCCCAAGTTCTATTCATTGAGAGAATCAGGCAATGCCTTACCTAGAAGGCTCTTGGCACAATTTCATATTTTCTTTTGACAGCTAAAAGTTAACATTATTAGAGTGAGGACAACAATTCAACATCTGAAACCCCATGAAAGGCTGTAAATGTGAATCTTACTCAGAACATCCCAATGAACCCAGCAAATTTCCATATTCTCTTAAACAAAAATCAAAAAAAGAGAAAAGTAAACATCAATTACAATGACAAACACCTTTTGGATACGTAATACAAAAATTCCGTTCACAAGTCAATATAATTCATCAAAACCTGACTGAAATGACAGTAGATATACAGGGCATTTATGAGTTCAAATTAGTTTAGTGATTGTGGATGTCCATTATGTGCATTTTTGCATGCATATCCATTACACACACATTATATCTATTATAATAATAACTTAACAGAGTGGAAGCTTGTAAAAGACAGTAAGTTTGAAGTTCATTCTTATTATGAAGCTTTGGATGGGTAGTTTCCATACAAAAGCATCTGGCAAGTCGAGGTTCCTACAGATGGTTGCTTTCTTTGTGGATAATTTGTGAATAATTCGTGGAAGCGTGACATTCACTTTCAAACTATGTAAATTAAAAAGCAATTTTCCCTAATAATGAACACCATTGTCATGCCAAATGAACACCCGTACCCAAAACCCAGTTCAAAACCAAACCTAGCAAAGCTAAAACAGCAACATTAATAATGAATAGAGATAACTCTAACAAAGAAAAACTTAAGAAGCCACACCCACACTTAAATCAGAGTACATGCACAAGCAACACATAACTCAGATTAAATGCAAAGGGAAAAAAAAATTGAACTCGGCATTTACAAATTACCTTAATATGTTTCTAATCCTTTAACTCTGAAGATGGATTTGGGTTCAACTTCGCTGATGGTGAGGGTGGTGAGAGTGAAAGGTGTGGGTTTGGATGTGGGTTTGGGTTGAGGTTCAGAAAGGGTATACTGAACGGTTTGGTTTGGGTACGGGTAGAAATAAGAGAACTTGAAGATGAAGATGCGTTGAACTGAGGGTGGCTACTGATCGGACTGAGGAAGGAGGAAGACAAACTGTTTGGGAGACGTTACATTCAAAATGGGAGTGTATAACTCGGTTTCCTCATCAGCAAGTTATACACAGTTATGCGGGAATATTTTATTGCCCAAAATCCACGTTGGACGACCAGCGTGGCAAGAACCTGCCTTAAACTCGGCTATTATATGATCGAGTATTTTAAGTAACTCGGCTTTAGGGAGATCAAGTATCGAAATAGGGGCACGACCCTATATAGTTTCGAAATAGGGGCATAACACCAATTATTTTGCCCAAAAGGGGCAAAAGGCCAGAATGCCCTGAATATAAAGGTATGGAGAAAGAAATATTAGAGTGAAATTATATCTAAATTGCTTATATCTATTTTTACTCGCTATCTAAGTTTCTTTATTTCTATTTGTGTAATACAATGAGAGCTTAAATACATATTTATATGGGGAAAAGTAACAGACAAATGGCTTGCAACTTGTGGGACAAAATCCTTTTTCATTAAGAGATGAAAGATATTGTCTCCACTGGGGAACTAGGTTGGCTGGCTGGCAAGTCACCCACATGGAAAACAAGCCACACAGAGAGAGAGAGAGAGAGAGAGAGAGAGAGAGAGAGAGAGAGAGAGAGAGAGAGAGAGAGAGAGAGAGAGATTTGACAATTACTTTTTCCCCCTTTTAGATACAATACTATTCAAATTGATATTGTACATTTTATAATAATTGCTCTTCATGATCAAATGAAGATATTAATTGGTTAAATGTTAAGAACTTTGTAACTCAACTAGTTGACACTATTAAATGTTTTTAATGGAGACCTTTATACTTCAAATCTCCATTCCCTTGTTGTAATTGTCTAGTTATCAAAATAATAATAATAATTGGTTTTAAGTGTAGGCACTCTAGATTGAATTATTAAAAAAAAAAAAAACTAATTAGTTTAATGTGTAGGCGTTCTAGATTCCTTATTTGATGACAAAGGAAAAGGTAAGCTAACTTTTATTGAATAAAATCTTTTTTGGAGACTGTCGGGGGCCTTTTTTTTTTTTTTTTTTTTTTTTTTGCCCACATGATGTTTGGGAAGCCAAGATCGAGAATCAAATTTGGGCTTGGAATATGGCCCAAAGGCTATTGGTGAAGTGTGGAATGCCCATTTTTGCTTAAGGTCCGAGTTGCATCCAACAAAGATTATAATAATGCCCCAAAAATAACTCCTGCAAAGATAAGCTAGCACATAGGATGACCATCACAATAAGTGCTTAAATAATAGTCCAACAGTAAACAAGAGAACTGTCCAACGGTAGATTTCTAGAAAATTAACAAATGTATTTGCATAGAAAAATTATGCATTTCCTCCATAATCGGTTAATATAAAAGTGGGCATATTATAACAAGTATACAAGAAGAAAAATGGCCTAGTAGTGAATATGACAGACTTCTAGCGGTAACGTCTAATTAGTCAATAAATGTGTTTAAATGATAAAAATCATATATTTTTCTCATTATTATTAAGTTAACATGAGGGAAAACTCCCATAGTATCCAAGACATTATTGCCTTCATTATAATAAAAATAAAAAAGGATTAAAGGCTTTATAATTACAAGTAAAAGAGGAAAAAATAGGATGGAATGAAGAGAGAGAAAGACCCCCAACTTAATGGAGCAAATATTAACCAAGTTTCTTATGCCCATGATGGAATATATGATAGGATGTATGGTAAATGATGGAAACTACTCTTATATGAGTGGGTGAGCAAATATATAGTGAAGTGGGAATAAAATGGTAAAGGAACTTGGCTATTTTTGGCCATGGTGAAGAGAGACTAATTGTAGCTAATCATGAGGCCTTTATGGTGCTAGGTTTTATTAGAAAAGAGAAGAAATGTTTATGAATTGATGGGTATGGGCCTTTATGAACTTAAAAAGGAACTTATTTCTAAATTGAAGGCTGAAAATGGCATGATTGATGGAGAGTTTGAGAGGATTTCATCCCCTTTCATGAGTAGATGGTGCTTTCCTTTTATAGTGAAGCTTAAGGAGCAATTAGCAAAAGCAAAAAATGTTGGGTTTGATCAACAAGGGAATTTTTAGAGTATCCACATGAGATTTGGCTAAAAATGGTATGAACTCTTTTTTGAGTGTTTATATCCTTTGGGTAATGTCAGATGAAGCTGAAATTCAAAGTATCTAACCTAGGATTTGGCTTTAAATTGTAAATTTTCTTTTTTGCTACCTGCTTCTTTGGGCAATGTCACACATGGGTGAATATATGAGTAATCTTGCATTAAATGCTGAGATTTCTAAGGTTGTGTTTAGCCAATGGTGTTAAGGCAGGTATTAAGTAGAATCTTGGTGTCGTAACTAAGATTTAGACCTTAGAAAGTAGGATTCAACACCCTAAGCCAGGTGTTAAAGTTTGAGCCCACTTTAGAAGGTTCCGCTAGAGATCCTTTTATGCCTTCCAAACCACATGTTCCCAAATTTCCCCCTTAAGGATTCATGGGCTTGGCACATGAATCAGTTCTTGAATGTTTTTGGAATTTATAGGATTGATTTGTTGAGATTTGAGTAACTTGGTTATGGCTCCCTTCCGCTGGAGATGGAGCTTTGAGGAAAATGATGAAATCCCGTTGCCCATTGGACTTTAGCTATTAATACAACCTCTAAATACTATGCATGTGATGAGGGCAATGACAGAAAGTTGATGAGATAGCCTTTAGTTCATTCTAGGGATTTGGTTATCTCCAACGGAACCTTGGTCAAGGATGAACAAGAAGGGAGCTAGCTGGCTGGTTCAATTCTCTGCCTTCTTTGGACTGGGCCTATTCACACGGGTTGCACCATTTGGCTGGGCTGTGTTCATGCTTTTTTTCACTTGGGATTGTTCTCCTTTCATCACATATTTGGATCTACAAAATGGATATCAATGATGGATCTTTGGGCAATGAGTTGTAATATTTAAAATAATTGCATGAGCTTTAATTATTTCATAATGCTTTGTAAATAATATTTACTATTTTGAAATGATGAATTCCATATCATAAGTAATGTTTATGGTTCCCAATAATCACGTCATAATTTAAATGATGAGCTTGTAGGATGAGTAATTACCATGAGTTTTGAAAATAAATATTATGAATGTTGTGATATAAATAGTGACCATGGGTTCTTACTATATAAATTCCATGGGTTTATAATATGGTATGAAATAAATAAATATCATAATTTTAAGATAAATAATCATAACTTTCCATGGGCTTTTATAAGATGATTGCCATGAGTTTTGAGAATAAATAATTTCCATAGATTCCATGGGCTTGTAATATTATAGTAATATTTAATAAATTAAAACATTGTTCATCATTGGACTTTTAAGTGAAATACTTATGATATGGTATTTTGCCAAGTGTTAATAACCTTGGGCTTTTGATAAAATAGTGCCAAGTAGTTAGCTTGGACTTTCAATAGTGCTAACATAAATTGGGTTTTTGATATTGCTAATGAGAATTGGGCTTTTGATATTTCTAATGTGGATTGGGTTTTTAATATTGCCAATGAGAATTAGGTTTTTGATATTGTTAATGTGAATTGGGCTTTTGATGTTGCCTTTGAGAATTGGGGTTTTTTTTTTTAAAAAATTTTTTTAAAATTTTATTATTATTATTTTTTATATTGCTAGTGAGAACTTGGCTTTTAATATTGCTAATGAGAATTGAGTTTTTTTTTTTTTTTTTTTTTTTTTTTACTACCAATGAGAATTGGGCTTTTGATGTTCCTAATTAGAATTGGGCTTTTTGATATTACCAACGAGGATTGAGCTTTTAATATTACTAATGAGAATTGGACTTTTTGATGTTGCCAATGAGAATTGAGCTTTTTGATATTGCTACCAATGAGAATTGGGCTTTTGATGTTCCTAATTAGAATTGGGCTTTTGATGTTCCTAATTAGAATTGGGCTTTTTGATATTACCAACGAGGATTGAGCTTTTAATATTACTAATGAGAATTGGACTTTTTGATGTTGCCAATGAGAATTGAGCTTTTTGATATTGCCAGCAAGGACCAAGCTTTTAGTATTGCCAATGAGAATTGGATTTTTGATGTTGCCAATGAGAATTGGACTTCAAATATTACCAATATGAATTGAGCTTTTTAATATTGCCAGCGAGAACTGGACTTTTAATACTGCTAAAGAGAATTGGGCTTTTTGATATTGCCAATGAGAAATGAGTTTTTTGATATTGCCAGTGAGGATTGGGCTTTTAGTATTGCCAATGTGAATTGGATTTTTAATATTGCCAATAAAAATTGGGTTTTTGATATTGCCAATAAGAATTGAGCTTTTGATGTTGCCAATGAGAATTGAGTTTTTTGATATTGATAGCGAGAACTGGGCTTTTAATGTTGCCAATGAGAATTGAGTTTTTTTGATACTGCCAGTGAGAACTAGGTTTTTGATGTTGCCAATGAGAATTGGGCTTTTTGATGTTGCCAATGAAAATTGAGTTTTTTCATATTGCCAGCGAGAACTGAGTTTTTAATATTGTTAATGAGAATTGAGCTTTTTGATATTGCTAATGAGAATTGAGCTTTTTGATATTGCCAACGAGGACCAGGCTTTTAGTATTGCTAATGAGAATTGAGCTTTTGATGTTGCCAATGAGAATTGGGCTTTAAATATTGTCAAGCATAAGTATTATTAGACTTTAAATAGAATGAGATGGGCTCAGAGGGCCAGTTTTGGGCTTGGCTAAATAATGATAATAAAATTAAATAAAATATCAATTTTTTAGGCTTTAGTTTATATCATGGCCCAATTTAGATAATAAGATATGAAATATTTGTGGTAAATATAATAATAGGGCAAAAATTATTTGGGAAAGTCCTATAACTTATTAGTGGTGTTTGAAAATGAATAAGTGGTATTTAAATAAAATTAGGTGTAAAAAAATGTACCCTAATAGAGACTTTACCAAGTGAATAAACTCTAGCCTTATCTGGAATTTGAGTTTCTAGGAGTCGACTTCCAATGTGAAGAACTCGACCCTCTTAAACCCAAGTTCATTAAAAAACAAAAAAAACCGATTAGGAATATAAAAACATCTTAACTTAGGTTTATTCTCCATGGAACTCCAGTTTTGAAAAATCAAGTTTCAAGTGACACTTGATTTTTCAAAATCTCAAATTCCAAATGAGGCTGCATGTATATATATATATATATATATATATAATTAAACATAGTAATTTCAAATTAGGCCTTTTAACAAAATTGTTATTGAAAATCAAAATACTAAGGGGAAAAAACAAGCCCTCAAGTGAGAGCAGTTATCTATACTACTATTTAAGGGGTTTTCCCTGTTTAGACTAGACATTTTTGTGGTTCAAAAATACCCCTATACCCCTAGATTTAAACAAAGATAAAACTAAGGGTCCGTTTGGTTGGAGAAGTGGAAAAGTGAGAGGATAAAAAATGAGGAATGGATAGAAAGTGGGAGGATAAAACAGATTTATTTTTCTCTCCTTTGTGTTTGGTTGGGAGAATAGAAAACTTATTTGTTTGGTGGAAAATGACGTTGGTATAAATTTACAATTATATCCCTATTAAATAAAAAAAGTAACACATTTTTTATTAAAAAAATGTGTATGGAATTAATTTTTTTTTTTTTGAAAAAAGAAAAGAAAAGAGAACAAGCCAAAGGAAGATGAAAAAAACAAGTATAAGAAAAGAAAAAAAAAAGATTAAAAAAAGAATAAAGAAAAAAAAGAAATATGTAATATAAAAGAGAAAGAAAAAACGGAATAAAAGTTTTAGAAAAGAAAAAAAAAAAGGAATAGAAGCATGAGAAAAGAAAAAAAATAAAGAAGATGAAAAAAAGAAAAGAAAAAAAGAGACAGATGGTAGTATAACAGAGACGAAAATCAAAGGGAAAAAAGAAGAGAAAAGAAAAGAGAGAAAGATGCATTGGCAGTGGTAGGAATGAAACCCAGTGCATGGCATTTTCATCCACTCAAAGTGCTTTCGTTTCCCACTCAGTTTTCTCCCAATTTCGAAGAGAAAACATTTTGGTGTGCTTGGGGAGAAAACACCTTTGCCTACTTTTTTTTTCATTCTCCCTAAAATCCACTCCACCAAACGTACCCTAAAGGACACCTTGGAAAAAATTTATCTCTAACTTCTTACAAAATAGAATCACTATTTTGTTGGTTTTCAAACTCAACTCTCTCACAATCTAGAAAGCACTGACGCGGCTCCAGAGGAGCTGCACCTGAGTCGGACTTGGCGGGACACGGCGACGCCGCTGACCGTAAGTCCGTGCCGCGTTGGGCCGCGTCCTGCCATGTGGCCTCCCCGACTCGCGCCGACGCGGCATGAATTGGGCTGACTCAGGCTGTATCGGCTGAAACCTGAAATGGCCGGTTCAGGCTAAAACGGCCGAGTCAGGCCGAAATTCAAAAAAAAAAAAAAATAAAAGAAAAGAAAAGTGCAAAACACACCGTTTGAACCTAACCTAAATCCTTCAGACTCTCACTTCTTCCAAAAGACTCTCTCTCACTCCGTCCCTCATCTTTCTTCTTTGCGCTCTCCACTTCCGGCCTCTCCCTCTCTGCGGTGTGCTCTGCTTCAGGTGTGTTGTGCTCTCTCTTCTCTTTGCTTCCCTTTTAGTCTCTATTTTCTACGATTTCTCTCTTTTCTGTGCTGTGTTTGCTGTGTTTGTGTGCCTGTTAAAAACCGATTTCGTCCAAACATTCTCTCTTTTCTATGCTGTGTTTGCTGTGTATGTTGTGTTTGTGTGCTTGTTTTTTGGTTCTTGTGGGAGTTAAAATGGTTTTGTAGTTGCAGGTTGTAATTTTAATTGTGAATTGGTGACAATGTTTGACTGTTTTGAACTGCTTTGTACTACTATTGTTCTTAAATTTAGTATATATTAATATAATGTGAAAAAGTATGCTTAGTAATATATTAAAAATATAAATAAAAATATTTTTAATAATTTTTTAATCACCGAGTCCTACCGCACCCGCACCCACATTTTTCAAAAATTGCCGAGTCCTGCACCCGCACCCGCACCCGCACCCGAGTCCCGAAACGCACCCGTGCTTCCCAACTCACAATCCTCCAATCACTAGAAAACTCACCCAAGTTTTCACTTCCTTTTTTTTTTTTTTTCCTTTGTTAAGATTTATCTATTTCTTTTGTCCTTTAAAAAAAAAAAAAATCAGTTTCCCTACTCTAATCTAATCTCACTTTTTTTTTTTCAAATCTCTTCTTCTTTATTTTGGAAAAAAAAAGACTCCTACTATAAAACCACTACTATAACTTCTATCCATATCCTTAAATTTAAGTAAGAGACAAAACTTGAGGATAGCACTGTAAAAATATATCTCTAACTCTTAACTTAAACATTTCCTACAAGATAGGATTACTCTCCCACTAAACCACTTCTTCAAAACAACTTAAAAAAAAAAAAAAAAAATCCCTTTAGAAAAAATTCTCAAGTTTATCTTCCTATCAATTTTTTTTTTAAATCCTCACGTTTATCCAAAAAAAAAAAAAAAAATAAATAGATATATACATGTTTGATCATAATTTAAACTACTCTAAACTTCTTTTTTAAAAAACTAACTGCTCTTAACTCCTTATACTTATCCTTATTTATTCACACGCACTCAACGTAAATTAATAGTATCAAATCCTCCATTGTTCATAATTCTATCTCTATAAGTTCGAAGTCTTGAATCCAAGAGGTTTAATGTGATTTTATGGTGTTTAATCATTAATGTTGTTTTGAAAGTCATATGCTTGATTTTAGGTTCACCACTAATGCATTATGTTGTTATTTACTTATTTTTATTTTATTCTTTTGTGGATGAATTTCTAGGTTAAGATTTTTGCCTTGCAGATTGGGTTGGGACCTCAACTATCAGATCTCTTTAAAGTTTCAAGTTTATTGTTTCAAATTAAAAACATTGTCAAAATTTAATCTTGCTTTAAATAAGTCTTCACATCTATCATGTTCTATTTTGATTTAGTTTTTGTTCTTGCACATTCTGTCTTTTTTTTTCCCCCATGAGTTAAGGTTGGAGATGTGTTCCAATCTAGCAATATTGATGCATCAATAGGGATGAAGGGAGGACTATAGCGAAAAGTGATAAGAGAGAGACACGAAGGGAACATGGACAATGGAGGAACCACAACTAAAGCATATGCTTTGATGTTTTGTGACAATGCAATAATAGAGTAGTTGTGTTCTGAGTCTATTAGTAATGTTGGGATTGTCATCCACCACATCATGGGCCGATCTACAACACTGCATGTTCTTTTTCCTTTTTTTTTTCCTTTTTTCTACTGGTGTTATTGTTGAAAACTTGGATTTGGGTGGTAATGCACAATTGCATAGGATAAGTCTTCAGGTGTAGATATAACCTTTTTTTTTTTTTTTTTTTTGAGAGAGTTAGGAAGTTAATCATGAAAGTTGCAATAGTTTTTTTATTTTATAGTGCCCATTTGAGAATTACTTATTTCAGATAGTTTATTTGTATATGTGAGACAAAAAAAAAAAAAAAAAATTAAAAACCGACTTACTTACCAAAAAAAAAAAAAAAATTTGAAACTTAAATTAAATGAAATAAAGTTGAGACAAAAAGTAATATGAGATTTACAAAAAGTACATAAATAAGTGAAAAGGCTATCCATATATATTATTTAAATTAGTCGCTAACCCGTGCTATGCATGGGAACCTACATATTTGTGAGGTTAACTAAAATAATTTTAAAAAATCTTAAATTGATTAAAAAACTACACAATTGCATGATTTTCTCTTATATGACTTCAATTTGTGTTATAATTTAATGAAGAATTCATTGCTTGAACGTGCAATGGTTTACACAAGATTTGTCAAACAATTTCAAATATTGCAAAAAAATAACTCAAAAATTCAAATATTAAAACTTCTACAAGACCAAAAAATATTAAAGAATCAGATGATTCATTGCTTAGAAATTATTGAAACAAAACAAAATATATATGACTAAACAATAGAGAAATATAAAAGAAAGATGAATTACATTCAAAAGAATAATTTCAATTATTGCAAACTTTTTATTTTGTAAAAAATGGTTAAAAAGAGTTTGGTGGTTTATGAACGAAAATTACTTTTTAAAGAAGTTGTAGTAGAATTCTTCTATTATCCAAAGAGGTTGAACTTTATCAATAGTTGATGATTTATATATTTATCCAAATAAAGCCATGATTAGGATAATCTTTGTGGGTGTCCGAAGACCGAGGATGGATCTGAAAGGTTGCAGTATAACTATGAGGATGTCACAGTCCATGGGCCTAAAGAGGAAAGACGTCCGAGGAAGGGAGGAGATGAACCAAAGTATTCTAAGGGGTTCTAAGTGGGAATGAGGTTCTGAAGAGAGAGAAAGAGAATCAGTGGCTATAGGGGAAGTTTCTATCTTGGGGTAGCTTATCTCCTCCGCATTAAATGGTAGGCAACAGTTTTAGCAACTGCATTGATGAGGAAGTGATTTGAATAGTGCAAGTCACAGCTAAGCAAGCTTATTCCACCATCTTCTTCAGAGGCAGAAAAAGACAAGTGTCGTGAGAGGAAGCTAGTTAGGTAGGAATGGACGATTGAGATATAAAGAATGGAGTAGTATATAAGAGAAGGGAGGTTAAAAAAAAAAGGATGATAAAAAAGATAAGAGAGAAAAAAGACAGAAGCACTAAGAAGAAGAAGAAGAAGAAGAGAGAGAGAGAGAGAGAGAGAGAGAGAGAGAGAGTGAATAGTGTAATTATTTGCACAACCTTAGCCTCCTCGGGCAAGCCGGTGGAGGGATATTTGACCTTCTTTTCTATGAAATTAACTTCTTCTTCTCTATCTTGATCCTTGGGCTAAGCCCTCTCTTGTTGTTCATTTCCTTTTCTTACAAATTTTATTGATTTAGGCCAAAGTTGAACTGTACAACTCATTGTTCTAAGTGGGCTTGGGCCGCTAGATTTTTTGGTCCTTACAATTGGTGCCGTTTGTGGGGATAACAAGGTGTGGTGAATTTGTCCTAAGTACTTATGGCTAACATAGACCAAGATAGGGAGGAATTAGTTGGCTCCTTGAGGGAGAACCATTTTGTTAACTTGGAGCAAAGGAGGGATAGGCAACATACCCCAAGCGTTGTGGTCTTACTACACTGAGCGTACTGAGTGGAGCCATTCAAATACTAGGAGTCATGCCTCGCATGATCAGGAGACATAGAAGTTGCAGCAAGAAATAGATCGCTTGTGCAGCAAGCTAAGGTGTAGGAAACGTGAAAGGAGAAGCCCCTCTCCCCCATTAAGTGACGATTCTAGAGGAAGTAGGGACTGTTCGTACCATCACGGGTCTAGAACTCCATCTAGTGAGTCCTATTTAGCTTCTACGCACAAGGAAAAGTTGGAAGAAGAGTAGTCATGACTGAGAGAAAAGGCCTTCCCATCATGGCATGGGGAATGATGCAATGAGTAAGACCTTTAAGCAGATCTCTAAATCACCCTTCATTAGAAGAATTGACAAGGCCAAACTTCCTCATCGATTTTCTCTACCGACGTTTGCCATTTACAATGGGAGGATTGATCCCGTGGAGCACATCAGCCACTTTAATTAGAAGATGGCAGGTCATGCCAACAAGGGGGTTTTGATGTGTAAAGTGTTCCCCTCCAACCTAGGGCTTGTGGCTATGCATTAGTTTGACACCTTAGAGGAAGGATTGGTGGGATCTTTTGAGCAACTAACGAAGGCCTTCAGGACTAGATTCATAACTTGCAGTAAGGTCCCCTAACCTGTAGATTCTTTACTGTCTATGGCGATGAGGGAGGGAGAAACCCTCAAAACTTACTTGGATAGATACTGGGAAACATACAATGAGATTGATGGAAACTTCGAAGATATAGCCGTAAGGACCTTCAAGGTTATGCTACTTACCGAGCATGAGTTAAGGAAGTCATTGACAATGAAGTCTACCTTGAGCATGCGCAAAATTATAGATCACATAGATAAATATAAGCAGGTGGAGGAAGACCAAATACAAGGAACAAGCAAGAATAAAATGTTCCTTGAGGGGAGGGATCCTTAAAGAGGAGGATACCAGGGTAATCGCCCCCGAGGGGAGTTCCCTAACCAAGTGCCATCTGTGGGGGCTCAGTTGATCAATTCATTGTTTAAAGAACTAGTATATTACATACTGTAGAAAATTAAAAATAAGCCTTATTTTAAATGGCCCAATAAGGTGGGCAGGGACTCATCCAGAAGGAACCAAAGCCTTTATTGCCATTATCACCAAGAGCAAGGGCATACTACAGAGGATTGTAGAACTCTAAGAGATCACCTGAACTAGTTAGCAAGGGCAGGGAAGCTCAATCAGTTCTTACATCAGCCTACAGGGCAGTTTGGTCACTTGGTAGCTAAATTTCGTAATGGTAGCTCTCCTCGACTAGCACTAGGTACCATCAATGTGATCCTTACCAGGCCAGGGAATAATGGGACTTCGGGCACTAGGGTTATGTCCATAGGAGGGAGTTGTGACATAGAGGCCGGTGATCAGGCTCCCAAAAAAACATAGGGTAATGGTCACCCCCCACCTTGGGATTCTCCAAGGAGGATAAGCATGAAACTCTCCAATCACATGATGATGCTTTAGTGGTTACTATTAGGATAGGGTTTTACGATGTGAAGAGAGTGCTAGTTAATCAGAGAAGCAAAATAGAGATCATGTAACTAGATTTGTACAAGGGGCTAAACTTGAGGCTCGAGGACCTAGAAAAGTATGATTCATCACTGATGGGTTTTGATGGCAGAATGGTGGTCCCTTGGGGAATGATAAGACTACCCGTACAAGTTGGGGATGTGGAGGTCAAGGTTAATTTCATAGTGGTAGAAGCATTTTCCCCTTACACCGCTATCCTGGCTAGACCTTGGTTTCACGCAATGGGTGCCGTGCCCTTAACCTTACATTTGAAGGTCAAATATCCTACTTAAGGGAGAATGGGAGAGTTGGTGGGAGATCAGGCCATGACTAGGCAGTGCTTGTTGTCAGCAATAACATGGCGGCCGTCAGATCCTGTTGTGGTGATTAAAGATCCCGTCCCATAGCAACTAAAGGGGCCTACGATGGGGGCAGAAGACTGAGGCATCTGGAGAATTATCAGAGGAGCTAGAAAAGGTGGTGATAGGGCTGGATCAGGAACAGTATTTTCAAGTGGGATCTCAGTTGCCACCCTTGGAAAAGGCGGAGTTACTGAAGTTTCTTAAGGCTAAACTTGATATTTTTGCACAGAATTCTTATGATGTCCCAGGAATTAATCCCGGGTTTATATGTCACCAGCTGGATGTTAACCCTGAGACCATGCCACGTAAACAACCTCCTCGGCGGTCATCCAAGGATCATACTGAGGCAATCAGAACAGAGGTGACTAAGTTGAAATATGCTGGGGCCATTAAGGAGATTTTCTATCCCGAATGGCTGGCCAACACAGTATTGGTTAAAAAGAAAAATGGGAAATGGCGAGTGTGTGTGGACTTCACTAACTTGAATAAAGTCTGCCTAAAAGACCCTTTCCCCATTCTTAGAATTGACCAACTGGTGGATGCCATGATGGGACATCCTCGGATGAGTTTTCTAGATGCCTTTTAGGGTTACCATCAGATACCTCTATCATTGTCTGACTAAGAGAAAACAACCTTTTGTGCTCCTAATGGGAACTATAATTATCGGGTAATGCCTTTTGGCCTAAAAAATGCAGGATCCACGGATCAGAGAATGGTGTCACGGATGTTTGAATCATAGATTGGGAGGAATATGGAAGTATACATTGATGATATGGTAGTTAAGAGCAGGCAGGTAGTAGAGCATTTGGCCAACTTAGGGGAGACTTTTTTAGTTTTGGGAAAGCATAAGCAACACTTGAACGCATCTAAGTGTTCTTTTGGGGTCAGCTCAGGAAAATTTTTGGGTTACATGATTACTCACCACGGAATTGAAGTAAACCCAAAGCAGATTAAGGCTATTAATAGTTTGCATCCTCCTCGAAATCCCAAGGAGGAGCAGAGGTTAACTGGTATGGTAGTAGCCTTAAACATGTTCATTTCTTGGTTTGTGGATAGGTGTCATCCTTTTTTCCAACTACTTCACAAGTGGAAAGATTTTCGATAGACTGAGGAGTGTGTAATGGCTTTTGAGGACCTCAAATAGTACTTGTCCAATCCACTAATACTTTCCAGGCCAGATAAAGAGGAAGTGTTGTATGCATACCTAATAGTCATAGACTATGCTGTTAGCCTCGTCCTGGTCAGAAACGAGGACGGAATTCAAAGGCTCGTCTACTATGTTAGTAAATCCTTGCAGGAAGCTGAGACGCGCTATTTGCCTTTGGAAAAGGCAGTGTTGGCCATAATGCATGTGACTAGAAAGCTTCCTCATTACTTCTAAGCCCATACTATTGTGGTGCTCACCCAGCTCCCTTTGTAAGCTCTATTGAGAAAATCAGATTATACTAGTAGGGTTGCTAAATGGGGAACCAAGTTAGGAGCCTATGGTGTCAAGTACATGCCTTGAACCACAATAAAAAGACAGATCCTAGCAGACTTTGTAGCAGAGTTCATTGAGGGTGCCCCTGAGAAGGAGAAGGCAGTTATAGGGGTATTGATCATGTCGGCCACTGTTGTTCCCCCATGGGATGTTTATACGGATGAAGCTTCCAATCGAAAGGGAGCAAGAATAGGGATTGTGTTAGTCATCCTTGAGAAGCTGATAATGGAAAGATCGTTACGACTGGGGTTCTTAGCCACTAATAATGTGGCCGAGTATGAGGCCCTGCTAGCATGAGTAGCTATGGTCAGGTAGCTAGGAGGAGAAATGATTGAGTTATACTCTAATTCTAGATTGGTCGTGGGCCAAGTCAATGGAGACTTTGAAACTCGGGATGAGAGGATTTAGGGGTGCCTTGCTAAAGTGTAGAATGCCCAGGCTCAGTTTAAGGGTTTTGTACTGAAGCAAATCCTTAGGGGACAGAACTCTCATGCAAATTCTTTAGCAATGCTGGTCACTTCTCTAGGGTCAAGTCTTCCTTGGGTTGTTGTTGTTGAAGACATGGATAGCTCAAGTCTCACGAAGGTATCCTCGGTTGGGGTGTGTAACCTCCACGTGGGAATGAGCTGGATGGACCCCATTATGACCTTTTTAAAGAGGGGGGTATTGCTCGAGGACAAGCATGAGGCAGAGAAGATGCATAGAGGCACTCCTCGCTATTGGTTATCTAAGGAGCAGAAGTTATACAAGCGTTTTTAGACCATATTTATTATGTGTACACCCCAAGGCGGTGGAGCCTTTATTAGAAGAGCTATATGAGGGCATATGTAGGAGTCATACAGAAGGTAGGTCATTGGCGTATAGGGCCTTCACCCAGGGATATTGGTGGCCTAGCATACAAAAAACCTCTCAGGATTATGTAAAGAAGTGTGATCAATGTTAGAGGTACACCTCAAACATTCATCAACTAAGGGGAGTCCTGAATCCATTATCTAGCCCTTGGCCGTTTTCTTAGTAGGACTTGGATATAGTAGGACCATTTCCCTAAGCTATAGGGAACCAAAGATGGCTCCTCGTTGGCATAGACTACTATACTAAATGGGTGGAAGCTGAGCCACCTGCTAATATCCGGGATGTAGATGCTAAAAAGTTCATCTGGAAGAACATTGTCACCAGGTTTGGAGTTCCTCACACTCTGATCTCAGATAACGGTCTTCAATTTGACTAATAAAGCCTTCCGAAGATATTGTGGAGAGTTAGGGATTAGGAACGGGTATTCTATGCTTGCTTATTCTCAGGGGAATAGGCAGGCTGAGGCCACCAATAAGATTATAATGTCTGGGTTGAAGAAAAAGTTGGATGACGCTAAAGGAAAATGGGTGGATGAACTGCCCCACGTGTTGTGGACCTATCGTACTACACCCCAAAGATCAAAGAAGGAGACCCCTTTTTCAATGACTTATGGGGTAGAGACAGTAATTCACCTTGAATCTAAATTCCCAACTTTAAGAATTGATCAATTCAATGTTGAAGATAACAATTGTTTACTCCTAAACAGTCTAGATGTGGCCGAGGAAAGAAGAGAGGTGTCAACAGTGAAGATGATATATTACCAATAGAGACTTAAGCAAGGGTGTGATAAGGGTGCAAAATCTAGGCCATTGGCTCCAAGAGACCTGGTCTTGAGGAAAGTGGTAGGGACAGCCAAGAACCCTGCTTAGGGCAAGCTGGGCCTTAACTGGGAAGGGCCATATAGGATCACTTCCATTGTTGGAATTGTGGCTTATTATTTAGAAGATTTAGATGAAAATGTAATTCCTCATCCTTGAAATGTAAACAATCTATGGCGTTATTATTATTAATGATTTCCTTTTTTATAGGGCTGTAATCGGTTCGGTTCGGTCGGTTTTTTCTAATCCGAGCAACCGAAACCGAAATTTTTGGTTTTTGAAAATCTCAACCGAAACCGACCGAAATAGTTAAAAAACCGTCGGTTTCGGTTTGTTTCGGTTTCGGTCGGTTTTTCGGTCGGTTTCGGTTTTTGGGCCTGAAGTTTGGGCCAGTTGGGCCTTTGATTTTTTTTTCTATTACTTCTCTGTTTGGGCTTTTTTTTTTAAAAAAAATGCAGTATTCAAATCTCTTTTTTTATGGTCTTTTATGCTCTAATTAAGTCTTATTTAAAAACCTGTTTTGGGCCTTTGTTAGGAACCATTAAGTCTTTTTCAAAAACCTGTTTTGGGCCTCTGTTAGGAACCAGTTGTGGCCCAGATTCAGGCATTCTCTATTTTGGCCATCTTTGGGCCTTTTTTAGCTTTCTGTTTTGGCCCTTATAGCCCAGATTCGGGCCTTTATTATTTTGGCCATTTTTGGGCCTTTTTACACATCCTTAAAACATTTTACAAACAAAAAAAAAATTACAACCTGCTGCTTTTACTCAAACATAAATCCAGAAATACACAATCACAACCTGCTGCTTTTACTCAAACATAAATTCAGAAATACACATAATCGCAACCTGCTGCTTTTACTCAACATAAATCCAAAAATACACAATCACAACCTGCTGCTTTTACTCAAACATAAATTCAGAAATACACATAATCACAACCTGCTGCTTTTACTCAACATAAATCCAGAAATACACATAATCACAACCTGCTGCTTTCACTCAACATAAATCCAGGTTTTTACTCAACATAAATCCAAAAATACACATAATAGCAAATTCTTCCACAAAAAAATAAAAATAAAAATAACCTGTTATAGATTCATAGATCCAAAAATACAACACATATATAGCAAATTCATAAATCACAACCTATCATAAATTAATAACCTGTCCAAAATGCATTTGCACAAACACAACCTGTCCACACAGATTCATAAATTCAGAAATAATCTAGAGCAAAAAATTGCTCTAGTGCTCAAAGCCTCAAAACTAAGCTGTAACTTGTTACAAACGCCCATCAAATACAAATAAGATTAAAAAAATAAATTGTACAAGTCAAAATAAAATAACTAGTACATATTTAGTTACTTCATTAGTAATATATCAATGTCCACATTGTCCATATGTCAATACCTACATAACATTATAGCCAAAGACTCAAAATAAATTGGCTATATGTCAATGTCATCATATACAGTCCATATTTAATATTTGGCCAAATACTCAAAATAAATTGGCCATATATCATTGCCTACTGCCTAATATCATATATTGTCTATGTATTATGTATAGGCCATTGTCAAAGCTCAAAATAAAAGCCTATATCTATATGTACTTATGTAGGCCACTGTCTAATAGCAAAAAGTATACAACTATACATATCAAAAAGTGTACATATAATTATCAATACCACCAGTCCAAAGAGCAAAGAGAAATCTTCAACCGTCAACTTCAATAGGTGTTGGTGTGGACATGCCTAGTTCTGATGTTAATGCAGCATCACTCACAAGTTCTACAAACAAAAAATGAAAAAAAAAACATAAAAATCACTTGTACAATAAAGCAATAAATTTGCCAAGAATCCAAGATATTCAGTTTTTTTTTTTTTTTAACAATAATAGACATACAGAATTTTTCCTAATAAATAAAGAAATAGAAAGTCATTTTTTTTAATAAAAAAATAATAATCATACCTCCATCAAGCTTTTCAAACTCCTCAACATCATCCATGGCAAGCACGCCTTGTAGGGTGTTGCATAAATTTGACTATTTGTTTAGAAAATTAATTAACTAACTAATATAAGACATTGATTGAAACTTTAGTGGTTTGATTTTCAGTGCTTCTCGAAAAGCCCCTTGTTAGCCTTTTCATAAAGCCTGTATGCTAAAAAAAATCATGCAGGAAGCATATAACAAAACCATTATTTAATTTAAAAATATTTATCTATGTTAATATAATTTCATATCTAAATATTTCTTCTAAAAAAATTGTATTTATTATAAAAATATTTGATTCTTGTCTTGAATATTGCAATAACAATACCGGCGTACAAAATGCAAATAATTCGGATTCTTTGCCTTTGATTGACCACTCAAACCCGTGTAAGCCATATCCCAAACGTATTTCTCATTAAAAAAAAAAAAGAAAAGAAAGTAAAGTGCTCTGCCTCTCCCACCTAACCATCAACGTGGCCAAAGGATATCCACCCCACATTTATACCAAACTTTTTAAAAGGATTGCCCTCTTCTCTCCTTATCTAAAAAGTCTAAACAAAAAAAGAAGCAGCGGCAGAGCTCTCTCACTCTGAAGAAGAAGCAGCGGCAGAGCTGCAGTTTCCTCCAAACCTTAGTTCGTCTCCTCGCCCAAATTAAGAGATATTTCTTATTTCATAATCATTTTCTCACATATTCTCTCTGTTACCATTTTTTTTTTTTTTTTCAGATTCTCTGTTACAATTTTTTTTTTTTTTTTAAAGATTTTAGTTCAAAATTTGTTTGGCATAAAAAAAAAGTTTGAGGGTGTTCCTAATTTTTTTGAGGGTGTTCCTAGTTTTTTTTTAAGGGTAAATAAATAAAAAAATTTTAAATTATTATATATACATTTTTTTTTTAAGGTTCAGGGTGTTCCTGGGAACACCCTGAACCAAACGTGGCGTTGCCACTAGAGGGTCAAAGGGTGTATCGATATTTCTATTTTCAAAACCTAAAAACCAAAACACAAAACACAAAACACAGAGAAACCCAAACAAAAGACAAACACAAAACAGAGAAACCCAAACAAAAGACAAACACAAAACAGAGAGGCGGCGTGAAAGTGAAAGTGAAAGTGTTATGTCGATGGCAGAGGGAGAGTGGAAGTGTGGGGAAGACGTACCGTGGGAGATGAGAAGCCGATGATCGTGGAGAGGGCGGCGTGTGGAGGCAACGGCAGAGGGAAGGAGTGGAAAGTGTGAGGTAGAAGTGGGGCGGCCTGAGGAGTGAGGTCTGAAACTTTGAGAGTGAAAATGAAAGAGTGGGCCGAGTATGTAGGGTAGGGTTTTAACTTTTTCCTTTTATAGTTTAATTAATTTTAGTTTAATTAGTTTAATTAGATAATTAGCTAGTTTAATTATGGGTGATTAAAATCTAATAAATTTTAAAATGGAGGCCGGATCATTTGAAATTTAAAACTTTGAAGTGATGAGTCTCTGATACTGAAAAAAACGAAAAAGGCCCACTGCCCCTTACAGAACTTAGTTTCCCTTTAGTCACATGATAACTTAGTTAAGTTAGTTTGGTAACTTAGTTTGAAGTTAGTTTCTTGATTCAGCTGATTGATTGGACTTTGCCCACTGTCCAAAGCAAAACTGGCAAAGCTGCATCTGCCAAAGCTGAAAAGCTGAAAAGCAATTCTTTATATTTTTTTAAATATCCGGTACTGGTAGAGCATCAGTAGCTTACAAAATATTTTATATTTAATATAATAATATAATATAATAATATATTAATAATATTATTATATAATAATATTTCGGTTCGGTTCGGTCGGTTCGGTGTATTAAAATTTGACACCGAAAACCGAACCGAAATTTTCGGTTTTTTATAAAATAAAACCGAAACCGAACCGAACCGAAACCGAACCGAAATTTTTACATCGGTTCGGCCGGTTTGAAACGGTTTTTTCGGTTCTTCGGTTTTTTGCACACCCCTACTTTTTTACTTATATCCTGAATGGTTGTGTCTTATTATGGATATGTTTGCTAAAACAGTTAGTCTATTAAATATTTTAAGTGTTGAATAGAAACTAGTTCTTGTCTAGCTCCTTGAGTCACAAGTTTAGGGCAAATTAATATTGCAGAAAAAAATTATAAGTGTTAAATAGAACCTAGTCCTTGTTTGGCTCCTCAGGTCACAAGTTTAGGGTAAATTAACATTACAGAAAAAATTCTATGTATTAAACAGAACCTAGTTCTTGTTTGGCTCCTTTGGTCACAAGCCTAGGGTAAATTAATATTATGTGAAATATTCTAAGTGTTGGGTAGAGTTTGGGTTTGACACAGCTCCTGTGGTCACAGATGGGGAACTAAGTGGACCATTAGAAAGGTTGCTTGAAGGAATAGGAAAGTAAACGCCGTGGCATTTCCTTGGGTTTCTAAAGTAGTGCCAGCAAGTTTGCTTTGAAGGTCCCAAATCCAGTTTCAAGTAAGTGTTGGTTAATAATTTGTTTAGAACCCATAGATTAGTTTACTCTTTATGTTATGATAAAGTGGTAAATTGCCACAGTGTGATTGTTATGAAGGAAGGAAAATAACGTAGTAAGTAAAAAAAAAAAAAAAGTACAAGTATAAAAAGTAAACAAGCAAGGTTAAACTTCAAACTTCTTTCATTAAAGATAAAGGAACTGTGATACAATAAAAAGAACGAGGAGGGGCATTATTTATATAACAACCCATTACAAAATTGCCTAAGTATCTCCTAGTCTAAGGCTAAGCTAGGTTGTTGGCTCCTTTTCCTTTGTGCCCTTCTTCTCTGTCTCTTTTTCCTTCTTCTTCCTCTTCAATTGCATCGTCTCGGCCACTTCCTCTTCGGTCTCTACATCCAGCACATCAGCTGGAGGTGGCAGTTCTTTTTTCTTCTCTTTGCCCTTGGCCAAAGTAGGAGAAGGAGTGGGATCGAGCTGAGCCAAGGAAGTAGGGGGAGCAGAGTTGGGATCTGCTAGAGGCAGATGGAGTGTGGGCACCAAACCTAGTGCAAGAGGGTAGTACACGTTATCAAGAGCCCGAAGCTCTGATTTGGTGCTAACCCCCGCAGCATTCAAGGCTTGGCTCCATACCTTCAAGCAAAATGCACGAGCAACATCCCTGAGTTGGGTAGTAAAACTCTTAGCTGCCTTGGTCATGCCTGCATCATAGGCTGCTTGCTCGACCTGAGCTTTCTCAGCCTCCTTGGCCTCCAGCTGCTTCTTAGTTTGTTTTAGCTACATAACTGTGAGAGTCATTTTACTCTCGGCCTTCTTCTAGGCCTCCAAGGCATCAGCCACTTGCCTCTCGTATCTTTTAAGAGTGGACTCAGTGTTCTGCTAAGCCTTCTCCACCTTAGACAGCTGGGCAATAGTCTTTTTCAACTTCTTGTCCACCTTTGCGTGGGCTTTTTTTACGGCCTCCATTCCTTTCTCAGTCTTTATTGCCATGTCTAGGGAATGGTCTATCCATTTCTTTACCATGAAAGTAGCTTTGATAGACTACCAAAAAAAAAAAAAAAAAACATAAGTATCATGTAATGCACGAACAAGCTAACTATACAGTTGGGTGGAATCAGTCACATACCTTGGCCAGGTCCTGTTTCAAAGCAAGGAAGACCTCGCGCTTCTTGAAGGACCTCAACTCCGCCATGTCCTTAGGTAGGCATAATGCCTTCTCCAGGCATTTTGCCACCAATCCTGAGCTATCCTTTTTGGGGTCCCTCAGGTTGGCATCATCAAGTACTGGATTACCTCAAAAACAATAGCGAACGTTTTAGGGGGCTATTATGGGTGCCCGAAGACTGAGGATGGATTTGAAGGGTTGTAGTATGACTATGAGGATGCCACAGTCCACGGGCCTAAAGAGGAAAGACGTCTGAGGAAGGGAGGAGATGAACCAAAGTATTCTAAGGGGTTCCAAGTGGGAAAAAGGTTTTGAAGAGAGAGAAAGAGAATCAGTGGTTGTAGGGGAAGTTTCTAGCTTAGGGTAGCCAGTCTCCTCCGCATTAACTGGTGGGTAACAGTTTTAGTAGCTGCATTGATGAGAAAGTGACCTAAAAAGTGCAAGTCACAACTAAGCAAGCTCCTTCCACCATCTTTTTCAGAGGTAGAAAAAGACAAGTATCGTGAGAGTAAGCTAGTTAGGTAGGAATGGACGATTGAGATATAAAGAATATAAGAGAAGGGAGGTTAATAGAAAAAAGGATGATAAAAAGATAAGAGAGAAAAACGACAGAAACATAAAGAAGAAGAAGAAGAAGAAGAAGAAGAGAGAGAGAGAGAGAGAGAGATAGAGAACAATGTAATTATTTGCACAACCTTAGCCTTCTTGGGCAAGCCGGTGGAGGGATATTTGACCTTCTTTTCTATGAAATTAACTTCTTCTTCTCTCTCTTGATCCTCGGCCTAAGCCCTCTCTTGTTGTTCATTTCTCTCTCTTACAAATTTTATTGATTTGGGCTAAAGTTGAACTGTACAACTCACTGTTTTAAGTGGGCTTGGGCCGCTAGATCTTTTGGTCCTTACAATCTTAATATAGGATTTATTCAAGTTTTTATTTATTTATTTATTTTATCAATGTTTGAGTTTGAGTTAAAGTTAGACTTGTTAGAAAGATAGAATTTCACTCCTTATTAAGTATGGACTAAACAAAAATAATTTTGTTTAAAAAAATGATAATAATAAGTTTGAGTTTAAATTGAACTTGTTAGAGAGATTGAGTTTCACTCATTGTTAAATTTGGACTAAACAAAAATAATTTTATTTAAAAAAATGATAAAAAAAATGGTGTGTTTTAGTTTAATTTGGACTTGTTAGAGAGATATAGTTTTACTCCTTATTAAGTATGGACTAAATAATGTTGACACCTCATTTTGCAACCTGCATTTAACCTCACATAGAGGGTAAAAGGGTAATTTCACTGTGGGAATATGCATCTTGATTCTGGTCATTGTGGGAATATGGTGTGTTGTAATGATTAAATCGACTAGTCATAAGTCCTAATTGGACCATCAGATTGAAAGTTATCATCAAATCAAGTTTTAATGGCTGATGTGCACTATCACAAATTGAGTTCGACTATATGTGATTATGAACAATTGATTCCAATTGGTTATAATTATAATCAATTTGAGATTAATGATGTGTCATAATTTGATTAGTTAGGACTATATTTTATGGTGATGTTGCATATACCTAATTAATTAGATAGTTAAACATTAATTATGCAATGAGTAATTTGTGCAATTATCTTCTAATTAGAGTAAATTTAGAATCAATTAAGTTTGAAATGGGAGTGATTGGAGCCATTTAATGTAAATTGGGAGCTAATTTGGGACCTATTAATATTAATTGTGCTAAACCATTTTCTACCAAATGACCTCTGCTCACCATTTCATCGATATCTCTCATAATATTTTGAATCTGTGAATGAGATTAATTTTCCCAGAAACTAGACATCTGGGACTTCAATTTAAGCATAAGAACGAGACAATTCCGATCAGAATTGAGTCAGATATGATTTTTCGAAGTTGGCTCTACAGGCTGTTACAACAGCTACGGGAAAACTGAATTTTGGCTTGCTCCTCACTCCCACCAATCTCTCCATTTAATGCACCAGATTTTTCCCAAGGCTAAAATGAGGTCTGGGTTCATGATTCTTTGTCAACCCTCATTAAATGGTCTTTCATTAATATTTCTTCCACCACTATATAAACCCTCCCTCTCCTTCATTCCAAGACACAAAAAATTCCCTCTCTCTTTTCCTCTCTTGAGTTTTAGTGAAGTTGAGTAGTCTTGTCATATCTTGGTCTTCTTGATAGTCAAGTTATTGAGTGAGACTCACTTTCCCTCTCCTAGTTCTTCTTTTCCTCCACCCTTAGGATTTCCCTCAAAAGTCTCCTCATCCATCATATGGATCTTGCATGAAGATATAATCCCTTTCCCTAATTGTTTTTGTGTTGCCATGATGAGAGTTTAAGATTAAAATATGATAATAATCATTTAAATTCTCTTGAATATGTTTGAATGTTCTTAATTGTTCTTATATGTTCTTCACATGTTCTTGGTTGTTCATCACATGTTCATGCATATCACTAGTTTTAATCTTAAATCCACATCAAAAATATGAAAAATATGTTTGTTTAATAATTCTTTCAATTTCTTGAATCAAGGTTATCACCATTCACACAAATTCACTAGAATTTTATTTTTCAATCCAAATGCAATGTTTAATAAATTGAATTAGGGTTTATCACATTCACACACGTTAAATTCAACATATAAATTAATTGACATATTGGATGATATGATATGAATGTTGGCCATCATAGTCTAGAAGGCCAGTTTCACTAGGCAAGGTGGGTGCCTATCACCTTCCCACCTTGTAACATAGCCTCTGAGCTTAGATCAAGAGTTGATAGATCAATACTTATCCTTATAATTTTCAATTTCTAAATTGTAACTAAGAAACAAAGCTATGTACTTTGTCTTAGATTGTATCTAGGACCAAAGCCATGTAATTTTCCTATGATCAATGTAAATTCTATTTCAAATTAATAAAATAAGAATTTCAATTTTGGTTTCCTTATTTATTCCAATAATTAAATAAGTGGTGACTTCATTTTAAAACTCTTAATCTAAAGGGAAAAATATAACTAGTCGAACCTCCATTTTGAGAGGCAATAATATGACTTCATCCATTCACGTGGGTTTGGCCCAACAATCCTAAAAATGGGCCGGGGGTGTGGTTTCTCACAAACAAAAATAATTTTATTTAAATGAAATGATAATTTTATTTAAATATTGTGCTGACATGGAAAATTATGGAAGTTTCAGAGGTTTTGGTTATATATATATATATATATATAGATAAATCATACAATTCATTAAATTAGTCATATAACTAAAAGGAAAATGCTAACGAGTGCTCTTAGGGCACTGGTTAATAATCCATTTAAAGAAATTTTTTTTGGGAAATGAAAAAAAAAATTTTTTGACAACTTTTTTCATTTTCTATATAAGTGGTATCAAAATTTTTCTAAAATGAATTATTAACGAGTGCCCTAAGAGCACTTGTTAGCATGACCCTAACTAAAATTATATATTAATAATTTTTTCAATTGCCACTATTAAGTTTGAAAAAAATTTATTTCAAATCGATTTGGAACAAAATAATTTCCTAAAATAATATTTGCATTAAGGAATAGATTGATTAAGGAAAATTAACTTATTTGAAAACTAGCAATTAAATTTTTAAAAATATTCCAAGTGAATTATTTTTTGGAAAAATATCAACATTATGCATGAAAGGATCTATTTCAATAGCTAAGTTAAGAGACGTGATAGTATTTTGCAACACTTTGATTAACGAAATTGTATTGAATATAAAATTTTATCAATAAAATATTGATATTTGTCCAGCACAATTATGCAAAGTAAATATTGATAATGAATTGTGTCAAGATGCATGGGCTAAAGACTAAAAAAGGTACATATTAATTTTAGTAATGCACCAAAAAATTTCATTGATTCAAGTTAATTAAGAAAACTAGCCTCTGAGTACGCACTCACACACGTGCTCAGAGGCCCTTTTATTTTATTTTTTTAAGTAAAAGTTAATAATTTGCATCCATTATAATTTGTGATTACTATATTTTCTAATTACAAAAATACCTAGGGATTATCACACCCCTAAGTATTTTTGTGGTTGAAAAATGTAGTAGTCTTAAATTATATTAAAAGAAAAAGAAAAGAAAAAAAGAAAAAAAAGGAAAGAAGCGTGTGCTTAGAGCATCCACAGTAGATGTTGCAAAAAAATATCATTTTAACACACCAAAAGCCTACTTTATTATTTTACCACATTATTTTACAATATCTCATTTATCAGATATTCTATTATTCAATTCTATAAATTAAAATAATATTTACTACACATTAAAATAATATATTAACATTAAAAAAGGATGAGAGAGGAGAGAAAGTAAAAAAGGATGAGAGAGAATGAATAAAAAACTATTATTTTTTTTTAGCATTCTTATCCGTACCGTTGCAAAATGCAACGATACTATTCATATATAGCAAAAATTATGAGATTTGAAATATTTGATAAATGAAATTTTTTGGTGTGCCAAATATGTATTAGGCACATTTAGCACATTTAGGTTGGATGCTCTATAGAGCTCCCAAAGTTGAATGATCGAAGCGTCGTCGTATTATCTGACGATTCAGCTTCCGCGCGATTATTGAAAGTTAACACTACGTTCCTCTGTCTGTATCTCTGAATGGCGAATCAATAAGCTGGTTCATCTTCTTCCTCTACTCCACAGCCACAGGTAATCAAACCAACAATTCTTCTTCTTCTTTGTATGTTTTGTTATATGGGTTTCTGAATAATCTTGAGTCAGGACCACGAAATTCAAGTGCAACTTCAGCAAGAAGAAGAAGAAGAAGAAGAAGAAGAAGAAGAAGAAGAGTTGCTATCAATATACGGAGCAGAATCAGGTTGGGTTGAAGCTCGAACAAGCTGTGACCATCTCCATCTGGCTTCTCTGTCGTCTGACCTCGCTCACATTCCCACACCCGATACTTCTTGCTACAGGTTTACTTCTTTTTCTCATTCCCCAACTCTGCTGTACTCTACTTTACTTTTATCATTTCTATTTTTCACAAAATATTCATTGTTATTTATTTTTAAAAAAAATTATAATCACACCCATTTTGTTTTAGAATTGTTATGATCAACTACTTCCATCCATTTCAACAATTGAAATCATTCACTAGACTAAAATTACTCGCGTGAAAAATAATTGGACCCACACGGGTTATGATTAGTTGATTAAGGATAGCAATGCTTGACACAAACTGTGTTCACCATATGATTATTTGCTGGTTACTGTAAATGGGTCGTGACATGATTAATAAACAGGTCAATTTTGTGCTGACTTGCTTGACCCGCAATCAACATGAAGAGACCGGGTATAGAATTTTTTTAATTAAAATTATTGTGATTTATGTGCGTAGAAATACATAAATGTCAATCGTGTCAATTTTTGAATCATATATTCATATTTAAATGGGTTGAAATGAGTTAGGTCTACGCCAATAGACTCAATACAACACAACCTGTTTATTAAATGAGTTAAATATGTTGTCTTTGTCAACACAATACTACGTGTTTTTTAAGTGTTACGTGAATCATGTGTTGTCTACCTACTTACTAAACAGGCTATGTTAATGTTCTAGGGTTTTGACATGATTGTTAAATAGATCGTGTTTGAGTCAACTCATGTAGTCAAAGTATTCAATTAGAAAAACACAAATTGTAACCCCATTGTAGAGTGATGTGGGTGAGTGCGTCTGTAGGTTCAAGTATTTGATTAGAACAATTGCAAATCATGTTATCTTGTGGTGAGATTTGTAATATAGAAATCTATATAGTGTCAATAGTATTGTATTAAACTGCATGAGAGCATGGTTATATATTTTACCTTTGGCTTTCCAAAAAAATAAAAAACATTGTTAAGAAGTGAAGCTGTCTAGTTCTATACTCATTTACCTATAAATCTTAGAATATTTTACAATTTACACAAATTTTTGAGATGAAAGGAAGAACACAGATCCATTTGGGAATTGGGACTGAAAGTAAGAGTCAAGGCCCCTTATTTTTCTGCAAAAGCTAGGTTTGATTTGAACTATACAGTTGAATCTAAGTAAGGTTCGTATTCTGTTAACAATTTATTGCATACTTGCTTTAGTAAATGTGTGACCTTGACATAATGAAACTAAAACTGGATACAAGCTCAAACTAGAATATTCACTGCTGTCTTTCTAAATATTGTTTAATCTTTCGAGTAATTTATGGGTAATGACTCATGTCCTCACCTCTGTAGTCTAGCTTAGTCCTTAAAAAGCCCTCAGTTGTAGAAACATTTAGATTTTATATTTTGCTATGTATGTCAATGATAATTTAATTACCTTAAGCAAAGCTTGGCCGTTGAACTGTATATCACATTATCTAATCTGCGGAAGCATTGACATTTGAAAGGTGCCAACACCCATATGAGAACTGGTTATGTTTATGCTGTAAGGACGTGCTCTGTAGCCGTTTTGTGACAAGCATATGCTGCAGCATTTTCAACAGTCAAATCATTGCCTGGCACTCAGCTATCAGGTATACATATTACAATTAGCATTATTTTCTTCAAATTGTCTTCTTTAATTTTCTCTGCAATTTTTTACAAAGCTGTCTTGGTCATGTTCTGTTTACTTTTTGGAAACAGTGATCTGTCAGTTTGGTGTTTCTCCTGCGATGCCTATTTGGATGCTCAAGTGATTATGCAACTGCTGCTGGGTGCACTGCACCATGAATTCAGCCCACGTAATAGACATGCTCATTTAATGAGCATGTAAGATGTTTCTTATCTTTTCTTCATCATGTACAAAAGTCAGCATGGTTGGTTGGCTTAGGCGTGTTGGACATGCTAAGGAAGAAAGAAAAGAAAGAAGCAAAAGGCAAGTCATTCGGCTGGCAGAGCAGAAATTGGATGAAGCAAAGTCAAAGTAAGTGGCTTGCATTTATTGTGATTTGAAGAGAAGAGTGTGAAAGGAAGAAAAGAAGAATAGGTGAAACAAATAAATAGGGAGGCCATTCGGCCAGTGAAGAGAGTGGGAAAAAAGAAGTGAAGTCCCAAAGTGTGAGGCCTAAGTGCATGAGTAAGAGCAAGCAAAAAGAGAAGAGAAAAATAGAGAGAGTTAGAGAAAATACACAGTGAGAAAGTGAGTAGTGAGTGAAAAGAAAAAGAGATTTTTTTTTTACTCAAGTTATATCTCTAAGTATTGTAATCTCTATTTAATATAGTGAAATTATTCGAAATTTGTCCCGTGATTTTTCCCTTCAAGGAGAAAGGGTTTCCACGTAAATCTTTGTGTTATTGTGTGGGTGTGCTTTCGCTGTGCTTGCTAAAATTTATTCATAGTTATATAGAATTTTCCTAACAGGTGGTATCAGGGCGTAGGTTCAACTGGGAGTAATGGCCGAAGAAGAGGGAAAGACGTTAGGAATTGAGAAGTTTGACGGCACAAACTTTGGCTACTGGAAGATGCAAATCGAAGATTATCTGTATGGAAAGAAATTACATCTTCCTCTTTTGGGAAGGAAACCAAATAGTATGGAAGAAGAAGAATGGAGTCTTGTTGATAGACAGATGCTAGGAGTTATACGATTAACTCTAACAAGATCAGTTGCACACAATGTTATGAAGGAAAAGACGATAGTGGATTTGATGAAGGCTTTGTCTAGTATGTATGAAAAGCCTTCGGCTAACAATAAGGTGCATCTGATGAAGAAGTTGTTTAATCTGAAGATGGTGGAAGGTACTCTTGTGGCTTAGCATCTAAATGAGTTTAACGCCATCACAAATCAATTGTCCTCTGTGGAGATTGATTTTGACGATAAGATCCGTGCATTAATTGTTTTGGCTTCTTTGCCAAACACTTGGGAGGCCATGAGAATGGCAGTGAGCAATTCTGCAGGAAAAAGCAAACTCAAATATGATGATATTCAAGATTTGATTCTAAGTGAGGAGGTTCGCAGAAGAGATGCTGGTATAAACAATGCACAAGATCAAGCTCTTGTTATGGAGAACAGGGGCAAAAATAGAAGCAGAGGGCTTGATGATTGAGCCAAATCCAATGACAGGTCACAGTCAAAAGGTAGATCTCAGTTTAAAGAGATAAGAGAATGTTTCCATTGTGGAAAAAGGGTCACGTAAAAAGAAATTGCTGGCATTGGAATAAAGAACAAAATGAAGAGAAAGATGATGAGAAGAATACTGCAGCAGTTGTGTTTCATGAGGATGTTTTGATGCTTTCTCTTGAAGAGTAAAAGTGTAAGCATGTCGCTAAGAATGATGTTGAGTGGGTTGTTGATTCAGCAGCTTCTCACCATGTTATCCTGACAAAAGAGTTGTTCACCACATACAAAGCAGACGACTTTGGTGTTGTGAAGATAGGTAACTCCAGTTATTCAAAAATTGTGGGAATTGGTGATGTGTATATCAAGACCAATGTTGGTTGCACGTTGATATTGAAGGATGTACGACATGTTCCAGATTTAAGGATGAATGTGTTGTCTACTTTTGCTTTGGATCAAGTGGGTTATAGTAACCATCTTGGCAATGGAAGATGGAAACTTTGTAAAGGATTATTAGTTATTGCTAGAGGGCATGCTTGTTGTGGCATGTACAGAACTCATGTGAGGGCTTGTAAGAAAAAGTCCAATACAGTCAAAGTTTTTGAGAAAACTCCACAGTTGAGAGTTGATAGTAATGATTTTGCAGCCAAGAGAGTAAAATTCTCTCTACTTGAAAGTGATTTAAATGAGAAAGTGATATTTGATGAAAAATATCATGATGCTAAGAAGAATGATAAAGTGAAAGATCATGAAGGTCTTGAGCAGGGGGAGCAATATCCTCCATTAGATATTGTTGAACCTTTTGAAAGGAGGCATACTGAAGAACATCAAGTAGTTAGCTTCGACAATATTTGTGCTTCTGTTGAGGGGGAGCCAAGAAATTGGATTAAGGATATCCAAGGTGAAATTAATTATTTGAGAAAGAAAGATATTAATTTTGAAGAAATTCTCTCAGTGTTAGTGAAGATAATGAAGAAGGTTGAGTCTGGTATTGACTTGGCTGGCATGGATTATAATTGAAGAGTTGAGTTGAAGATCTCCTCCATAAGTGGGCTAGAGGGAGAGATTGTTGGGTGCACTGCACCATGAATCTAGCCCACGTAATAGACATGCTTATTTAATGAGCATGTCTTCATGTTTCTTATCTTTTCTTCATCATGTACAAAAGTTAGCATGGTTGGTTGGCTTAGGCGTGTTGGACATGCTAAGGAAGAAAGAAAAGAAAGAAGCAAAAGGCGAGTCATTCGGCTGGCAGAGCAGAAATTGGATGAAGCAAAGTCAAAGTAAGTGGCTTGCATTTATTGTGATTTGAAGAGAAGATTGTGAAAGGAAGAAAAGAAGAAAAGGTGAAACAAATAAATAGGGAGGCCATTCGGCCAGTGAAGAGAGTGGGAAAAAAGAAGTGAAGTCCCAAAGTGTGAGGACTAAGTGCATGAGTAAGAGCAAGCAAAAAGAGAAGAGAAAAATAGAGAAAGTTAGAGAAAATACACAGTGAGAAAGTGAGTAGTGAGTGAAAAGAAAAAGAGAGTTTTTCTTTACTCAAGTTGTATCTCTAAGTGTTGTAATCTCTATTTAATATAGTGAATTATTCGGAGTTTGTCCCGTGATTTTTCCCTTCAAGGAGAAAGGGTTTCCACGTAAATCTTTGTGTTATTGTGTGGGTGTGCTTCTGCTGTGTTTACTAAAATTTATTCACAGTTATATAGAATTTTTCCCAACAACTGCGGCCTGTTTATGAGATAGCCTACATTCTGAAATTTGGTGAGGCTCCACCATTTCACACAGTCTAATAATTAAGCTTGCAAGATTGTCAAGCTAGGGGTTGAGGGTTCATCATCAGGCAGTAGAAGTTTCACATTGTAGAATTTGAGTTTTATCTTTTAGTGCATAGGAGGGTTGGAGTTTGAACTGACTGAAGATTCATTGTACTACTCGCTTAAATCCAACACTAAATGGGAAAGTGTAAAAGATTATTGATATATGATTGTCACATGACCAGTGCATGAGTTGGACTTTCTTATATGCAAGCCATCTTTGTACCTGACCAAAGGTAAAAACATCTATGAAAGGGCTTTTTTTAATCTCATATGGATCCATCGAATGATTATAGTGGGCACTTTGCAAGTCACTTGCAAACTGAGAATTTAGGTTTGCAAAAAATTTTCCCATGTATGTATGGTATTCTTTGAATTGGTTGCCTTGCCCCGGTAAGCTTTGTGGCAATGTCTAGCAGTGGCCAAGCTCCAGTTATACGTCTCTTTGTATGTTGATGCATATCACAAAAGTTTAAGAGTAGTATATCAAACCTGTTTCTTTCAATTAATTACTATTATACAGCGCAAGGCATGAAATTACAAGGTTCTTATACAGATGCTACAATGTGCCATTTTAGAGGATGTCATTAATGTTTGGTTGTTTGAACATGCTGGACAAGCGGGCATAGGGTTTTATAAGGAACACAGTTTGTGGGGCATTTTGGGTAATGTCTGTGGAGTCAGAAAGGTTGAGATGTTCCTTCAAGTTGCGCAGGAATGGTGTAAATTTCTCAACTGATGCAGTCCTTTTGTCTAACCCGTTTAATATTGCAAAAAACATGTGGCTTCTCTTTAAGTAGGAGACAAACTGGACCTGGTTGGTCAGGTGAATTAATAAGAATTGTTAGGTTGTCTAGTGTTAGCCATCAATTCATTTATGTTATAAGAGAGCCAGATGGTTATGCTTTGGACCATTTATAGGAGCTGGTTGGCATCCGGTTTTTTTGTTGAAATTAAAAACTTTTTGCTACTATAGATAAAGGTAAAAGTTAGTTGAAATAGTACAGTAAGACCTACAAATAGTACCAAAAAGTACAGTAGAGCTCATGAATAGTAGCAAAAATAAGTTGAATAGTAAAATAAGTTAGTAAAAATAATTTTTGCCAAACGCATAGTGTGCATTTGCGTAGAGATGTTTTTGCATTTGCCTTTTTTTTTTGCTGGTCTCATGGCATTGTTCATAGACCAGCCAACACCTGTAAAACAACTAAACAGTGTTTTTGCCTTTTAAAAAATATTTTGTTACAATGTTTTCAGTAATAAGTTTTTAGTTTTCAGCAAAATAAGTGGTATCCAAACATATCCATAGTGTGCATTTGGAGAAATTGTAGAGTACTCTGGTGGACAAGTGATGTCTTCCATCATTCCACTAAAAAACTTTTACTTGTTTAAAATTGCTGAGTCAGTAATTAATTTATGTTTAAAAAAATTTTCTAATTAATAATTTTAAGCAGGTGGAAGTTTCTTAGTGGAATGGTGGACCACATCACTTGTCCACTAGAGGACTATAATTTCTCGTGCATTTGGCATTAATTATTTTTACCAACTTATTTTACTATTTAGCTTATTTTTGATACTATTCATGGGTTTCATTGTACTTTTTGATACTTTTTATAGGTCTTACTATACTATTTCAGCTAACTTTTAGTGTTTTTATTTAAGATCTATTTGGAATCCGCTTATTTTGTTGAAACTGAAAACTTTTTACTGAAAGTACTGTAAATAAAGGTAAAAGTTAGCTAAAATAGTACAGTGAGATTCATGAATGGTACTAAAAAGTACAGTGAGACCCATAAATAATAGCAAAATTAAGCTGAATAGTAAAATAATTTTGCAAAAATAATCTTTGCTAAACGGATAGTTAATGTTCAACTTCTTAGGACCACCATGGTGTTGCTTTGTCTTAACTTGATGGGAGTTGCAGGGTGGGAATGGCATTGCCAAGCGTGAAGCAAGTGTATCTTGCTAGGGGTTGGCTGCACGGCCTTTTCTATATGGATAGCACATACATCAGATTGTTCATATTGGACTATTCTTGGGGCCACTAAACTTCCATGTCCTACCTTGCAACAAAAATTGCATTTCCATGTAAGTGAGAAGATCAAGGCAGCGCAAATACATGCTCTAGAAGCTGCTACATGTCCTCGTACTGGAGATGTGTTCTTCAAATATACCAGTAGGGACAAGACAACCACCACCCAATTATAACAAGGAGTCTTTGGCATAATCATGGAAATCAAGTCTCAAATTGCCAGGCATACAGAAAAATATTGGCTGAATGGCAACAACTGTTGTCTAGTTATAACTTATAAGTTACTAGTCAACTTGGATAAAATGACAAGTGAAAAAACAAAGAACCTAATAAAATGGAATGTAATTCAGTCCCATTGGATTGTAAAGCATCAGTTACAAATTCCAAATGTCACGAGCTAATCTAGGCATTCTTTTTCCTTAGCTGCATCTGCAAATTCAAATTTTAAAAATTACAGGGAAGGAGACAACCCGATATGAGAAATTTATCCATGATCATATGTTTGATGTTGCAATAAAACCCTTTGCAATAAACGGATGGAACCCCCAAGCTAAATGCTGAGAATGCACTTTGACTAGAATTCACATTTAAACCAGATAAAAGTATGCAACTTTTACCTTTAGCATCAAAGCCTTTCTATGCAAGTGCAACCAAAAGAAAATCCCAAAAAGGACAAACTTCAGTTTCTCCCTAAAATGACAATGGAAGAAGAGCACCATTTTTAACCATCTAATTAACTGTCATAATATGTTTCCCTATTTCCAACTTTCATTTGTCTTCACATTAGCCTGCTAAGGGACCTGACAAGTGCTTTCAAATTCTGTTTTGTAGCCTCATCACCCGTAAATCCCTGAATATCAGAGCATATATTCTGCAATGGTGGTTGGACCGAGAAATGGAAATGTAAGGGTAAAAATTAATAAATAAATAAACACAGCTCACGACTTATAATTAGCAAAGATTTTAGGCAGTTTGTCAATTTAGGATCTCACCCCAATGTTCTTCAAGGTAAAAAGCAAAGTTTGAATAGAATCCTGAATCAGTGAAGTGTTCTCAGGGGTCATGATAGATGAATGTACCCTTCTGCACAAGTAAAAAAAAAAAAAAAAAAATTAAAATGGTTTCCTTTTCGGGGTAGGGAAAAGCGAAAGGGATTAAGATCTCTTTCCATGGCAAATGGCAAGGATCCTTTTCGCAGTATAAAGTGTTAGAAATTAGTTGGAATCTACTAAAACGGTAACCATGTGATACAAGGTGTCAATACCTCTCCATGAATATTTATGTCCAAATTTATACATAAAATAAAGGTTGGACAATTCACCTCAATTCCTCACAGGATTCTGTAAGGCTTCTGGTTAATTTATCAACGTCCTGTAGCAAACCACTATCACGAACTTCAGCAAGCAAAGGTTGAACATCTTCAGCCAGGGCTTTGATCTGAGACATTAATGCTGATTACACAAATGGATCTTTCTTAGTTATATAGATGCATGCACATGGACATAACATAGGCACACAAATTCCAATGTCGCCTGCATAATGAATTTCCTAAATATTGTTGAAGTTCCCAACTTGTCATGAATCTTAGCGCAATACAACAGGCACTGCTACCATGTCCCTGACAAAAGCTAGGATAAACTAGAACAGTTCACCATTTTAGTTTTAACATGAATAATGAAACTCAGTTATATTACTTGCCATGATGCAGTTCTCTATGACAAACAAATAGACACAGCAACAGTTATAGATAATATAACTCAATATGCAAGGATCAGGTAAGCTTAAATGCAAGAGAAGATATGCTGGAAACATGTCTAAAGTGTGTCAATATATCTAGAGTTGTGAAAGAACTACTAACTTCTTCAACAAAACACTGACATTTCTCCAAGTGAGATTCCTTGAAGGATCACAGCCCCATTAGGCAACTTTTTAAATGACTCTTTCCATCTGATTTAATTACTTTTCCCCCAATAACTAACTGTGGAAAATGTCCAAATGCTACCCGTAAATAGCATAACTGTAGAACAATGAAGGCATTATATGTTCTCTTAAAGCCAAAGCCAAAGATGTCAGAAGTTCCCACTCACAATACGTCTTACACCTAATTTCTTTAAGACTGTAACACACAATGCTCAAGAAGATAATTCTTGCTAGTGGACTTGTCAAACTTAGACGCAGATGGCAGACTAGGATGTTTATCTCATTTACACTCTTTGCCAATTCCCTGATGACAATAACCCTCCTAAACAATTTTGAAAATTTGATCTTGAAGAGGACTACAAGAATATAAACGGGTGAATTCCTCAAGGATTGTCTTAAATTGAGAAAATAATTGGACAACAGGAAAGTTCTTAAAGAAATCAAGTTTTTAAGGGCCAACACTGCAAACTCGAGATGTAACTTCCTTAACTATGTAACTTATACACTAGATTTTCAGTTTGTATAATGCTCACTTCTATCTCCATGAATATTCAATTGTTTATATGGCAATTTCTAAAGCTACTCTCACTCCACTCCACATATATTCAATTTAAGAATTGAACTTTTTTAAGCTTTGCAATAAATCCACTTTTCATATATCGAAAAGCTTCATCCATAATCTTTAAGGACTGCCCCACTGCCACATCTCTTTAGATATGTTTAAGGATGTAATCGGTTTCCGATGCTAAAGGGAAATGCTCTGTTAAATTCTTTAGATTAGGTACATTCATTTGGTCTGCACTTTTCCCTTGTAAACAGATGCCTCAACAATTCTCGGACATAGACCCTTGACCTATCTTAATAAATCAAATAGGGTAGCTTAATAGGAAAGTATGTAGCTAATACATTCTATATCTTTACTAACAAATTCTTCATTTTTCCATAAACTTGCTTGGCATTTGCAATAGTAATACCGTTATCTAGTTCAACAAAGCAGTCAATAACTATTTTCAGTTAAACATATAAACCAAGAGATGCACATCCTACCTTTGAGAGCAATGGCCTTGCTTCTTCAATAGCAGATAAAACTCTTTTAGCCAGTTAATAGTGGTTGGCAATACCAATGTCCTCCACTTCACGTCCCAAACGGGTGAATATCCCCAGCAATTCATCCAAACTTACTCCTTGATTTCCCTTTATCTTTTGGCAATCACATACAATTAGACCTTCTTCAGAACATTTTGGGTCAAGTGGCCCTACTGAAGGTGTTGGAATTGGATTGTGAGGTGTAATTTCAATTAAAGTTTCCATGAGAAGACCCGATTGGTTCACCTCTATAAGTGAATTTCGAGGTATGACTGTTTTATCGTCATCAACCTACAAAGAGAAGGCGATACATTAAAGTAAAATACATACACCAAGTAAAATCAACAAAATCTTGATCACATTCAAGAATTTCATTGTTGAGAGGGAAACATGAACAAAATTAAGCATCCGTAACAAGATTATGGTGTCAAACTCACCTCAACAACTGCTTCAATACTTTTCAATGAAGGATTAATGCGGATGACATTGCCAACATTCACCCCTCTAATCCTCACTGGTGTTCCGATGCTAATACCACAAGCTTGAGCAAACTCGAACACAGCCTGATACTTCTGGAATTTATGCCGTATTTGATACCCCCTCAACCAAGACAAACTAAAAGCTATGAGAACAGTACCAGACACTAGAAACAACCCAACCCCACCTTCCCAAATGTTCTTCCGACTAAACCCAAAATCATTCAATGGCCGCAATGTTTGCCTCCAAATAGTTTGAGGAACATCCAAAACCAAAGAAAATCGGTTCTTAGTTTTCACATCAGAGGGTGGGTGACTATGTCCTGTATCAGCGGATGTAGTTCTTATCCGGGCTGGTTTCCTCTGTGATCTCAATGGCAACTGAGGCAAGCAATTTGAAGAACTACTCGGTAAAGTAAGAATTGGTGAGTATAGCACTTTTGGGCATCCTGAGACATGGGCCATAGGATTTCCAACCATCTTTTACCCAACCCCAGCTGAGAAATTTTTGCATCAATACCCCCTATAAACAATGACGAGCACTAAAGTTTGAAATTTGCAATTATGGTCTATCAAGAACGACAGGAAATGTGGGTTTTATACGTCTAAAGCTGATATATATATATATACACTCCAATTTGATGGATTTTACACTCCCTTTAGTTACTATGAAACTGATAAAAAAAAAAAAATTATAAAAAAAAGTTCCAAGTCTTATGATCTAAATTCTTATTATCTTTAGATTCTTTACACACACACACACACCAAAAAAAAAAAAAAAAAAAAAAAAAGCAATTTGTTTAACAAGAATAACTAAATAAATGACTTATATTCAATAATTGGTTTTCTTTTCATAAGGAAAAGAAAGATATAAGAAAAGCACACCTAAACTAAGAGAAGCACTTGTATTCTAACAGAGTTGATTTAGGCTTGCCTTCTGTCGTATCCCACTTACTTTCTCTTCACTTCCTTCCCTATATTTTCTCAGAAACCAAACAGAGAAATGTAGTGAAAATGAAAAGCATGCATAACAAAATATAAAAAAATATTAGCAGTCTAATGAAAACCAAAATGTAGGATGTCAAATCTATATATTCTGACATATTTACCTTGGCTAGGACTCAAGGTATCTCAGAATTGTGTCACAGTACGTAGGATTTTCCGACATGGGAAAGCTAATCATAGTGAGGTTTCGAGAACACCCTTACCAAATAACAAAGGATATCTAACAATATCGTTAGTTGCCCAGTTTTGAAAGAATGTGTGAAACTAGCATCTCGAGTGTCTAAAACTCGAGTTCCAAGATAAAATCGAGTTTTTAAGTCTCGATTTGTAAGTAGATGGGTCTAATGTGGAAAAAATCCACGTGGAACTCGAGTTTGAAAGATTCAAGTTCCATAAATTACAGGAAAATGCTGCTATAGGGCTTAAAAACGCTGCTATAGGGCTTAAAAATCGAGTTATAAAATTTTTTTGCATAAAAATGCCGCTATAGGGCTTTAAAACATCACTATAGGGCTTAAAAATCGAGTTATAAAAAAATTTTGCATAAAAATGCTGCTATAGGGCTTCAAAACATCACTATAGGGTTTAAAAACGCCATTGGGAACCTGGTATTGATCACTTATGAAATTTTTTTAAGGAAAACGCCGTCATAGGACTTTAAAATGTCACTATAGGACTTAAAAACGCCACTATAGTGGTGATCAAACTAATTTTTTTTTTTTGCATAGAACTCGAGTTTCTAAAACTCGAGATCTATGTGGCATTTTCAGTCCAAGTCACCAGCAAAACACTTGCAAATCGAGTCTTTGAAACTCGAGTTTTAATATGGATTTCGAGTTTCTAAAACTCGAGATGCTATTTTTCATAATCTTTCCAAGCGTTGCTTAACTTACTACATTGTTAAGCTTTACATTGTTGGTCTGCAAATTCCCCCGAGGTTTTGATTCTAACATACGTTTCTGTACTTCGTATTAAACTACTATAAAGTAAGTTTCATCCAACTAGCTGGTCAAAAATGAAGAGGGAAACGCCAAAGGTGTTCGTGGGGCACGTGACTCGCACCTGCCAGCCCTTTTTTTTTTTGGGGGGGGGGGGGGTGTGGAAACAGTTTTATAAAACTTTATAAAGTGGTTTGGTCCTAAAAAAAAGGGTTTGGTAAAATGCATGGGTTCCAATATTTTTTCAAAACACAATCTTATCCATGAAAGGTACAATTTGGAAACAAATCTTGTTCCTATCCAGCAAATGAGTAATTATTTGAAAATTCGTTTGGAAACATATTGATGATGCCTAAAATTGTCAATGAGTTGCACAGTCCTTATGTGTTTCAGACAGAACTTGTGAAACAGAAACAAAGAAGATCTTGTAGAGAGCACCGGTGTGGTATCGGCCAAATACCCTCTAAAGGTTATGTTAGAAAACTTTCACAACTCTAGAGTGCCAGAGCTGGGGTAAATTATGCGTGCCCTAATTTGTGGGGGCTTTGGGGTTTTTATAGTAGTGTAGAATTGACCTTCGTTTCTTGGTGGAGAAAATCTTTCCTTGTAGGGAAGATCCTCATTAATGCACGTACTTTGCAGGATCCTTTCCTTGTAGGGATTCCTTTTATTAGAGTTGATTGTGGGATACAAGAAATTTCCTTACATAGATATCCGTGGGGAGCAAGTTAAGCCAGGTTGGACCCGTTGGCCTCTTTAACCCCATCAGCTTCTCCACATTTGTCAGCCATTTGCTCCGTCCTAGCATTCCCATCGACCTATGGAGATTCCTGTCAAGTCTCCTTGTGGGGTCGTCTCGTATGGTGTCGTCGGCCTAACTCTTTCGTTGGTTTTCGTGAAGCTGACAGATATGTGGGTGCTGATGACCTTTTTGTGCGATGTTTTGGGGGTATTAAAGTTATGACTAAAATATCCCTATCAGCTGCCCCTTACTTCGTGGTACTGTCAGCTTTGGCTAACGAGCCACGGAGTATTAGAGTATTTATGACGATTAATTAGGTGTTTTATCGATGAGTGTGTCATTAAATGGTGTAAGCATCCTTAAGCTTAAATGCCAGACGACATGTGACACTCACTGGTTGGCCCCGTTTCCAATCACAAGCGTTGCTTCGTTTGTCGTGCATCTTTGCTCTATAAATAGTTCACCTCCTCTTTTCATTTTTCCTTATTACATCTTTGCAAATCTTGAGAGAGCGAGAGTTGTCATTTTGTTATTTTTGCTGCCATTTACTTGCTGATCTTGTCACCTTTATAGACTCATCTATTAACCTTAAGTCCGTGTGGGAGCAGGCTACAACGAAGTCTTCCTGTCAGGTTATGGGCCCGAGGAAGGCTTGTCTTGGTCGTCAGAGAGGGAACCGTTTGCCCAATCTCCTACGATGAGGAGGAAGACTATGACGTAGAGGAAGTAAAGGAGAGAGAGGGAGATGAGGATGAGTGCGACGAGGGTGAAGGAGAGAATGAGGGGGAGTTCAAGGGAGAAGATGACGAAGATGAGGGTGAGAGCGATGGGGGAGCTTCTGTGGAGGGAAGTTCAAGAAGCCCAGGGGATGGTCATACCCATCCCTTCATCCTTTCCGCGGTATGGATTGTCAATGATTTTAAGCCGACGATGACAACCAAAATTTTTAATAACTTAAGGGATCGTTACCAAATCTCTGATAACATTCCAATTCGTCTGCTTGGGAAGTATGAAAAGTACTACTCTGGGAAGACCATAGACGTCGGCATGTATGACGCCATGTTTGCGGTAGGATTGAGATTGCCTTTGATGGCACTACATCGTCAATTGGCCATTTTCCTTGGTTTATCCGTCAGCCAAATTGCCCTAAATGCTTGAAGGATATTCATAGGGGTTGAAATCCTCTAGGGTCGTCTTAGTGGGGGGAATCGTTAGCTTACCCTAGACGAGTTCTTTTGGTGCTATAGACCATAACATATCTCCTCGTCTTAGGGGATATATCATTTTGTAACGAGGAAGAAGACACTTAGGCTGGTGTTGGACATGCTCGACTCCAATAGAAATTGGAAGGGTAGATACTTTTTTGTTCAAGGGATGGATTGGGTATGCCGTTGGGAAGAGTGGGTGACGATGCCTCATGGTTTTGACAATACCTTAAGTATTGTTAAGAATTTAGGTCTAGCACTATCTGTCCTTTCATTTTTTCTTTATTTATTTTTCTAATTTTTTAACGTCGTCTACTTTTTCTCTTTTCAACTAGCATTTGTCCATGTATAACCGACGAGTAAGAGGCTTTCATCCGTCGGGTGCTTGAGATACCCTTTGACGAGAGGAAGTGCAGGGACCTGATCACCCTTGATACATTGCATGCCTATTGCGGTGGTCTTGTGCCGACGCCTGCAGCTCGTAAATTAAACACATACTCCCGACAGCGTATGTTCCTATTCCTTAGCTTCTTTCTTCCTGTTTTTTATTTTTTATTTTTTATTTTTATCTACTTATCTAATGTCTGTCTCTTACCATTTGTAGAAATAGAGGTAGCGAGGCAAAGAGCCTTGCTAAGGGCGTCAGCTGTGGCACGCAAGAAGGAGGGGGCCTCCTCGTCAGTTCCCAAGGGCGTCAGCAAGGGAACATCCAAGCGGAAGAGTGACAAGAAGGATGACTGTTTGCTGAAGAAAGGACCGGGCGTTCCTACTGTTGAAAAATAGCCAAAGTAGCTGTTGCCTCCCAAGCCTAGCCATGGAGCTGGTAAAGGTCCAATGATGTCGGCTGGTCTCGTCACCCAAGGAACTAAATGTCGTCTTCTCACACATAAGGAACATGCCGTTGAGATTATTGAGTCAATCATCAAGGAGATGGACTTGGACCCTTGTGTTGAGTAGTTAACAGAAAACGCAAGGGCATCGGGCTTCGACCTAGCTAGGGTATGTTTTTCTCATACTTTGTTCTATTTCATATTTTCTTCTCTTGCTAACGGTTGTTTTTGCTTCTAGGCATCGATGTGCATGAAGGCACTCTAGGACAGGTGTGTCGTCGGAAAGGGAGTGATCCATTAGCTCTAGAAGCGTCAAGATATCCAAAACAAGGAGATAATTCAGTACAAGAAGGCCGTTTGCACCCTTAACAAGGAGCTGACGGCCGTTATTGAGAATTTGAAGCAAGAATCCATTCTCTGAAAGAAGGTGCAGGAGGTGGAGCTGACGGCCATCTGTAGGCAGGTAGAGACGACTAGGGTTGACGCTATAGCAGAGTTCACGGCTTCCCAGCCTTTTATCGATGCATGCGACTGTGTACTTTGGTGACGGGTTTGAAGATTGCCTGAAGCAAGTTGGGTTCATCTACCTAAACCTGGACTTATTTAAGGTCACCATAGACGACTCGATGCTAACAACTCCTACATTTGGTGACACCGTCAGCAAGGAGACCGACGATTCCACTCATACAGAGTAGGACCCGAAAGACGACGATGTGGTCCTTGCTCAACCTGCCCTTGAAAAGCCTGTCATTCCCTTGGTCTCTCGACCGCTGAAGATCTTCTTGCTCATGACGAACCCAACTATCCAGGACGCCCTAAACGTTTAGCTTTAATTCTTAATTTTTTATGCATCCACTTTTATTTCCAAACAGTAGTAAATGCCCTTGTTTTTGGGCTTTGTTGTAAACACTTTTTATTTATGGTGTCTATTTAACATTTTACATCCGTCACTATTAATATTTTTTGCTATGTGTTGATCTTTATTTTGAGATATGCGTATGTCTGTCCATCTTTTAGGATGTACTTGTCCGTTAAAGGACTTGGTGAATGATTAGGATGAACCCATCTACTTTGGCGTACTCATCCACCTATAGACTTAACGATGAACTCATCCATTTGTGGATCTAATAATAAACTTGTCCACTTGGGCATCTAATTATGGACTTGTCCACTTGGGGACTTAATGATGAATTCTTCCTTTGGTGGACTTAATAGTAAACTCGTCCTTTTGTGGACTTAATAAACTCGTCTACTTATGGACTTAATAATTTCAAGGCATCCCCATGGGACGAACTCGTCCACTTGTGGACTTGATAATTTCAAGGCATCCCTATGGGATGAACTCGTCCACTTATGGACTTAATAATAAACTCGTTCACTTGTGGACTTGATAATTTCAAAACTTCCCTATGGGATGAACTTGTCCACTTGTGGACCTAATAATGAACTTATCTACTTGTGGACTTAATAATTTTAATGCATCCTTATGGGATGAACTCGTCCGCTTGTGGACTTAATAACAAGTCATATTTGAATAAATCCTTTTATTGTGATAAATGCGTGCATAAGTAAAAAATTGTTCTTGAAAGAGTAAAAAACTACCCTTTGGGCATAAAAGGTTCTGTAAAAATTAAAAATTAACTAAAAGGAAGTAAACTGGAAATGAGGAGTGTTGTTCTTCATGCCGTTGTCTATTGGTAGTATTTTTTCAAGTGTTTTGTGATCAATAGGTGGTGCAACTTTTGCCCATCTATCATCTCTAGGTGGTATGTTCCCTTCCTCTGCCATGAAGCGATCTTGTAGGGTCCTTTCCAATTAGGTCCTAGCTTTCCCTAGGAGGGATCTCTTATAGTGCCTATCACTTTTCTCAAAATGAGATTTCTAACTGAAAGTCTTTGTACCTAACTTTTGAGTTGTAATGCTTGGCCATGAGGTTCTGGTACAGTGCTAATCTTTGTTCAGTCGCTATTCTGACCTTATCCACTAAGTCAAGCTGCAAATGCATAGCTTCATTGTTCTTGCTCTCGTCATGGTTTCCCACTTTGTATCTTGTGAGTTTGACATTAGCTAAGATGACAATCTCGCTTTCGTATGCTAGTTGTAACAGTATCTCTCTTGTAGGTGATCTTGCCATCATCTGTGCGCCCATAGAACGCTTGGCAATTCTTTCGGCCATATACCCTTTGTCCCCTCGAACTGAGTCTTGATGATTTTGAGCAAGGATTGGTTCGTTACCTTGACTTGTCTGTTGGCCTGAAGGTGGGCAGGTGAAGAATAGTGATTCTTGATCCTTAACTACGAGCAAAAATCTTTGAACGAGTCATTGTCAAACTGCTTCCTGTTATCTGAGATCAATACTCTAAGTATGCCGTACCTGTAGATGATGTTCCTTCATACAAAATTTCGTATGTTCTTCTCTGTGATAGTGGCAAGGGCTTTAGCTTCCACCCATTTGGTAAAGTAATCTATGCCGACCAGTAGGAACTTCAGCTGCCTCATTGCTATTGGGAATGGGCCCATGATATCTAACCCCCATTGAGCAAAAAGGCCATGGGGCCGTCATTGGAGTGAGCTCTTCTAAGGTTTGTCTGATGACGTGGCCGAACCTTTGACATTGGCTTGGGCATCCTTCTGCATGGTGAGCCAATAGTATCCAGCCTGAATCAACTTGTGCACCAACGACCGTGACTTGGAATGGTTCCCACAGATCCCCTCATGGACTTCTTTCAAGACATAGTTTGCTTCTTTGGGGCCTAAGTACCTTAGGTATGGGCGAGAGAAGCCTCTTTTGTACAAGACATCCTTTATCAGGGTGAAAAATACTACCTGGACCTTCAGCTTTCTTGCGGCCTCCTTACCGTCAGGTAGTGTGCCGTCTTTCAAATAAGAAACTATCGGTGTGGTCCAGTTACTTCCTGAGTCTATTTCCTACACTCAGACGCCATTTAGCAAAGGTAAGAGCTGAATAAAACAAAGTACCTTACCGGGGATGATCATGTATTCTGCTAATGCGGCTTTTGCAAGACAGTTGGCCTGCTTGTTCTCTTCCCTAGGGATTTGAACAAACTTAGTCTGAAACTCGCCCATCCATTTCCTTACTTACTCCAGGTATTTCTTCATTCTTTCCCCTTTGCATTCATAGTCACTATTCACCTGGCTTATGACCAGTTGAGAATCATAGTATACAATCAGACTTATGGCCCCCGTGACCTTGGCGAGATCCAGTCCTGTCACTAGGGCCTCGTATTCTGCTTCATTGTTGGTCGTAGGGAAGTCGAGGTGAACCATACACTCGATCTCGTTTCCTTCTGGAGAACAAAGCACTATACCTGCTCCACTAGCTTGCCTGTTAGACGATCCATCTGTGTGAATACTCTATTGGGGATGTTCTCCTGCCCCCTGGCCTTCCATGTTGGTGAATTCCGCAATGAAGTTAGCGACTACCTGTCCTTTTATGGCAGTATGTGAGCAGTACTGTACATCAAATTTGCTTAACTCTATTGTCCATAGTGCCATTTGTCCAGCTGCTTTAGGGTTACTTATTACTCGCCATAGGGGCGAATCTGTCAGAACAACCATAGTGTAGGCTTGGAAGTATGGCTTGAGCTTATGGTTGCTATAACTAAAGCGAATGCAAGCTTTTCCATTGGTGGGTACCTTTCCTCTACACCACGGAATGGCCAGCTAGTGTATACATGGGCTTTTTCACCTTGTCTTTTTCTTTGACTAAGGCCGCACTGACGACAGTTGGGGATACTGCAAAGTAGAGGAACGGTTCTTCCCCTGGTTTGAAGGGCCTTAGCAACAACAAGGAAGAGAGGTAGGCCTTCAGATCCTCAAATGCTTGTTAACATTCAGCCGTCCACTCAAAAGACTTCTTTAGCGTGCGGAAGAAAGGTAGGCACTTGTCTGTTGCCCTTGATACGAACATATTTAGCGCGGCCACCTTGCCGTTGAGGCTTTGTATTCTTTCAAGTTCCTTAGTGGTGCCATCTCCATTATGGTCTGGATCTTGCCTGGGTTGACTTCCATACCTCTCTAAAACACCATGAATCCTAAGAACTTTCCGGCTGTCACCCTGAATGCACACTTGCTCAGGTTGAGCTTCATGTTGTTTGAGCGAACGGTGTCGAATGTCTCCCTGAGGTTGTTCAAATGGTCGTTCTCTCTTCGACTTTTTACCAGCATGTCGTCTACATAAACTTAGATGTTTCTTCCGATTTGATGCACAAACATTTTATTCCTAAGCCTCTAATACGTTGCGCTTGCATTCTTGAGACAAACAACATCACCTTATAGCAAAATAGACCTTAACTGGTATGAACAAAGTTTTCTCCTGATCAGCTTCATCCAATTTGATCTGATTGTAATTGGAAAATGCGTCTATGAAGCTCAATAATTGATGTCTTGCTGTCGAGTCTACTAGGATGTCAACCTACAGGAGGGGCTAGCTATCCTTGTGGCATGCATTGTTTAAGTCTGTGAAATTTACACACATTCTCCAATTCCTATTGGCTTTCTTAACCATCACTACATTGGCCAGCCAGTCGAGGTAGTACACCTCCCTAATGAAATCTGAATCTTGTAATTTGTGGACTTCTTTCGCTATAGCCCTGTCTCATTCTTGGGCGAACACTCGTTTCTTTTAACAGATTGGTAGAAAAGAGGGTGACACATTCAACTTATGCACCATGACTGAAGGGTCGATCCCGAGCATGTCTTTATGACTTTAAGCAAAGATGTCCTAGTTTTCTATTAGGAATGTCGTGAGTGCTTGACAGACTAGCGGACTGGTGAAGGTGCCAATCCTAGTCGTTCACTCGGGCCTAAAGTTATCAAGAAGTATCTCTTCCAATCCTTCAACGAGCTTTGCGACCGCCCTTTGTTCTTCATTGTTCATGGTCTGCAAGTGGTCATCCATCTTTAGCATTGTTATGTAACACTCTCATGCTGCCACTTGGTCCCTATGTACCTCTCCTACTCCATACTCAGTGGAGAATTTGATCATCAGGTGATAGGTTGAAGTCACAGCCTTTCATGAGTTAAGGGTAGGTCGGCCTAGTATGGCATTGTAGGCAGATGAGCAGTTAAAAACAAGGAATGTAAGATCCTTAGTAATTTGCTTAGGGTAGTTGTCGACCGTCACGGGCAATGTGACCATGCCAAGGGGATATACCCATGTTCCTTTGAACCCAACGAGTGGCGTGTTGGCTGGTATAAGTCGCTCTCTCTCGATCCTCATCTATTGGAATGCTGGGTAGTAGAGTAAATTAGTAGAGCTTCATTTATCAAGCAAGACCCGGTGAGTATTGTAGTCCCCTACCCGAATGCTAACAACGAGTGCATCATCGTGTAGGTGGTGAAGGCATCAAGCGTTTTCTTTCGAGAATCCAATTATAAGGTTATCGACCTGCGCCATTTTTTGAGACGAAGCCTGTTAGCTGGATGTTCTGAACCATCTTGAGGTAAGTCTTACGGGCCTTCTTGGATGAACCTGAAGTCGTAGTGCCCCTACAATCATCCTTATGTCCCCTATGAGTGGTCTGGGGTGCTTGTTATCCCTTCTAACAACTTGCTTCTATGGTGGATTTGCCCTTTCTTTGCTGACGAATCGTTATAGTATCCCTTATCTAATAAGGGCTTCAATTTGTTACTTTAGGTTATAGTAGTTAGACATGTCATAACCGTGGTCCCGATGAAATAGCAATATTTGTCTTTAGACCTTTTGCTGGGACTCCCTTTAACTTGCCAGGCCACGTTAATGCCATGTCGTCCTTAATTTGCATCAACACATGATCAATCGGGGCAGTCAGCGAGGTGAAGTTGGTGAACCGTGGGTGGTTTGGAGTGCCTATCCTCTCGTCGATCTTCGGTTCTAGTCATCTTTCGTCCCTTTTCTTGCTGGGCATCTTTGGGTCGTTCTTGTATAAAGAGAAAAAAAACTTCCCCTTCCGTAGACCATTGGTGAATGGAACAACTAGTATCTTGTCATTAAATTCGTCTATCAAAAGGGCTTCCTTGTTAGAACGGGTTATGTAAGACCTCAGTGTCTCGTCCTCCCGTTGCTTGATGCTCAATAGGTATACAGTGGACTTCTTATACCCATGTCCCCTGATAAAGTGCGAGGCAAACTGTGCGCTTAGCTCCTTGAAGGTACCAATGGAGTTGGGCGTTAATTTGCTGAACCACACCCTTGTGGGACCCTTCAACATAGGTGGGAAGGCTCGGCACATAATTTCATCTGCCACACCTTGTAAGTGCATGAGGGTTTTGAATGACTCCAAGTGATCCAAAGGATCCCTTGAACAGCCACAGGCTTCTATTTGTAGCATACAGAACTTTGTAGAAGGGAGAACGAAGTGACGGGTGCTGTGAAAGGCGAGTCTGTCCGATGAACCAACTCGTCAAGGTCATTTGACACCCGCCCCTTGAGGGCGTTCATCATGAAGTCCATCATTTCCTTCATCATCTACATCACCACAACCATATGTGGTGGTGCCATATCTGTGATAAACGGATTACTGGTATCTTGTCGCTTTTGCCTACTTGGGGTATGGTTGCCATCCTGTCCTTCTCGATTCCTCCTTTTGGTGCTGGTGCCCTCTTGCTCCTCTTCGTGATTGTTGGGCCCAACATCCTTTTGGAGCAGCTGTTCTTCCAGGTCATGGTTCTGCTTGGTAAGGCATTCCACCACCGCGACTAAGGTCTATATCTGTCTTTCAAGGGCAATAGTGCATGGTTCGTCTCCGATATGGTTATTGATTGCCATTGAGCTAGTGAGTACCATACAACTCTTTGTCTGAGAAGTGGTAGGCTGTTACTATTTTACTCTTTACGATTCCCCATAGATGGCGCCAACTGATGATGCCTAAAATTGTTAGTGAGTCGCATGGTCCTTATGTGCTTTAGATAGAACTTGCTAAACAGAAACAAAGAAGACCTTGTAGAGAGTACCGGTGTGGTACCTGCCAAATACCCTCAGAAGGTTGAGTTAGAAAACTTTTACAACTCTAGAGTACTAGAGCTGGGGTAAATTATGCGTACCTTAATTTGTGAGGGTTTTGGGGTTTTTATAGTAGTGTAGAGCTGACCTTCATTTCTTGGTGGAGAAGATCTTTCCTTGTAGGGAAGATCCTCATTAATGCACGTACTTTGCTGTATCCTTTCCTTGTAGAGATTCCTTTAATTAGGGTTGATTGTGAGATACAATAAATTTCCTTACATAGATATCTGTGGGGATCAAGTTAAGCTAAAATTGACCCATCGACCTTTTTAACCCCGTTAGCTTCTCCACATCCGTCAGCCATATGCTCCATCCTAACATTCCTGTCGGCCTATGGAGACACTTGTCGAATCTCCTTGTGGGATTGTCCCGTATGGTGTCATCAGCCTAACTCTTCCATTGGTTTCCGTGAAGCTGACGGGTATGTAGGTGCCGATGACCTTTTTACACGTTGTTTGTATTAAAGTTATGGCTAAAATATCCCTATCACATATCTTGTTCTTATCAAGCAATTAATAATATCCAATATTTTATGAACAATGGTCTTTTCTCTTATATAGGTTTTTCTTTTTTAAAGACTTTTTTCAATTTATTTGTTTATTTACATCTTCTATTTTCTTACTTTTTTTTTTTAAGTATAATTATATTTTAATTAACTCTTTAACAAATAATTTTTCAACATATATATTTTTACTAATTTTTTATTGTTATTTTAGGACCACGAACAATTTCATTATTATTTTCACAACCATCTTATTCGACAAATTGTGATTGATTGTCTCTTTTACATGAATCTGCCACTTTTTATTTTTTTCACAATTTCCAATCAGAAAATGGTATATTCACAATATTTTCATAACAAATCTTAAGTGATAATTTATTATAGGCTATTATTAATGGATAAAAATTGGTTTTATTGGTAGGTTCAAATTAGAACCAATAACAATTTATCACTAATGATTTGTTATGAAAGTGCTGTGGAGGTAATATTTTTCTTTTTAATCAACCTTTAAGCATTAACAAAAGGCATAAAGTTACATTAATGCACACAAATGACAAATGTTAGGTTTTGCCAGAGTCGGTGGATTTTACTACTAGAAAAATACTAGCAAGGAGGTTGAGTGGTGGGTCCTTTCGTCTCCTATTTTTATCTTTCCTATTTTATGTTTTTTGCAGTGGCGGGTCCAGAATTATTTTTTAGGGGGTTCAATAAGAAACATAAATTATACATTTTTTTAAAAAAAAAAGATAAATTAAATATATTGACATCACAAAAAAAAAAAAAAAAAAACAAAAAATCTTTAATACATAGAGTTTTACAATTGCCTTCTATGGTTTTTCATATTTTAAAATTATTGCACGATATCTTCATTATCAATTCTACTAGCTACATATGTTTCAATGTACATAGTCAAGCAATCATTCATCCACTAATTTCTCATTTGATTGATTAATTTAAAATTTCTTAAGATCTAAATGAGCTTTTTCTAAGGTTTAAAATTAGAGGTTATTAAAATTTTTTCTCAGATTTTAGATCAAATTGATTTGTTATTGAGATTTTTCCATGTTTTAAAAGATCAAGATATTGTTAAGATGATTATATTTAAGTTTATTTCAATTCGGCTTAAGGTTAGGGTGTTCAAATTTTTATTTTAAGTGTCAAAACAGTAAAAATTTTATAATTTTATTTTTTATTTTTTATTTTGGGTTCAATTCAGGGGGTTTATTTGAACCCCCTAGGCTCCAAGTGGAGTTGCCCTTGGTTTTTTTTTTTTTTAATTTTTTTTAATTTTTTTTTAATTTTTTAATTTTTTAATTTTTAATTTTTTAATTTTTAATTTTTTAATTTTTTTAATTTTTTTTTTAATTTTTTTTTTTTTAATTTTTTTATGTTTCTATTGTCTAGAGACTCTAGACTACTCTAAGATTTAAGATCAACTAGTAAGTTTAGCCGTGCAATGCACGGATAATGTTGTAATATTTTATATAAGATGGTTTTGGAAAATGTTATATATGTATTATAGCATATTTGTTATAGAACTTTATTAGAAATGAGTTTATCATAGGGTTTGGCTTACCTTCGGTACTTTTTAAAATGAAATCTCCTTTTATTTTAATGAGAAATTGTCACATCACCCACTAACTATATAAAATGTGTAGATTAAAACCTATTACCACTTGCCATTGTTATTTAAAAAAAGTACTGGAGGTAACCCAAACCCTTGATCATAAAAAGCAATAATTAAAAATTGAGCACACATATCCATTATAATTATTTAATTGAAGTAATGAGAAATTAAAAAAAAAAAATATATATATATATATATATATATATAAATTGGAGGAATATTATAGAATAAAAGTTAATATAGAATGTGTCTTTCTTTTTCTCCTTAATTTTAAAACAAAATACATATCCAAAACACCCATAGTCAATCACATCATTTACAAAACTCACAAATCCACAACATCTGACCTTAACATCAAAATCGTAATTGTTGCATTATTCAATATAGAACGCGAGCCCCCTTTCCTTAGTTGTAGACAACTCATACGGGTTAGGATTAAATGAAACAACAATGTTAGAGCTAGTTAGGTGTCGTTGAAAGATTGAAAGTAAACAACATAATTTTTTTGTCTATGTGTATTTGACATGGGATAGCATGAAGGATTATGGGTAGGTATATATAAAGGGGTAGAAGTGCAAATGGTGAAAATGATGAATTAAAATGCAAAGAGTTTTGTGTGTATGTGTGAGGAATGAAAAGTCTTGAAACATTGAATTAAAGGATACAAAGAATATTTATTTGCTAATTAGAAAAGTCTTCAAACATTAAACCAAATGAAACAAAAATTCTATTTTTAATTTGTTCTTATCTTTAATGTGGTCTTGAGAATATTTCAATTCTCTTTGCAAAGAATGCGCCACTTAACAGAACCTCATACTTTACCGAATAAGATCTCTGCTTTTATATATATATATATATATATGCACTATGTTATTAAATGGGCCGATAAAAAACAACATGTTCATAAAATGAGTAGAGTTAAAATGAGAACTATAAGATGAAAAGTGAAAATACACAAAAAGATTTTAAAAAAAAAAAGATATAATTGGAAATGAAGAAATTCAATTGATGATAAAAGTGGTTTCAAATGATTTGGTTATGTGCATAAGAAATGCCCAGTAAGAAAAAGTGCATTGATTTAACTTGAAGGGCTAAAAACAGTTGGAGAAAGACCATATTAACACTAGAAGGAGGAGCAGTTAAAATGACATATTAATTAAGAAAGTGACAAATTGATTTTAGAAAAGGTTAAGGATCCGTAACTAATGCCGCCAAAATTTATTATGAAGTCCCTTTTATATTTCTTTTTGATACAAGATAGATATTTTACTCTAGCCTAATTTAAGTGTATATGTGTAAAACTCCCTCCTAGAGACTTAAACTTCAGCTCTTGCCCCTCACACCCCACAAACACTTAATACTTGTGGAATGACCATCGCGCCAAGGGTGCATGGTGGTCCCTTGTATATTTCTAATGTCTCATGTCTGTCCTATTTATAAATTTTCTCGTTAATATCTAATGCATCCATTTATTACAACAAATATAACTAGTACTTTTAGCATTTCTTGTCTTTAACTCTCCATTTTACACTCATCCAACTCTTTTATCTGCACCTATCACACATAGGTAGGTGTACTTTGAAAAGCTTCAAAGCAAAAATTATACAAAGGAATCTTTCCTATTAAAATCTATTATTTTGTGCTCTGGAAAAGCTTGTCCACAAATATATTTTAACTGAGAGAAACGGTAACACCTACAAAGTCCTTATGATATGCATGTTTGGAACCTAACATTCTACAATGGAAAGCATTTTCCGTGAAAAAGTTTTCACTATAACATTACTATATTGCTGCTGCTGCTAGTCTAGCCTCTAACAGTGTAGTCCAGCCCAAGAGCACCATTCTATTTGCAAAACAATCGAAGAAATTGCTTAGCCTCAAACTAATTTTAAATTGAAAAGGTACAGATAAAGAATCCAGCTCAACCATCCATAAATTGAACAAATAGAAAAAACAGACAAAAGTCTAAAGGAAACTGTAATAATGCAAAATTCTCGAGTTCAGATTTTCAAATGCTTTTCAGGGGTCATATCCACCTAGCAATTAATGGATGACTAGGCACAAACTATAAAATCAGTATTTCAATTACTTTGAGAAGGCATAAATTAAAGAAAATTTTCATTTTTTCTAGTAACCATTTGACATGCTTGGTCTAGATCCCATTTTCATAGGCCTTGCATGCTCAAACTTGCAGACAAGAAAACCTAGGAAAAATTAGCTAATTGTTAATAGGAATAATCCAGTACCCAAAGATGAAAGATAAGAAACCAAAATAAGACACCAAATGCACCCATCATGCCTACTAATCACAGACCGGTTCTGGATTGGTCTATCTTAATAAAAAGTAATTTTTTCATACAGATCAGGAGGGAGAGATTGCTTCAACTTTTCAGCCTTCTCCGAGTTAAACACACAAAGTGTATACAGATACTTAAAGCAACGGACCTTGTGTTGGAAAAGCTGGTTTTGCATCTCACACAAAACCCACAGTGAAAGCAACACAAGGATCTATTTCATTCATGAGAGATAACATATAACTTTGAATTCTAGAATAAAGAAAAGAAAGCGTACCTTGATGTAGTAAAATTAAAAAACAAGACTTGAGAATATCTTCAATTTTCATCCCAATTCCACGTGGTGCCCAAGATGAGTGGCTTTCAATCAGTTCTTAAGTACGTTGATTTTCCTTTTTGGAAAAGTGTATTCAAAAGATTCTTCAAAGAAAAAGTGTTTTCTCTTCTTTTAATCATACGTATATATTAACTGCCTTGGTAGTTACTTTATTTAATAACTCTTATTAAATAAAAACTGATTATCTAATTAAGTTAGCCTTTTGGGCCAGCCCAATTGGGGTTTAGTGTGTAGCTTGGGATAGGACAAAAGAAACTAATAAGACTCTAGCTCCAATGGGTTTTAGACTTATCTATCAACTCTTGACAAGCTCAAAGTTACCATTAATTATATACCAGGTACTACTATAAAAATATAATTGCACACTAGGCCTTATTAATAAATTATATTCCAAGACTTTAATATAATATCATTTGACCCCTCCATGAAATATCTATAATGAGTAAAGTCATAATTAAACTGTCACTTTGTAAACAACTATTTTATTCCTTGAGTCTCTGATTTAATCTTTTAGTTATTCATATTTATAAAATCTAATTTCATAAAATATGAACTTTAGTAACTCTTTACTAAAGTGGCCGGCCCTGAATAACTAGTTCCCATTAAACTTATCTCAAGGGGATATTATGTGTTTCTATGAAAGAGATTATGAATTTCATCTTGAGAATATATGTTCCCTCAACACTACGTATAGTTATCCAACATATTGAAATTTTAACCATTAAATTAGATCTCACTCCTGATATATCAAAGTAACCTACATTTCATAATCGGGTTCACTATCCTCTCAGGATTGAGAGTCTATGAAATTAGAAGTCGTAAGATTAATTATTGAGGTGATGGTTGTTAATTGAATAATTAATCTCACAGTGGTCCAGTTCAATATGTCTTACACACCTAAGACACATCAACACATCAACTAGAAGTCTCCATTTCCATGATCAAGACAAACCATCTTAGTTGATGTGTTATAGTCCTCACAGATGAAATGCCTAATTTCATCATTGACTACAAACTGTATTTTGAGTTTACAAGGAACTTGTGATATCTTCTGTAACTAAATCATATACAGTGCATCTCAAGGACTATGAAAATGTCCAATTAGTTTATTTACAAATAGTTTCCTATAATTAAACAATTTAATTATTTACAACATGCCAATAAATTTTTATTTTAGGCCATAAACCCTAATAATCTCCCACTTGCCCTCAAAGACAATTTTACTTATACATCTGACACTTATTTCCCTTTAGAGTAAATCACAGTCACTCTAAGGCAAGGTCCAGAAAGAAGTTTCAGCTAAATTTATTTCATAAATTATCTTTTCTACTACTACATCCCACATACTCATATCTCTCTAATGAGATGATACTTAAGCTTAATGTGTATCTTCACCCCCTAGAGTGGACACGTATCCTAGAGTCAAATTTCATGAATCACAATCAAACTACAAGTCAGTGGTGTAACCAGTAACTATCAAACTCTCACTTTGGTGGACGAGCATATAATCTCCCATTCTCCTAAGATACTTGAGTATATGCTTTATTCCCACTGTAAAATAGATATTTGGCCTAGTATTTAGTATAACATAATTGAGACTTCCTTTTAACATTGTAAGGAACTGTCTTTATATGTTTTTCCTTTTTTATATGTCTTAGGACTACAGTCCTTTACAAAGAAACTTCAAACTTAAAAGGAAGAAATCATTTCTTGAAGTATCACATGCTATACTTGGCTAGAATCTAATCTATTTTAGTAGTTTAAGATAGACCCAACATTCTAATTTTTGAATCTTACCAAAGTTTAACTTTTAGGATGTGACTAGTCTCCCAAGTACTTCATATCAAATTGGTCTTGAAACAAAAAATTCTATTGATAACAATATCTATACATTTTTCTAAATGATTAGAATGTCATCAACATACATCAAGAGATTTATTACTCTATATAGCTTTTACACAGATAAGGTGTATCACTACTTGATCAAAATCAAACAATTTAATTGCTTGATCGAAGATGATATTCTGTGATCTAGATGCTTGCTTTAGTCCATAAATGGATTTTAAGCAACTTGCATTCTAAATACTACTGGTTCTTTGCTATGAACTGGTCTAGCTACATCATATAAATGTCTTTCTCAAGATTGCTACTAAGAGAAGCTTTCTTGATATCCATTGTCATATTTCATCCAAATGAAATATAATGGATAAAGAATCTAGATAGAGTCAAATAATACAAACACCTTGTAGTCTTTATGACTACTAAAATAATCTTCCACAATTCCTTTTGAATACCCAACATAAACATACACTTTTCTACCTTTTGATTCCAATTTATCAGAATTCCTTTCTAGCACAAGTGCTAGACATCTCCAAAAGTGGAAGTATCATATACTAGGTTTTTCATCCAATCCACAATTTGACAAATGTCCTAGGAACAAACTTTTGGAATTAATTTTAGAAAATGTATAATAATAATTAGAGTATATCTCCAAAAGAAATAAGTAAATAGAATAACTTATCATGTATGCACTGACTTCAAGAAGTCATTGGAACTATATTCCTTTACAATAAAGGAGCTCTAGGTCATATTATCCTCTAAATAGGATTTGTAAACTGGGAATATAACAAAATAATGGTTTTAAAAGCCCATTTTCACCAGTCTTGAACATCATTTAGATTAATAAGACCTAGATTTAAGTGCCAAAACATACAGTACTAAAGTATGGAAACTCTCTCTTTAAAAGTAAAACATGTAAATTTCCATTTAGATTACAATTATGGACAATGCTTAGCTTTACCATGAAGGAAACATTTTCCTTTTGGTCATACTTTTGAGTCTAATTTCCTTTTGGCAACTCCTAGGACAACTAGCCTTCCCAACTATTTGATATTATTATTCTTCTTCTTACCCTTACCTTTCGGTTAAGGCTTAGAATTTGAATTAAGTTATTTTGATCATAGCCTTAGCTTTTAGGATGTCTTCTGTTGCATAGAACTCACTTATCAACTCAGATGATATAAAAATAATTTATTTATTTTCAAAACAATATGAATTGATCAAATGATTCTAACAAAGATTTGTGGATCATATCCATATGAGATTAACAATTAATCTCTACATCCAAGCATTCCAACTCATTTAAAGATGAAAATATTTTCATAAAATGACATAGAATTGGAATTTCTTAAGCTTTTCTTAGCATTCAATATGATTCATGCCAAACATCTCATTTAGACTTAATATAAAGTCTAAACCTAGTGCTAACTTTTGTAACTCATGTGGTAGCACAATTGAGATAGAAGCCAATGTAACATTTTAGCATCTCAATGAGACTATGAACACATCATAAGCTATCTTCCAAAAATGCATAATGTATAGGAAATTATGAAAATGCTAAATCGAAACATATTTATGTATTTCAGCTCCTTTAAGCACATTGTCCAAAACAATTTTTTAGTCCGTGATTCAATTAAAATAGTAGTTAGAGAACAAAAATTTATGACAACTTTAATTTAAGACTATGAACATAATTACAAGGACATTATATTTTGCATTCATAACCATATAATATGGAACCCATAAAAACTTATTATATTAGGTGCAACAACAACCCAATCATGCAATCAATATTCCTTGATAGCAAGATCATACCAATCACTGTGATCAGATGAGAACTATTCTAATTATTAATGCTATCATGATAACTCTTACTAAACAAAAATAATTTGCTGCTCTTCCCTTAACATCTAAGTAATAATGACATAACTCTGTTGGGAGGTTAACATTACACTTAGTCTAGTGTACACTATTACCTAGACTCTATGTGAGTCACCAAGTAACTCCACAGTAGTGTGGTCGTTCTCAATGTAAAAACACACTTCATCCATCATTAAGAAGTTTAACCTGTAGTACCATGAATTAAACACCCTTCGTAGGGAGCAAGGCATATACGCCAAGGCGAGGTGCCTAATCACACTACTATATACCAGCAATGGAGGTCGTGAGACTCAACGCTTGAATCTCTCTCCCACTAGAAATTTTAAAATAAGTGGATTGTCTTGAAATCATTGTGACCTTGTCACAATTTTAAACCTACACATCAAATGTGTTTAATTGTTTAAATTCAATGTGATCTAACTAAGTCACATCACAATAGTGTAACGTACATTCACGTAATCACAAAGAAGTTTCATCATGTAATCCATGAAGTAAATACCCTCCGCATGGAATGCAAGGCTCAAGGCCAAAACAAGGTACCTACTCACATTACAATAAACTTAACAAAAGGGTTATTTTAAATTCAACACTCCCACTTGTTATTTGGGTTTTCTTTAGACTATTGCAATCTTATCACAATTTATAACCTTGCATTTGTTAAAGACTAATCTCCTTTGAATCACTAACTAAAATCGAAGTCCCAAACTATTTAGGATTCCTTATAATCTAATGGATTAAAAATTAGTTATAAAGAACTCTATCCTTAACTTACTTGATAAAAGATTCTAATCTCATTAGAATCTATATAACTTTTAATTAGAGCTTTAATCCCATTAAAAACTTCTAATTAAAATAAATCAAGGACTTTTAATTATATAACAATTCCAATCTCATTAGAATGTTTCTTAAAAGACAAGTCCTAAAAAATTTAGGATTAAGAGTTTTATTTAACTAATATCTTTAATCTCATTAGGCCTCTTAGTTAGATAATGATTAATAAATGTCCTTAACTTTTAAGAACTATAAAAATTGATCACTTTATATATAATTATGTGCAATCTCATCAAACATAACCTTGCTTTTATTAAAGTTTTAACATTTAGTAAAAAACAAGTGAAAATTCAAAATTCAGTACCTTCGATCGGTTGAACCTTTTTCTTGATCGATCGAAACATGAAGACATTCATCATAAAGTCTCTGCCTAAATCGATTGATTCTTGATTCCTATTCGATCAATCAAAAAGAACATTCAATCGATCGAAAGGAATTCTCAATCTATCGTGACTCGTAAAATTGAATTTTTTTTTTTTCAAAATTTTCTGGTAACCGTTTTTGATGTTTTTACTATTTTGCATCAAAACACTTTTTGATTTTATAAAAGAAAATTTATAGATCTTAAGAGTTTAAGATCAAGAACAAGAACCCTAACATGCTAGAAACCCTTGAAAATAAAATTCTAATCCCATTAGGAATAAATTTCATCAAAGGATTTCTATCTTTGTATATCTCCATATAAACCGCAACATAGAAAGCACTTCAATTATAACAAACAGATTCAATGGAAACAACACATGTTCATAAAATGGTCAACAAACATAATGGATACCATGTCTTATTATCAAAAATAATAAAACAAAATTGACCAAGGGAAATAAGCAACATTACCATCCAAGAAAGAAAACACACAAACATGTTTCATTACTTGTCAAGTTCTAGCATTTAAATTCCAACGCCAACATAGAAGTGAAACAATGCATTTATATTGCACTATTACGATTCTAACGCTAACTTGATAATGATAAAACAAAAGGCTAATTTCAATTTCAATAAACATAGCATTGAACAAGCACACGGCACTGAAAAGAAAACAAATATAAACGTGGCCTCTTTGAACCAAACAAAACAATATATCGCATATATTAATAAATGCACTCAGGGTTTATTGAACAATAAATCTAAACAAAATTAAGCAGTAATTTTTTTTGCATAATTTTGAAACACCAAGAAAACAGATTTCTTTAATTCTAAAACCCAATCACATGTTATACAAGCATGATATTGAAGTTTGCTCTAATACCAATTGTTGGAAAAACTGGTTTTACATCTCATACAAAACCCACAGCGAAAGCAACACAAGGATCTACTTCATTCATGAGAGATAACATATAACCTTAAATTTTAGAATAAAGAAGAGAAAGCATACATTGATGCAGTAAAATTCAAAAACAAGACTTGAGAATACCTTCAATCTTTATGCCAATTCCACATGGTGCCCAAGATGAGTGATCTCTCAATTAGTTCTTAAGTACGTTGATTTTCCTTTTTGGAAAAGTGTATTCAAAAGATTCTTCATAGAAAAAGTGTTTTCTCTTCTTTTAATCATACATATATATTAATTGCCTTGGTAGTTACTTTATTTAATAACTCTTATTAAATAAAAATTGATTATCTAATTGGGTTAGTTTTTTGGGCCAGCCCAATTAGGCTTTAGTGTGTGGCTTGGGATGGGACCAAAGGAACTAATAATGCTCTAGCTCCAATAGGCTTTAGACTTATCTGTCAACTCTTGACAAGCCCAAAGTTAAAATTAATTATATAACAAGTACTACTATAGAAATATAATTGCACTTTAGGCTTTATTAATAAATTATATCCCAAGAATAATATAATATCATTGGTCCTTCCATGAAATATCCACAATGAATAAAGTCATAATTAAACTGTCACTTTGTAAACAACTATTTTATTCTTTGAGTTCCTGTTTTAATCTTTTAGTTATTCATATTTATAAAATTTAATTTCATAAAATATGAACTTTAGTACCTCTTTACTAAAGTGGCCGGCCCTGAATAACCAATTCGTATTAAACTTATCTCAAGATGATATTTCATGTCTTTATAAAAGAGATTATAGATTTCATCTTGAGAATATGTGTTCTCTCAACACTAAAAGAGATTATAGATTCCATCTTGAGAATATGTGTTTCCTCAACACTACGTGTGGTTAACCAACATACTGAGGTTTTGACTGTTAAATTAAATCTCACTCATGATATATCAAATAACCTACATTTCATGATTGGGTTCACTATCCTCTCAGGATTGAGATTCTATGAAATTAGAAGTTGTGAGATTAATTATTCAGGTGACAGTTGTTAATTGAATTATTAATCTCATAGTGGTCTAGTTCAATATGTCTTACACACTTAAGTAGGGGTGTGCAGAAAACCCACCAACCTACCAAACCCGACTTGTCGGGTTGGGTTGGTTTTTAGGACTTGGTAGGTTGGGTTGGGTTACAAAACTTTTTTTATAGCGGGTCGAGTTGGGTTTGAGTAATAAAATTACAAACCCGCCAAACCTAACCTGACCCACTCATATTTAATATATATTTAAAATATATTATATATTTAATAATTAAAAAAAAAAAAAAACCAGCTGTAGGGCACTTCGGTTCCTACTATAAATATATATTATATATTTAATAATTAAAAAAAAAAAAAAACCAACTGGAGAGCACTTGCACTTCCTCATTTCCTCCTACTAATACTATCATATATATATATATATATATATATATATATATTATATAATATAAAATCCTAGTAATAGTTCTTTTAATATATATTTAAATGTATTATATAATTAATAAAAAAAATTTACAAATGTCCATCACTTGGTTTCCTCCTATCATATATAACATCCTATTAGTTCACAATCACATTAATGACAAACCTAATGTGCCGCCTCCCTCTTCCCCTCCCCTCCCAATTTCTCACACAATCACACTTCACTCCTATTTGAACTCTAACACTCTCTCCCTCTGCTGAGCCACTGCCGTCCATCAGCTATCATCACTGCCTCGGTGGTGGCTCTATCTTTCTTGTGGTAGCTATCTCTTCAGGTTTTAGGTAAAGTTTCTCAATGTTTTCTCTCTCTCACTCACTCTATCTATTTATCTCTCTTATTGTGGTGGATCAATGTTTAGCTTTTGCTTTGTTGATTTCTTAGTTTTCTTTTGGCTGGTTTTTAAATGTTTTTGCATTGTCTCAACCTACAGGTGTATTTCTTACTCTACTATATTTTCTCTTGTCAACTTGTTGTGTCTCTTTCTCTTTATCTTGCTTTGCAGGTTTGTCTCTGTCTAGCCCTCTCCCCATTATTTTTACTATTGTTGTTTAGTCATTAGTGTTGTTTGCCTTTAAGGAGTAACATTATACTAATCTTTGGGTTTTTTTTTTAATTTTTTTTTATTAAATATATTTATATTTATAGATGGCATTTGAAACTCAATGCGGCACAAATGAGGTTCCTGTAGCACCCACTCCCACAAATGAGGCTCCTTAAATGGCGACAACAGACACTAGTGCTGCTGCCTCAAATCTCCCTCCCATAGAAGCAGAAGGTATAAAAAAACCTAATCAAACATCATATGTATGGGGTCACTTTATCTTATTAGAAGGTGAGAGAGCTGAATGTAAGTATTGTGGTAAAACTTATGCTGCTGGGTCAAAAAATTTTGGCACTACTAACTTAAGAACTCATTTGGAAGCTCGGTGTAAAAAATATCCTTATGGTAAGAATAAGAAGGAGGATAAGACTTAAATGACTTTAAGCCTTCAAACCTAAAAAGAGTGATGATGCGGAGGGTGCTAATAGTAATAGTCTTATTGCTGTAAGCTACAATGAGAGCATGTGTAGGGAAGCACTTGCTAGGATGATTATTGTGGATTAATTGCCATTTAAATTTGTTGAGCATGAAGGGTTTTGGTACTATAGTAATGTGTTGCAGCCTAGGTTCACTGTCCCAACTCGCACTACTGTTGCGAGAGATTGCATAAGAATTTATTCAATAGAGAGGAATAGGTTGAAAATATTTTTGGAAAAATCTGAAAGGATTTCCCTCACCACTGGCACTTGGACTTCAATCCAAAATATTAATTACATGTGCCTTACAGCTCATTTCGTTGATTATGGTTGGCAATATCACAAAAGGATCTTAAATTTTCGTCAAGTCCCTAATCATAAAGGTGAAACCATTGGAAAGGTGGTGGAGTCATTGTTGCTTAATTGGGGCATTGATAAAATTTTCACCCTCACAGTTGACAATGCAACCTTTAACAGTGGGATCGTAACCTACTTGGATAGGATAACTAAAGAGTGGGGTGCTTCTATCTTGGGTGGTGAGTTTGCACATGAGATGTTGTGCACACATTGTGAACCTTATTGTGATGGAAGGTTTGAAAAGCCTTCATGAGTCAATTGTTAAATGTCCATAATGCAATAAGGGATGTGAGGTCCTCTCCATCTAGGTATGATAAGTTTAAAGCATGTGTGGAAAAAGTAAAGATTGCTAGCAAGGGTTGTGTATGTCTTGATGTTCCAACTCGATGGAACTCGACCTACATAATGCTAGAGAATGCAGAAAAATTTCAAAGGGCATTTGAAAGATTACGTGTTAATGATGCACAATATATTCATTACTTCTTTGATGATGGAAATGGGAAAAAAATATTAGGACCACCTGATTTTGAGGATTGGGATAATGTGAAGGTGTTTGTGAAATTTTTGAAGTTGTTTTATGAAGTTACATTACGATTTTCTGGTTCTCTATATGTCACATCTAATGTATTTTTTTATGAACTTTGTGTGATGAAGACTGAATTGACAAACTTGTGTGAAAGTGAAGATCCTCTTTTGAGTATGATGGCAAGGGATATGCATGAGAAATTTGATAAGTATTGGGGGGACATTGAGAAGCTTAATTTGATGATGTTTGTTGCTATTGTACTAGACCCGAGGTACAAGTTGAGGTTTCTAAATTTTTGGTTTACCAAATGGAATCCAGGAGTAGTGACAGAGAACATGACAAAAAAGGTGAAAAAGGCTTTTGTTCGTATGTATGAGTACTATTGTGACTGTGATGGGTATTCAAACGGGCAAGGTCAAGATGGCTCTTCTTCAAACAATGTTGAGACTTGACCTGTGCAAGATCCCCATGCATTGGTGAAATCTATTTGTAAGCTACATTTGGCAGCAAATAGTTTGAAAAGCAAATTAGAGGTGGAAAGATATTTGGTTGATTGTGTGGAAGAAGATTCTCCAAATTTTTGTATTTTGAATTGGTGGAAGGTGAATTCCTCAAAATATCGGCTTCTCTTAAAAGTAGCTCGTGATGTGTTAGCCATTCCTTTCTCTATAGTTGCCTTTGAGTTTGCATGTAGTACTAGGGGTCGTGTGTTGGATTCATTTCGAAGCTCTTTGTTGCCTAGCACAGTTGAAATGCTGATTTGTGCTCAGAATTGGTTAAGAGCTACATATATAATTGATCTTCAAGAATCAATGGAAGAAGTTGAATCCTATGAGGGTCTTGAGTTAGGTAATTTTTCAACTAGGTAATTTTTCAACAAAGTAATTTTTTATGATTGTAATTTTTTAATTATTATATAAGCTTTTTGGGTTTTGAAATTCGACTATATAATTTATTTATTTTTTTGATTTGTCTCAGAGTTTGCATCTCAAAGCACCATAACAGTGGAAGAGGAAGATTAGTTGGAAATTGAAATGCTGGATAGCTTGGATATTTTGGTTCTTTGTGGGACTAGTATAGAACTCTTTTATAAACTCAGTTTGATATATTTTGTTTATAATCTCAATTTGATATATTTTGTTTATAACTGAGTTAGGAACTTAGGATACTAGTTCTGTATATTTTGTTTACTGACTCAATTACATATATTTTGTTTATAACTGAGTCAAGAACTTAAGACACTAGTTCAATAGTTCATATATATTTTGTTTATCAACTCAGTTATATATATTTTGTTTATAACTAAATTAGGAACTCATATATATTTTGTTTATAAATGAATTAGGATAATAATTCATTTATATTTTATTTATCAACTCAGTTGGATACTTAGACATATTTTGTTTACAACTGAGTTAGAATATTAATTTATATATTAATGTATATTTTGTTTATCAACTTAAATGACAAATGTTATACATTTTTTTCTACTCAATTTAATAGTAATAGTAATAAAAAAAAATGTCCAACTCATGGGTTCAACCCGACCCATGTGAGTTGAGTTGGGTTAAATTTTTTTGACCCACCATGGTAGGTTGAGTCAAAAAATCCCCTCAACCTGATCCAACTCGACCCATGCACACCCATATACTTAAAACACATCAACTAGAAGTCTCCACTTTCATGATCAAGACAAATCATCTTAGTTGATGTGTTATAGTCCTCACAGATAAAACGCCCAGTTTCATTACCGACTACGAACTACATTTTGAATTTACAAGGAACTTGTAATTTATATCTTTTGTAACTAAATCGCATACAATATCTCAAGGACTATGATAATGTCCAATTAGTTCATTTACAAATAGTCTCATATAATTAAATAATTTAATTATTTACAACATGCCAATAAATTGGATTTTTGGGCATAAATCCTAACACCTTGAACTTGACAACATCCTTGCCCTTCTTGATTTTCATAGAGCGTGCATCTTTTCTTCTTGCAATGAGAAGGAAATCTTTGATGTCGTGGATTTGCTTAGGCTGGGTAATAGAATAGATAATGAAAACACTTTAGCAAAACAATTGACAATGCAATCAAATAAGAAAATGAAGAGTAGGCAACTAAAGAACAATGTAAATGTATATCACTTTGAATTGCATCAAAAAAGGATAATCAGATAACAAAAGATATGGTACAATATCTTACACCTCTCAAGCATTTTTGTTGTTGTTAATGAGTACGCCTCTCAAGCATTCATTAGAGCAAGATCTACTAGTAAATATCACCATGATCAAGATATAATTTAAATTTTAAAATCAAAGTTCCCTTTCAACTTTAGGATAATTTAAGAATAAAATTATGACTTCTATGGCATTGTGTAGAGAACACCCTAAGCCCTAAGAAGGAAATTTTGATAATAGTGTAACAATTTCAAATTCAAAATTTAGAATCCAACTGAAATAAGGAAAATTTGAATTGTAGAATAAAAATCACAGCAATAAGAGATAGGTGATGTCTTCTAAATAAAAAACCACAAGTTCAACCTATTAGAATGCTCCACAATGTCTACACCTCAGAATAGGAACAAAAGCTAATGCTATCCAGCAGACATATCTAGAAAGATGTAGTAGATAGTGCTTGAACTTAACTTCAGATGTCCCTCATCAGAAGACTCTACCATACATTTGTGTGAAGGGAAGTTATAAATAAGTGTAAAGAAAAGAAGTTTCTAGAGAATGAAAAGAAAAATTCTCAGTTGATTAAATTCTGTAAAATCAAGTGAGTTAATTTACAAGCTTAGTCAATATATATACATGTACAAACAGAGAAGCAAATGGCGCCAAAACTAACAGCTTTAACAAAAATTCTAATTGCATAACTGCCACTATGACTACACCAATAAGAACATGACAGCTAGAGCTTCTAACTAATTTTACTTCTTTCTTTCACACGTGTTGATCTATCAAACTTGTAGTGTGTTGTTTGCTTCTTTTGCTTATGGTCTTGATTGTCATTTAATGCATCTTGCCGTTTAGTGCTTGCATCAGTCTCAACACTCCCCTTCAAGTCATGGACCTTAAGTTTTGTGACTTGAACTGAGGAAGTTGACTTCATTTGTATTGGTGCAAAAATATCCTTCAGGCCTAACTTTTCTAACAGTCTTGCAAAAGATGAGTAACCCAATGCCTTGGTGAATATGTCTACAACTTGTGAATTTGTTGCAATACAAAATGTTTTAATCATGCCTTCCATGATCTTGTCTCTCACCAAATGGAAATCTACTTCAATATGTTTTGTCCTCTCATGGAAGACTGGATTAGTAGCTATCTACAATGCTGCTTAATTGTCATTGAATAGCATAGCTGGCCTAAGATGATCAATCTTCAAATCCTTAAGCAACTGCAAGACCCAAGTACTCAGCTTCAGCTAAAGATCTTGAAACCACCCCTTGCTTCTTTGACCTCCAAGAAATCAAGGATTCACCCAAGTAGACTACATAACTTGTTAGTGATCTCCTAGTGTCAGGGCATCTAGCCCAATCTGCATCACTGAAAGATTTGATATGTAAATCTGAATTGTTAGGAAAGAAGATCCATTTCCTTGGTGAACCTTTAATGTACTAAGGAACCGTGTTAGCTGCAAGCAAGTGAGGTTCCCTTGGCTGTGATACAAACTGACTCAACCTATAAATAGCATGCTCTGTCCTCTCATGGAAGACTAGATTAGCACCTATGTACAATACTGCTTGATTGTCACAAAATAGCATAGCTGGCCTAGGATGATCAATCTTCAAATCCTTAAGCAGTTGCAAGACCTAAGTAATTTCACAAGCTACACTAGTCATTGCCATGTACTCAGCTTCAGCTAAAGATCTTGAAAGCACCCCTTGCTTCTTTGACCTCCAAGAAATCAAGGATTCACCCAAATAGACTACATAACCTGTTAGTGATCTCCTAGTGTCAGGGCATCCAGCCCAATTTGCATCACAGAAAGATTTGATATGTAAATCTGAATTGCTAGGAAAGAATATCCATTTCCTTGGTGAACCTTTAATGTACTAAGGAACCTTGTTGGTTGTAAGCAAGTGAGTTTCCCTTGGCTGTGATACAAACTAACTCAACCTATGAATAGCATAGGTGATGTTAGGTCTTGTCAAAGTCAAATACAATAATCTTCCAATCAGCCTTCTGAATTATGCAGGGTTTGCAAGAGGTTTACCTTCATATTTAGATAACCTCAAGTTTTGCTCCATAGGAAACTTGAATGGTTTAGAACCAATGAACCCTGTGTCTTTTAAAAACTCTAAGACATACTTCCTTTGGTTTAAACTAATTCCTGCATTAGTTCTAGCCACCTCAAGTCCCTTCAAAATACCTTAAAGATCCAAGATCTTCAAGCCAAACTTAACATCAAGTAACTTCTTCAAATTAACAACACAAGTGGGATTGTTTCCAATAAGAAAGATATCATCCACATACACTAAGAGTATTGTAAAAGAAGAACCTTGTGTATGAGTGAACAAGGAGTAATCAAATCTTGACTGAACAAATCCCATCTGCAGAATTGTAGTAGAAAACTTTTCAAACCATTGCCTAGATGCCTGCTTAAGACCATAAAGGCTTTTATTCAACTTGCAAACTAGATTCTACCCCTTGCTGTGAAAGCTAGGTGGAAGACACATGTAAACATCCTTAAGCAGATCTCCATGAAAAAATGCATTATTTACATCAATCTGATGCAAGAACCACCCTTTCATAGTGGCCAAAGAAAGAACACTTCTGACTGAAACAGATTTAGCAACAAGGGAAAATTTCTCAGAATAATCCAAGCCATGCTTTTGAGTAAAAGCCTTGGCAACTAAACGAGCCTTATACCTCTCAATGGTGCCATTTGCATGATACTTAATTATGTACACCTACTTGCAACCTATAGGTGATTCGCCTAGAGGTAATGGTGTCTAAGTCCAAGTATTATTAAGTTCTAAGGCAGTAATTTCCTTGTCCATAGCATCCCTCCATTTAGAAAATTGAACTGCTTGATGAAAGGAAGAAGGTTCTGATAGGGTTGTAGTGATTGCCATAACAAAGGAATGGAAGGCAGGACCAAGGTGAGAGTAACTCAAATTTTTTGAAACATCAGATGGCAAACTTGAAATCTAAAATCTAGGGATTGAAAAACAAAAAAGGGGAAAACAGAGCTTCAGCAGAAGCAATCTGCTCTGATACCATGTAAAGAAAGGAAGTTTCCAGAGAATGAAAAGAAAACTTCTCAATTGATTTTATTTAGTAAAATCAAGTGAGTTAATTTACAAACTTAGTCAATCCATATACATGTACAAACAGAGAAGCAAATGGCGCCAAAACTAACAGCTCTAACAAAATTCTAACTGCATAACTGCCACTATGACTACACTAATAAGAACATGACAGTTGGAGCTTCTAACTGATTTTACTTCTTTCTTTCACACGTGCTGATCTATCAAACTTGTAGTGTGTTGTTTGCTTCTTTTGCTTATGGTCTTGATTGTCGATTAATCCATCTTGCCATTTAGTGATTGCATCAGTCTCAACAATAAGAAAGGATGATAAAAAGAAAGTACAAGGCAAGAAGAGAAAACACATGTGATGCACCACTTCCCTCTTTGTCTCGTGCTTGTAACCACACCACACAAAAGAAGAGCCCCATTGACCAACAACAAAAGACAATGCCCTATCCTAGGAAGCCAACCCTTGTTCATACATCTGTAAGTATCCACCAACATATGGTTGCCTAAAAAAATATAAAACATCCATAAAATTTTCCTATAAAACTTTGCTCATTCTTGAACACATTGAATTACAATTTCAGCCTAAAAATGCTAGATTGCTAGCTAATTCACAACCTCGAGACAATCACAGCTTTCGCAGAGGCTTTCACTTTCACACCTCACATTTTCGTTGATCACAAACACTCTTGTCAAGCAATCAAGGTATTCAGATTACCCCAAGTGAAAATTTTACCATAAACAATTTCTAGACTTTTAATTTGTTAAGTTTATCTTGCTTATATCTAGACTAAAATTTTTTTCCTAAAGATATTTTTGGAGCAACTAAAAATTTTCTAAATTTTGAATCATGATTTTTGTTGTTAAATTTATGAACTTTGAAAATTGACTTCTGATCTATATCAATCCTTCCAAAATTTAACATTTAATCCAATTTTTTTTATCAATATGATTTTTATTTTAATTGAAAGAAAAATTAATGGGTCTGAATCTCAAACTCAAAATAAGCATAATAAAGCTTCCAATAAAAACAAACCAAAACAATAACTACTAACCCCAACCAATACCCATTCTTTCATTTTCCACACTTCAAATCACAAATCAAAAAAAAAAAAAAAGAAAAAAAAAAGAAAAAGAAAGAAAGAATATATCAAACCAAAAACAATATGATAACAGAAACATCATACGAGACAGAACAAAAGATGAAGTAGAAATACCATGTTGCTGTGAAGATTTTTTTTTTTTTTTTTTTTTTTTTGAGAGGCTCAACTGCAAACCCTAGCTCGGAGATGTTGAGGCAAATAAAGACGCAAAGATGGGCTAAGCTAGGCTATCAGTTCCTCTGAGAGCGTAGACTGGCCCAAGCGTTATGGTTAGGTTGGGTTGGTGGGCTGAGCTCAATCTGATACATGGGTTAGTGGGCCTCATTAAATTATTCTAGTATTAGGGTCTGTTTGTTAACACTTTTATACCAAAATACTTAAAGAAGATAAAATTTGAACCACAAATATAAAGCACCCAAAATATTATGAAACTCATCAAACATTAGGAACACTTTTTCTTTTTACATAAGTTGACAATTCACATCCATAAATTGTTTCTTGCGGTCTAAAAGTAAAACCAAACATTTAGTTAGGAATTAAAATAGATATCAATTTTGCTAAAAAGGATTAAACTAAGGCTGCATTTGGTTCGATGTAAATCAAATTTCGAGTGTAAAATGAATGCAGGAGAAAATATTTTTGGGAAAGGAAAATATTTTCAAGTGTTTGGTTGCATTTCAAAAAATGCTTTGGAAAATATTTTCTAGTGTTTGGTTGTGTTGTTGAAAATGCTCTAGAAAACCCATTTTTATCATGTTTCTCACATTTTCTTAGGATCCAAACATATATTATTACAAAGAATCAAAATATATAAACAATCAAAGAAACAAAAATCATAACAAAAAAATCAAAATCCCAAGACCAATCATGAGAGAGGGACTTAAGTGTCAGAAAGAAAGAGATCGGCGCGGCTAGTAGGGGTTTGAGAAATGGGTTTACGTAATGGGTTTGTCAGAGTGGTGGGTTTGACGAATGGGTTTGGGGAATGGGTTTTCTGGGTTTCAGGGTTTGAGGAACGGGTTTTCAAGAGGGGATGACGAAGCTGGAGGGGACGACGAAGCTGGAGGTTTGGGCATTGCTCAACGAACGAGCTTGGTCTTGGGTGGGTCGAGGACGAGATCAGTTTTGAGCGGATCGGTCTTGGGTGGTGACGATCTAGATGGCGGTGCCGATGAGCTTCTAGTGGCGACTATGGGTGCGATCTCGCCGGTGCTGGGTGCGACTCGCCAGTGCTTTTGGTGCGATCTCCTTGCTGTTTCTCTCTCTCTCTCTCTCTCTCTCTCTCTCTCTCTCTCTCTCTCTCTTCTATTTTCCTGGGGTGTAATTCATTTGAAGGTAAAATAAAACCTGAAATGGTTTTACACCCTTCAAACCTTGTTTTACAGTCAACCCAGAAAGCCAATTCCATTTGACCCAATTTTCTATACCTACCAAACACACACGCTGGTGTAAAAGCATTTTCGGAAATGGTTTGAAGCCAAAACAAATGGAACCTAAATCTCAATCTTAACTGTCTCACATTGTCTAGATTATACTATATACTTTTTGGAGCTCTAGGATAACCTAGGTTATACTATACTTACTAAAATAAAAATAGAGTAACCATATTTTATATCAGTTTTTATTTATAAGAAAATCTCACTAAAAAAAAACCCAAAAGGCTAAAAAAAAAACCCAAAAGTCTGAAAAAAAAAAAAAAAGATTAAAAAAAAGTGAAGGTATAAATTAAAAATTTTGTTTGTTTTCATTGGGATGATATAGGATAGAATATGAGGGTTAACTTTTATCTTTAGTTAATTTGTTATATTTCTATGTAACACACATAGATTAAAAAAAGGTGTAAATTTAAGTAAAAAGTTTTATGTACAGTACATTACATTCTCCAATTAAATTCAAATATTTGGTTGCATTGACCAATAAAACATAAATTATTTAATTTTTTTCAAAAAAAAAAATTAAAACAATCAAGTATTTCAATTCAATTTAGGAACCTACTATGTATTGCATTTAAGGTGTTGTACCTAAGTTTTATCTATAAAACATACATTGATGTCTGGAAAAGACATTAAGGGCAAATATTGTCGTCTTAGAAAGAAATACCTTCTAAAAATAATGGTTTGTTTTAGTTGCATCTCAAATCTCAATCGCAAAATCATATGATCAATGTAGAGATCTAGTCCTTTGCTCATTTGTTAGGATTCAAGCTTCAAAGTTATAAATAATGAGCAATAGGAGTGAGGCTAAAGTTTTAGAAGGTCAAGTCATCAAAAAGCTTTAACATTTGACAATGATATTATCTTATATTGGATTGATTTGTGCTAACAAACTGATGTCTTCCTAAATGACCTCCCTTATGATATCATTTTCAAGGATCCAAATATGCTTCCATGTATTTTAGGGTTTTGCTATGAAATTCAATTGCTTTTGGTTACTATCGACCTTTTAATTCTAAATTTGATTTCAAAGCTTGTCTTTACTCAAGTTTTCTAAAAATTTAGCATTTAGAGGGTGTTTTGTAGGGGTGTTTAAATAACAATTTTCAATGTTTAAATACTGAAACACGTATTTTCGCAACACTTTTTAACCCATACGTATTTCCACAACACTTAAACAATGATACTAAAAATCTCTGACCAAACAGGACCCTAACTACTATCTACTATAGACACAAAATGTAGGCCCTAAGTTATACATACTTATGAGCATAGACACAAAAAAGGAAGATGGCTCAACTTGTGACCTTATAGATGGAGCCTGCTAATAATTGAACCTAAAAAATTGCCAAGCTTAACATATGATTTGATGTCAACTCCACCAACCATTAGCACTGACTCTTAGCGGTTTTTTTCCCTTCACTTTATGCTGATTCTAAGCAACTCAACGTGTTGACTCAAAAGTTTATCATTTATTTTCCCTTTTTTTTTGGGTTATCTAGCACTAAACCACCACATTGTCAATTTTTTTTGAAATGAAGATATATGATTCAAAGGAGCGACTTAAATCTGCCAAGAATTATGACTCCCACTACTAAATTAATACTTTCAACATCTCTTAAATTTAGTACATGTTGCTACTCTTAAGTCTTAACAATCTAATTATCGTTAACTCCTAAACTCTTAATTGTTCAAATTTCTTATCTACTCTTAATCAGTTTATCTTACATATCCCCTTTTCAAATTAAATTGCTATTGTTCTCTTATTCATTCACATTGCTAGGAAGTATGAACTTCCAAATCTGCTTATGTCATGTCCCCTTTTACAATAGTAAACTCGTTGTATATAGGTTTCCTCTTTTTCGAATTCAAATAAATAACAGATGATAAAATATTAGAGATGATGTACTTTAATGTTCCAACTCCACTAGAGGCATTGGTGGTAGACGGAATATCAAGCTAATAGCACCAATCGACAAAACAGTGCTGACGAAGTGACTAGAGGTTGATCTAAACACTGATGAGAGTATCTAAGTTGTTGGACAATCGAGAAACAGAGAGATAGGGAGATCATGTTACAATCGTGTCTCAGCCATGTCCAAAATAATATATACATCATCATCACACGCGCAAAGATGAGAATATCTAAGTTGTTGGACAATCGAGAAATAGAGAGATAGGGAGATCATGTTACAATCATGTCTCATCCATGTCCAAAATAATACATACATCATCATCACACACGCTTTGCGCGTGTGATAAGGCTCACTTTGTTTATTTATTTATTTTTTAGTTTAGTGTTTTAATTTTTCATTCATCTCAATTTAGGGTGTCATATTTTCCAATCACAAAATAGATTACCTAATTTTTACTGATGTTCAAAGGTTAGCAATTACGCAATTATTGAATTAAAAATTTGAAATTAACTTGAGTGATAAATCTAATCAAAGTAGCAATAGCATAATCAAGAAAGCAATTTCCATAGTGTTAAATAATTAAACAGTATAATCATTGATGGACAACAAGGGTGTAGTTCTTGTGCCTTCTAATTAATCTAATAATGACATTCAAATGAGAAAAAAATTGGCAATTACCCTTTTTGAGCAAAAAAAGCAGCATTTTGCCCTCTTTCCCAAACTAATTAGGGAAATGCCCCTCTTTTTGTAACTCGATAATAAGACGGGCGAGTTATATAAATAACTCGATTATTATATAATCAAGTTAGCTTCAACTTTGTGCCATGCTGGCAAAGCAGATTTGGCCTTTTGCAATTAAAAAAATGGTTGTTTATAAACGTCTCACAACGCCATTTGCTTTACATTTTCAAAACCAACGTCTCACAACACCTGTTTACTCTTTGCCTGTTCGTGCTCCCTCGCTCTCTGCCATTACTCTCTACGTACACTCTCCCTCACTCTTTGCGATCACGTTTCCTCACTCTCCCCCACCCTTCATCAGTCTCCTTCACCCTTTTCGATCAGTCGCTGTTGCCGATACCGTGGTGCTCTGCCGTACCCTTTTCGAACCCTCGCTGTACCCTTTTCGAACCCTCACCGTACTCGCTGTCGTTGATTACAGGTACGTTGCTTTGCCGTTGATGATTGTTTTGTTTGTGCTGCATTTGTTTTATGGGAAATGGATGATTATCAGAGCGGGATCTCGCATTACCAAAATATTCAATTTTTTTCATTTGTTTTATGGGTATGACTCAGGTTCAGATTTTTCCTCGGGGAAGAAAAAATGATAATAAGTGCAAGTTAAATTTTTTAGTATTTGAAAATGGTTTGTTTGTTTGAAAAAGTTCTGTTTGATATTGCCAACTGTGGAAGGAGCAAAATAGCTGTATTTTTGAAGATACAAACTGATTAAATACTTGGTTGGAATCATTATTGATTAGAACTTTGGTTGATTGGTCTCGTGCCTGGGGTGCTTACAAATAGCAACGGCTGTTCTAGATTTCCCATAATCACTTAGCTTTGTGCATAATTTTTTTAGGTTATGGTGTGCTTATCATCATGAACATGAAGGAACCTGTTCTATCAATAAAATTTATTTATTAATATATGAAAGTCTAGTTTATATAAATATTTTCCATTTCTGCGATAGGTGTGGACATTGAACTTCATGTTGATATCGTTTCTTGATTTCATTTATTGTAGAATTTCTATTTGTTGCAAACAGTATGAGTTTATGCATTGACACTAAAAATAGAGAATATATTGCTACTTTCATTAGAGTTCAAGCCATGGCATGAATTTCATGATTTCCATTTTGTGAAGTTTCTTATATTAATCTATGCACTGACATTGAAAATATATACTAAATGCACATCAAAGATTGTAACTTTTGTTTTATGATTATTAATATTCAATTATTTATATTAATCTTCCATGTTTTTCATTTATTTTATGATTATCAGAGGGGGATTAATCTATATTTGTCTTTCATTCTCTCTAAGAATGTGTGAGTTATAATATGTTGACTGTTACTTCAATCTATCTTTTTTTTTTTTTTCATTTGTTTTATGTTGACTGTGAATCATATACTTTTTATCTTGTTGTTAAATGTTGGTTCTCAATGACTTTACTTTTTTTTGGTACCCTTTTGTTTGGTACCTTTTTGTTAGTTTCTGTTAATGCTAATTGAATTGCTTTTGTATTAATTCACTAGTGTGCTCTCCCACAAATTAGGATTAATCTTTCAAGTATGCTTTCTTTATTGCTAGAACCAAACAATTTTCATGCTTTCTTTAGTGTTTTGGAATTCTGTACCAACTTGTTTTATGTTCCTTTTATGGAGAGAGAGAGAGAGAGAGAGAGAGAGAGAGAGAGAGAGAGAGAGAGAGAGAGAGAGAGAGAGGCATAGAAGGATATTTTGGAATGCCAAGAGTTGTCCATGCAGAGTCCTTTTTGTAATTTATATTTTATACTAGAAACTTATAGTTTGTACAAAATCTAGTGAAGTATACACATCCTGTATACTTCACTGGATTTTGTTGTACTTGGTTTTTATTTGATGAAATTTAAGCCTCATGGTCTAATGTAGAATCCTGACTATTGCTTATAGCTAATACTGGACCTAGGTATAGTTTGGAGTCTGATAGAGTCATACTCATATAAATGGATCTAGAACCAACTCCTAAAATTAATTGACCAAGCAGGAAATTGAGTAGAATTAACTCCTAAAATGTTGATAATAGACCTAAGAAGTAGGGAAATGGGCTGACTGAGTCATGGTATGCTTACATATCTAGTGAGTAGAAATGTAGAATAATTAGTATAGTTTTCTAGATATGAAGTTGAGAATTTGAGACCAAATGACTTGTAGCTGTAGGGATCTTAGTGGTCCATTGCTCAGATGTTGAACAGCTAGGTATCAATCAAGTTTCTAGCACATTAATTAGTCATTTTTTTGTTTTTTTTTTACTTCAATTACAGATAATAGAAAAAAAAAGGGTGTTTTTATGTAAAATTATGGCAAGTTCTTATTTATTTAAGCTTTAATTTGATTGCTTTTGGGTTGCATGTTAAGTGGGGGCAAGAAGTGATGTTGACAATCTTGTTGGGATCATAATATGTCTTACTGTATTCATACTTTTATTTTGTATTAATTGTGGTTTACTTTTCAGATAATTTCTAACAATCTATTTGCTGCCATGTCGATATGCAGGCACTAGATAGAGTGCAGCCTAGACCCGATGAGCTGACCCAGTTGACCCAGCAGCCGGATCATCGGTCAACTCCACTTTGAAGGCATGCTACCAATGAGGTATGTAGTTGTATTATTAATACACGTCTGTTTTATAATTACCTTATGTGCACTACCTAACACAATGCTCGTCCATGTGTAGGTGGTGCCTGGCATCATAAAGCTTCGACGCTGTAAATGTGCATTGCTGCAGGGTGGGCTAGACCCACGTATCATGCAATACATAGATGCAACAGGTTTGACCGGGTTATTCAAGGTCCCTGATATGGAGGTCGACCATGCCTTGATCACGGCATTGGTCGAGCGGTGGCGTTCAGAGATGCACACATTCCACTTACCCCATGGAGAAATAGGTATCACCCTGCAAGATATAGAGGTGATGCTAGGGATTTCAGTGGATGGGTTGCCTATCACTGAGAGGACAGACCAGCAATGGAACTTAGTGTGCCAGGATTTGTTGGGCCATGAACCTCCACCTGTGATACCAAACTCAAACAAGTCTACCCTTACTGGGGTGAGGATAAAATACAAGTGGCTTGATGAACAGTTTGCCGCTCCTCCAACTGCGAACACTAGTGATGAAGTTTTGCAGCAACATGCCCATTACCACCTACTTGTACGAATGGGGGCCCTGTTGTTCATGGACAAGTCGGCGGACCGGGTCTCACTGTTGCCTCTACAGTTCTTCAACTCAATCAGCGGTGCGAGACAGTACAGCTGGGGTAGTGCAGCATTGGCCTGGCTCTACTGGCATCTTTGTCATGCATCGAAGAAGGATGCAATGCAGATTGGAGGAGCACTCTTGTTGGTGCAGCTATGGGCCTATTCAAGGTTCCCACGAATATGCCCTATTACAAGGCCGCCTCTACCGCCAGTGCACTCAGGGCCACTTACCATTAGGTACGTTCATTGAATTCTCGTTATTTAAGCTAAGTGTCTCTTACGAATAATTATTTATGTGTAATAGTATATTAGAGTTTATTTGTCTCTTTGATATAATTAAAAATATGTCAAACTAACTAAAAAACAAAAGAAACTTATCAATGCAACGTATATGGATGTGAAATATAAAGCAAAGTTTGTTAAATGTAGAGTAAAGTTCAGTAATGAGCGTTTGTCGAAACCCCATGTTTGGTAGGTGGAGCGGGCCAAAGAGCACCACAGAGCATGCCACACACGTCCTTGCTGCGTACCGGACGTCGCTGGCTACATTAAAAGCAGAGCAGGTATTCGGTTAATTTACTAACTCAATTTGAGGTTTTTATTTTCGTTTCCCTCAATTGCATGACCACGTTTTTTATTTTTATTTTTGTTTGAATTCTTGGATTGTTGTAGGAATAAGTTGATTTACGAATATTGGTTCCTTTCTATGTTGGTTATGCTTTTATTGAAGCCTTCTGGTTTACTTAGGATCTATGCTTGGTATTGATGTTTCGTTAGATTAATTTGAATCATGGTGCTAATTGTCATATGGTGATTCAAGGCTCTTATCCCTGATTAAGGAGTTGTATTGATGCAAGATACTGCTGTAGTGTTATGTTAAGAAGCTTAATACTTTAGATTAATGTTTACTAGTCGCTAACTGTGCTATGCTATTAAATATGAGTCAAAAGATTATTCTAATCACGCACACAATCTTCTCTTTTTCTTCCCCAATTTTCATACGCTGCCAACTCTGTCTTAGGCTTGAACTCAATATAAGTTCATTTAGTTTTATGCTATGTAGGATTAAATGTGTTTTGTTTCCTATGTTGGGGCTCCTTTCGTTTCCTACAGCAGCAACACTTGATTGATGCACCCATAATGCTGGAAATTATGAAGGTCAAAATTAAAAGCCTACAAGTATATTAAAAGCAATTAGACCTATTAGTGGTAATTTGAGCTCTAGTAGAATAACCTACTACTAATTTCACGAAATTGAATCTTGGAAGACATTTTTCTAAACCTACAAATAAGTTTACAAAAAAAATAAAATAAAATAGGGAGCACAATAAAGGAAAAACCAAAAAACAAAAAAACAAAAACAAAAGCAATTTCGAAATTCGAAGGAAAAGTTTTGTGTACCTAGCATATGTTTATGTTGTCTTTCCCACATTGGCTCCTGCGTTTGCACATCCTTGATCTCACTCTAAGTTGAAACCCCCAAGCATTCCCAACCAAAAATAATATATTTTTTTTACGAAATATTCAATAAAATTGTTAACAAAATTTGAGTACAACCACCAATCCAAAAGCTCATTCTTGCATTATGTTTCAAGTCATTCAAAGTTCAGTGCTAACTTAAACCAATTACAACAAAACTGAAACCTCACCATAAAACCATAACAGAACCAACCAAAAAAAAAAAAAAAAACTGAAAACCTTAGTCTTTGATGGAGTCGCTTGGCTTTGAAGGATATGCATATGAACATGGGGCTGAAATTGGAATGTGGATCTCGGTCAACCTAGATCTTTTACTACTTTCTACAGATCAATGCTAGTCATTGTTTTAATTACTTGTTGACTTCATTTTGTTAATATTTTGAAACACAATGTTGTTGTTATTTTACGAATAGAAGCAAGAAATTCCATACTTTCCATATTACATATCACAAACATAATCTTAAATTAGTATGATGTCTCATGTTGGGCTCCCTGCCTGCGTATTGCACTGCCGAGCAGCATATTTGGAGGGCCGATGTGCCAGCGATCTACTTTTGGATAGTGGAGGGGCATCATCCTGAGCAGGTCTTCCGTCAATTTGGGATGAAGCAACCAATTCCACTTGTCGTGGATACGTCGACTGTCCTTCACAAAATATCCCTCCAGGGTAAATGGGAGAAGAATTGGGAGACGGAACATGATGTCTATATTCAGCAATGGGCCAACCAAGGGCATGAAGTTCACGTTGCCCCTCTCCTGGACGGTGATGATAGTACCTTGTTCAGTACATGCAATGGTACAATCACAACATAAGGCAGTACATAACACTAGAGTCTGCGTACTGGGAACTCATGGTGAGGCAACAATTCCTTCCCCTTTGTTGAAACCATTGTTTGATTAAATATCATTAGCAAGTTTATCATACATGCAAAACTCCACAATAATTATTGTCGTTACATCTCTATGGAGTTTATCTTTCATTATATTTTAAACTCAAAAAATATTGTCTACATGGAGTTTATCTTTATGGAGTTTTATCTTTCATTATATTCTACATCTCTATGGAGTTTATCTTTCATTATATTTTAAGCTCTTCATAAATAAGTGAATTTGTCTTGATACAATTTGTTTTCGTGAGGAATGGTTAATTGGCAATGGGTTAGGTAGACCACACCTTTGTTCATATAATTTACATTCAAATTTTAAAAAGGGTGGGTTGGGTTTTATTCTTTTATTTATATTTCTAATTTATTTGTTTTTGGTTGCTTGTAATTTCAAATGGACGGTGCAACTCTTTTTAGTAGTGATATTTAGATATTTCATGATAGTTTACGGTCACACTAGTTAGCCTTACCTCTAGGACTGAAAGCTATCTAGTGTGATATGATAGATATTACCTGTATAATGCATAACTGTTTTATGGTTGTTCTCAATTTAAGGACTACAATTTCTTATGAAACACTGTAAAATTGTGATTGGTTACCTTGGAGGTTTTTGTTTTGGTATTTTCATAATTTTCTGGTGCTGTAGAATCTGTCGAAAATAAATATAATTTTGAATGTTCTTTTTGATGTTGTTTTGGTATAAAAGCATAAGAAACTTTTCACTACTAAGCCTTTGTTTTATTATGCACAGTTGAGTGAAAGTTGTCATTTATACTCTTTTATTTGTAAAATAATGAAAATCTTATTTTTCCCTCACCTTTGCTTTGGAGACAAACTCAAAGGTGCTACTTTTATGTTCTAAATTTAAGATCATATGCTCCTGTTAATACGGTTTACAAAGCGTTACCTTAGGTGGATAGGTAGGTTGTTCTGTATCTTAATATACCTGGTCCTTGGACACTGTTTTTAGTCTAGCTTAGATTAAACCTACTGCAATAGTATGTTTTACATGAAAAATATTTTTTAAGACTTGATAATTTCTGCAAATGCTTTGGAAACATCAGAGAAAGCTGGTTGACTGACCACTCTAGTGCACTATTACCTTATATATTTCTTCTTGACTTGCCAAGCATGGCCCAATATTTTTAATCAATTGCCACACGTGTAAGATTCTTTATAGGGTACTCTTCATCTGCACCATTGCCTCATGCCTTAAATTAATGACATACTCTTGACTAAAGGACCAAAAATAGGACACAGACATAATGGGCCTTTCCATTCCTTGCTTCCCCCCCCCCCCCCTGCCTTAATATGATTTTAAACCTCTTGTATTTTCTCTCTATTGAGGAAAAATTTAGCTTCCCTATCTTAGATTTTAGGGATTAGGAAGTGAACATGCATGTAGAGTATGGAGAATGATGAAGAAAGTAGCAAAGATCCTGGATACTGTTGTTTGTCCAATCTTCTTACTTGGGTGCTTTTTACATATGGTGCAAATTGGTTGAGGGAGAAGAAAATATTTTCATATTCTATGTTGTTTTCTCTTTCCTAGTGGAATTAGGATTGAATAATGATGCAGATTGGACCCTCACCCATTATATGCTCTCAATGAGATAGCAATTAATTTACTGACTTGCATTATCTAAAAGATTGTTACCACGCAAAAGTCTACTGCTTCTGTAAGTGTCTGAGAGGTGATCAGTAAACATTCTTTCCTCCAAATTTGGAAAGGCCAATACTTGGCTCAAACCCACAACACATGGCTTGGACAGAAGGCACATTTTTTTTGATAAGTAGAGATTTATATTTAGCAATAAGAATTTAAATAATAAAAAAAAAAAAAACCATAGACTTCATTTCACCACCAAGCTATAGAAATACTATTCAAAATTCACTACTCAAACCTATTCCTGTAGCCTCTTTTTAAAAAGGTTCAAGAGTTCATTGAGTGAAAATTGCAGTCCATAAAATCCTCAACAACATGAAAGTCCAATTTCAAATTTTCAAATATGACATCAAGTATCTCAAATAAGTAACATTTGAGTCCAATTTTAATTTTTTACTTTTTTTCTTTTGATTTTGGAACATATTTATCCATGTTACCTGTGTTCTTGCTTTTATGACGCCCTTGTTTTGCAGGTTCCGACAATGCTGAGGTCTCTACCGAGGTGCGACGAAGGTTCTGACATACACAATGACCTTAAGCTGACACTAGAATATTTTGATGAGTTGGGCCGACTTAAATTGGCAAATGCGCTCGCAGAAGCATTCGACATTGGTACACAAGTCTCAGGTCGCGGTAGGCAAAGTGGTGGGTCTCAAGGGGGTTGACGTTGTGGAGGTGGTCGAGCTAGTTGCGGCTGTACGACCTAGCCGAATCCCATCTCCGACGAAGGGGATGACTTTGGTGCAGAAGAGTCATGGCTTGGCACTAATTGGGTACTGTCTGACGAAGGCGGCAGGACATCACGATGCACGCCTGATGTTAGTACTGGGCCATCCCACACTGCCAGTCATGAGGGCACTTTTCCAGCCCAGACTACATCCCGTGGTGCTAGCATGGACTATGAGGACCCTCCTCGTATGTCGCCCCCAATTTTTAGTGGACCTGCCCATGATGGTGAATACATATTTGTCCCCACACCAAGCATGCCCACCCCACCTCTAGTGCATGTGGAGCCCACCATGGAAACTTAATCTCCAACCCCTCACGAAGAGGCTGTACAAATTGAGCAAATACCGGTTGAGGACATTGAGCTGGTGGAGGGTTTGTGGAGATCGTGACACCCTCCTATACATGCTCCCGATTGTAGGACTGGTGATGGTATGTACTTCGTCTACACTTCCCAACTTCTTGAGCTACTTATACTTTGCATTTGATTGAATATGTTAAATTAATTATGCTGTTGTGTTTGATGAAACAGGTAAGATTAGACCTGTTAAGGCATATGGGCAGAAACGAAAAGATCATTAAATGGCTTAGTGTGTGCTTATACTTCTTGTCAATAGGTGATTGGATATTTCTGTTTCACTTTTCTTTTAAAGTTGTATCTTTTTTTTTATAGCTCATATATGGTGGAAAAAATGCTACCCGTAAAAATATTTTAAAATTTTCCACAATTTATTAGAGTGAGCAGTTATAATTGGTACAATATCACTTTCTTTTGATTCCATACTACTACAATTTTTTTGTAACCACTAAAATACAAGAGAGAGAAAGCATATTCATTACTTCATGGGATTTGTGAGAAAGCATATCATAATGCATTATATCCCATCTCTCTTTCTTTCTCAAGCAATTTAAGAGAGGATGTTTGATATTTAATATGGTCAAAATTGTCTCTCTAGGACCTTGGAAATAACGCTATGTTCGTCATTATAATCATATACTCTCACACTCTCTCATGATCTGGCAAGCATGTTTGACACATTTCCGATGCAGAAACAAACTCTGATACCTGGTAATCTTCTTCTTGATGCAGGACAAAATTAAGGAATTTGCGTACATGTGCTTATGGTGGGTTCAAGGTTAGGAGAATTTGTAGGTTTTGATTTATAATTGTTGAGGAGAAGGTTGTGAGGTTTTGTTAGGAATTAAAAGATAGTTTGATGAGTTTCTTGATGGCTATTTGGTAGAAGAAAAGTTAGGGTTTTGATAGGTAACAGGAAGGACTTAATTTGGGGTTTGTAAGAAAGAAGACAAAAGAGACAATATGGATATGTTTAGGGGCTGTATAAATAGTAACACTCATCCATCATATTTTTAAAAAAAAAAAATAATTTACCCATGAATAGTACCACAGTTGAAAAACAAAAGAGAGAAGAGAAAGGGAAGAAGAACGGGAGAAGAGAACAGAGAATAGCAACAAGGTTAATGTGCCCTATACTCTTCTGTTTATCACGGTTGTCATCCGCATGTTTTGTGGTCTTGATTATTGTGCCCTATACTCTTCTGTTTATCACGGCTATCATCCACAGTCATAGTTTGTTTTTTCTTTTCAAGCTGAATTAGGGATCATTTTTCCCTTTTATCAAAGCTTTAGATTAGCCAGTGATATATGGGATTAGAACATTATAAAATTCAGTCAACAATGAACTTGTTTACTAGATAGGGGTAGTGTTCATTTGGACAGTAAAATGGAGTTGGCGTTTTCCTTGTTCTGTGGAAATAGCTTTGGAATGCTATTCTTCTTCTGATCAAATTCATGCTCTAACCATGGTCAGAATTTTAATCCTAGTTTTCAAAATACAAAAATTTCTTATATGTGTGTGTGGATGGAATTTGTAACAGTTTACCCATATAGTTTGATAGTTCCTCACCCATTTTTATCTATATAGATAGAATTTTGTAACATGTTCAGATGTTTTATAAGTTAAGGATTCTTGTACAAGACAAAGTCAAATATATGAAATTGTTTTAGTATGTGTGTGAAGGGAATTTTGTAACAGTTTAAGATCAGGTGGTGATGCAAACAATAAAGAGTTCGAGGGAAAACAAGATTAAATACCAAAAGTTTCAAGTATTGTGGTTTAGTTTCAATGTGCAGTTTCTTGACACCTTGGTGATTTAGGTTATTATTAAGTTTAGTATTAAGTTTCTTTAGGTTAAGTTTTTGGTTCAATTTTATTTATTTTTTACTACAAGAGTGGTAGTTTGTAAATTTTCAGATTTGTGGAATATGCTGTAGTGTGTTGTTCTAGAGACCCATGTCTTCCTTTATGTTTTGAGTCCTTTTCCTTTTTGGTTTAAAAGTTCATAATTACTTTTCGTTATTGTTAGGAGTCCTAGACTTTCTAGGAAGTGATTATTTCAAATCAAAGTGCTTTGAGGAGTAGTCTTGGTAATAGCCTACAAAAGAATCTTTATGTATTCAATTAAAGATAGGTATAGAGAGATTGATTTTAATTAAATTCTAGTGGCTTATTTCAAGCTTTGAGGGTAGGTGCGTTTGCCTTCTCCTTCCTATGTGTAATTGCCTAGTTTTTATATTTCTTTGTTTCTCATTCCATTTGCCATTTAACCACAAAGAACCATCAAACTCATTCAAGATCTTTTTTTTTTTATCACTCAACCTACCCAAACCCTTAAACATCAAAGCCTATTCAAGAACTCTTTAATGTCTCATCAAGAACCGTAATTTAGTACTGAACTCCTACAAAAATCCTACATCACAATCGGCAATAGAGCCCGGCAAGGCTTTTGTCTTGCGTAAGGTAGTTCTCCATTGATTTTGATAGGGCCTCACCCATTTTTACCTATGTTGACGGAATTCTGAAACAGTTTATGCAGATTATGTTCTACTTCGTCCTTGAGGATTTTATATTCTATTGGGGACATCGGGTTCTGCATACAAAATGGTTATACAAACATGTCCACAGTGTCCATCATGAGTAAGTGAAAGCTATGAGTGCTTTATCAGGTATTTGGTTGTGAAGTGCTCTTTTTCAGTAGCTGCTTTTGGTTGCTCTTAAGGGCTTGTTAACATGTCCAGATATGCTATGCCCTTTGGTCTGACTTCTGATGCTCATCTTGCTGAAATACTTTTCCTTTGTTTTGCTACCATTGTTGGTCCTACTATCACTAGACCCCATTTAATTACTCTCTGGTTATGGATGATACTAAAAGTCTTGAAACAGTTGAGGCACATTGTGGCCTTGATTATTCCAATCTGTCGTCTGCATGTTTTGTGAGTTATTGTACAATTAATCCTATATTATTGTTGACTATTTCTGTTTATCACGGTTGCCTAGCCATCTTGAGAAGTTTTTCAATAACTGCAGCTAAAAAAGCCAATGCCAAATGATAGCAGTTTGTGCCTATTGCTCTACTGAACATGTCTTGAAATCTTCAAGAAAAGCACAACATAAGATGACAATTTCTTTAGAATATAAAATTATAATTTTCTAATTTTGTAGTTTTTCTTCGTGTTAGTTTTCCCCATGTGTTGCCTCTCGTTTCTTCTCCAGCAAAATACCTTGCAGCCACCTGTAGCAAAACCATGGTAGATCATTTTGAAATTCATAGAAGCAAGATGTGGTGAAACAAATTTGAGAAGCCTCTTCTTGGGTTCTTCTTGTATATGCTTTTATTCGTACAACTTTGGCTGTACATAGCTAGTAAATTTGTAAAAAGATTTTGTTGCGCATGGAGAAACAGGAATACAATAGATTAGACCAACTAAATTGTAATTGTAATTGTGCTGTATTAGACAAATTATGAACTCAGTTATTCCATATTAGTCTTCCTAATTGTGAGCTCACTTTAGTTGTACTGGAAGTTCAAGGTTCCGAAACATTAATTTGTTGTGTACAAGGTCAGGCTAATTATTTTTCCATTTACGCATCTCAATGTTCGATGATTATTATTACAATAATTATATCAAAAAATTATAATAATTATATCAAAAAAATTATAATATTTTGAATGGCTTAATCAGGAGATTGGCTGCATCAGTACTGGGTGACTAGGTTGCTCACCCAAGATGGTGGACTGATCTTTTATGACATTTTCCACTACCCCAAAGCTTCCACAGCCTCATACTATGCAAACATGCATTATATCTTTTTATTTTTATCTTTTTGGATAAAAGAAAACCTTCAGGTAGTGCGGAAACAAAAATAATATGGTTAATTGGAAAATGTGATAAATAAAATAATTAGCAGGTTTGTTATCAAGCATCGGAAATATAGCCGCACTATACAGACAAACAGCTGGAAAACGATGATGTTTATAGTTAAACCACACTAATTAGGGAAACCACAAACTTCACATTTATACACATCTTATTGAATTCCACAGCAGGAAGTCATAAATTTGCATTCATTTACCCGTACGCTGTCTACTCGATTCGTCAACTTCATTATCCCCCACAACATGGGCCACCACCTCATTCAACATGTTCGCACTCAAGGTTGCAATTCTTCTTGCTTGGTCACGCTCCTCAATGTCAACTTCCAACTGATACCTCAACAAGGTATTCCTAATGTCTCCACTTGGATGGTTGCCTCCTTCACTTTGAGATGTGCTCGATGGACTTGAGGTGGACATGTTTGGACTTGCGGACGATGCGGATGCACCACCCTGCACGTCTATACCATTATGATGCAAATACTCCATGTATGCGGCTTCTGCTTCCCTTCGATCTTTATATGATTTGTGATTGGCGTTTGGGAATTGATAAACTTGTCTGCTCGCATCTAGCTAGCTGTTGTATATGCCTAAAACACGACCGTTAAACACAATATAAGTACGTCCCATTCTGCTCTGTAAACACGGAATGGTGTGGCGCTAGTTCCTGCACTAGAATGTGATGCATCTTACTAGTGGAGTAGGCCTGGGATTATAAAGACAAAATGGGAAGGAAAACTCAATTTGTATGTAGTTGAGTTATTGAGTAACTCAATTCCGGAATTGCCAAGTTTCTAACTGACCATCACATCAATAGATTTCTGAAGATATAAATCAACCACTTAGAGTTCGAGTTTTTCTTAAGTAACTCGACAACTTGGATATCGAGTTATCATTGACTACCCACATATCAGAGCCCATGCACTTGTCTACCTCTTTCAAGTCTAAACAGCTTCACTGCATGGGTTCTTGAAAGGAAAGCTTGAGAGTGAACAAGTTCGTCTACTGTGTTGGCGTTTTCCTCCCAATGATTGCATCCTCACCAAGCGTGCTGCACCTGTGGTCCCCTTATTCTTTGTTGTGGCACATCTCTCCTGACAGGTGTATTTCAACTGTGATTACACTTGGATTGGCTTTTTAGTATAAATGTGATTACCATGTTACTATGATTCTGACACTATGTGTGTGCATAGCCACACTATATAGATGTATGTATGTATAGATATATCTATATATAAACAAACCTACCTACCCATAGTTGATATTGATGTATGTGGACACACACACACACACACACACACACACACACACACACACACACACTGTGTAGACTATGCCTATATATAACCAAACCTCCCTACCCATATATGATCACACACACACACACACACACACACACACACACACACACACACACACACACACACACACACACACACACACACACACACACACACACACACACACACACACACACACTGTGTAGACTATGCCTATATATAACCAAACCTCCCTACCCATATATGATCATATATATATATATATACACGAGTGTGTTTAGATCATTTTGTTAATAATTGAAAAAATTGTCAATATTTCCTTCAATTCTTAATAAAATTCTTTTAAAAAATTATTAATTATTTGTATCCCTTAGGTTGAACGTTAGCAAAATCCTATATGTGTGTGTGTGTGTGTGTGTGTGTGTGTGAGAGAGATAGTGACACTGTATTCATATATAGTAATGTATGTATAGATACCTATGAACATATATATAAACAAACATACATGTGAATTTCTATGATGATGATATATGCATTCATCCATAGGTATCAACAATGATGTAAGAAGCAATCATTGGTTTAAATTATGTGGCTCTTTCAGTTCTGAACAGCTTCAGCGTGTGGGTTCTGAAAAAGAAAGCTGAGAGGTGAACAAGTTTGTCTGTTAAGAATACTTAGGATGTCATTATAGTGTGTCCGTAAAAATTGGTTTGTACGTTCATGTTGGTAAAGATTAATTACACCATGGCAGAACATAACCCCCTATATTCTACATGATAACCGCAAATAATTTTCCTTATCCAGGTCTGCCATGGGTTGTCATTGCTTCTACGTTTACTACGATGGGGAGCAGTATTTCCATGAGTTGCATGGGCTGTACTATAAAGGTGAGTCAATGAAGCAGAAGTTCATTGACTTGAAATGCGGAACACACTTGAGAAAAATGCACCAGAAGATAATGGAAGCTCTAGGGTTGGACAGGGAGTCACATAAGATATCCATTGTGTACCATGCCCCTCAGCTACTTGTGAATACTTAGGTTGTCTACAACTCAAATCCATTGGGTTGTGATGCTGACGTGGACACGATGTGGACAGTGATTAAGCGGACCCCCTAATTTATAGCATCCGACTTGTATGTAACTGTTAAGGCTGTTGGGTTCCATGCTGGTGCAAGTTCGCAGCATGGCAGTGGGATGGAAGAGCCACACGAGTCCCTATCGCTTGACATGCATCCTTCCTTTGCTGATGCCACGCCTTTGCCTTACAATACTCAACCATGTAGTGCAGTTGATGATTTGGACAACATCGAAGTGTTGGGCACCACCTAAACACATGATGTGGAAGGGTCTACTCACGCATATGAGCATGTACAAGCCTATATGGATGAAGGACTTGATATTGATGTCAGTCGAGATATGTACGAAGAGTTTATTAATATTGATGGACCAGTGGACGAAGCGGAGGTCTTAGATGGAACACAGATCGAAAACAACGAGGAGGATTCCCTTACTATAGTTCCTATCCCGGAATGGTTCACATCAAACACATGGGACAATATTAATGACCCATCACTTGCATTGAGTACAGGACAACTTACAAGTTGGCATAAAGGTGACCAGCCAGTGAAGGCGATGCTATTCCAGAATAAAGCCTCAATTCATTATGTGTTGACCCTCTACTCTGTGGAGCATAATAAGCAATACAAGATCATCAAGTTTGACACCAATAGGCTAGTAGTGCGGTGCATACATGTGGCATGTCCGTGGTCAATTTGGGCTACTTGCAGCAAGAAGCACAGGATGTGGGTGATTAGTAAATGTACTTGCCCCCTTAGTTGCACATCCCTCCAGGTAACGATTGATGGGTGGATAATGGATTCAAAGTTCATCTTTATTGCACTAGAGAAGTATGTACGGGAGGACCTAACCTGATCCATAAAGGACCTGTGCAGTATTTTGCATGCGAAGCACGGGCATGTTGTAAATATGCACAAGGTTTAGGAAGCTAAACAGAAGGCAGTTGTGCATATTTAGGGGATTTTGATGAGTTGTACGTAGCATTGCCACGATTTCTAATGGCATTGTCCAATGCAGATCCGGACACTGTAACCACATTAAAGTACGACCCCTGTGTCCCGGGGACTTGTATATTCAACTATGCGTTTTGGGCTTTCGATCTGTGTATTAGAGGGTTTAGGCATTACAAGCCAATGATAAGTATAGATGCAACACATCTCTATGGCAAGTACAAAGGAAAGCTATTGATAGCAATGGCAACAGATGGTAACAACGAGGTTTATCCACTTGCGTTTACCATTGTTGAAAGTGAGAGCACGGAGACATGGGGATGGTTCTTGGCATGCTTGTTGACCTATGTTACGAACTGGACCAATTTATATATAATCTCCGACAGGCATCGTGGGATACAATCATGCTTCGATGACACTAAACATAGGGTCTACTTGCAACCGCCCTTAGTCCATCACCAGTATTGCCTCCGCCATTTAGTAAGCAATGTTAACACTAACTTCAATAGTGTGGCGTTGAAGAACTTGGTATGGAAGGCAGCAACTGAGAATCAAGTTAAGAAGTTTGAAAACACCATGGATAGCATCAAGAATGTCAACGCTGATGCGTATGACTATCTTAAGGAGGTAGTTGAAGAAAAGTGAACACTTGTACATGACCATGGGCACCAATATGGGGCAATGACAACCAACTTGTCAGAGTGCTTCAATGGGGTACTTAAGGGCGCACGTAGCTTGCCCATAACTGTAATGGTTTAGTTCACATTTTACAAGGCGAACTCATACTTTGACAATCATCGAAACAAAACCCTAGCACAGTTGGAAGAGGGACAAGAGTGGTGCAAATATGCCTATGACAAGTTCGAGGTAAATCAAGAGAAGGTGAAGCTCCATATGGTTAGAAGGATGAGCGCGCAACAATGCTTGTATATAGTGGAGACACAATCTTCACTGTTAAACACTGGTGGGGGAGCTCACACCCATATTGTTTCCCTCGTGGACAAGACATGCACATGTGGGAAATAGGAAGCAAACAAGATCCCCTGTTCACACTTGATAGCAGTTTGTGCCAAGTACAACCATGATGCCACGGAGTTTATGGATTATTTCTACCGCGTGGAAGAACGGTATCACAACTACGAGCCGATATTCCAACCACTAAAAGATAGGTTAGAATGGCTGGAGCCGCAAGAAAGGAGAATAGTGATGCCAAATCCACGGTTGATCTGCGAGAAAGGTCGGCCTAAGTCTACAAGGATCCTTAATAAGATGGATGACGAGGATAGGGAGTTGCCAACCTCGTTGTGGATTGAGAACGGTCCAAAGTCGAAGTGTGGGTTGTGTCGTCAAAAAGGTCGTAACCGTCATAGATGTCCAACTCAGAATGTGAAATCAACAAGCCGCAGTGGTACATAGCAAGTAACAATTACAAGTCCTAGTAAGGAGGGGGATATTCCATAAGTTATTCTTATTTAGTGTTGTCAATTATTCTTACAAGTCATAAGTTGTTCTTACAAGTCCTGTAGTAATGTGTATATTGGATTTGTGATAGTAAAACATGGTTTTAAAAGATGACTAAAAGATGTGGTATTGATGTATTTTTTGTCGTACATGTGCAGATATGGGATTTGTGGCAAAGAGGCAGTTGGTGTGGCGCTAGTTGAACTTAAATCTCTTCTTGTAAACTATGACAAGACATCATTTATATGTAAATGGTTGTACTTACATTGTGAACAACTTAATTCTATGGTTTTAAATGTATAATGGCTCCTTATTTCCATTGTAGATTGTATGGATGATTTTCTCATTCACGTGATTATTTGATGAAGTGATTTGGTTATGGATGTGGTTGGAATTGTATGGATGATTTGATTATGGAAGTAGTTGGAACTCTATGGATGAGTTGTTGATGGAAGCCATACATGTACAGGTCCACTTTTGTGATGACTAGACAGGCCAAATTAGTATTGGTGTGAACAATGCTACATGACTACTCCAAATAACTGAATCTTAACTCACACTGCATATAACTCGATTTGACAGTAATCGGTTTATGTGGAAGATCTTTTGGGCACTTGGATTCCACTTGGACTGCTTTTGGATTAGTCCAAATTTATGGGCTAGGTGCGGTAGCCCAGTGCACATAACTCGATATATGTATTACCGAGTAATACTACGAATAACCCAATTTGCCTATAATCGAGTTCTGTGGAAATTCAAATTGTGTGGGTTGTGTGACTTGCACTACACATAACTTGATTTAGAAGTAATCGGGTTATGTGAAAGATCTTCTGGACACTTGGATTCCACTTTGACTGCTTTTGGATCAGTCCAAATATATGGGCTGGGTGTGGAAGCCCAGTGCACATAACTCGATATGTGTATTATCGAGTAATAATTCAAATAACCCGATTTTCGTATAATCGAGTTATGCGCAAGGCAACACCACTTGGATTAGCGTGAGTTACACTACACATAACTCGATCTATGAAGAATCGGGTTATGTGGATAATCCTTCTGGACAATTGGATTCCACTTGGACTGCATCGGGATCAGTCCGAATATGGGAGCCTAGTGCATATAACTCAGTTAATATATTATCGAGTAATAATTCAAATAACCCGATTTTCGTATAATCGAGTTATGTGCAAGGTGACACCATCTGGATCAGCGTGAGTTACACTGCACATAACTCGATCTATGAAGAATCGAGTTATGTGGATAATCCTTTTGGACAATTGGATTCCACTTGGACTACATCAGGATCAATCCAAATATGTGGGCTGGGTCTGGGAGCCCAGTGCACATAACTCGATTACTATATTATCGAGCAATTTTGCGAATAATTTGATTTATTCAGAATCGAGTTACATGGAAGCCGACCAACACAACATGGATTCCTTTCAGTTATAGTGCACATAACATGGATTGGTTACAGTTACACTGCACATAACTCGATTCACTAATAATCGGGTTATGTGGCAGACCAACCACCATCGTGGACACTTTATTTTAGTACTCAGCTTAAGAAGCATTAGCAGTTACGATTCTCAGCAAAAAAACACTTTGGAGAACCAGTACAATGACTTCTCAATGGCAGAGAGACAATGGCAAGGATCCTGCTGATCTTACCACACACTTCCCCCACTTTTTCAAGATTATTATGCCTCAAGCACTTCGAGAAGGAAAGCTTGTAAGTAAACTTAATTTCATTGCTGAGTTTGATTCTTGAAAATCATATGCTAATTAACGTCATCCGCTTTATCTTTTTTATTTGTGATTATTGAAAAAATTTACATTCGTTGATGACCAAATTCAAGAAAAATTCGTGAAGTTGGTTCCATGTTACATGTAGTCATAAAAGCTATGATTTTGTAATGCGTAGGTTACAGTGGAACAAAATATCATATCAATTTTTATTTTATTTTCTTAATTACATCTTTCTGCCATTGTCTATATGGTTTTTGCCTGGGTTTGTTTCATCCAACAAGTATCTTCCTTGAACAATTATTAAAGTATTATTATAACTGTATAGACTAAATTTACTTTTCCTGTAATGGTACTGATACTGACTGCACAACTCAAATTTAGCTTGATTTTTACAAAGCTTGCATTTGTGTTCAAGTTCGTCTTTTTACAGCGGATTCCAAAGAAGTTTATAAGCGAATATGGAGTTGATTTGTCAGATATGACCTTTCTTACGATTCGAAATGGTACAAAATGGAAAGTGAAGTTGATAAAACATGATGGGGAGGTTTGTTTTCAAAATGGTTGGTGCAAATTTGCAAGCTGTCATGCTCTAACCTTGGGGAACTTGCTAGTGTTCAGATATGAAGGAAATTCAGAATTTTCTGTACTCATATTTGACGCCACTGCAAAAGAAATGGACTATCCTACAGCTGAAGTCCAAGTTAGTAGGATGGAAGACAATGAGAGTGATGATAACTCTCTCGAAATCATGGATGACTTTATGCCAAGCCGAAAAAAAAGGGGAGAAACCATCAATACCATGCCCTCTACCTCATAAGAAGGCAAAAACCAATCCATCAAGTTCTAAGCTGGAAGCGAGGGATACACATTTCAGACCTGAACTCACTACATCTAAAGGGTCAATGTTAGAGAAATCAAAAATGGTGTTTGGGGTATCTTTTACTAGGGGAGAGAGTTCAAGTTTGAATCTTACACTTTTGTAAGGAACTGGTTGACTTTGAAAGCGTGTTCACTATTAATTTCATGTGCATAACTTCATATTTTCATGTCATTTCAAGATCAGCTCATAGGGTTGGTGGTGTAGCCAAAAATCCTGTGAGAGCCAATGCTTTGAAATCAAAAAATCTCCTTTTCACGGTTATCATTCATCCATCATACATTAATGGCAAGGATCGTGTAGTAAGCTTTCTCAACTCAACATATTTTTGGATTTTAGAAATGCAACTCCCATTAACTTTGATTTTCCATAGATCAATTAGAAAGCATGTAGCAGAGAGTTGTTGATGGACATAACTTGGTAATGATTTGCTTCACTTGTGTTGTTAGTTCAAATAGTATCATCTTAGGTGGTAGAAGGAAATCACATAAGAATGTAAAGTCATTATGAACAACATGATCAAATCAAAATGGCATCAACATAACTGCCATCCAACCACCAGCACAACAAACAATAGTACTGCCTTAAAACTGCTTTTCATTCAAATGGGTTCAACTATTTTTGAATTGTATATTTGTATGTCTTATTCTTTTTTGTACAAAGCTTACCCCATGGCATTATCAACTACTTACCGAGAGAAGGCTTTACCAAGGACTACACCAAAGGAAGTATATTCAATGTGAAGCTCAAGGTTGTGGACCGATTATAGCCTGTGAAGTTATACATTTATGAAGCAAAATACTCATCGTGTGTCATATCTGCTGGTTGGTTTGCATTTGCGAGGGACTGGCGAGTAGGAGATGTTTGTGTATTTGAGTTGATTATGAGGGATGAAGTTGTGTTCAAAGTCCACATTTTCAGATTGCATAATTAAGTGGCTATTAACTTTGCATTGTAAATAAAATGTTGGATATGGACCATTCTGGACTATCTTCAAAGATTTGTTTTGTCAAGATTTGCTATATGTTGAGTTGTTAGTATTTACCAGTATTTATGCATAGACTGGATTTGTAATTTGTGCCTCAATTCATTTTTGAGTTATGAGCTATATTGGATTAATTTTTGAAATTTTAGAATGTGGCATTAACATGACTTTGATTTCTCCTTGTGGTTGTGTGTTGTAGTCATTAGTTTTGTTTTCCTTGTTCTTTTTCCATATGAGTTTGGTTGTTCTATATTATGATTTCTTAATACATGCAAATATGCATGTATTAAAGTTTAATGTCTTTTTCATGAATTGTAGACTTGATTGCAAAGTCATAACAAAAAGTTTCTCAAAACCAATCCAGCTAGGATTAAACTATTCTCTTTTATTGGCACCTTTAACAACAACATATACTTGTCCTAAACTTAGTTCCTATTCATGAGCTGAGACGTTAGAATTTCCTAAGCCCAAGGACTCGATCACAACTACGAAAAGCACTATAGAGAAGTGCTACATCAGCTCCTAGGATCTAGCAATATCCTAAACCACAATGCATTTTATATGAATCTTTATTTTTTAACAATTAATAAAGATCCTAGGACCATTTTATACAAATGTCACCTAAACTTTAGAGAAAATATAATATATTCTCCAAATTATCAATAACGTGAGTCCCGCAGAAGGTCATTTATGTTAAATGACTATTTTAATTTAATTTAGTCCATATATGATCTATATTAACTTAAACTTTGAGACTTTAGTAATAGTGGTAACATGACTTTTACTAGCACCTTGCTATGTGTTAGTTTATGGATGAAATTGGATATGTTATGCACCTTTTTTTATTATTCTGAATAAAGATGAAACAACATGAATAATTCAAATAATTCAATCAAATTGTTCTAGACTGAACTTACCTCAGTCATGCTTAAAATAGCCAAGTGTCAGTTGGACAAGGAATAATAGACTGAAGTGGACAAAATGGAGTAAACTAGACCAAAAGGACCGAGATCTCTAGCAAATGGTCTAAATTGGACCAAAGTGGACCAGATTCACCAAAGTGGACCTAATACACTGAAGTGAACCAAAAGGACCGAACGGACTGGACCTAAGAGACCAAAGTGGACGTAATAGAGCAAAAGGACCGAATGGGCTAAAGTGTGCCTAAGGGACAAAAGTGGACCAAAATGGACCAGAAAGAGCGAATGAAAGGTGGTGGCCTGAATGGACCAAATGGACTAAAGTAAACCTACGGGACTGAAGTGGACCTCACTGGACCAAAAATTCGCTGCATGACCAAAGTGGACTGAATGGACCCATGTAGACCAAAATGGACCAAACTTTACTGAATGGACTGAAGTGGTCAAAGTTGGATAGAAATGGATCTAATTAGACCAAATAAACTAAATTGGACTGAAGTGGTTTGAAGGAACTAAAAGGACTTGTTTGTTACACTGCACATAACTCAATTCTGGAATAATTGAGTTATGTGGAAGACCTTTATGGGCACTTGGATTCCTCTTGGACTGCATCTGGATCAGTCCAAATAAGTGGGCTGGGTCTGGGACCACACTGCACATTACTCGATTTACTTATTATCGATTATCTTTATAACTCGATTATTAGGAAATCGAGATATGTGATTACCCACCTTTATAAACTCTCCCCCAATTGTGCAGAATTTGCAGCAGTCTGAAATTACATCTTCGATTGCTCTCAGCTGCATCCGGCTAGAATCGACAATTTCCCACGCAAATTCTTCGAAGGTTAAATAGTAAGTCTCGTTTAACCGTTATTGTCTATAAAATTACACATTGGTGATGCATTATTCTCTATTCATTTTTGGATGATGTTTCAAACTTCATTGTCTATGTACATTGGGATGAAATAGGGTGTTTGGCTAGTCAAATGCTTTGTTGTTAGTAAGGTTACTTGGTTATCTCTTAGGTTGTCTTTGACTAGTCTCCTTCCACAAAATGAACTTGCCAGTGGCTCCATATGTGTGTGGTAGTCCTTATGCTGTTTTTATGTATTAGTTGGTACATTGTGCAATTTAAGGTTTTTTGCACAAGTTGGTGAAACTTATTACATGTAGCTAGGAATTTCGAAAATGTGTCAGGTCTTACATCCACTTGTATGTTTTTTGTATAATATTATTGTTATTAGAATGCTTGCTATCGGTGCGTGACATTATTGATAATTTTGACAAAATTCAATATGTTAACAAATTGCATGTTGGCGCTTTGAGTTTAACTAAAGTTTATATACCATAGGTCTCTATCTTCAAATAATTGACTCGGTGCGAAATGCATTACAAATATTTGACCAACTAAACAACATGTTGGTAAGAATATTGTTTTTTTATTGTATTGTTGTAAACTGCTCTAGTTGGTACATTGTATGGATGATTTTCTACACATGGTAGTGTGTTATTCTCCATTTTTTCTTCTCTGCTTCAAAGTTCAAACTTCATTGTCTATGTAGATTGTGATGAAATGATATGTTTGGCTATGAAAATATTAATGGGTTAGGTAGTAGAAATGTTGTGTTTATCTCTTCATAATGCGGTTTTTAGTTTTGTTTTTTTGATTCCTGATCGTGTTTCCACTGCTGACCATCAATTAGTTATGGCTCCAAAGAGGGCTAAAAGGGGAAAATCCAAAGCTGCATCCGAACTTGAAGTGGTGTTTGATCAATTAAGGTTCCTCACGCCCGAAAATGAGCAAACCTTTGAAACCTTGATTAAGCGTAGGCATATTTGGGGAGAAAGGCAAATCAATCTACATGAACTGCATCCTTCTGTCCGTGAGAATCTACAGTCTAGGCATTGGCTGTGGTCACAAAGTGGCATCATGGATACGTGGTGTACCATTTATAATAACTAGGCCGACGTATCTGATAATTCATACACCTATAATTCATACACCTATTATACGTGGTGTACCTATAATTCATACACCTCCTTATCCATACTCTAGGTCTCCTCGTATTGATAATGTTAAGGATGTTCTTTCTGGAAGATCAGTCACTCGGGGTTCTGACCGAAGTAATAGCTCGAGTGAGTTAACTGAGCTTAATTATATCTGTAAAGTTGTGATTTACAACTATGTTTTATATTGGCTTTATTCCATGACAAAATGTGTTGTAATTATTTTATTTCATTTTCTTGTATTTTGTGGGATTTAATTGTATTGGGTTTAATATCAAGTTGGTGAAGACTCAAGCTTTATTGAAGATCAGTGGATCTCGCGGGTGTGTCGCTGGAAGCTAAGCCGCGAAAGAGTCATGTGAGAAGCACATGACTGGAAGCTGAAGAGTCATGCCAGGCTGTTGTTTTCGCGAGTGTCTCGCGGGTAAGGCCTTCCCGCGAGACAGTCGCGAAACATTCTGCCTGAAGGATTTTAATGAGTGACTTTCTTACCCTTCACCCATACTATATATACCCTCATTACCCACAAATGTGACAGGAGGCTATATTCAGAGAGAAAAACCCTAGATAGTTTTTCTACAACACACACACCCTCTTTTGAGAGAAAGCTACTCCTCCTTAGTGAGAAATCATTGTAGCCTCTTCTCCATCCCTCTCCCATTATCATACCTTGAGAGGAGATTTGTACCCAAACACAACCCACACCTATTCAGAGTGTAGAGAGTGCTTTGGAGTTGCTGGGAAGCATTGGAAGAAGCCAAGGATGGCAGATGCAACATGGAGCTTGTTGCGGGATCCGGAGAACTAAGACAAGACACGGTTCCGAGAAGCCTTGTTGGAGTAGGAGCTTGGAGGGCTTAGGTACATCGGGTAGATTAGGCTTGGAGGGTCTCTTGCTAACCCATGTATCCCAACTGATTGTCTAGTGGATCGATTTCCGCTTGGAGGGCGGGGGAGAGGTTTTTCGCCGAGTTCTTCGGTTTCCTCTTCGAGAACACGTCTTGGTGTTTTCTGTGTTTGCATCCTTCTTCCCTACTCTTTTATATTCCATTATACTGCTGTGTTGCTTAGTTTATGGATTAGAGTAGTTTACTTGTTCATCCGCTCGCATTTACACTATTTCGCACTTTGTATTAAGTTTGTGTAAAATCTATCGAGCCGTAATTTTAATTGGGGGTCTAAATAGCTCTTGTGTTTTCAACACGTTTTTTGAGCTTTCAATTGGTATCAGAGCGGGTACACTTGTTTTGGTTTCATTACCTAAGTGTGATCCTTGACCCCTTGTGTGTTTTGCCATGGATAATGTTTTACATGCTTGTATGGATGTTGTTGATTGTAACATGCCATGTGTTTGTGAAAATGCCTCTATGAGTGTTTATCCTCATGATTGTGATGCCATGTTACATGAATCCTTGGGTGTTGTTGATATTCCTAACACCAAACTCTTCAAGAAAAATGCTAAGAAGTTTCAAAAGAGTTTAAGCAAGTTATTTTGTGAAAATGATGATTTGATTGCTAAGCTCAATGAATCCATCAAATTGGTTGAAAAATATAAGAAACTTGCTGAAAATTCTCTTGAAAAGCTGAAAGAGTTTGAGTGTTTAAATATGGACTTGGATGCTAAACTTGTTTTGTCTAACAAACTTGTTGATGATTTTAAATCTGAAAATGAATCTCTTAAGATGCATGCCAAGTGTTTGATTGCTGAACCTACTGTTAAAAATGATGAAAATGTATGTTGCAATCATGTTGTGGTACCCGATTTTGTGCCTAATGTGTGTTTTGCCTCAAAGGACAAATCGGTGTACATTCCTCCACATAAAAGAAATCAAAAAGTGGAGAGAAAGGCTCTTAAGCCTAAGCCTTTGATTAGGTCCAATCCTAGGGAATTGAGTGGATCTAAGTTTGTTCCAACTTGCCACCATTGCGGTGTGATTGGTCATATAAGGCCTCAATGTTCTAAGTTGAAGAGAGAACAAACCCAAGTTGCTAGATCCATTCCCAAAAAGCCCAATGGACCTAAACACATTGTTTGTCACCATTGTGGTGCTTTTGGTCATCTAAGACCTCATTGCTCTAAGTTTCATGCTCTTAAAAGAATTAAAAGAAAAGAGAAACTTAAGCCTCTTGGAAGTTGTGCTTTGCATGATAAACCGGATTTGAGTGAAAATAGCATGTTGTTAAAGAAAGTGTTTAATGCTCTTAACTCCTTGACTATGTGCATCTCCGGTTCCCATTCTTTCAACTCTCATCTCGCTTCTCATGAGACACTCATTCCAAACAATTGTTCCGTTTGGATGAGGAAGGGTTCCTATGGTTGAGCTTTTGCTCTTTTGGTCCTTGATCTAATTCTTTCAATCTTTGTAGGACATTTCTTGCATTAAATGTCATATCTTCATGCATTTGTGCATTTTGCATTTATTTGTATGCATTGCTTTTGTTTTGATCTTACTTTTATGTCTTTGTTTTGTGTGTGTAAAAAATCCAAAACCACATAAAAAGTGAAAAATTCAAAAAGTTTGATCGTATATGTTTGAGCACATTTCACATGTGAGTTTGGCCTAGTACTTTCGTACTAATGGCATTGTGCATTTACGAGCTTAGCTTGTTTTGTATGCACCTAGTTTTTTGTGGGAGAAATCTTGAATACTATGTGTGACTGTTGTAAATAGATCTTCAAGCTTGTCATGAATGATTGGTCAATAGTCTTGTTGGTCTTGATACTTGCATAGACTTGTGTCTATATCTCTTCCTACTTTATTTTTTTTTTGTTTTTGCAAATAGAGCTCACCAAATGTAAATCTCCAAATGAAAAGAGATATTGAGCTGCAAAAGCCTGTCGCACATATTAGTATTTGACTAGGAAAAAGGGAAAGCGACTCTTTTTAATATGTTTTCTATGGTGCTCAAAAAGCCAAAGGCTAAGTCTAAATGTTGAAATATCAAAATTTCTAGCACCGATCTCAAAATGAGATATTTTGTTCAAAAAATGGATCAATTGTTATGCTTTATGCAAAAGCCAAATGAAAAGCTTCTAAGTTGTGTATTCAATGTGTGGGAGGTCATATATACTCATTTCTATAATGGAGATAGTCCACTTGATTTCGTATCAGTTGTGTATGACTCGATTGAATTGATCATTGAAGCTTCACTCTAGTTTAAGGACTATTCCACACTTGATTCCCACACACAACACACAAGTTTAATGTTCAATGAATGCCTATTTCATTTGTGTGTTTGTACATGTTCAAATGTGATGTGTGTGTGCTCAATCATATGTGGTTCAAACCAAAAAGATTTTTGTTCTTTTTGTTTGCTTTTGGAAGTGATTTGTATCACCCATGTTTTTCAAAGTTTTTAAAGTGTTTTTGTGTGAAAAACATGTTTTCTGGGTGTTTTTGTGACCTATTTCATGTATAGGCTCAACTGGGAGTTAAATGGTCCAATTTCAAAGCTTTTTCAGCTTTGGACAGAGAGTTTCGCGACTGTTTCGCGAGTAGCTCGCGAGTAAGGATTACCGGCGAAAATTTTCGCGAGTACTTTCGCGAGTCAGCTTCCGGCGAAATTTTCCAGATTAGCTTTTTAAAGGGCATTTCGTGGGTCATTTGTTTTAAACGCCTCCCATCTTCTCCCAAACCCCTGTTTTAATGTTTCTACATCAAAACCTAACTAAATTCAAGTGTTTTTCATTCCATAAACATTTCTAAGGTAATCTTTAACCCATTTCATTGATTTTGATCCTTAGATTACGTTTTTGGGGATTTTATGTTCATAGTTGGAATTTTCTCAAATGGGAGTTGGAAAACTTAATTTCTGTCAATCTTTTTTATTGGGCTTTGTTTTAAATGATAATTTGCTTTGGATGTTGCCCCCTTGTGGCAAAAATAACATGTATTTAGGCAAGATTTTCATATGTTCTTGCATTGTTCATCATACATGAGTAGTGTGTGCACTTCAAGTGTTTGATAAAATGCCCAAATGGCATTTTCTCGTTGTTTTGGACTCCGATGAGTACCAAATTTTGGGGATCATCATAATTGTTCATGTTTATCATGTTTTGATCATTGGTGGTGTGTTTTGTACACTTTGCCCCTTGAGTGCCTTGCTCATGCATTGGTCATGCATCTCACATGCACACTAGATGCACACTAGTTGCACCTTTGCTGCACACACTTGAACACTTGACATGTTTTTGCATTCACTCATGCTTGTTAAGTCTTTTTAGACCTTCTAACACATTTAACATGTTCTTGTGTCTATGTCATGCCTAGGTCCACATCATGTTCCATTATCCTTAACATGTCATGTTCTTTATACTTTGTAGCATTGTTTTAAAATGTTTTTGTCTAATGTTTGGGTTTCATTTTCTCATTCATCTTGCACCCCTCATGCATCATCTTCATATTTTCTTCTTTCCCTCCTTCCTCTTGATTCATTTATCTATTCGTGACAAAAAGGGGGACAATATTCCGGAGAGTATACCAGTATGTTTCGTCATTTCTATGTGACTCATGTGCACACTCTTAGGGGGAGAAATTCTACCTTGTGCACATTCGTAGGGGGAGAAAGCCATAGGGGAGATGCATATACCAAGGGGGAGAAGACTTTGTTTTTGAGAAAACCTTGATTTACTTTATGCTTGTTTTCCCGATGCTTTGTGTTACTTTTAGTATCTATGCTTTGCATCATGTTCTAGTGTTGAACACTCATGTACCCATGTTGCTTTTGTAAGCTTTTAGGGTTTGTTTCATTGCATGGTTTGTAGGCTTCTATGGTATGTGCCATGCATTTTCAGTACTTTGTGTATGCAGCCTTTATGCTTGTGCTATTGAAGTTCAATGTCACTCATTTTACTTCGATACATCACTCTTATGCCCGTGTAGGATTGTTCCTAGATGCATATACGTTCTATGCATTGGTTGAGTGATGAACACTCTTGTGCCCTAGTAGGATTGTTCCTAGATGTAAATACTTTGAGTATTTTGCATTGGTTGAGTGTTGGACTTGCAAATGGTACTCTTCAATTGAGCTTATCATCTTGCATATCCGGATGTTCATTCCAAGTGTGAATGAGCATTGTGATCACTATTGTATAAGTGATTGCGTGTTTGATCTTGCCATGGTCTATTGCTTTATTCCATTTTGCTTGATCGCATTCTACTTGTTACATTATACTTGTCTTTTTATCACCTGATTTACCTTGAGGGTCTAATGTGTTTTGTGCAAGTGTTTCAGGTTACAGGTATACATGTTCCAAGTTCATCACAGCTTCTAGATTTAGGTGTGAATGAGTTTTGCCATTGTTCCCAAACTCATGTTTAAGTCTAGAGTCTGTTATAGGGTGTTTTGTCACGGAATAGCCAAAGGGGGAGATTGTAAAGTTGTGATTTACAACTATGTTTTATATTGGCTTTATTCCATGACAAAATGTGTTGTAATTACTTTATTTCATTTCCTTGTATTTTGTGGGATTTAATTGTATTGGGTTTAGTATCAAATTGGTGAAGACTCAAGCTTTATTGAAGATCAGTGGATCTCGCGGGTGTGTCGCTGGAAGCTAAGCCGCGAAAGAGTCATGTGAGAAGCACATGACTGGAAGCTGAAGAGTCATGCCAGGCTGTTGTTTTCGCGAGTGTCTCGCGGGTAAGGCCTTCCCGCGAGACAGTCGCGAAACATTCTGCCTGAAGGATTTTAATAAGTGACTTTCTTACCCTTCACCCATACTATATATACCCTCATTACCCACAAATGTGACAGGAGGCTATATTCAGAGAGAAAAACCCTAGATAGTTTTTCTACAACACTCACACCCTCTTTTGAGAGAAAGCTACTCCTCCTTAGTGAGAAATCATTGTAGCCTCTTCTCCATCCCTCTCCCATTATCATACCTTGAGAGGAGATTTGTACCCAAACACAACCCACACCTATTCAGAGTGTAGAGAGTGCTTTGGAGTTGCTGGGAAGCATTGGAAGAAGCCAAGGATGGCAGATGCAACATGGAGCTTGTTGCGGGATCCGGAGAACTAAGACAAGACACGGTTCCGAGAAGCCTTGTTGGAGTAGGAGCTTGGAGGGCTTAGGTACATCGGGTAGATTAGGCTTGGAGGGTCTCTTGCTAACCCATGTATCCCAACTGATTGTCTAGTGGATTGATTTCCGCTTGGAGGGCGGCGGAGAGGTTTTTCGCCGAGTTCTTCGGTTTCCTCTTTGAGAACACGTCTTGGTGTTTTCTGTGTTTGCATCCTTCTTCCCTACTCTTTTATATTCCATTATACTGCTGTGTTGCTTAGTTTATGGATTAGAGTAGTTTACTTGTTCATCCGCTCGCATTTACACTATTCCACACTTTGTATTAAGTTTGTGTAAAATCTATCGAGCCGTAATTTTAATTGGGGGTCTAAATAGCTCTTGTGTTTTCAACACGTTTTTTGAGCTTTCAATATCTTCTTTAGGATAGCTTGTCACAACATTTTCCCTATCTCTCATATCCATACAATCCCTATAGACAGGTGTTTCTTTCTTTACGCTGTTGTCATCGATAGTTCCATTTGTTTTCCTTCCCTTTTCATTGAAACCATTGTGGAGGTGCGTAGGAGCAAGTATAAGAGGCATGGTCTATTCTTTTCAATTTTCATCCATAGGGTCCTCAAATATTTATGATTAGAGAACTTTCCTTCCCAAGAGTTGGTTCACATCCAAGCCCCCATAGGAGCCAAATTTTCGAAGCAGCGACGTGCCCAAAAGAAGTTTGTAGACCCCAGTGGTGGTTCATCCAAGAGACCATGAGTACAGTCTACTACTGGAGATGTTCCATATGAGGACATGCATGGAGATCCCACAGCTGCTGTTGCCAAGGATGGTGATGATGAGGTAGATGTTGACACTGCCATTGCAGCACATGCAAGCCCTCATCCTCCCTTTAATTGTGCTATGATGGAGACCATTATGACGACTCAAACAACCCATGGGCAAGTTCTATATGGTCTTCTTGCCGACGTTGCAGCTCTGCGAGTGGACTTAGCTGACTATAGACGTCCTAATCCACCCTCTCCGACATCTGACTCTTGATGATTGCCATTGGCCATTGTACCCAAGTGGGGGACAAATTTTTAGTAGTTGTTGTATCATATTTGGAGAATTGTATGACAGTTCTATGAAGTGGCTTTCAGCAATTGTATATTTTGTTATTTTAGTGACAGTTTTGAAGAACATGGTATCTGTGGAAAGTAATTTGATTTTTTTACGCATGATGGTTAGTTTCATGCCCATCGTTACTATTATTAGTATTATTGAAATGGTTCTAACTGTATAAATTTTTTATGTTATTATGTGATTCAATATAATATCAAGTAGATCCGAAAATGTAAATAAGAATTATTTCATAATTCTGTACTTATTACATTATAGTAATTATTAATACAAATTGAAGGTTTGTGAAAGCACAATTGGTTTATAGGGTTTGATATTGCCGATGAACCACCTAGGAGATTTTCCTTGGAGCAACGGCTCAAGCTATATCTTAACTTTCGGCAACTATTTTTATTGGAGGTTTTGCTTTTCAGTCATGTATTTTCCACTGATTGGATATGGTTGTTGCTCTGAAATCAGCAGTTATATTATTCTGAATTTGGTCCCCGTTTGGACTGTACCTCATGCATCATATTTTTATTACAAAATTTATTGATGAAACCTTGCAATTCAGACTCATCCAAAAAGAAAAAAGCAACGCTTGCCCCGAAGTCATGCCCTCCCGCATTAGGTCTAATGGTTTTTTTTTTTAATCAAATATTGAATGTATTGATTTCATGCTACTGCAATGGAGTATACGAATGTTAATCTTCATCGTGTTGTTCAATTGCTCCATGCATTGCACGGGTTAGTGACCAATGATACTCATACTAACTACAATAGCAATAATAACTACAATGGGCGCTAAGTCATTCCCCAAAAAAAAAAAAAAAATAGAGTAACTGGATATGCTAGCTACTATTGTGCCAAGTCTAGTCCTATCAAATTGCTTCACGTGAATATGTATGCAAACTTTCTCACAGTACCCTAATAAGCCCGTTATAAATGCAACACAATAATGATCTTCTTTCTATCCTGCAAACTTCATAGATTGATTAAGCTATGAGTCGCAACGCCTTAACATCAAATCATACAATGCGAAACAATTTTGGATATACTTCAACAAATGAATCATCACAAGTTCCAACAGATCAACAACTACAGACATACACAGACCACTATAGAGGGAAATGGGTTGGAAAGAAGAGAGATTTTGTTAATATGCCAATATACACATACGAGAGTCTTGGAAGCATCGGGCACATCATGGTCGGTAAACCTACAAAACTAAGTACAGATACCACCGCAATAGAGTTCACCGTAGTAGAACCACCATGGTCAACCTTATACGAGAACAGGTGTGAGTTAGAGGTGTATTGTCGATGGCATGGGTTATGAGTTCTTAAGGCATGCTCAGCCAAGTTACCTAGAGATAGACCTACCAACATAGTTGCTCATCTTGAACAAGAGAACAATCAAATGCAAAGGTGACTAAATCGTTTTCATGCAATCCAAAAAGCTAGGAAGCATCTAAAGGGGAAGGCACAAGAGTGAGCCATCAAGTCTATTAATGAAATTACTGCATTAGATGATGAAAGAGATATTTCAAACTTCTCAGATTCAAGCAATGATGATTTCCAAAAAGTTTTACCTACGAACATTAGATGTTGTTGTTAATGTCTACATATTCTATGCAGTACAAAATATTGTTGTTAATGTTTGAAAAATGATGATTATGTACGTTCAACTTTTGCAACTCTATAGATTAACTATTCATTAGTTTTGGCTAAGTAAAAACAAATTTGTTTCTCTTGTTTTCCTGACTGTTCATTGTTGTTACATATGATTGTTGTGCTTTGGTTAGACAATGTCCTTTGTTTTGTAATGTACGAAAAACCTTAGGAAGTGAAATGCCTCCGGTTAGATATGTTGATGTTTCCAATGTTTTACCTATGTAACTTGAAATGTTACACACATAACACTCATCACCCAAATTAGATTTATTGCACATTACTTGTAGGAAAATTTAATAGATTCCATACATACAGACTCATCCAAACCACACAGACTAACCACACATATGATTCAATAATATGAATAATTCATTTATATGAGTTGATTAAGTTGCTGTATCATATACACATATCCTTGTATCTTATTTCTGCTAGTGTACTACATTATATAGATACATTACATACAGACTCATCCATCCCCGACTAACCACTCACTCACTAAAAATCTATATGGCTTACACAAGGTCATCATTACGATGATATTTGGTTTACTTAGAAATAGGCCAAATGCTTAAAAGCCTGCTCAGCCTCTAAAATGTTTAATTCAAGTTATTGGTTTGTTGTAGCATTGCTCCAAAGCTCCCTAATGTTGCGATTGTGATGATCGGAAGCCATTGATTTAAACCTTGGAAGCATAGTTGCACTCATGTAATTTTACATTGATGTTGAGAAAATGTAACTACATCTTGTACCCACAAAGACTGTCTAATAAAGTTTGTGAGGGAATATGGGGATAAAACTCTCCAGTGTTGTTACACTCACTGGTAATAGTAGTATTTGGCAAGTGAGGTTGGAGAAGGCTAACACAGCTTGGCACTGTTCAGCCAAGTCATGTTCACAGTTTTGTATGTGCTACTCAACAGCTTATTACTGTTGAACCCTATTCAGTCATATCATCCATGCTCATGTGAAAACACAGATATGCAAGCTTTTGCAATGCACTGTTTTCAATGATGCAAAGGATCCCTCAAAAGTGTAAGCAAAATTTTGGGGGTGAGCTATCCATCATTGCTACACTGATATTTACAGTTCTGCATTTGATGCTTAACAGCTCGGCACTGTTGAACCTTGACCAGAAGTACCGATCCCCACTCACGTGAATACACAGACGTGCAACCCTTTTCAATGCACCATTTTCGAGGAGGTAGAACATCCCTAAATTAGTTCATTATAATTTTAGGGATGAGCTGTCCACCATTGCTACACTGATGTTCACAGTGCTGCATGTGCTGCTCAATAGCTTCGCACTGTTGAACCCTATCCAATCATATCACCTACACGCACATCAATACACAAATATGCATCCTTTTGCAATGCACTGTTTTCAAGAATGCAAAGCATCCCTGAAAAGTTAATGATACGTTTAACACAGCTTGGCACTGTCTAGTCAAGTCATGTCAGATGAAGCACAGGAATGTTGAATAGTCTTCAACAAGACATACCAAACTGATCAGGGAAAAGTCTTAAAACCACATCCATCAGATATAAACCATACCATTAAATATAAGCATAAACATCACTAATTTAAAATTTAAACAGGTTATCCTAGAATGAACTCTGATGGTCAACCACGTGGAATATTGAGACACTAAGCACAATAGGCTTCCTCTTGATCTCCTTGTTCTAAATTATTATCTTTCGAAAATGCAACCCATCCCTTCCTGAATCTCAGTGCTAAATAAGTTTTGATGGGTAATAGCAGAAGACATTGAAGTGTGACAAATTGTTTCCCAATAATATACTTAGTAGAAAATTCAATAGGTACATACTGCACAAGAAGGAGAAACAACTAAGCATTAAAGCATATATGTTTCAAGGCCATATTTAAGAGAACATCTGATCACATTATGTATAAAGGCTCACCACCATATTATGCGGCCGCGAGATACCCATGAAAGAAAGATTATTAGGCTTGAACTTTTTGGCTGCTTGGATTGCTCTCTCTCTTCCTCTGGACATGCTAGAAAATATTTTCGTAACAAACTTTTCTCTGACTTCATCTTTTGTGGGCAAATTATCTGAGGGAGATATGTTTGTATCATCTTCATCTAAGTCTATTATTTATACCTGCTGATCTTTCGATTTACAGTTCTTGCTGGGTGGATATTGAATCCCAGTGGTAATCTTATCAAATATAAGAATATGGAAGCTTGAATTTTCTTCATATTTGAAGACTAAAAAATAACCATAACAGATAGGATGGTATTCAACAAAATCCTACCAACCAAGTTGTTGGACAAAATGTTGTTATCAGCTTTCTTCAATCCCACTTGCCAAACACCACCATAGGGAGCAATGAGTGTAGCTATAGTGCATAGCTCAACACTGTTGAACCCTAACCATAAGTACCCATCCACACTCACGTGAATACACAGAGCATCCCTGAAAATTTTATGCATCAATTTTGGGAGTGAGCTATCTAACATTGCTACACTGATGTTCGCAGTGCTGCATGTGCTGCTCAATAGTTTCGCACTGTTGAACCCTGTCTAGTCATATCACCTACACACACGTTAATACATAGATATGCATCCTTTTGCAATGCACCACTTTCAAGGATGCAGGGCATCCCTGAAAAGTTTATAATACATTTAACACAGCTTAGCACTGTCTCGTCAAGTTATGTCAGATAAAGCATATGAATGCTGAATAGTCTTCACATGAATAAATACACAACCTCCTTTGCAGTACATATCACCAGCCCACTGCTGTAGCACAAGCTATAGCCATATCAAATAGCTACCTCAGTTAACCACAAGCACCAACAGGTGCCACTGTATAGCTAAGTCATGTTCGCAGTTTTGCATGTGCTCCTCAACACCTCACTGAACAATATACTGTCGAGTCATATCATCTTTATTCAGGTGAATACTTACCCTTACATATAGTCACATCCACGTGAATACTTGCCCTTGCAAAACTCCTATATAAAGTCCCATTCACATCTACCCTTGCAAAACATCTACATATACCGAAGTTCCATTTACATCTACCCTTGCAAAACTTCTACACACACCGATCAGAAGTCACATTTTCTAATGTCAATGTGCAATTGGATGCTACCTCATTTTCCAGATAACTATAGGTGGGAGAGAGATTTCGATGAGAGGGAATACTATGTCGGACTGCGGCGGGAGTGGGACTTTCGCGTGAACAAGTCCAACACTCTGCACGATGATCTCGTGCAACTTGGAGCGCCTCTTCTCGACCGTACCTCACTCACATTTCCATGGAGAAATATGCACCAATATGAGCATGCAATAAAAAATTAAATAAAAATAATAATTAAAAAAAAAAAAAAAAAAAAAAAAGAACAATCTGATGATACTTCGTAGGTCCAGGTATCATATGCTACAACTAGCAGAAGAGCTGGCCATCGCAACGAATAGGCAACTCACTCCGGCAGAACGTAACAATTTCCTCAACTACGAGGACTACCTGTCATAGTGAATGCCTATGTGGTATGTGTGTTGTGTCTATGGTTAAGTTAATAATGTTAGTATCGTTACTGTTCAATATGCAATGCATGCATATTGGTGACATCGTGTAAGTTATTTTCAATTTTCTATGTTATGTTGTTGGTGCTTATTGAAAAACATCATGTGTGGGGATATTTAACTTCTATGCGTTATGTGAGAATAATCTAGATTACGAAGAACGTGTATGCTCCTCACAATCAATAATAAGGTTTACATAGTACAAATACGACAACAGCACACATACATTTAAAATATAGTTAACCAAAATAATTCTCCAACAAAGTCTAATTACACCACGACATGATTACTCTTCATCTGACATCTCCACATCTGACTGATACATGGGATCAGCAAGAAGTGATTGCATGAATTGTGCGTGCTCGTACCACCCTCCCTCTACTGACTCTTGAATCTCGACTTGGGTACAATATTGATTAAGACATATCTTCATTCGATTATTTTCTTCTCTTATGTGGTTCAATGCTTTACGAAGTTCATCGATCGTCTCTCTAGGCATTTGCGATGCGAGTCGCCGAGGCACTGGCAACTTAAAACCAACCAACTCATCATAAAACATTTATTGTTCACGAAATAACCAAGCCCACTCTTGTCTCATGGTATTGTGAACGTAAGCACTATTTTACAGATTTGGATTAATTGGATAGCTAAACTCATCTTGCAATACCCAACAATGACTCATAGCAGTGAACACATCGTGAGGCCTATAGAGTTGTGGGTTGCCAAAACTAGACATTGACGCTGAATACAATAACAACAAGTGATCAAGTTAACAGTGTGCATCAACTGTTGGTAAGTAATGTAATGCTGCATAAAATGGTACATGACAAAGACATTCATAAATTTGTGTACTATTACATGCTAAAAATGAAATATTAACACTAACATTAACATTTGACCATATACATTAGACGTTGTTGTTAATGCCTACACGTTGTGTGCAATACAAAATGTTGTTGTTAATGTTTAACCAATGATGATTGTGTACATGCCTCTATATGATTATGACCAATGATGATTATGTGCAATACAAAATGTTGCTATAATAAAGATTTCATTCTCTTGTGACCAACATTTACTACAACAAACAACCAAAATCACACCAATGTACTTACTTCACACTCATTCAACAAAAAAAAAAATAAAAATTTCAGTACAATATCAAATGAAAATGCCATTGCCATAAAATTATGGTGTGAGCTTTTACCTAACACAAATTTTAGTTGAGTTCAGAAGCAACTGTGGAGTAAAGTGGAATTCAATTCAGACGGAAAGAAGACATTCCGAGTGGGAGGAGATGTGTAGGTAATATACAAGAATAACTCGATACTACGGAGTTCGAGTATGCTTTATAACTCGACATTAAATTAATCGAGTTATGTTAAAAGACATAAACCCGTACACCTGACACCAAGACAGTGTGAAAACAGCTTTAACAAGAGAATAACTCAATACCTACATAGTCGGTTATATAACTCGTTTTTCATATAATTGAGTTATTTAGGGATTACAAAAAGGAAATGCCACGCTGGTTGTCCAGTGTGGCACAAAGCTGAATGTAACTCGACTATTGTATGATCAAGTTCTTCACATAACTCACCTTTCTTATTATCAAGTTATAAAAGAGGGACATTTCCCTAATTAGTTTGGGAATGAAGGCCAAATGCTGCTTTTTTTTGCTCAAAACGGGCATTTGCCCATTTTCCCCATTCAAATGAAATACATGAGAGAAAAAAAAATGAAAATGAAGTATAATCGTTGATTATCTTATTTTTACTGATGTTCAAAGGTTAGTAATTATGCAATCATTGAATTAAGAATTTGAAATTAGCTTGAGTGAAAAATCTAATCAAAGTAGCAGTAGTATAATTAAGAAATTAATTTCCATAGTGCTAAAAAACTAAACAGTATAATCGTTGATGGACTGCGAGGGTAAAGTTCTTGTGCCTTCTTTTTAAATCTGATCAACAACATTCAAATGAAATATATAAGAGGAAAAAAAATTAAAATGCCTCAAGCAAAAGAATGGAACAGTGAAATAAATAAAATACCAACTTAAAAAAATCATAATAAAGGAAAAATAATTCTGAAAACAATTAAACTAAAACTTTATCTAAGCAAATACGTCGAAGTACCAAAAAAAAAAAGGGGCCAGTGAAGTACTAAAAAAAACAATGGATCTTTGAAAAGTAATATGAACAAATTTTGATAAAGACAGAATATTAAAATCCATCCTATGAGTGTTTGTATTGTTAATCATCTCATTAGATAATGACATTACTAAAAATAAATATTTTATTAAATACCTTCAAATTCTATTTGCGTTGTTGCCTCAACTCATTCTTCTCACTAATTGTGTGTGTTTTTGGGAATTTGCAGGAGACTTAAGGATAGATATTGAACAACATTGTAACTTCCTGATGACAAGAGGAAATTTGAAATTGTAAAAGAGTGGAAGACTAAACATTTAAATTTCAATTTGTAAACTGATGGGAGAGTGCAATAGTCAGACATTTTTTTAGGGGGTGTTATAGGTGTATTTTTACTGCTTTATCCTCAATTATTTTCATTCATTAAACATTGGATGCAAGGGTATTTCTGAACTACAAAAAAGCCCAATTCAAATAGGGAAATCCTGTTATAAATAGTATAGATACATACTTATACTTTTTCCTCTTCGCATGCTATCAACATGCAATTGTGTCTATGACATACTCTGTGTCTGACATAGACACAAGAGATTTTGCCATGTCCTTGCTTCTAAGCTTTATTTACATGCTTTACATGCTTCCTAATTAGTCAATTAAAACCATCTTATTAGTCCATTGAAGACCCATAACTGACTCCAAAAGTTTGGGGGGATTAATACTTTGTTGTTGTTGATACATACTGTACATGCTTCAACCAATTGGTGCATCAAACAATGAAGATCCAAAATATCAATTGGTGTTGCTTCCCTGAGAACTAAATCATTTAGAAACATAATTCTATTACTACAAATAAATTAAACATCTAGATAGTATCTTTTTTATTTTTTGGGGCTAATTTAGAATAGTCTCATTAACAATATAAAAAAAATATTAATTGTAAGTTCTTAAAAAAGAAAAGTTGTATTCTAGTGCTTTTAATATCAACACACTTAATTAATTTTTAGTTTTAACATGAATGATGAAACACTGTTATCTTACATGGCAGGATGTGGTACTCTATGACAAACGAATAGACACAGCAATAATTATAGAAATTGTTGTCAAAATCGCGATCTGGATCATAGGATCGCACAATTTTACGATCCTACCTCACCAAAACGTTTAGGATCATATTAGGCTCGTAAAAATGGTAGGATCGTATGTAGGATCGTTTAGGATTGTAAGATTATACGGGATCCTACCGATTCTACCTAAACATCAATTTTTATTTTTTTTATTTTTTATTTTTTTTATGTGATAATTTTTTGGTTTTGATGAAGATTTAAGGGTTTTTATTTTTCTATGTTGTGATGGTATGACTTTTATTTATTTTTATATAATTATGTTAACCTAAACAAATGTTTTCTAGTTTCTAGTTCACTTGTAATCAAAATTAAGGAATGTTTTATTATTTCCAAATGAAGAATTTATATGGCTTTACTACCTTTTAAGCTATAATATTGTTAAATTTGTGTGATTAATACACTAATTTGTGTTTTAATATTACTAAAATGTTTTTCTTATATATAATTTTATTAGGAGCAAGATTAAATACAATATTTATGTGTCTTTTTTAGGTTCCCTTCTTAAGATTCTATTGTGTGAATTTTTTCTTATGGAATAAAAGTATATTTTTTAGTTAAGTAACCATATGACTGAATCTCAAGAAGAAAACCTAAGGAACAAAACCTAAGATATTGTACTTAAGTTTTGTCATTTTACTATTATGCTTGTATTTGTATTGTTTTATAATTGTTGTTAAGTGATATAACTTGAATAGTTAAGTGTGATATTTTATTTTGATATATTTTGCAGTTTTAGTATACAAATATACAATGTCTACATAGATAATGAAATGGATGATGATGATTAGGACAATGACTATAAGAACTCTTGAATAAGAATAATTAAATATTCACTTCACCTTAATATTCATCTTATTTTTGGATTTTATATTTTACTTAGTTTTTTTTTTCTTTTTTTGTTGAGAATTACTAAGTATTTTTAACACATACACACGGGAACAATGGAGAAGGTTTTTTTAACGAAACTTATAGTAGTGCATATTCAAAATAACCTAACTCTTTGATATGCAACACAGATTTTAAACCTCTTAAACTCACACTCATTTTTCAATGTAAGATTAAGTCACTATTTTTTCTTTTGAAAATACTAAATATTTTTTTTAACACACACAAACGAAGAGAGGGAAAATTATTTTTTTAAAGAAACTTATAGTGGTACATATCCAAAAAGGCATAACTCTTAGATATACAACACAGGCTTTAAATCTCTTAAACTCACACTCATTTTTCAATGTGAGATTAACCTATTGTTTTTTCATTTAATAACTTATTTTATATTTTAAACTTGTAACTTTGAAAATATTTCCATATGTTGATAAATATTTTGATATTTGATTGCTAATTAAACATTTATTTAACTTTTTGGATATATTAGGCCAAAACTTAAATATATTTATTTCGTTAATATAGACGTAGCAATGTACAACATCTAAATGCAAATCTTTTTTTTTTAATGGATAAATTCACAATTTACTTGATTATTCAACATTGAAAGTCATTATCTACGTGTTTTTTGCTTTAAATCTAAAAATATGTATGATCTTACAATGTATGATCTAATTCTATGATTTACGATTCCACCTACTTTCGACGATCTTACCTAGAATTCCAATTTTAACCTTGGTTACAAATAATATAATCCAATATGCAAGGATCAGGTAAGCTTAAATGCAAGAGAACATGCAACATGCTTAACAACCTAGCCACTATAATATTCCACCCTGCTGCTGCAAGTCTAGCCTCTTAACAGACTAGTCTAACCCAGGAGCATAATTCTATTTGCAAAAAATTGAAGAAATCGCTTAGCCCCAAACTAATTTCAAACCGAAAAGGTAAAGATAAAGAATACAGCTAAACCATCCATAAATTGAACAGACTGAAAAAACAAACAGAAGTCCAAAGGAAACTGCGATAATGCAAAATTCCTGAGTTCAGATTTTCAAATGCTTTTGAGGGGTCATATCCTCCTAGAACTTAGTGGATGACCAGGCCCAAACCCATTAGAAATAAAGTACTTCAACTACTGAGAAAAAGCACAAAATAAAGCAAAATCTCATTCTCTCTAGTAACCATTTGAAATGCTTGGTCCAGGTCCCATTTTCACAGGTCTTGCACGCTCAAACCTGCAAACAAGAAAGCCTGGAAAAGTCAGCTAATTGTCAATAGAAAAAAGGTCTTTCAGTACCCAAAGACGAAAAGTAAGAAACCAAAATAAGACACCAAATGCACCCATCATGCCCATTAATAAAAAGTAATTTTTTCATACTGACCGGGAGGGAGAGATTGCTTCAACTTTTCAGCCTTCTCCGCGTCAAACACGCAAAGTGTGTACAGGTACTTGGAGCAACGGACCTTGAACTTGACAACATCCTTGCCCTTCTTGATTTTCACAGAACGTGCATCTTTCCTTCTTGCAGTGAGAAGGAAATCTTTAATCTCATGGATTTGCTTAGGCTATGTATTGGAACAGATAACAGAAACAATTAGCGAAATAATTGACAAGGCAATCAAATAGATATGGTACAATATCTTACGCCTCTCAAGCATTCATTTCTTTTATAAGTACGCCTCTCAAGAATTCATTAGAGCAAGATGTATTAGTAAATATCGCCATGATCAAGATATAATTTAAATTTTAAAATCAAAGTTCTCTTTCAACTTCAAGATAATTTGACACTTAAATTATGACTTCTGTGGTTATGAGTAGAGAACATCCTAAGCCTTTAAGAAGGAAATTTTGATAAGAGTGTAACAATTTCAACAATCGGACATTCATCCCAATACAAAATTTAGAATCCAACTGAAATAAGGAAGATTTGAATTGTAGAATAAAATTCAAAGCATTAAGAGATAGGCGATGTCTTCTAAATGAAAGACCACAATTTCAACCTATTAGAACGCTCCACTATGTCTAAACCTCAGAATAGGAAAAAAAACTAATGCTATCCAGCAGATATATCTAGAAAGATGTAGTAGATAGCACTTGAACTTAACTTCAGATATCCCTGCATCTGCAGACTCTATTATACATTTTTGCGAAGGGAAGTTATATATAAGAAAGAAAAACCTCTCTGTATCACTCATCAAGTTTCTTTTTACGTTACCAAGCACCCATCTACATCTATCCAACAAAACAATACAGGGAAATAGGATTGATTAGTTGAAGGATGATGACATGAAAGTGCGAGGCAACACAAGAGCACAACACAAGCATGTGCCACTTCCCTCTTTGCCTTGTGCCTGTAACCACAGCACACAAAAGAAGAGCCCCATCGAAAATGTAACAGCAATCCTCTACCTAATCCACTACTCCCACTATTTATTGTAATCTCCGGACAGAGTCAAGGTATTCAGATTATCCCAAGAGAATATGTTACCATCTACCTAACGAAGAATTAAACCGGCTAATTTGTTAAGTTTATCTTGCTTATATCTAGACTTTCTTTTCTTTTCTTTTCTTTTTTCTTTTTTTTCATAAAGATATTTTTGGAGCGTCTAAATCAATCACCATTTTTGTAGTTCAATTTATGAATTTTGAAAATTTGACCTCTGATCTATATCAATCCTAGCTATGGTATTTAAAACTTAATCTAATTTTTTATTTTAACTGAAAGAAATTAATGGGTCTGAATCCCACACACAAAATCAGCATAAGAAAGCTTCCAATAAAATAAACCCAAAACAATAACTACTAATCCCAACCAATACCCATGCTTTCATTTTCCACACTTCAAATAAAAAATCACAAAAAAAAATTAATAAATAAAATGAACATATCAAACCAAAAACAATATGATAACTGAAACATCATACAACACATGTTATTATTATAATTGACAAAAAGAAGAGAAGATAGAGTAGAAAGATACCATGTTGCTGTGAAGTTGGACTAGGGACGCCGAAATTGAAAACCCTAGTTCGGAGATGGAGATGGAGATGTTGAGGTTGAGGTTGAGGGAGGCAAATAAAGACACAACGATAGGTATATATAAGCTGGGCTATCTGTTTTTTTTTTTTTTTTTGCTTGGGTTGGGGTGGCTTTTCGTGGGCTGAGCTCAATTTGATACATGTGTCCGTATTAGGGTCCGTTTGCTAAAAACTTTTATACGAAAAACTAATTAAAAACCCGATAAACGAAGAAAGTGAAGATGGTGTTCTTCCTTCTTCGAACTACATATAGATTGGTATCACAAAATATAACCATTAATGGGTCTATGAAACTCATCAAACATCATGAACACTTTTTTTTTAAAAAAAAGTTTAGACAATTCAAAGATCGTTTCTTCAGCTCTAAAAGTAAAAATAAACAGTTAGTTAGGAATTGAAATAGATATACGTCTTGCTAAAAAAAAGATAAAACTAAGCAGCTATTTGGGATTGGATAATAGTTTATTGCTTATTTTTCCTATTATTTACAGGTCCCATGTGAGTTACTTTTTTAGGTAAATTACAATTTACCTACTATTGCCTATCTGTGGTTTGAAATTTGACACTTTACTCACCTCAGGTTAGCTTAGTTAGAGTTTCGTAACCCATTTATGTTAAAAATATGGCTAATTATGTAATTTTGCTCTACTTTTATATCTATCTCCTCCAAAAACACAAAAAACATAAAAATACAAGATTAAATAAGATTTAATAATAACTCAGCAAAACACATACATCATGGAATTTCAAATCACAGATAAACAACTTAAATTTCAATTAAACCTCAGGTGGATTAAGTGTCAAATTTCAAACCATAGGTAGACAACTTAAATTTCTGTCAAATCACAGGTAGGGTAGGTTGTAACTTGCCACTTTTTATAAATTTAAATTTTAACTTTTACTTATTTTTCCTTCTATTTGCAAATCCCATGTGAGTTTCCTACTTATTTTATTTAACTTTTACCTTTTATCTGCAATACTTTCAGTAAAAATTTAGATAAACTATTCACAAACAGACACTTAAATCTCAATCTTAACTCCCAATAAAAGGATGGGTAAAATAAAGTTCATACCCTTGAGGTTTTGGATCCTGCTAGCTAGATCCAAGGCTTTTCAAAACTGACTAACTTATTCCCTAATCATTGTGAGAAAGAAGAGAAAATAAGTGACAATTTAGGGACCAAGTTGGTCAATTTTGAAAAGACTTAAATTTTGTTTGTATTAGCCCGATCCTTAGAGGTGTTACTATATTTTACCCTAAAAGAATTTAATAGGAGGAAATAACTACCTCACATTGTCTAGACTCTAGTTTATACTATACTCTATTCTACTACAATCTCATTTATACTAACTAATATAAAAGAGGGTGACCAAAGTTTTAAATTTTTTTTTTTATTTATAAGAAAAACTCACTAAAAACAGATTTAAAAATAAATAAATAAATCAAAAGGCTTATTTAAAAAGTAAAGATAGAAAATTAAAAATTTTGTTTGTTTCATTGGATAATAAAGGATAGAATATGAGGGTTAACTTTTATCCTTAGATAATTTGTTACATTTCTATGTAACACGTAGATTTTTTTTTTTTTTTAAAGTAAAATTTAAGTACATTGCCTTATATACAAAACATTAGATTTCCTAATTAAATTCAAACACATGGTTGCATTGACTATTAAAACATAAATAGTTTTATTTTTTCCACAAAAATAAATAAATTCAAAACAATCAAGTATTTAAATTCAATTTGAGAACCTAAATATATTGTATTTAAAATACTGTATCTAAATTTTATCCATAAAAAAATATGTTGATTTGTGGAAAAGACAAATAGTAAGGCCAAAAATTGTCATCATAGAAAGAAATACCTTCTAAAGATCATGGTTTTCTTAGTTGTGTCTCAAATTTCGATCGCAAACTCATATGATCAAGGTAGAGATCAAGTCCTTTGCCCATTTGTTAAGATTCAAGATTCAAAATCATAATTATGGGCAATAGGAAGGAGGCTAAAATACTAGAAGGTCAATTCATCTAAAATCTTTAGCATATGACAATGATATTATCTTATACTGGATTGATTTGTGTTGAAAAATTGAAGTCTTCCTAAATGACTTCCCTTATAACATCGTTTTCAAGGATCCAAATATGCTTCCATGTATTTTAGGGTTTTGCTCTGAAATTTAATTGCTTTTAGTTACTATTGACCTTGTAATTTTGAATTTGATTTCAAGGCTTGTCTTTAGTCAAGTTTTTTAATTCTGTATCCAAGTACTACGGACACAAGACGTAGGCTTCAGGTAATACATACTTATGACCGTAGGCACAAAAAAGAAGATGGTTAAGCTTGTGGCTTTATGGATGGAGCCTGCTAATAATTGGGCCCAAAGACTTGTCAAGCCCGACTATTTAATAATTAAGTTTTTCTTATGTACTTTGTTGTTCTCTATTTAAGGATGCTTTCAGTTTTGTAAAATAGATTTGGGATTGAAAGAAAAAAAATAATTATTTTGGTCTTATGGTTTGATATCGAGTACAGCCAACCCTACTAACTCCTAGTGGTTTCTTTCACTTGATGCTGACTCATAGGCTTATCATTTATTTTCCCTTTGCATTGTTTTGGGTTGTCTTGCGCCAAACCACCACATTATCAATTTAATAAAAATGAAGTTACGTAAGTTAAAGGAGCGACTGAAATCTGCCAAAAATTATGACTCCCACTACTAAATTAATGTTTCAACATCTCTTAAATTTAGTACATGTTGCTACTCTCAACAATCTAATTATAGTTACTCCTAAACTCTCAATTGTTCAAATTTCTTATCTACTCTTTATCAGTTTATCTTTCATATCATCTTTTCAAATTACATCTCTATTTTTCTCTTATTCATTCACATTGCTAGGAAGTATGAACTACCAAATCTACTTATTTCATGTCCCCTTTCATAACAGTAAATCCACTGTATAGGCTTCTTCCTTTTCAAATTCAAATAGATAACAGATGATAAAATGTGAGAGATGGTGTGTTTGTATGTTCCAACACCACTAGAGGCATTAGTGGTAAACGGAATATCAAGCTAAAAGCACCAATCGAAGAAACAGTGCCAACGGAGTGACTAGAGGTTGATCTAAACACTAATGAAAACATCTAAGTTGTTGGACAATCGAAAAAGAGAGAGACAGAGAGATCGTGTCACAACTGTGTCTCTGCCATGTCCAAAATAATATATACATATATACATACTTTTTCCTCTTCACACGCTATAGACATGCAATTGTGTCCACGACATATTTTGTGTCCGACATACACACAAGCATAGTTGTCAAAACGTGAATCGTATCGTGAATCGATTTTTAATTTTTCCGTATCGTATATCGTATCGTATCGTGTATTGTAAGATACACAAACACTTAATAAAATTTACAAAAAAATTATAAATATACATATATAAATGGTATATTCATTATAAATTTTGAATATATTCAACTAATGACTAATTTATTCATCACTTATATAATAATATTTAATAAGCTAACTAAATAAATCAAACTATTATGTGTATAACATACATATTCAAATTACTTAAATTCAAAAGTGATAATATATCACAAATGACCCAAAAATAATAATTTATTTTCATCATATTGTCTAATCAACCTCATCTAAGTCAAATTTATCATCATGTTTATAATTTTGCTAACTTATTTCTTCATTAAAATTTTCTTCATCATCATTCGTCATTAACATTTACTATCTCTTCTTGTTCTTTTTATTTTAATAATTTTTTTATAAAACTTTTTTGGCATTCTAGTTTATTGGACTTATAACAATAATGATAAAAATAAAAAATTTATATTATCAATTAATATTTTATTCATAGTATATAAAATAAATTTGTAAATATTAAAGTGAAGGGTAAATGTGTACTGTAGTGCAATTGTAGGAGAGAGAGGAATAAAAACTTATGAATATGTTATTTTAGTAAGCTAAATTAAGTAAACTAATAACTCTATGTTAAAAGAATAAAAATACAAATTTTAACAAAAAATCTCATTTTAAAGCATTTGCCTATGTATCATACAATATACAATACGATTTTTACGATACGCACACTGTGTCGTACGATTCATGAACACTTACAATACGCCGATACGATACGGAACTTTTTACACACAATACGATATGTATTGTACGATATGTATCACGCATCGTACGATATTGACAACTATGGACATAGGAGATTTTGCTATGTCCTTGCATCTGAGTTTTATTTACATGCTTCCCTATTGGTCAGTTAAAACTATCTTATTAGTCTATTGAAGACCCATAATTGACCACAAAAGTTTGGGGATTAATACTTTGTTGTTGTTGATTCATAATTTATATGCTTCAACCAATTGGTGCATCAAAGAATGAAGATCTAGAATATCAATTGGTGTTGTTTCCCTGAGAACTAAATCATTTAATAACATAATATTCTATAACTACAAATAAATTAAACATCTAGATAGTATCTTTTTTATTCTGTTTGGTTAATTTAGAATAGTGTCATTGACAATAAAAAAATAATATTATTTGCAAGTTCTTAAAAAAGAAAAGTTGTATTCTAATGCTTTTAATACCAACACACTTCAATGTTTTTCTTCCCCAAATTCCGTTGTACTGCCCAGTAGATCACATGCACGCTGCTCACACTCCAGCTTACCCCACCTTGCATCAACTCGTTCACATGGGAATACCAGTTTGCCAAGGCTGTAGTAATCACCCTTATATTAGCTCTAACAAGTTTAAGAAGAAACATTTCTACTAGGGAGCCAAAATAAACAAGATTAAGAAGGTATTCAATGTAATTAAATTTTCTGGTTTCCAAGACTTCTAATGTCAAATTGCATCTACATTTCAGATGACAAGGGCCGGTGAAATGTTCATACAGTCAGCAAGTTCTGCAGTGATATTTCAGATACTAACATGTGTCTTCTCAGAAACTAGCATGATCTGTTGCATGCTAGGCAACTTGGAATATATGATTGTTCATCTAGCAATGTACTAGTTTGGTTGTATGTAAAATGAGAAGGGGTCCTATTTGTTGTTAATATGTACATATATAGCACTACAAAGGGGGCAATCACCCTAAGAGAATCTGAAACAATGGCATTTCTAGCAATTTCCCATGGATTCTATTTCATCGTTATGATGACTCCCAAATTTTATGAAAACACATTCAAGTTGACGAACATATCTGTTATATACTACAGAAGATGCAAATGGTTCATTCAAATTCCTACATACAAACTGGACTTTTCCACTCCCAACATAACTATATATGATCTATGGTATTGTTTCAGACCTACCTACATCCCCAGCAAAGGAATACAATCAATCAAGGTGGCCCACTGACAAGCCAGTGTCAAAACTATGAGCAATTTGGTCATAAATAATGGAGTAGGGAATTTGAATTTGACTAAATATTTGAACAATTACCTTCTGTTGACAACATTATGCACATGACATAGCCATTGGGAAAATTCAGCATGAGATCCAGCCTGTACAGGATTTGCTCTGTCATATATGTACCAAAGATGCACCCACAAGTTAGAAATTATATAAATGGAGCGTAAGTGCATAAGCATATAGTTTATTTAGAATGGAGCATAAGTGCATAAGCATAACTTTATAAAAAAAAAAAAAAAAAATGATGAGCAAATGTGAGATGACCTCCCCATTATAAAAGGAGAGATATGTTTTTTTTTTAGCAGCATGCAGCAGACAAAATGTCAAAAACTACACACTTACTTGGTGGGTCTTGAACCCATAACCTCACTCTCCCATTGCTCTTACAAGGGGAGGAGGTGACATTTGAGCTAGAGATCATTGGCATTGAAATGGCTTAATTTCACTCCAACTAGTCCCCAAGGGATTCCAAAATCTTTGATCCAAATAGGAATGGGAGACTTGCCTATCACACCCCCCCCCCCCCCCCACCCTGTATTTACCATTTTCCCTTTTCTTAATGGTCAAAACTTCCACATAGCTTGGATATGGCAAAAACTGAAAGGGTGTAGTCACGGAGATCACCCCTAAGGACATTGTGGTGTGGACACAAGGTACAAGCCCCAATTATACGCACGTAATAGGAGGAAGAGCAAAAAGAAAACGGCCCAATGGAGCCTATTAGTTATTGGGATTGAGATTAAGCAAGCCCGAGTATTTAATAATAAGGGTTTCTTTATGCATTTTATTGTTAGCTATTTAAACACTTTTTATTATTATTGTAAGACAGCTTTTGGAGAATTATTAAAAACGTGTGTTTTCTTTACACTGGTGTCGACTCCAGTTTTGCTTGGTGCTGACTCCAAGCAACCCTTAGGTGCTAACTTCTAGGGTTTATCTTTTTGTTCTATTGTTAGTGTGGTTGTCCTACGTCACATTGATTTGACCCAAAGCATCACAAGTATGAATGATATTCTATGTTACATAGATCATTATGATGTGCATAGCATTTACATATCTACAAGCATTCACGTGCATGCACAGATGATTACTTTAAGATTTGAAGAAATGACAGGTTAAGGATGTGTTGCTTGATTATTACACTATATAGAACTCCTTTCACAACTCCGTTCTTATTTTGCAATGATGTATTACCATTTGTGTCCTAAGATACAATTGGGAAACATACAGGAACATCACTCAAATGGACCCTCCAAAGCACATCCTTAGACTCATGTTCAATTGGCTTAAACCAGATGTCTAAGCTTAAGTACAGTGGTAGACCACAGGCTATAAAAGCTGCTAATATAATGTCATTCCTCTTAACAAGCGACAGCAGTTTAAAATTATATAGTCCCAGCGGCAGAAAGGATTAGCAAGTTAGTTAGAAAAGATGGATTGTTGATAATAAATATGCTAATAATTGAATCTGAAACGGGTGTATTAGTAAATATCCATGGGTTAACTAAAAATCTTTAGCTCAGTTTTTATTGTTCCATTTTTTTTCTTTTGCAAAAATTAAGCATTAAATAAATGGTAAGAAGTTGAATTGCTATGTACAAACTATCAATCCAGATATGCAGAAAGTATAACACACAAAATTACAATAAAAAAATAGCTCAGATGAAAAATTACACAGCTGCAGGGCGTAGAGAATAATGTACCTCAGAACTTCTTTAAAGTGATCTGCACACTCCTTGCAAGGGTATATTCGAGATAATATTGCCATCTGCTTGACAAATGTGATCCTGTTAGTTGCCAATGCTAGTCAACAAGGACAACAAATACTATGACACTTCATAAATTTTTTTTTTTTTTGTGGAGAAACTGACACTTCATAAATAAATTAAAAGAATATGGATGTTTTATACTACTATTACAACAACAACAAAAACTAAGCCTTAGTTCCAAAACTTCGGAGTTGGTTATGAATTCTAAATAGACTAATTAGGGTCAGACATGTAATTTTTTTATTTATTACAAAATAAAAACTTTTTATTTTTATTTTTAAAAGACATGTGATTACTGGTTCCATTAGTATGCCAATCACAATTCCAGTGCAGTATCCACTAATGCGCCAAACTTTCTGATGCAGAATAGTGATCACCTCAGTCTATCTACTACCTTCACTTCAGCTCAGCCATACCAACTATTTTGGCCGAAAGCCATAACTTCTTACTATCTAAACTAAGTAGGATGTCTACTCATGGGCCCATCCATTATCATAGTAGTAGCCCACATGTCAACACGCCACAAACATCCTGCACAGTCCTCTAGGTTCATAACCCTTAAAAATAAAAGATAAACGGAACTGTGGGGGTCAAAACATTTAAAACAGTAGGAAAGAATGGAAGAGTGATAAAGGGGGATAAATATACCAAGTGCAGATACAGGCGGCATTACCATAACCAGTAACCAGTCTCTCGCTCTCCATTAGGGAATCTGATCTCCTAAAATGCTCCTCAAAAGGCAGGTGGGATAGTGAGATAGGGTCATGGTCGCATTATTTGCACCCCCAACCATCCGGCCTAGCATTAAATGGGTTGTGACTTGTCCCCCAGGCGGGAATTCCAAAAGCCCAAGTGGGCACACATTTCAGTGCACAACAACAAGATGAGCATCTGACCAGAAAACATGGGAATTACAAGTATAAAACTATAAATACCCCATCCCCCATTTCGCACAGATATGAAATCTCACCGCAAACACTTTAACCAACAATCCAAGGCCAATTATTCTAACTTAATCATTAGAGTGCTTACTAGTGACAACAAGGGGCCACCATGATCACTGTGGTATACGTTGGTGTGCAGGCAATCACTGGAGCCATCGTCCTCTTTTGTAAGAGACCTACCATATTCACCCACTTACAATTAACCAACCACCAACGGGAAACTAAATTGACCCAAACTAGAAACAGATACTTGAACTACATGGATTCAATCCAAAAAGAGTAACATTCTGAGCTTCTTAGATATGGTGTATATTTTTTTTTTCTTTATCAACAAAATGAAAGGTAAAACAATCTTCTGAAGTCAGTTCACAGTCATCAATCACATTTAATAGTCACTCAAGCCACACTTAATCTACAGCCTCCTATTGAGGACCTTAAATATTGCTTAATTTTCTGTAGGCATCTAGGTTTCTTCTGGAAAGACAATGTACCAGTACAGGATCAATTAATTTTTTTTTTCCCAGAATTAATAAAGATACCATGAATAGCATACAGACGAAACAACCAAAATGTCCACACGGCATTGAACGTTTCCTCTGTCAAGGACAACAATCTTAGCATATTAATTTCCATAAGAAATGGAGAATTCTTTTTAAACCAAAAGAAGCAGAAAATATTGGTGATTAGCCTCAGGGTCAGCCACCTAAGGCTGATATTGGGTTAAGTTGAGTCAATGATTGCCCTTTATATCCTCAGATCTGTTCATGCCACAGCCCTGCCTTTTGGTGTATATAAGTTTATAGCTAGGAAGCACGGGTGCAAATTTGGGTTCAGGTGTGGGTGCAGTGCAACGACACAGCAATTTTTGAAAAAGTAGGACATGGTGTGACGGGATACGTTTATTAATTAATTATTAAATATATTTTTATTTTTATTTTCTATATATTGTTAAGCTTTTTTTTTTTTCATATAATGGTAAACATACACTAATTTAAGAGTAATAGTAGATAATAAAGAGAATTGAGATGATTTTAGGGTTTTTCCTTTAATGTCTGCTGGCAAAATGGTGTGTTTTGATCTAATATTTCTCTTTTTCTTTTTTTTTTTCTTTTTTTAAACAAGAATTTTGGCCCATATCAGACCAATTCAGGTCTTGTTTCAGACCAAATCCAAAATATATATATATATATATATATATATCACCCATGGACATGCGTGCAGCCGTGTCCACAGCCGCACAGTGCATCCGTGCAAATCGGACTTGGGTGTGCTGGCCAAATCAGCACACCCATGCTTCCCAGGTTTATAGACACAAAATTGAGCTTTACACAAAGAAGAGTTCTATCCAGATACTTCCTTCCATTGGAACCATAGTCATATTTGGCTAATCTAGTGTTTCGAAAAACCTAGATCAGTCTTTTTCATGTCTACTATGAAATTCAGGTTAAACCAGCTGATATCCAACTTAAACCACACCTATGACTTGACAAACTGTTTAATGTCACTTAGAATGTCAGCATACCTTTATCATTCAAATAAATATTCCGCATGAACATTACTTTCCTGAAATCCTTCAAGAAAGTCCATTAGGTTCTAATAAACATCATTACCTAGAATCACTGCAAAATGTTTCTTCCAGGCTTCTTCCCATCATTAACCACATAATTGAAAATCAACAGTAAACTAAACAGTGGCATAGGTTGAAGAGAAATTATAAGCAGCTTTCAATTATCAATGTAAACAGCCAATTGACAAATGAATGAAAATATCAGAATAGATCACACAAAGAGGGCCAGAGTAACATACTAATTCTTTTACATCCTTCTTCTGTTGCCTTGTTGGATTATCCGGATACTGAGAAGATCAAAAGCTCTTTATTAATAATAGAAAGACAGTTTTGTTGTTGTGCTGCATGAGAAAGTGTAAAGAAGCATTATGAACTTCCACATATGCTTGACTTTTTGTATATTAGAGACAAATCTTTAGGCAACAATGGGATGTTGAGGTTTCCTATGAGGTGATACCAGAGAGTAACAATCTCGTTCTTTTTTTTTTTTTTTTTTTTTTTTGTGGGGGGGGGGGGGGGGGGTTGGTTATCTTGGTCAATAAAGAATGAAAGATCCAGAGAAAGTTTCCCCAGAATGAAAGCAAGATGCATTTGGGAAAATGCTTTTTAGAAATCTATGGGGAGGAATAAATAAGGTAATAAATTGACATAGACTATTGTCTCTCTCACCCAAAAAGAAGACTCATTTTTCTTCCAGCAGGTCATATTAACCCAAAAGATAAATAATTTTTTCAGAAATGAAAAATACATATCCTCTAGAGTTGTGAATTCAAGAAGCATAAGTGCATAACCAACCAGGGGGAGGGGATGATGCAAAATCACCAAGCAATGGAAATGAGAACACCTGGGCAGCAAGGGTGTGAAGAAAAGTCCATGTGGCCCTTCCAAGATCTTCTTTATTTACAGGTGAAGCAGATTTTCCCTGAAAGAGACAGGTTTTAGAATTGAATCAATCATGCCTTTTTATCACATAAATTGGTACATAATTTTTTTTTGTTAATCAATTGGTACATAAATTATAAATCAATAAGTTGATATAAATCCCAAGAAATATATATTTTTTGATAGGTAATAAAAATTCTATCAAAAAGAGACTACTTCATATAAAAAAGGCATGAAGTAGCCTAAAGAATTACAAAAGATACAAAAGACTATGTACAAAGATATAGAGACTCAATAAACATAGGAATGGAATCTCTTTTCTTGAGTCCCTAAGAATGTGCCCAATCAAAAAAAGTAACAACAAAATAAGCTAAGAGCTGGTCCCTTGTCTTCTCCATTTCAAACATTCACTTTTTCCTCTCTTGTCAAATAATCCACATCAAACACAACGGAACCAAATTCCAAAGTCTCAACAAAATATGTAGTCGAAATGCAACTTACGAAGAAGAAACTCGTATTTTGTTTTTAAATTTACCCAACAGGATAGAAACTCACATACTAGTGATGAGTGGAGAGTATGGATCTCACTGGATCACCCTCTATACACATGGTTACTTCAGAAGTACTTAAAACCCTCCATGAAAAATCCTATGTTCTCACCCATTCAATTAGGATCTGTTAGAATGATGAAACGATCAGTCCAAAAGACACTCTTCCATGCAATTTAAATGGGTCAATTCAACATTTGGCAACAGACTGGCATAGTAGCATGTAATGGATACATATATTCCCCACTAACCACATCCCCAGCTGAGAAGTCTAAAGTAATTGATAACATTGGCTAAGCAAACACAATAAATATCAATGCACTCACAATACATACAACAAAACCCAGTCTTTACAATTATAAGATACACCAATGACCAATCAAGCAGAACATATAACATGGCTACAAAAATTATAAAATAAAGACCCACATGCAATAAGATACAAAAATCACAATGAAATATTCAGCTCAGACTTTCGTCAAACAGTTACTGAGCTTCAATTCCATGGTTCAGAAAAAAAAAACAAATAATTAAACCATAAACGCCAAAGTTTCGAATAAAATTCAAACACAAAGCGTATAAGTTAGTGTAGAGGAGACGAAAACACTACCTTATCGAGAATGTGTTTGGGTTGGAGAGAGGCAGCAGAGTCAGTGTTTGATGGGTTTACTTTGGATTTGGATGGGGAAGATAAAGACAAGAGAGGGTTTATGGTAGTGGGTGATGGGTGGTGAGGTTGGCCTATGAGATTGGAGAGATGGGTTTGGACGGAGTTTGAGATTTTCTCAAAGGTTTGGAAGAGAGCCTGCAATGGATTCTCGGACATTCTTGACAGAGCGGGAAAGACAGCAGAAGATGGAAGGTTTGGAAGTTGGAGGTAAATTTGCAGTAAAATAAAATTTATAGCTATATTTATTTTTCAATTAATAATTGAATGATACTATGAATTACTATAAATTTTATATTTTATTACATAACTGTACCTTTAAATTTTATTATAATTTTTTTACAAATTAAAGTGATTATATGAATTCCCATAAAAAAGAAAAGTGATTCTATGAATTAGTATCAATTTTATTATATAATTGTACCTCTAAATTTTATTACAAAATTTTTACAAATTGATGAGAATTGTACTTGCAATGAAAGTTTTAAGACCTTGATTAGGTAAAATTACAAGGAGTGGAAACTGATTTTTATGCTTATGCAAGTTAGAAGCTTATAATGGTTAATCATTAACTTAGTATGAATTATTTCAAGTAATATTATAAATTTTACTACATAAATCCTATAAATTGATTTTTAAATTTTTAAATACAACACAAAAAAGTGACAAAAAAAATATTTTTTTTCATTTTTTTTAATAAACAGTAATACTTATTAAAACACACACAAAAATAATAATAGTATTTTAAACTGGGTTTATAATACATTACATAATCAAAATACAATTACAAAGATTTTGTAGTTGTAGACTGGGATAAATTATTGATGTAATACCTATCACAAGAGTTGTCATATCATGCCTCTTTCATTTAAAAAAAAAAAAAAATCAATTGGTAAGTCTTTTTATTGTAAATTCGATAATAATTTTAAAAAATTTTAGTTATTTTTGAAAGAGAAAACAGAGAAAAGATTTTATCTAGCTTAATTAAAATTTAAACATGAGTTTTAAGATAAATTCTAGGAGGTTACAATTCACAATATAAATACAAAATTACTTTGAAAAAAATTAAAGAAATTCAAGTATAAAATTTCATAACCAAAAGCTAGATTTAGAATTGATTAAAAATAAAATTTCTTTGGTTGCCAACCTTTTTTTTTTAGTTTCTCTCCATTTATTTTATTTTTATTTAGTTGCTATGTATGGAACAAAAGTTAAAACATAGGCAGTTACAAAAAGGAGCTAATAAACAGGCTCTTAGATAGTTCACAACTTCACATAAAAGTTGAAGGAAGCGGGTTGAACTTGGAAATTTGATACTATTCATTGAAAAAAATAATAGTATAGAGACATCTGTGAGGTCTAGAGAGGAGGATGACGAACTCCAATGAAGCACCAAGAAAGTCAAGGAGAACCACTTAGTGGGCTCTCATGGCCAACCCGATGGTTCAGATGGAAGGGCTAGGTCCTACAAAGACAAGCTTACTAGAGAAATACTAGGTGTCTATGAACAAGCTTTTGGCTTTGAGGGAACAATGGACAATGGGGTGGAATCAGATGATGAAACCGAAGATCTAAATGTTGGGATTGCGGCGATAAATCTGTCCAGTGAAAGGAAATCTAAAATGTGAAGTCAGTGGACAAAAGCTTTGATTGTTAAGGTGATCGGTAGAATTGTGGGTTTCCATTTTCTCCATTCAAGGCTTTTAGGGATGTGGAAACCTGTAGGTAATCTGGATTGTGTTGCTCTTGGGGCGAATTTCTTTCTTATCAAGTTGTACTTGAAGAAAGATTTTGTTAAGATCTCAGTGGTGGCCCTAGTTTGTTGGTGGCCACTTTCTGTCCATCAAGGGCTGGGTACCTAACTTCAAGCCATCCACTACAAAAGTGTCTTTGATAGCAGTGTGAGTGCAACTACCTGAGTTACCCATTGAGTATTACAAACCATCGATCCTGAGAGACCTTGGTAACACCATTGGCCCGGTGCTTAGAATAGACACCCACACTGCGACGGAAACGTGGGGCAAGTTTGCAAAGTTGATTTGGAGAAGCCTCTCATTAGAATCATCAAGTGTGGCGGTTTGGAGCACCCTGTCCAATACGAGGGCATTAACTGGATGTGTTTCTCATGCAGACGGGTTGGGCATTGAGCTGAAGTTTGTCTGTACAAAACCAAGTTGCCGGAGAAGATTGGTGAGCAGGTTGGTGAGAAGGGTGATGAAGAAGTTAAGGTAAGAAATTTGTCCTAGCATGCAAAAGCTACAACCGAGGAAGAGGCTTTCAGGCCTTGGGTTTTGGTTTCACAAAAACGGCAAGTTAGAAAAAGTAACAAAAAAGATAAAGCCCATTTTTCTTCTTTTGGACCTGTAGCCCAAAGTCAGAAAGGTGTGCCTTCCTTTAAGCCCACTGCCCGTGGCCCCTTTGGCGTGGCTAATTCTAACTTAGGTAGCAGTAGGGACAAAAGATAAAGTGCTAGCCTTCTGTCCAGCAAGTCAAATGCAGCAAATTGGACTACACCTACTCCCGAGGCCACTTTTCATGGGGATATGTCCCAAGGTTAGAAAGGTAAGCATCAGACCTAGGGATTTTTAAGAAAATAACTACAAAACCCAAACAATTTTATTAGTTAGCTAACGTTTCAAACATATTGCATTTCTAACAATTCGACTTCAGAGGAGTCGATTTCACTGTTCATAGAACCTATTTTTACGCATTTGTAATACATAGAAATCGACTCCAGGGGAGTCGTTTTCTATACAAAGAAGACGACTTCGGAGAAGTCGTCTTCTATACAAAGAAGACGACTTCGGAGAAGTCGTCTTCCTTGTATAGAAGACGACTTCTCTGAAGTCGTCTTCTTTGTATAGAAACCCAGACCTGCAAATCCAAAAAAAAACGAAACCTAGACCTGCAAATCCAAAAAAAAACGAAACCCAGACCTGCAAATCCAAAACTCAGGCGACCAATCAATCCAAAAAAAAAAAAAACGAAACCCAAACAGGAATGACAAATCCAAACCTAAACGAAACCCAAACCCACGAATGACAAATCTGATCTGATCTGATACTCGAAATGGAGTCGTCGAACGGACCTGACTCGGCGGATCCGTGAGGTTTTGTTGAACGCCGACTCGGGGTTTGGTCAGAATCGGCGCCTGGATTCTTCATGCTTCGCCGTCGGTGTTGCTGGGTTCGTCGGGGTCTGGTGAAATCGGCGCCTGGGTTCGTCAGCGCCTGCTTGCTGGTCAGTGTTTGGGTTCGTCGGCACCTGGGTTCTTCGTGCTTCGCCTGGGTTTGCTGGGTTCGCTCGTCGGTGTTGCTGGTCGGTGTTTGGGTTCGTCGGCACCTGGGTTCTTCGTGCTTCGCCTGGGTTTGCTGGGTTCGCTCGTCGGTGTTGCTGGTTGGTGTTCGTCGGCGCCTGGGTCCTTCGTGCTTCGCCTGGGTTCGTTTGCTTCTCTTCTGTGACAACACAACTGAAGCTTAAGTGTGTGGCATTGGGTTTTTGGGCAAATCGACTCCAGTGGAGTCGTTTTCTTTACTGGAGTCGTTTTCTTTGTATTGAAAACGACTCCACTGGAGTCGATTTCTATGTATTAAAAATGCGTACAAATAGGTTCTATGAATAGTGAAATCGACTCCTCTGAAGTCGAATTGTTAGAAATGCAATATGTTTGAAACGTTGCCTAACTAATAAAATTGTTTGGGTTTTGTAGTTAATTTCTTAAAAAACCCTCAGACCTATAGTAAGAAATCAAAAATGGCTTCTAGAGGCTTGAAGGGGACCCGCCACAGCTTTTCCTCATAATGGAAAGCAATAAAATCTCTATCTTTAAGAGATCCGTCCACTACTTATTTTGAGCTGCGTTCTAACGCCAAAACATCCTTTGAGAGTGCTAAGATTATAGAGTTTAAGGCTGGCAGCTCTGTGATTTCTCTAGATTTGCAGATCGGCGATATGGGATGCTTAAAGTTGGATGACATGGAGCCGGAGTATAACCCAGTTTTGAATGGTGGAGCTTTGCATGCTTGTTCCTCGGTTCAAAAACTTGGGGAGATAGGGAGGATCCCGTTTCGAGAGGTCTCCAATTTGAACCCCATGGGGGCTGATAACAAGATAATCGGGGTGGAAGCTGCTGTGAATAGCATTTCTAGAGCTCTGCTGAAGCGTATTGACCCCAAAGCTCGAGTCAAAGGAGCTAGTATCAAGGAAGGTGAAGTGGTTCCTAATACGGATCCCTAATCTTCCAGTCCTTCTTTAGTGTGTGAGGATCATGTTGATGGTGATCCCAAACTTGATGAGATCATGCAGGTTGAAGTAGGAGGTGATGTGATCACTCCCTCTTGTTAATTTCTGTTTCTCTAATAATTCTGGTAGTTATGAATATTCTCATATGGAATTGCCAGGGTACTTTAAACCCCACTTTTATAAATGTTGTGAATGATTTGGTTTTATTACATTCTCCTACCATGATGATTATTTCTAAAACTAAGTTAGGTGGGCTCAGAGCCAAAGACAGTCAAAGACATAGCTAAGCGGCTTCCTTTTGATAGGGCTATATGTACTAACACTATTGGCTTTACTAGGGGACTATGGCTTTTATGGGATTCCAATCGTATAGAGGTGACTGAGTTAACTACCACGGAGCAAGAAATTCATGTTCTCATCTCCAACAACCCTCCTTCTCAGTCTTGGCTATTCTCTGCAATTTATGCTAGCCTGAGGTATGCGGAAAGGCAGCTTCTCTGGGATAATCTTTCTACCATTGCAGTCCTTCATTCCATAGGTCATTGCAGGTGATTTCAATAAAATCCTTATGAGTGATGATAAGTTTGGAGGCAAAAATGTTAATATTAATAGAGCTTTGAGGTTTTAAGATTGCCTCGACAATTGCAAAATGCTAGACATCGATTTCACTAGTCCTCGCTTTACCTGGACAAACTGTAGATCGATGACCCAGCTCATTCAGGAAAGGATTGATTGGGCTTTCATCAATACTGAGCGGAATGTGTTATTTCCTTAAGTGATTGTTAGACATTTGGAGAGAATACATTTAGACCACTATCTGATTATGCTCTCTTTGGCTCGTGAGCCTAGTATTAGACTCACCCAACCCTTCAGATTTCAACCCATGTGGCTTTCCCACCCGGATTTTGCAGGAGTTGTGAGCGATGTCTGGTCTGAAGCCCCTTCTTTACCATCTGCTATTACTAATTTTAAAGTTAGAGCAAAGGATTGGAACAAGAAGCATTTTGGTAACATTTTGCATAGGAAGAATAAAATTCGGGCCAGACTTAGAGGTGTCCAAACAGTGCTTGCAAGCCAGCCAAATGATTTCCTAGTAAATTTGGATAACGCTCTTAGAGCGGAGTACCTTGAGGTGTGTAGATTGGAGGAAGATTTTTGGGCGATGAAAGCTCGCATTTCAAGGCTGGTTGAAGGCGACAGAAACACTACCTTCTTTCATGCATCCGCAATTGTTCGGCGTAGATGTAACCATATTTCTGGTATGAAAGATAGAATGGGCAACTGGTTAGAAGGTGATAGGGAGATTGCGGATTACATTCGCAATGGTTTTTTGGATCTCTTCTCCACTGATCAATGTAGTACCCCTTTATCAGTCTGGTGCCCTCCTTTTTGGCAAGTTTCTTTACAAGCGGATGATGCTGAAAGTTTGATCTCCCCCATCACCATTAGTGAAATTTGCTTTGCCCTTTGGTCCCTTAAGCCGTATAAGGCTCCGAGGCCTGATGGGCTCTACGCGGGATTTTTCCAGTGCCTTTGGCACATTGTGGGTGATTTTGTGAATGATGAGGTGCATCATATCTTCAGTTTAGGGAAGGTTCCCGATTATCTAAACAAAACTCTCATCACCTTGATTCTCAAATGCTCGAATCCAAAAAGTATCGGCAACTATCGTCCTATCAGCCTTTGTAATTCTATCTATAAGGTTGTTACTAAGATTATTATGGCTCGTATTAGGCCGAAGCTTCCTGATCTGGTGTCACCGCTCCAAACAGCCTTTGTTCCGGGAAGAAGTGGGGTAGATAATGCTATCATAGTGCAAGAGTTGATCCACTCCATGTCGAAGAAGAAAGGTTGTAGTGGGGTCATGGCCATCAAGATAGACCTCGAGAAAGCCTATGATTGTCTAGGGGGGAGTTTTATTAGGGATACACTAAAGCTGTTTAAACTCCCTAATTCTTTGATCGCGTTAATCATAAGCTGTGTGTCTACCTCTACCATCTCTCTTCTATTCAATGAGGGTGCTTTGGAATCTTTTCAACTTTCAAGAGGCATTCGCTAGGGATACCCCCTCTCTCCCTATCTTTTTATTCTCTGTATGGAGGTCCTTGGAGCTATGATTAATGAAAAATGCAATAAGAAGTTGTGGAACCCTATTAAGGCATCTCAGGGGGGCTTGGCTTTCTCTCATCTTTTCTTCGCCGATGACCTTGTCCTTTTTGCAAAAGTTGATAGGAAAAATTGTATGGCTATGAAGGAGGTTCTTGATACTTTCTGCTCATTTTCAGGTCAAAAAGTGAGTGCTACTAAGACCAGGGTCTTCTTTTCTCCAAATATTCCTATTGAAAATAGAGAAAGTTTGTGTGAAGTGTTGGGGTTTAGGTCCACACCTAACTTGGGAAAATATTTGGGTTTTCCCATAAAGCATACTTCCTCCGCTTAAGATTATGAGTTCATCATTGAAAGGTTACAAAGCAAGTTGGTAGGTTGGAAAGCCAACTTACTCTCCTTTGCGGGTAAATTGGTGCTTACCCAATCAGTTACATCAACTATCCCTAACTACTATATGCAATGTGCAGCTCTTTCTCCTAAAATTATGCTAAATGTGGATAGGATAAGTCGAAACTTTTTGTGGGGGAGTTTAGATAGTAAAAGGAAACTTCACATGGTGGGATGGAAGAAAATCACTAAGCCAAAAAAGGAGGGGGGGTTTGGGGTTGCAATCAGCCAAGGAGAAAAAAAAAACTATTATTCATTTTTTTATATATAGAAAATATGATTCTTTTGTTTGTATTCATTTTACATTATCCATATAAATTTATATAGGCAATCTGACACCATTCATTTGTATTTAGTTTTTTATTTATTTTTTATTTACGTATATGAGAATAAAGGAAGAAATGACCGTGGTGATTGTGTGTGAAGAATTACGTATTAAAAAAATAAAAAAAAAATTATATTTTAATAAAATATAATATAAAATAGATAGTTGATGTGTAGTGTTTTTTTTTTTTTTTAAATAAAAAAATGTATATATATATATATATATATATAAATTCTCATACTAAAATAGACTAAAATTTTTGCATCGATAATCTAAGTCTCTAACTAACTAACATTTCTCCAAAAAAGAAAAAAGAAATAAAGAAGTCTCTAACTAATTTTTTTTGGAGTGAAAAGATAGAAAAGTCTCTTAACTATTAATCGCATGGTGATGGTGTGACTAAGAGCATCCCAGTGAGGTTGCTAAATTGACAAAAAAATCAATTTAGCAACCAATTCTCCAAAATTATGGCTACAGCAAATCAATTAAACTTAAAAAAAAAAATTTAATGTAGAGTATTAAAAAATAATATTTTAAAATATTAATGGTTGTGGTTGTTGATTATTGTGTTAGATATATTATTTTATTGTATTATTTATATTATTTTAATGTGTTAAATATTAATATAAAACTTTTGTTGTAGAATGTATTATAAAGTAAGTTGTTAAAACTTAAAATAAATAAACTAATATTTTGAGTTGTTAAAAGCTAAAGACCCATTTATTACCATTATTTAAATAATAATTTTTAATATTTAACTAACATTACATATATCTTTATATATTTTTTCATATTTACGTATTTTAAAAAAATACAAAGAGACGTTTCTTACTAAACGCCCGAAATTTTTTAGACGCGTGAATGCTCTAAAATAGTCAGACAAATGCGTGATTAGTGTAGTGTACGTGCGAATCTAATGTTGCACGCAATCTCATTACAAAAGCTGGCCGTCTCCAGTGTCCACCTATCCCCACGTGACGGTGACGGGGTGTGTAAATGTAATAATAAGTAATCACACACAAGTCAAAACTTTGATTTTTCTCGCAAATGTGACAACAATAGATCTCACATTTGTGCGCAGAATCAATGCCTTTGTCCTTGTATTCCACGTTCTCTGAGAAGTAAGGATAGGATAGAATCATAGAAGGGAGAGAGAGAGAGGGAGAGAGTTTTTGGAGCAAAGATTCAGAGACAGACGAACCATGAATACCCACTTTGAAAACAGGTAGTTTCCGAAAACTGAAATCCATTTTGTGCTTCATTTTTGATCATTTGGTTGATGGGTATTAAGGAATTAGCTTCATAACCCCAAAAGATCTGATTTTTATGCATAACGCAGTTGACTAAAAGTCGTGTTAAACTTCTTGGTGGTCCTAAGTTCTGCTCTCTCTCTCTCTCTCTCTCTCTCTCTCTCTCTCTGTGGATGGGTGAAGAGGGAATGGTCAGTGATGACAACAATACTGCTGTGAAAAAAAATCCAAAACTTACGGTGCTGCCTCTTATAGCTCTAATTTTCTATGAGGTTTCTGGGGGTCCTTTTGGAGTAGAGGATTCAGTCAAGGCTGGAGGAGGCCCTCTTTTGTCTTTGCTTGGTTTCTTAATATTCCCTTTAATTTGGAGCATTCCTGAAGCTTTAGTGACAGCTGAGCTTTCCACAAGCTTCCCTGAAAATGGTGGATATGTTATTTGGATATCATCAGCTTTTGGGCCTTTCTGGGGGTTCCAAGAGGGATTTTGGAAATGGTTTAGTGGGGTTATGGACAATGCTCTTTACCCAGTTTTGTTCCTCGATTACTTGAAGCATTCATTTCCAATTTTCAACCAATTGGCTGCAAGAATTCCAGCTCTATTAGGAATTACAGTTTCATTGACTTATTTGAATTATAGAGGCCTGCACATTGTTGGGTTTTCTGCAGTTACCCTTGCAGCTTTCTCTCTTTGCCCATTTGTGGTGATGGGTATTCTTTCGATTCCCCGAATAAGGCCTAAGCAGTGGCTAGTTGTAGATTTTAAAAAGTTGGATTGGAGGGGATATTTCAATAGTATGTTTTGGAATTTGAATTATTGGGATAAGGCAAGTACTCTTGCAGGTGAGGTGGAAAATCCGAGCAAGACGTTTCCAAAGGCGCTTTTTGGGGCTGTGGTTTTGGTGGTTTTATCGTATTTGATTCCACTACTTGCAGGAACAGGTGCTACAAATTCTGCACCTAGTGAGTGGAGTGATGGTTATTTTGCAGAAGTTGGGATGTTGATAGGTGGCTACTGGCTCAAGTGGTGGATACAAGTAGCTGCTGCAATGTCTAACATGGGCTTGTTTGAAGCAGAAATGAGTGGTGATGCCTTCCAACTTCTTGGGATGAGCGAGATGGGAATGCTTCCAGCTATATTTGCTTCAAGGTCAGCCATTTTGTCTTCTTTGCTTTCTTTGAGACTGTTTGCTGTTTCCTTTTGTAGGTGGAATTTAAAATTTTGTAAGCAACTTTTGGGAAAAATGACCTCTTGCTGCCTATTTAATTTACTTCTAAGATAAAAAGTAAAAGCTAACCGCATAGTGCTTAACTGCTTATCTCCTAGCCCTCTCAAGTGATCAGTTCTATTTTAGAATCCAAAGTGGACCTTATTCTACCCCACCGCTGCCCAACAATCATATGATTCATGATTCTTTAAAGCATGACTTAAACTATGAATTTAATCTATGAGACAATCATTTGATTCTGATTTGAAGTCTTCTTCCATATTTTTGCTACCAATGTCCTGTACATGAAACTATCGTTTGGATGGAAAGGAAAAAAAAGGAAAAAAAAAACACTGTAATGAGCTATTTTATGACAATCCTCTTTTAATTTCCTTGTAGATCAAAGTATGGGACGCCCACCATTAGCATTTTGTGCTCTGCTACTGGAGTTATCTTCTTGTCGTGGATGAGTTTTCAGGAAATCTTGGAATTTCTTAATTTCTTATATGCTATAGGAATGCTTCTTGAGTTTGCTGCTTTTATAAAATTGAGAATAAAAAAGCCAGATCTTCATAGACCTTATAAAGTTCCATTGGGAACATTTGGGGTGACAATGCTTTGCTTGCCTCCTGCATTGATGCTTGTTCTTGTTATGTGCTTGGCCTCTTTGAAGACATTTTTAGTCAGTGGTGCAGTAATAATCATAGGGTTTTTACTGTATCCTACTTTAGTTCATGCAAAGGATAGGAAATGGACACAATTTGATGCAGAACAACCTAATAACTCTATGGAAGACCATTTAGATGAGTCACACTCACAACTGCATCAAGAAATTCAAGATGAGGCTTCGGTTGGCCTTCTTTCAAACTTGTCAAATACTACGACAAAACAAGAATCATCTGAAATTTTATTGGAAGAAGACTTGAAATCAGACTAGGAGGTGACGACCTTGGCGTACTTATGTACTATGGGTATAGGTAACTTTCACAGGTTCACTGATTTACAGAAGAATGTATTGTTCATGTTGCTTACAAATCATTATTCTAGTAAATGCAACAATTTGTAGAAGTATTTGTGGTCTTGGTAAATAAATCTATCTAGGCAAACTTACTGCATTTTTTAGGGAATCAAATCTATAATGGTTCATTTGGATTTGGATGGAAGTATTTAAATAGAATGATCTAAATTTTAGTTTTTAGTTTGTCCATTTGTTACAACTTATTTTTCAGCTTTTCGAAAATGGGTGTTTGATAAGGCTGTGTATCTTGAAAAAAGTGAAGTTTAAAAACCTGTATATATATTTTTTCATTGAAGAAATTCATGAATGGATTCAAGCCTTAATATGTAGATTTGTAATGATTTTTGTCTTTTAACTTAAAAAATGTAGAAAATTGTAAGTTTGTCGCATTCGGCACAGCCCTTTCAAGCACAATTTTAAAAGGTACTTCTGTGACATTTTGGATATATGTTGAATTGTTTATTGAGTTTTACATCAACTGTATTAGATCGATTTGGGTTATGTGGATGATTATAATTGTTACTAGTCTTTTTAAGTATAATGTAAATGTGGCTAACTTATCCTCAAATAGCTTAGGTTAATCTGGGTTATACATTTTTCAATTATAATAAATCCTTTTGGAGTTCAGTTAGCTGCATCCCTTGGTCATGTCAAATTTAGTAAGACATGGCTAGCTATATGGAGGAGGTCTTGCTTTCAAGAGCAACATGATCTCATTTTTTGTTGTCCTAAATTGCAAACCAATTTAGTGTCTGTTTGACAAATATTTTTGCCAATTTATTTTACTATTCAACTTATTTTTGCTACTATTTATAGGTCTTACTGCACTTTTTGTTATTATTCATGGGTCTTACAGTATTATTTCAGCTAACTTTTACCTTTATTTACAGTACTTTTAGCATAAAGTTTTCAATTTTAGCAAAATAAGCGAATCCCAAAGGAACAGTCTCCTCTTCATTTGGGAACTTCTTCAAATAAAAATTTTGTGGTTTTATTGCTCTTCTTACGATCAACTAATTATATTAACTTTGTGAACTTGTGATCATTTGTAACTCTTTACTGGGTATCCAAAAAAAAAAAAAAAAAAAAAAAGAAATGAAAATTCAACTAATGGTCATCACTTTAATAATTTCTACATGTTTAGTTAGAAAAGGGCCATAGAGTGTCCTCAATTATACATTATCATCTTGCATTCGTGCTTATTCCTGAGATACTTGTACCGATCTCTATTAGGAAATTGCCAATTCTTAATTCTTATCTATCAATTATTCAAGGGAAACAAAAAACAAAGAGGGGAGAAGCGATTTTTTTGCCCGTGCAAGTTCAAGGCCTATAATGGTTAGTCATTAATATAACATGAATTATTTCGAATGATATTACAAATTTTACTATATAAATCTTACAAAATGATTTATTAATTTTTTTAAATACAACACAAAAAAGGTGACTAAAACATTTATTTATTATATTGTTGATATAACATTAATCACATTAACTAATTGCTATTCTTTTAAACCTATCAAAAAATAAAAATAAAAATAAAAAAACATCAATCACATTAATTATCATATAATATCCGCTTTCACACACACACACACACACATATATATATATATATATATATATTTTTTTTTTTTTAAATTTTTTAAAAATGAGCATATACTTTGTAAGCCTTTTATAGTAAAATACTACTAGTAGTTTAAAATTATCCATTTATTTTTGAAGGAGAACACATAGAAGGGAGTTTATCTAGTTTAAATTTTAAACATATGTTTTTAAGCTAAATTCTAATTTGGTTTGAGCTTGAAATTGAAATAGAGCCAAAATTTATTCTTATTTGCCTCCTTAGCAACCCTATTTCAGATACAATAAATTAAAAAAAAATTCAAATTCCATCGGGGTATATCGCACAATAGATATACAAAATTACTTTGAGAAAAAATAAAATAAAATTCAAGTATAAAATTTCATAGTCTCTCTTTGTAGTTTGTAGGTAACAGAAGTTAGAACACAAGACAGTTATAAAAAGAAGCAAACAAACAGGCCCTTAAATAGTTCACATAACAAGCTTCCCCAAGCGCACGTGTGGTCTAACACAAAAGGCCCAACTAGCCCTTAGATCTTAATCTCTGTTTGGTCTTTCACCGTTTACCTTTCGCAGACTCAGAAATATAGAGACAAAACATCGATCACCCAAAAACGAAAACTATTCCCTATTGGGGCAAAGACCACAAAAAACCCAATTTAAAAAAAAATTAAAAAAAAGAAAAAGGAAAAAATCGAATTCGAGTCCAGAGCCAATTCAACGTTCTCGTCCTTGTTCAGGTGCGTATCTCAATCTACGTTGTTTCAATGCTCAATTCGCTTTTTGGGTTTTCAATTCTGATTGAAATATCAAATAGGTTTCTTTTACTTTTGAAAAATCGATGCTAAATTTATCAAATTTGTTCAATTTCAGCCAATTGAATAAGTTTGATTGAATCATAGAGTAATTTGATTGTTTGGGTATTTTTTATTTTTTATTTTTGTTGTTGTAAGTAACAATGTTTTGTTTGTGTGTACAAGTTTGTTTCTGTCTCTAGAATGTTGCTAATTTTGTTAGGAGCTGAATTTTTTTGATGGGTCTTGTTCTTTTTTTGTTTTAGATATTAAAAAAAAAACACACAGAATTATAGGTTGTATTGTTTTCTGATGTGTTTTTTATTTTATTTTATTTGTGAATATACAGATGGGAACTTTGTTGGGGAATTAGGGTTTTAGGTTTTGAATTGAAGATAGTGTGTTTTGTCATCTGGGTTTTTCTGGAGAATTGAAAATTGTGTGTGGAATTGAGGAGTTTTTTTTTATGGGAAAAATGTTGCCCAATCAAAACTTTTCCAGAATTGACACCGCAGAGCTTAAAGCTTTGATATTTAGAAAGGTTGGGCATGAGAGAGCTGAGAAGTACTTTGATCAGCTTAGAAGTTTATTCAGTTCCAAGGTTAGCAAGAGTCAATTTGATAAATTCTGCATTCGGATGATTGGGAGGGAAAATATCACTCTTCACAACCGGCTTGTAAAAGCAATTCTCAAGAATGCTTGTGTAGCCAAAGTTCCACCACCAAGAGGTATTAGGAAAGTAGGAAGTGCCCTTGACGTAAAAACTTCAAATGGGTATCAGAGAAATTGTCTCCAATCACTTTATGGGGATGCCTTTCCTGCTTCTCCTCGCAAGGGAAGGTCACCGGTTAATAGGGATCGCAAGTTTAAGGACCGCCCTAGTCCTCTTGGGCCACATGGGAAACCCCAAAGTGTTGTGTGTGAGGAATTGGTTTCTAAAGCACAAGAGCAGCAAAGTGCGACTGAATTGGTTTCTCTTGGTAGCAGACCTCCGGTTGAAGTTGCATCTGTTGAAGATGGTGAAGAGGTTGAACAAATGGCAGGGAGCCCAGGTGTTCAAAGTAGAAGCCCTGTAACAGCTCCATTTGGTATATCCATGAATTTGGCTGGTGCTCGTAAATCTCTTTGTAATGTATCTGTATGTAATGATTATCATCCAGAGACCTGTCAGAACAGTGGCGAGCTACCTGATACAAGATCATTAAGAAGTCGTTTGCAGCGCAAGTTGGAGATGGAGGGCATGAACGTCTCAGTGGATTATGTTAACCTGTTGAATAATGCATTAGATGTGTATTTGAAGAGATTGATTGAGCCATGTATTGGTTTAGCGGTGTCAAGGAGTGGAAATAATCACTATAAACAACAAAACCATCAATTCCTTCCAGGTTTTAGTCAGATGTTACCTGGTAGATACATGCAAAGAGCAGAAAGATCTGCTTACGCGTCCATGTCTGATTTTCGTGTTGCTATGGAATTGAATCCCCAAATACTTGGAGAAGATTGGACCGTACAGCTTGAGAAGATTTGCTTGCATGATTCTGAAGAATGAACAAAGCTGTATTAGCACATTGATTAGAAATTCAGTAGTGGATGAGATCATGACATGGGTTCATGTCCACATTTAGTTTGAAAATTCAATCTTTGAATTGATTATTAGTTCTTATACAATTTTGACTCACCTAATATGGAATTTTACAAGCATTGCTAAAGGGAATAAGTTCTGGATTTTAGGTTAATTCGTGGATAAAGTTGATTAGGTTACATTTAGATGCAGGCATTGATGATTGTTGGGGAGAGGGAGTTGTTCATACGGTAAAATGTAAACTTCTAGATACAATTCAGAACCTCATTGTTTGAAGAGTGTAACACCATTTTTCAATGAATTTATCTTTTTCTTATCTACTTTGATGTACCAAGTTATGCATTTAATAAAGCATTATTGTTCAGAATGGTTGTAGTCATTTCAGTTCCCTGTTAAAATTTTACTTTGTTTAGAACTTGATCTGTAATCAGCTTTTTAGCTGACGTTACTTGATTTCATATATCATTCCTCCCTTATAATTACGTCTGCCTGCTCCTCCCATGACCACTGTTATTTACATATCTAGAGTGCAAAATGCCAAGACCGCATAAACTCCATGAAACAGTCCCAGGATGGCGGAGAAGTAAAATATTCCAAAGCAGAAGCTCACCAACTATTGCATGAAGGTTCAGCCATTGGACACCTAAAAATGCAGGATTTCTTTCAAGCGCAGAGTTTTTGGCTGGACGACTTACTGCTAGGTCCCCTTTTGGAAAGTCTGTTTCTATTTCTGAGAGTTCTAGACTTGTAGTATTTTTTGGATTCGTTAGATTTTGGAATTGTACCGTTATAATGGATGTGGGAAATTCGAGTTGCAGGAGCATGTGTGCAGTCATTGCTTCTCTTTTTAGATTTTGAAATTTTGTTTGCCATGCAAGTCAAGGGTTTACTGCAAGTTTCAATCCGACACATAGTTTTTGGACTCTGGCAGTTTATTTGTATAATACTTTTACTATGTCACAGCAGATGTAATTTTGACTGGACCTAAATATCATATTAGCTTAGGGGCTAGTTAACCACCATTAGGAGACCATGCTCACCATGTGTTAAAACTCTGCGTTCTTCTTCCTTTTCCAACCTCTAAAATTACCAAAAATACCCTAAATCCAATAAAAATGACCAAAATACTCCTAAAACCTCAAAATGACTAATTTAGTCTCAAAATCTCTAAAATGACTAAAATAGTCTTGAAATCTCTAAAATGATTTAGAGCACTTTTGAGTTGTGATTACTTTCGAATTATCAAAATAACTTCAATGACCCTTTTTTGACATACCAAGCTTGTCATTGGGGTTGGAGACTAAATGTTATTAATTGGGTATGAAATGAGGTGTCTACAATATGTCAAGCAATGGTTTATGTTCAAATAATATATGTCCAGTAGGGATCAGTTGATTAATGTATATGTTTATTAGTGAAATACAAGTGAACTCATGTTTATTAAATAGTAATATAATATCAAAGTAATTTGCTTCTAGCAATATAGTAATAATAAGTTAATATGTACTTAACAACATGGTTTTCAGACTCGAACCGTTGAAAGAACCGGTAAAGGGAGAGGTTCAGGGTTTGTTTGGATTGAACTTATTGTGACTGAAACTGAAAACTAAAAGCACTGTAGCAAAATAATTTTTAAATGTGTGAATAGTACAGTGAGACCCATTTTTAATATTTTTTAGTGCGTGAACAGTGTTGTGAATAGTGATTTTTGTCCCCTGCACAGTGAACCCATCTGATGTTACTGTTCACTCGTAGGGGGAAAAAAAAAGGGAAAACGTGAAACGCAGACGCAGGATTCAATTGAATCCAAACACATACTCAAGGTTTTTAAGGTTTGACTAAGGTTGAACCGCGATTACGTCATAATTACTTTAATAATTAATTAAAACCCAAATATAGATATTAAATTTATAAAACTAGCAAAATTGACTAATATATTTATATACATAAGGAAATTTAATGATTTTCAAGTATATATATAGAAATTAAATAAGAAAGTTAATAAAATAAAATAAAAACCATGAAAACATTAAAATTTATGATTAATTTTTGAAGTAAAGTTGAATATCTTTGAAGGATTTTAATTATAATTTTTTTTATATTCCTTTTAAGAGATGGATAATTTAATTAAGTAGAATAGAATCGTGTTAAGTTGTTTTATAAAAATTACAAAAAAAAAAAAATTGTGTTAAGTTCAAGTATTTTTTTTTTTTTTTAAATTATTGAGCATCAACTTGCAAGCTTAGCTGCGTGGTTAGACTCTAGCTCCAACTCTGACCGTGCCTAGGTTCTAAACTTGGTAAGTGCACTTTTCTAATTTTTTCTTAATTAACAAGCATGCTTGAACCACAGTTCATGCCACCAGTTTTGCTTGAATCGTGCGGTCCAACTGCGGTTTAAGGGGTTTACAGAATTTCAAATAAATCTGATTCTCTATGTTTAAAAAATTGAATTTCAATCTGGTTTTTGGTTTACCCGGTCGGACTGTCTAGTTCGGTTCGGGCCTGACAACCTTGCTTAACAATGTAAATTTAGAGATAGAGACATAATGACTTATCTTGAATGGTTTATGACTCTAGTTGTATAGTATCAGTGAAATGATAGCATTCTAGCAGCATGATAACATGAGTCTACCGGAGGAGAGACAATATGCTATGATGAGTTCTTCAATGATGACTTTAGATTGAAGGGGACTAAACCTAGGATTAGACCCATCATTTCCCTTGGTCAATGTATTTTTTATATTTATTATTTAATGCATCTTCGCCACATAATTTAAAATGTAATAATTTTAAACAGCACTCCAATTAGAATTTTATTTTAATTTTCAAGAAGTTCACTTCAACATGAACACAATATTTTGAGCAATACTTTCACCATATAAGTTTGACGATTTACATTTTGATTTTCATAATTTACTGGTAAATTGTTATGAACTTCATATAATCCAATAACATGTCAAGCACACATTGTGAATCAATATATTATTTTCAAACTTTTAGAAATGTGTTTTTGGATTTAATATTTTGTCATTAGTGATTCATCCATCGTCACATGTTCACTTGAAATTTATTGCGCCGTTGCAAGCATATGTGACTTTTGTAAAAAAAGGAAATGTGTTAACATAAAATTATTCTAAAATCTTTTGATCCTAACCAAAAGACGTTACTTACATAACCACTTAATTCAATATTACTCATACTTTCAAACAGCCACAATTCTTAAAAAAAAAAAAAATAGTTGAAGAATTTTTTAGGATTAAATCAATTTATACATTTTTTTTATTTTAATTTGGGTTCATCATTCAAGTGTATATAAGACATAAGAGTTGAAGCCTTAATTGTAATCCTAACTTTACCATCAAAATATATGTGACTTTTGTAAAAAAAAGGAAATGTTAACGTAAAAATTGTTTTGATATCCTCTGCTCTAACCAAAAGACATTAATTACATTGCCACTTAATTTAATATTGGTCATACTTTCCAGAAGTCACAATCACAATTCTTAAAAGACAAGAGTTGAAGCCTTAAATGTAATCCTAACTTTACCATCACGTAAGACAATTTTTAAAATAGGAATAAATCCATGGATAAGAAATTCAAGAGAAAACTTTGTTGGGGATGATGATGATATTGATAATTCTTACTGTTATTGAAGTGCAAGCTATAGACATTATTATGTCTAGCTTTTTCTATCCCTCTTTAGTTTCAATCACACTTCCTCAACTCTCAAAAGTGGATGTCATTCGTTCGTCATTAATTACTTGCATTAACAAGGGAATTGATGGTTGTGAGCGGAAAAAAGAATGAAGAAGAGAAATATAAGAAATGGGGAATGTGTCTCATACTAAGGTTTCACAGCTGCTCGCCTAACCCTGTTTATATTTATGCAAACATCACCGGCCCATTTTCCAGTGCTTGCTTTTTTGCCGCAAGTTATATAAAAGAGCTGTCATCGTTTATGGACATTGTTTAAGAAATTGTATCATACTAGTGTCGTACCGATTCTTTTATATTATAATTTTTCAAAAATTGCTCATGTTACCTGTTGTACTTGTATCCGTGTCCAAACTTCCTAGAATCATATATTTGTGCTTGAAGTTAGACTACAACAGTCCGAAGGTGCTAGGTAAAAAATTTAGAAAATCAAAATGCTTGAAGAGAAAGCCCCCAAAAAGGAAGAAGTACATGAATCTAGGAAATAAAAAGAAAAAAAAAAAAGAAAAAAAATGTATAAGACCACCAAGATGTTTATGGCTAACTTACATAGTTCCTGACTTTCTGGAACTATGTGCATACCCATTGTTTGCTCGGTGATCCTAGATCGTACATGTTGTCTATGAATCAATTCTTACTATCAATCTCCTTAAAGTTCTTCAGTACCCTACTTTATATTATGATATTTTTACTTTTTAGTTCTCTTTTTTTTTTTTTTTTTTTTTTTTTTTTTTTTTTGAAGATGAAACTAAATATTCATTCAATCAGAGACAGAACAGGTACAGAGCAGAAAAACAAAGATAACAGCAGGACAAAGCACCAACAGAGACCACAGACAGCAAAGCCAAAGAGAAAAGGAGAACAAGAAAAAACACTAGATCCCTTCTAGCCTACACAAGTTTGCTAGACTCTCAGGGACCACACCAATCCACTTGCTTTCCTCTCAGGATCTTTTGGCTTGTTGAGCTAGCTCATGGGCTATTTTGTTGCTATTCCTGCAAATGTATCTAGCTTCTGCATAATGAAAGCCACTCATTCCATGCAGAATACCATGAATTATATGACCTCCAACTCCCCACACATCTTTGCAGCATATTGCTTGAACTGTTTGCATTGAATCTCCTTCCAAGATGACTTGATGTAATCCAAGCTTCTTGGCTAGAACAATGCCTTGCTCCATAGCAATTGCCTCAGTTTCTTCCACTGCAAATCTACCCAAAAGGGACATGCTCAAGGCTGCAACAACTTGATTATTCCAATTTCTAACTAAAATTCCTATTGCTGAGTTACATTCCATTGCTGGTACTGCCCCATCTACATTTATAAGATAAACATCTTTTGGAGGAGGTTTCCAGGCTTTATCCCTTGTCCCTTTCGGCTTTATTAATTGAATATTTGCCTCCTTAAAGTCTTTTATATCAATCGGATAGCTAAACCCCAGACATGATCAGCTGCTACACCACAATCCTCATTCACAACCTAGTTCCTATTATACCAAATTGACCAAGACAACCCAAAGAATTTCTCCAAGTCACTTTGAGTTCCCTGGCTCATTAAGTTGAGAGCCAAATCAATGACATCCAGGTTGCAGTCAAGAATTTTGATAGGCCAGTCAATCCATTGAGCCCATACTACCATAGCAGAATCACATCTTAGAATGGCATGCTCCATTGTCTCAGGGTCTTTTTTGTAGATAGGGCATGTGACATTTGTTTGGATTCCTCTTTTGAACAAATTGGTTAATGTGGGGATTGCATACATACATAATCTCCAAGCAAATATTCTAATTTTTTCTGATATATTCAAGTGATCCACACACACATCACCCAAAGAGGATGTGCCATGGCATTCTTTTTCTAAGATCCCTCAAGCCACATAATAGGCACTTTTCATTGAAAAGAACCCTTTTTTATTGCCCACCCAAATTATAAAGTCCTTAGATAGATGATAACTAATGGGGATATTGAGTATAGTTTCCACCTCAAAAGGTAGGAAAATATTTTCCAGTTTGTCCCTCCTCCATCTTTTTGTGTCCGTATCTATGAGTGCAAAAACCATGGGAAAGTCTCCAAAATCTTTTGGTGGGGAAACAACCTTGTATGTTGAAGGAGTTGGTAGCCACTTGTCATCCCAGATATGAATTAATTTCCCATTTCCAACTCTCCACCTTGTACCTTGTCTAAGGACTTCTAGACTTTGATGTATGCTTCTCCAGGCATAGGATGGGTTGCTTCCTATTTTTGCACTCAGGACATCATTGTTTGGGAAGTACTTTGCTTTGTACAAACGGGCCATGAGTGAGGATGGTTCTACAAACATACGCCACCCTTGTTTTGCCAACATTGCAAGGTTGAAAGTCTGGAGATCCCTAAAACCCATACCACCTTCCCATTTTGATTTGCACATCTTTGATCATCCAACCCAAGCAATCTTAGACTTTTGCTGCCTTTGTCCCCGCTAGAAGTTTCTCATCATTCTTTTTCAATGTCTTCATATAACCCTTTCGAGAGTAAAAAACATCCCATTGTATATGTTTGTACTACCTGAACTACTGCTTTTATCAGAATTTCCCTTCCACCTATGTATAGCATTTTTTCTTTCCATCCCATTAGCTTCTTTCCCACCCTCTCCTTTACTTCATTGAAAACTTGTTTCTTTGATCTACCAATCAAGGATGGAAGGCCCAAGTATTTTTTTGGTTGGGCATCAAGCATTGGGCCAAGTATTTCCTTCACTTCACTTCTTGTTCTTTCATCTGTATCTTGACTGAAAAACACAGATGACTTATCTGTATTTATTTTCTAACCTGACGCCTCTTCATACTTCTAAAGGATGTTTACTAACTCCCTACTTTCCATTTCTAACGCTTTGTAGTATAAGATGCTATTGTCAGCAAACAGCAGGCGGGTTATTCTTAGGCTGCCTCGGCATATTGAGATTCCAGATAGGTTTTTGTTCCTAGCTGCCTCCATTATCAAGCCTGTAAAACCTTTAGAACAAAGGAAGAATAAGTATGGAAAGATGGGGTCTCCTTGACACAAACCCCTTGTAGGGGTTATACAGCCATGAGCAACTCTATTGATAAACACAGCATAAGAGACAGTAGATATATACTTCATAGTTAAATTAATCCATTTATTGTCAAAGCCCATTTTCTTCATTAATTTTTCTAGAAAGCCTCACTCAACCCAATCATAGCTTTGCTCATGTTGAATTTTACTATCATATAGCTGTCCTGCCCTTCCTTTCTTTTCTTTAAATAGTGCATAATTTCAAAGGCTACAAGAACATTATCAGTTATAAGTCTGCAAGGAACAAAAGCACTTTAATTTTCTGAAATAATGGTGGATAGAATTGGTTTAAAGCCTATTAGCAAGAACCTTGGATATTATCTTATATGATACATTGCATAGGTTGATGGGTCGAAAATCACCATTTTGGTTGGGTTTTTTATTTTGGGGATGAGGGCTATATTCGTTTGATTCAGATCTGCCATTGGTGCATTTGAATTAAGGATATTAAGGATTGTTTTAGACACATCATCTCCTATGATATCCCAGTACTTTTGATAAAAGATAGCAAACATACTGTCGGGTCCTGAAGCTTTTGTTGGATGCACACTGTGGATGGCTTAGAGAATTTCCTCCTTGTGGAATTCTTTTGTAAGGTGCTCATTCATCTCTTCAGTGATTTTCCTTGGTATTAGCTTTGCCACCTCATTATCTGTAATTGGGGATGAAGTTGTGAATAACTCCTTGAAGTAGTTAGTTGCTACATTAGCAATGCCCCCCATTCCTTCACACCATTTTTCTTCTTTTTCCCATAGCCCATTAATTTCATTCTTCTTCTTGCATTGGGATGCTTTGTGGTGGAAAAATTGGGTGTTCCTATCCCCTTTTTGGTACCATTGAACCCTTGATCTTTGATGCCACCTTGTTTCTTCCACATCCAAGAGCTCATTAATTTCCTTGCGAAGCCTGTCAATTTCTTCCCCATTGCTCCCATCCTGATATGCCTGGATCATAGATTGAAGGCTTTTTCCCTTTTCTTGAATTTTCTGTGGAATATGGCCTAGATCAGATCGATTCCATCTTACTAATCCAGATGCACAATCTTTTAACCCTTCTACTAGCCCATTTGAAGATTGCATACCCGAATGGTTCTTCACATTTCCTGAATGATTTCTATACATTTTTCGTATTTGGTCCAAGCTACTTCAAAATGGAATTGTCTCTTTCCATGGTTAGGCAGGGCTTATTGATTAGTCAATAAGAGAGCACAGTGATCTGAAGTTGAATCTACTATGTGGTATACCTTTGAATTACGATAGAGCTCCATCCAATCAACTGTAGCCAACACCTGTTAATCTAAGACGAATTCTCTCCCGTTCAGATCTTCTGTTGCACCAAGTGAAATTAGGCCCTTCCTACCCCATATCTTGGAAGCCACACACATTAATTGCATTTCTAAATACTTTCATTTGGTTCTGAGATCTTTCAGGTTCTCCACATTTCTCAGTTGCTGACAGGATTTCATTATAATCTTCCATACACATCTATGGCATAAGATATTGAGAATTCAACATTTTAAGGAGATTACAGGACTCTCTTCTCAAGTTTGTATTTGGGTTCCCATAAAACCCAGTTAATCTCCATTTGAGGTCTAGAGATTGATCTATAACAATTGCATTAATATGTAATCTCAAAAAGCTTTTTATTTCGACATTTATTTCTCTGGTCCATAATAGGACAATTCCACCACTTTTACCTTCACTAGGGATAATTAAACCATTTGGGAAGCCAATCATTTCTTTTACTTTTGTCATTCTTCTAACACCTACTTTTGTCTCCATAAGGAAGACAATCTTGGGATTCCATTGTTGCACTAAATTGCACAACGCTTGAACTGTCTGGGGATTCCTAATTCCTAGGTAGTTCCAACTTAAGGAATTCATGGCTTTCGGCGATGCTGCTTGGCAGTCACCGCCGTTAATTGAAAGAACCTAACTCACCTGCACGTGCCCTCTTTTGCATGGCTTCTTCATTTTCTTCCTCTGCCCAAAGACTACGCCTTATCCCCACTATGCTGTCACTGAATTCCATTTCTATTCAATTGCTTTTTGTTTGACCTCGGGCTAGTTTCTTCCACTTTCCTTTCTTGTCTTGGGATTTTTCTATCTCTTTGTTGACACTTTGTTCTCCAATTAGCTCTTTTTGGGCTTTTATTGGGCTTGTTACTTCCTCATTTTCGGCAATTTTCTAATGCCCTTGGCCTAATGGTTTTTCCCGAATATTGCTGCGCATTGACTATTCTTGGTCAATACTTCCATTTGGCCCATACCTTTTTTTACCTGCTTCTGCTTTTCCAAGGCCCACCCTTTCTTCTTCTATTTCCCTAGTTTGACTATTTTGAATTTGAATTTGAATTTGAAATAAAGAGTTTGACAAGTCACTATCATTATCTGACACACCGAAGAGTTTTTACTAACCTTTTGCTTTTCGGGATTCCTGATTGTTTCCAGACTCCACCTTTTTGCATTTTTTTCCTTCTTTTCATGCCCTTTCCGATGATGCATTTTGTCTCATCGCCATTGGATTTTGGATTGTGTACTGTGTTGCTGTTGTCTTCACCAGATCATTATTTTGACTGCCCATCTTATTTTCTCCCTCGGCTCTTAACCAATCACCATACTAAGGAGGTTCGTCTGTTTGCCTTGTCGGGCACATGCAATGTCGATCATCATGTCCCATTACTCCATTAAGAAAGCAAAAAGACAGGGAGTCTTTCATAGTGGAAATAGACTTGAAATTTCTCCCCTTTCGAGCTAGCCATTACTCCGCACCGCCTTAGTAGCTTATCCAACGGGATGTTCACTCAGATTCTCATGAATTTCGCTTGATCTGAAGACCATGATCTCGAATTTGCAGCCATAAAATTTCCAATACCGTTGCCAATGTCTCTTCCAATTTTTTCTGACATCATGTTGAATGGTAAACCTAGATTTGTAGCCAGAATAAGGAGTAAGTGGGGGAGATTTTGTTTGTTTCATCCCCCTTTCCCACCTTTCAAGAAGCAAAAGATTGTTCTCAAAATTCCATGGACCATTTGTCTCTACCCATCTCATCTGATATTCACTTGAGAATTTAAACTAGTAGGTATCGTTCTCTACATCCACAATCCTCAGATCTGAACCTATTTTCCATGCCGATCACAGTGTGTTTTTCAGTGCTCATTGATTTTGCCATCTGTTCGACATTAGTCTTCCAACTAGGCTTAAAGCGCACTTTTCGATCAGCTCCATTCTGCCTTCCCCTGATACTGCAATATGAATTTCTTCTTCTCTTGTTAGCTTCATGTGCTTGATTCCTTCTATTAGATTTTCCTCCATGGTGGTTTGACTTCCTAGGACGATTGGCCTTCAGCTTAGATTAGAAATGAGAACCTAGCCTTTGCTACCAACCTTATTTTTGTGTTGCTTTTTTCATTTCCCTTTTTAAAATTATGGGTTAATTGGAGATGACATGTATAATAATACTGTAAATTTATATATGATGGTCTTTCACTTTTTGGTTTCACATGTGCAAATCTATTACTATATTGAAAATTGTATTAACTAATTCAATTGATTGCAAAGCATAAACCTAAATGATAGGATAAAGGTTTTTTTTTTTTTAATTTTTTTTATATATAATTATGGTAGTTGATTAAAGACTATTAACTAGATAGGTAGTGTAGGGATATTAGGCCCAAGAGCTCATTATCTATGTATATATTGGGCCTAGGGTCCAATTCGAGGACGTGAAGTCATCCGAGGAGGAGTAAACATTGTCAGGGGAGTCTGTGTTAGTAAATGAAGAAGTTAGTTTTGGTCATAAGGGCCTAGGAGGGTAGTTTGAGGATGAATACTTCCTTGGCTGAGCAAGGTCGAGGTCAAAAGGTATAGTTTGACACTAAGAGCAACGTCCTAGACGATTCCACTAGTGAGGATAAGTATCCAGAAGGAACAGGACAAAAGGAGGCCATGAAATATCTCAAGGGAAAGTTGTTATCACCGCATTAAATGCTCTGCAGCTAACTCTCTGGCCACATTAATGTGAAAGTGATACCTGAATAGTGGTTTTCAGCCTTACAGCTACTACACAAAGACTTCAGGAAGGTGCTGATGGGACAAGTATCAACAATAACCATCTAGTCTGTAAGTGGAGGGTGGAGATGAAAGGGAAGATAGTATAAAGGAAGAAGAGGGAAATGAGACGAGGGGATCGAGAAATGAAGGGAAAAAGACTGTAGCAATCAAGAATTGTATTTGTAACCAAACCTGAGAGAAACATATAAGAATTGATCTCCTTGGACTGTGCCAAGGGTGATTTTCTTTAGTGTAAACTTATCTGTCTTCATTCTCTTGTCATCTGAATCCACTTTAGAGGTTGTTTGATTCATTAAAGCCTAGTTTTCCAATCTACACTCTACAAAATTCATTGTTTTGGGCCTAAGTCCATCCACCTTTTGGGCTAGGGACTCAACTCTGGTCCTTACAATTAGTGCCATTTGTGGGAAATTTTGGTGTTGTAGTGAGTCTAACGTCCAAATATGGTAGGTTCAGGTTCCCACCAGGTAGAATCTATGGGGTTTCAATGTCAAGATCACTTTCATGATTTTGAACAAAGAAGAGACCGAGAGGGAAGTGTGCACACTACCTATACTAGGAGCCAATCTCAGGGTGGAAGCCACGTTACTCATAAGAAAAATGCTTAGGATATGCAACTGGAGATTGATTACTTAAAGAGGAAGTTGCGCCACGAACAAAGAAGGCGAACTCCTTCCATTTCAAATTCCTCTTTTGACGGAGAAGAGGATGGTAGTTATAGACGTAGGTTAAGGACTCCTTCTAGTGAGTCTTTCTCGTATGATGAAGACTACCATCATGAGTACGGAAACAGATTCATCCTCCAAAGGCTTGGGGAACGATGCTATGAGTAGAGCACTCATTTTAATTTCCAGGTCACCCTTAGTGTGTAGAATTGATGGAGAGAGACTTCCTCGGCGGTTCACCCAGCCCACGTTCACCATGTACAACAGTCGAATAGATTCTGTGGAGCACATGAGCCACTTCAACCAGAGAATGGTTGTGCACTCTAAGAATGAAGCTTTGATGTATAAGGTTTTCCCCTCTAGTTTAGGGCCTGTGGCCATGAGGTGGTTTGATGGCCTAGGAGTAGGTTCCATTGGTTCCATTAAGGAGCTCACCCAGGTGTTTGAGTCTCGTTTTATCACGTGCAATACAGTTCCTTGGCCCTTAGACTCCCTATTATCCATGTCTATGTGAGAGGGGGAGACCTTGAAAACATATTCGGACAGATACTGAGAGACGTTTAAAGAGATTGAGGGGGATTTTGATGATGTGGTTGTAAGGACCTTTAAGGTTAGCCTGCCCATCGAGCATGATTTGAGAAAATCCTTGACCAAGAAGACTGTAAGAAGTGTGCGTCGGCTTATAGACCGCATTGATGGATACAAGAGGGTTGAGGAAGACCAATAGCAAGGCAAGGGGAAAGGTAAGGTTATCCCTCAGGAGAGGAGAGATTTCAGGTTAGACTGCTACAATAATAACAGACCTTGAAGGGATTTTGTTGGACAATCTGGGTCAATGGCTCTTTAGGTGGTTAACACTGTGTTTTGAGAACCAGTGCATCAAGCATTGGAGAAGATTAAGAATGAGCCATACTTCAAATGGCGAAAGAAAAATGGGAGGCGACCCCTTGAGGCGTAACTAGAGCCTTCATTGCCAATATCACCAAGAGCGAGGGCATACCACTAAGAATCACAGAACTCTATGGAACTATCTAGAGCAACTGGTTAAAGAGGGAAGGTTACAACAGTTTTTGTATCAGCCCAACGGGAAAGGCAACCAAGCAAGGTTAGGGGCTTAGGGGAACGCTTCTTCAAAGCCACCTTTGGGCACAATTAATGTCATCTTTACTGCACTTGGGAAAACTAGTTCTCATCCTTCCAAGGTGATGTCTGTAACTCAGCTACTAGCCAATGACTCTAATTCTGAGCCAAAGAGGACTAGATTGGAGATTCAACTAGTGTTGAGTTTTTCAGACGAGGACAAGATTGGAACCATCCAGTCACACGATGATGCTTTGGTGGTCACCCTCAGAATAGGGGGATACGATGAGAAAAGGGTGATGGTGGACCAGGGCAGTAGTGTAGAGATTATGTACCCTGACTTACATAGAGGGTTGAACTTAAAGCCTGAGAATTTGACAGCCTATGATTCACCTTTGGTGAGTTTTGACGGGAAAGTTGTCATCCCAAACGGTCAGATTAGATTGCCTGTATAGACAAGCTCAGAGGTGGTTAAGGTGGACTTCATTGTATGGATGCATACTCTCCCTACACAGCCATTGTTGCCAGACCTTGGCTTCATACTCTAAGGGTTGTTTCTTCCACTCTACATTTGAAGGTGAAGTATCCATCAAGGGACCGGATTGAAGAGCTTGTAGGGAGCCAGTCCATGGCTAGGCAATGCTTCATGGTTGCAATTATGCATCAGCCTGCAGTTGAGTCTTCGGCCTCTACTGAAGGGAGCTCATAGCAATCAAAGATTTTGGTCCTATCTATAGACGTGGTGTCAGGAGAGGCAAAGTGTAAGAGGTTGGAGGAAATTGCTATAGATGGCGATCCGAAGAAGGTTTTTCAGGTCTGAGCTCAACTGCCTCCTCATGAAAAGGAAGAGTTGTTAGCGTTTCTTAGGAGGAATATTGATGTGTTTGCTTGGAATGCCTATGAAGCTCCTAGCGTAGATCTAGATTTCATTTGCCATCATTTGAATGTCAACCCAACTGTCCTTCCTAGAAAGCAACCTCGACGTTCATCTAAGGAGCTCTTTGATGTTGTCAAAAAAGAAGTGAGCAAGCTTAAGTAAGTTGGGACTATTAAACAAGTGTTCTACCCTGAATGGTTGGCTAATACAGTGGTAGTAAAAAAGCAGAATGAGAAATGGCGAGTACGTGTAGACTTCATAAACTTGAACAAAACTTGTCCAAAGGATCCCTTCCTTATGCCCTAGATTGATTAGCTAGTGGACGCAACTGTAGGATATCCTCGGATGAGCTTTTTGGATGCCTTTCAAGGGTACCATCAGATACCTTTAGCCTTGGATGATCAGGAGAAAATAACTTTTGTTACTTCTACTTGGAATTACTACTACAAGGTGAGGCCCTTTGATTTGAAGAATGCAGGGCCCATCTATCAGAGGATGATGACCAGGATGTTTGAGCCACAGCTAGGAAAAAATATTGAGGTTTATATAGATGACATGGTGGTCAAGAGCAAGTTGGAATCCGAGCACGTTAACGACCTTAGGAATATCTTTGAGATCTTGAGGAGACACAAGCTACGACTTAATGCTTCTAAGTGTTCTTTTGGTGCCAGATCAAGGAAGTTCTTAGGGTACATGGTTACACATTGCAGAATTGAAGTCAACCTTGACCAGATTAAGACAAACAACAATTTATAGCCACCTCGGAATCCCAAAGAGGTCTAGAAGCTAATAGGGATGACTGCTGCTCTAAACTGATTCATCTCCCTGTTTGCAGACAGGTGTAGGCCTTTCTTTCAGTTGTTGAATAAGTGGAAGGGATTTGAATGGGTTGAGGAGTGTGTCATGGCTTTTCGGTAGTTAAAGGAGTATCTTTCTCGGCCACCTATTATGTCTAGACCCGAGGTGGATGATGTTTTATTTGCTTACATTGCAGTGGCCTCCCATGCGGTGAGTTTGGTGCTGGTACAAGTTGATAGTGGTATATAGAGGCTAGTGTATTATGTGAGCAAGTCACTGCATAAGGCCGAGGTTCGCTACCTACCACTGGAGAAGGCCATTTTGGCAATGGTGCATGCTACGCGTAAGCTCCCTTACTACTTCCAATCACACACAATTGTTGTCCTAACCTAGCTCCCACTCAGATCTCTACTTCAAAGAGCTGATTACACATGGAGGATTGCAAAGTGGGGTATGATCTTAAGGGCTTTTAATATCAAGTATATGCCTTGCATCTCTGTCAAAGGTTAGGTCCTCGCCAATTTGGTGGCTGAGTTTGCTAAAACCCTATTAGAAGAGAGAGTAAAGGAGTAGAACCTGGATGGAAAATTAGTTGGTCCAATCTCCTTACAAGAGCCTTTGTCCTGTAAGGTCTACGTTGATGGGGCGGCGAACCATAGAGGATCTAGAGTGGGGCTAGTTCTAATATCTCCTGAGAGGATTACAATTGAGAAATCCTTAAGATTGAGTTTCTTAGCTACAAACAATGAAGTTGAGTATAAAGCTCTACTGGTACGGATAACAATGGTTCAGGAAATGGGTGGAAAAGCAGTGGAAATATTCTCTGATTCAAAGCTAGTAATGGGCCAAGTTCAATGAGAGTTGGAAGCTAGAGATCTTAGAATGTTGGAATATTTGACCTAGGTTAGACACTTACAATCTGGATTTGAATCTTTTAATTTGTCATAAATCCCTAAAAGTAGAAATACACATGCTGACTCTCTTGCCACGCTGGCAATCTCTTCGGCATAAAGTTTGCCTCGAGTGATCCTCGTGGAAGACTTATGTAAACCCACTAAGGTGGAGAAAAATGTGATTCGTGTTCATCAAATAAGGGTGGGTCCTAGCTGGATGGACTCTATCGTGCTAAGATGTCTTACCTGAGAATAAGTCCGAGGCCGACAAGGTACAGAGGAAGGCTCATTGGTTTTGGTTTTCTGAGGACCAAAAGTTGTATAAATGCTATTTTTCTAGACCATATTTGCTGTGCATACACCCTAAAGTAGTTGAGCTACTCCTAGAAGAATTACATGAAAGGTTTTGTGGAAACCACATAGGGGGTAGATATTTGTCTCATAGGGCCCTCACTCAAGGATATTGGTGGCCAAATATGCAGAGGGAAGCATAAGAGTATGTGAAGAAATGTGATCAATGGCAGAGATTTGCTCCAAACATTCACCAACCTAGAGGGATTCTTAATCCTTTGTCCAGTTCTTGGCCTTTCGCTCAATGGGGCTTGGATATTGTAGGGCCTTTCCTTAAGGCAACATGGAATAAAAGATATTTATTGGTCAGCACAGATTACTTCACAAAGTGGGTTGAAACTGAACCATTGGCTAATATCAGGGACGTGGATGCCAAAAGATTAGTTTGAAAAAATATTGTCACTTGGTTTGAAATCTCTCATACACTTATCTCAAACAATGAACTTCAATTTGACAGTAAAGCCTTCAGGAGGTACTGCTGCGACTTGGGAATTACAAATAGGTATTCCACTTTGGCTTATTCATAGGGGAATGGACAGACCGAGGCTATCAATAAGGTCATAATGAGTGGACTCAAGAAAAGATTGGATGATGTGAAGGGAAAATGAGTGGAAGAGTTGTCACACGTCCTTTGGACATACCAGACTACACCCTGTAGGTCCACTGGGGAAATGCCATTTTCAATGACTTATGGGATTGAGGCTGTTATTCCCTTGGAGTCTAGATTCCCCATGCTGAGAACAAGTTCTTTCACTTTGAGTAACAATGATGGGCTACTGGAGATGAGCTTAGACTTAATTGAAGAACGAAGAGAAAATGCCATGGTCCAATTGGCCTATTGTCAACACAAGCTTAAGCAAGGGTATGATGCCAGCGTGAAGCTGAGACCACTGGCACTTGGTGACTTGGTGTTAAGAAAGGTTTTAAATACTGTAAAGAACCCAGCTTGGGGAAAGTTAGGATCCAATTAGGAAGGACCATATAGTATCACATCAGTGGCTGGAAAAGGTGCATATTATCTTGAAGATTTAGATGAAAAAGTTGTACCCCGCAGCTAGAATGTAAACAACCTGAGAAGGTATTATTATTAAGGAAATCTTTCTTTACCATATTTTTGTTCATTAGATTGCGCGTCATGTTTTCTACCATTTGTTTGAATATCAAATAGAACCCCGGTCATGCCAATCTCCTCGGATCACATACTTTGGGTAAATTAATATTCTAAATTATTTCTTCTAAGTATCAAATAGAACTTTGGTCATACCTGGCTCCCTAAACCATGTACCTTAGGTAAATTGATATTTTCAAGTTAGCTCTCTAAGTATTAAATAGAACCTTAGCTATGTCTGGCTCTTTAGACCACATGCATTAATACTTCTTAACATCTATTTAAGCGTTAAACAGAATCTTAGCTATGCTTGGCTCCTCAGACCACATGCTTTAGGTAAATTAATACTTCCTATTATTTTCTTAAATATCAAACAGAACCTTGGTCATGCTTAGATTCTCGTGATGGAAATAAGCATGTACACAGTGGAAAATTAACGGATCTTCTTCATTCTTAATCTATAACATGCACTATGTAAATTTCAGAATTCGAGTATAAGAGAGCGTATCTTAAAGCGGTGAATTTCAAAACAAAGATCGAAGCACTTGAGAATACTTTTAATCTTCACTTCAATTCCACTAATGCTCAAAAAGTGTGGACTCTCAATCAGTTACAAAAGGAGAATTAAAGAGTGACTCACACTCACATACACACCATTTTACAATGATGTTTTTTTCTCTCTAAAAATTTTGTACGTTTTTCCTTTTGTATCTAACCAATTATAATTGGGCTGGAATTTTGGGCCTTTCCAATTGGACTTAAGTGTGTGGCTTGGAGTGGGACCAAAAGGGACCAATAAGACATTAGTTCCAATGGGCCTTGGGCTTTTCTGTCAACTCTTGACAAGTCCAAAGTTACCATTAACTATATTTAATACCACTATATAAATATAGTTGCACTCTAGGCCTTATCTACAAATTATACCCAAGACTTTATTGTACATGCAAACCCTTTCATAAAATATTCATAGTAATACAAAGTCATAAATGTGGACTGCCACTTTGTAGATTACTACATCTTAATTCTTGAGTACCCGGTTTAATCCTTTTAAGTTATTCATCATATATCTATGAAATTCAATTTTATAAGTATATACTTTAGTAATTTCTTACCAAAGTGGTTAGGCCTAACTCTCTAAATAACAAACTCATTAAACTTATCTCAAGAGAATATTTTATATCTCCGTTAAGAGACTATGAATTCTATCTTGAGAATATATGTTCCATCAATACTAAATGTGACTGCCTAACATACTGAGGTTTTGACCGTTACTTTAGATCTCACTCTTGATATATCAAAGCAACCTACACTTTATAATCAAGTCCATTATTCTCTCAAGATTAAGAGTTCATGCAAATATAAGTCGTGAGATTTATTATTCATTTGACAGTCCTTAGGAGAATAATAAATCTCACAGCGGTCCAGTTCAATATGTCTTAACTCTTAAAACATATCAACACATCAACTAGAAGTCTCCACTTCCATGATTAAGACAAATCATCGTAGTTGATATGTTATAGTCTTTGTAGATGAAATGCCCAATTTCATCACCGACTACGAACTATAGTTCTGAGTTTACAAAGAACTTGTGATAGATCTTCTATGACTAAATCACATAAATCACATACTATGCATCTCATGGACTATGTGATAATGTCCGAATATTCATGTTACAATTATTTCAAATAATAATAATAAAACAACTTTATTTAACACAATATTAAGTCATACATAATGTCATACACAATGTCATACTTAATATCATACATAGCGTCATACAATAGGATTTAAGGGCACTAATCCTAACACCTCAGACCACATATCTTGGGTAAATTGATATTTCAAGCTATTTACATAAGTGTCAAACAGAACTTGCATAATATCTAGATCCTCTTAAGTACGTTAACACTTCCTATTGATTATTTAAGTGTCTGATGGGATCAGTCTTGCTGAATGAGATGGATTTTCATTGAAGTGATATGATCAATTGCATGCTTGTAAGTATCACTTAAAGCATTTGAAAGTATATCCATGATCTATTTCAGGTCTGATTATTGTATCCAGGTCTTTTAACTTAGTAATGGGAAGAAACTTAGATGAAGTTTGACATGAATTGGTGTCTTACCATTTATATACATGAAAAGAGTTGTATCTAATTTCCATATTAGCTAAGTGTTAAATAAAATAGAAACTATATCAATGCTTGTGTAAGAATCATAGAAGTAAGGAAAATGTTCATAACTTTCATTAACTAAAGACTCGAAAAGGGGTAGATTGGATACCAAAAGGTAACACTAATTAAAAACTTTGAAAATAAAAACAGTAGCTAAAAAAAAAAAAAAGAAAAAAAAAAAAGAGAACTACACTGGACATTATTTCTTTTTTATTACAATCTTGTCTTTGGGAGGAGCTTTGATAGGCTTTGTGGATGCTACTTCTGAGGCATTAGGGCCCTTGCTTGCAGGATCAACCTTGGTAGGTGGAGGAAGTGTGGCCAGGACAATCTCCATCTTTTTAGGAACTTCTTTCTTGGCAAGGGGATCCTGGGGAGCAGCTGAGGGCTTGGTGGCATCAGGGGCCACTCCTTTAGTCACTTCAACCTTTTTTCCATTCACCTCGGGCTGCTCGGCCGTTTTTGGAGGGTTGCCTGAGGAGGGAGGGACCTTATTAGGGCTTCTCTTCTTAGGATCTGCCACCTCAAGAGGGGTGTCTGCCTTGGAGTTGCTAGAGGAGGAGGCATGAATGGCTTGAGGGTAGTAGACACTTTCTGCCTTCCTAAGTACAGAAGAAGCCTCAACCTGAGCTTGGTTGAGAGCTTCATTCCATACTTGGAAGCAATAAGTCCTACATACCCCTGAGACCTCAGCCCTAAGGGCATCCTTGGTCTTACCCACTCCTATATCATATCCTTGTTACTCGGCCTCCTCCCTAACTTTCTCTGCCTCATCCTTGGCCTTCTCTGCCTGAGTTTTGGCATTTTTGACCTCCTTTAACTTTTTCTTTATGGCAATGATCTGCTTTTTAAAGGCTGCTAGCTAGTCCTCAGCATTATAAAGAAGTATCATTTGGCCTTCAGCTTGCCTCTCAACACTATCCAAGGCAGCTGCAGCACTTTTTCTTTCCATCTCCTCCTCAATTAGCTTGCTTTTAAGGTCTTGAATGCTTTTTTCAGCCACGTGGAAGGCATCCACGGTCATTATCCTTCCCCCCTTTTCTTCCTTCATCTTTCGATGGGAATAATTCACCATCTCCTTGGCCTTAAATATGGCCTGGAAGGGAAGAGAAGACTTACCGTGGCTAGGTCCCTTTGTAGTCTGAGGAAGACCTCATGCTGCTTCATGGATCTAAGGTTAGCCATGTCCTTGGGAAGCAACAAGGAGTGCTTTGCGGCATCAGCAACATACCTAGCTGTGCCTTACTAGAAGTCTCGGATGGAGGCATCACTAAGAAAGGGATCTCCATCCAACTCCATGCGTGGGGCCTAAGCTGGGGCTGCAGCTCGGTGGTCACCCATTCTTTCTCCCTTTTTGGCTGACCTCGTTTGCATCCCTCTGGGTTGCTTGGCCCCCCTTTGGGGCTCAATCTCTTGGGAAGGTTGGGGTCTCCCAATTTCTACCACTTCCTTGCCTTTTTCTTTTCTTTTCCTTTTATGGTTAGCTGGATCAGCTCGAAGGGGTTAGGTGGGTGGAGGAGTGGGAAGCTTTGTCTGGGCCACCTTCTCAGGAGTGTCCATCCCTGGCTAGGACTCCAGCAATTCGTGCATGGTGGACCTCAATTTTCATTGGATCCTTATGTCGTCTGGTATAGGAGTAGATCCTCGATGGTGGCTGGATTGGGATGGAGAAGAATACCTGAGATCACTAGGTGAAGTGTCTGAGGACAACGGTTGATTAAATACCTCGAAGTCGTCCTCGAAAGTCAGACACTTCAACTATTTCTTCTTCTTCTTCCTTTTCCATGATGATGGGACGGGAAGAGGAAGCCTTTACCTTGGGTATACCTTCGAGTATGGGGTTGGTGATGAGAACGCCTTCTGGGATTGGGCCAATGATCAAAAAGCCAGGGGTAGCAATGCTGATTCGGTGTAGATGTGGGTCCTTTGCCTTGATTATGCACTTTGGCACTTGGAAGCTCTTGGAAATGGGAATGTAATCCAAGATCAAGTGGGCAGCCCTTAGTTGTCCGTCTGTGTGGACAAACACCTCGGCTTTTAAGATTTTGTCCAAGCTTTGCTGGTTCACTAGATCGAAATTGGGAATGGCAGTGTTCTTGTCTGCAAAACCATTAGGAAGAGCAGAAAAATATCATTAGTAAAGAATAATGCAAATCAAAGAAAATTTCATGTACAAGTACAAGTAAAAGAAAGAACATAAAGGGGGTAACTTTAAAATAACCATCCTAAGTCTTAAACCCCACCTGGTTGCCCTTCTCTTGTTGGGCAGGGGAGGCCATCGTGCCATTCCCCTGACATGATCACGAAATCCTTTTTGAGGCCCTTGTTGGATTCGGGGAGATATTGAATGAGCCTAACCTTGGGGTACCTAGATTTTAGGTAATACCCCTGTCCCATTAAGTGATGAAGGTTGTAAACCCAATTGACATCGTGGTGTGTGAGGTTTAAGTCCATCCTCTCATTAAGGGCATCTACAGAACCTAAGATTTTGAACATGTTGGGCGCACACTAGGTGGGAGCTAACCTATGGGCCCTAAGGTAGTCCCTAGTAACAGTACCCATAGGGATTCTCATCCCTCCTTCTATGAAGGCAATCATTGGGATCACCACTTCTCCCTCTTGCCTTTTCTCATGCCATTCCCCTTCCTTACAGTACCTAATGCCTACTCCTGAAGGAATCCTATACAGAGCTTTAAAACTCTCTATTCCCTCCTCATAATCTACCAAATAAGCGAATCTACCCATTACTAAGAAAGACTTGGATGTACTAAGAAGATAGAGAGAGGAAAGAAGAGCCGAGGAGGAAAAGACAAAAATAAAAGAAGAGTGTATAGAAAAATAAAGAGTAAAAGTTTATGAAGACTTATAGAAAGAATAAAAGTGTCCTCGGATAGGCTTTTGGTATTTGTAAGGGCACAAGTGAGCGGGGAGAGTTTGTAGGTTTAGTGTATGTGTGCTAAAAAGAAATGAGTGCTAAAGTGAGATGAATGATTGATTTGAGTGGTATTTATACCAAAGAGGGAGTGACAGGCTGGAAATTCCCGCTCGGTTCCCAACAAAATCCTCAGCCGTTGGATTCGTATCGCACCGTAAAATGTGAGGGCAAAAAGCAGTAAAAATTTAATGAAGGCGCGTCACGTGAGCTGAAGTGTCAGGAGCATGACTTAGGCAGTTAAAAAGACACCTACAAAATCAGAGGTGATATGTAATAAGCACAGGGAAAATATAGTGACATCGAAATCCTCCTTTCTTCTAGAGGAGCCAAAAAGAAGAATCTTGAAGGGCTATTGTAGGGGTATGGGGCCCAAGAGCTCATTATCTATGTATATATTGGACCTGGGGCCCAATTCAAGGACGTGAAGTCATCCGAGGAGCAGTAAACATTGTCAGGGGAGTTCGTGTTAGTAAATGAAGAAGTTAGTTTTGGTCATAAGGGCCCAGGAGGGTAGTCCGAGGATGAATACTTCCTCGGCTGAGATAGGACGAGGTCAAAAGGTATGGTCTGACACCAAGAGCAACGTCCCAAATGATTCTATTGATGAGGATAAGTATCTAGAAGGAATAGGACAAAAGAAGGCCATGAAATATCTCAAGGGAAAGCTGCTACCACCGTATTAAATGCTCAACAGCTAACTCTTTGGCCGCATTAATGTGGAAGTAATACTTAAACAGGGGTTTTCAACCTTTCAGCTACTACACAAAGATTTCAAGAAGGTGCTGATGGGATAAGTATCAACACTAACCATCTAGTCTGAGCGTGGAGAGTGGAGATGAAAGGAGAAGATAGTATAAAGGAAGAAGAGGGCAATGAGGCAAAGGGATCAAGAAATGAAGGGAAAAAGACTGTAGCAATCAAGAATTGTATTTGTAACCAAACATAAGAAAAATATATAAGAACTAATCTCCTTAGACTATGCCGTGGATGATTTTCTTTAGTGTAAACTTGTTTGTCTTCATTCTCTTGTCATCTGAATCCACTTTAAAGGTTGTCTGATCTATTAAAACCCAGTTTTCCAACCCACTCTCTACAAATTCATTGTATTGGGTTTTTTGGGCCTAAGTCGATCTACCTTTTGGGCTAGGGACTCAAATCTGGTCCTTACAAGTAGGGGTGTCCAACCAGACCCGGCACCCGCCCTACTCGCCCAACCTGGCCTAAAAATCGACCGACCAGACGCCAGTGATGGTCAGTGGTGGGTCTTTGTCCCCAAAACCTGATAACGACGGGTCGAATAACGGGTTTGAACATAAAAACCGAGATCTAAACTGATCCGAACGTCTGTGCACTGAAAAATTAGTTTTTCTCCACTAATGGGTGTGTTTCACCGGTCATTTTGTCCGATAAGTTAAGATTAGGCCTTATCTCTTCGAGATCCACTGAGATCTTGGTGAGATTCGGTGAGGTCTCATCGAGATTCGAACTATTCTCTTTGAGATTCATCGAGATCTCGCTGAGGTCCGGCGAAATCTCGTTGAGTTCAGCTTGATCTCTTGGAGATCCAGCTAGATCTCAGCAGATTCGGACCAATCTCAACCAAATTTGGTGGTTTCTGTTGAAAATCTGGCATAGTTTCAAAATTTTCAATTCCAATCGAGGACCGACCGGTATCGGAGGAAGTCCAACCACCCAACCTGATTCCGTTCACTGGTCGGTGGCGGGTCCAAAAATGAGAGACCTAAACTTATTGGGTTGGTTCTCGGTTGGGCACAAACCCAACCCAGACCGACCTGTGGATAGGCCTACTTACAAGTAGAATTTCCTAACAATATTTTTAAAATAACCTTGATTCTTTAAGATTTTTGTTTCTCGACGGGTTGGTACCTCTTGATATTTTTAACAAAGACATCTAGGTTCAAATCCCCCCACCCTCGACTATCAAATTATCTATAAAAAAAAAAAAAACTCTTGATTCATTATTCTCTTTCCTATGAAAGAAATCAATTATATTATTCAAAACCCAATTTTTGTGAGAAATCTATGTTTCTTTTTTGAATTCCTACTTAGGATATTAGAGAAAATTGTGTAAATTATAATTTTTACAAACTACATAGGAATGAAATATTGATTTAAAAAAAAAAAACTTAATTGATCATATAAAATATATTAGATATAAAAGTTGTGAGAATCATTAAATTGATTGATTTTATATTTTTTTGGGATGCTTTATGTGTAGAATATGTTACTTTGGAGTTTTCAAGTTATTCTCATAACAATTTAAGTAATTTAATAGATAATAAATTCTTGCGTAATTTGAAATCTATGAATTTATATACCAGTAAAATTGGCATTGGCTAGCCCCTAGCCCTTGGAAAATTCTTAGATACTCTTGGAGCATGGAGAAATAGTTCTCTCTCCTCTCACATTCATGGTGGAACTCACTATAAATTTAATGAGTGGATCTCACCATGAATGTGAGAGAATGGAGCATTATTCTTTGTGCTCTGGAAGTAGGCCCTAGACAATTGCAACAAGAATTTAGATATTTAATTGCAATTTCTCTAAATGACTAAATTGTGATTGTGTTGGTTAAGTTGACATATCTCTAGTCAAAGAATAATGCTACAATTACAAACTATTTTACAACATTCTTACAAACCGTTGATGTGCTAGCTTCTTATTGGTTTTCATCTAGATCCACTATTAATATCACTTTTTCATTTACCAATAACTACTGTCACTCACTACATTAGCATTTTGTAAAAAGGTTTGTATCTCTAGCATTACTCTTAGTTAAGAGTAATGTTATAGTTATAAACTATTTTACAATATTTTTACAATCCGTTGATGTGGTTAACTTTTTATTGATTTTCATCTGGCCCTTATTAAGGTCACTTTTTGGGTGGCTTTGGTATATTTCTTGTTTTAGAATATGTTGATTATATACGTTATACAGTATAGTGGGAAACGTTTAGATACACATGATTCCTTGGTGACTATGTCAATGTAATGGACATGCTTAGGAGTATGGAATCATAACAAATCTTTGTATTTCCTTTCTTGTCATGCTATTTTTTTACCCACTTTGTTTACTAAGTTGCATTTTACTATGGTTTCAGTTCATATTCAATTCGATAAATGCCAACATTGGTGGAAGAGAAAGACCCGCTATTTGGAAATTTCCTAGTGCCTCTTGTCTTAATTATCAACTTTTTTTTAAAATATTTTTTTTATCAAAATAATATTATTCAAGGATAGCATTACCTGAATTCATGCTATAGCTATAGTATATTTAAATTTCAAAACTATTTTGACTGTGGCGTTTGGGCCCCAAGCTCATGTCATGTTGGATAATTTCTAAGAAGTTGTCGTATATATTGTACTTTGGGAATGTAATGTTTTATGTTAGCCAATATGCTTGGGCTATGTGAAGAAGAAATGTTGAAGAATGATTAAGTAGATTATGTGTAAATCATCATTAAGGTAATTGGGCAACCGATTTTGGAAAAGTATGACTATATTTTTATAGGACAAAATTTAGTTACAAAATTAGTTGTAGTTTAAGATTATAATTTTACTCAATATTTTTTTATTAACGGTGAATTTTGACAAATCCATCATTACTCTATTGGATTACATTTTCTTCTTATATCCTTCATGCTTGCAAAATTTTTAGAAAATTAAAGATTAATAGCAATATCATCAATAAATTGTTTGAATTGCAAGTTTTTGTAGTTTAAAATTATGCATAAAATATAAATTTATAAATCATATAGTATATAGTAAATAATATTTGATTGACACAAAATTTGACATGAGTATTGAGAGCGTAAAGAATATGCAATTTAACAGTTAGATTTTTAAAATATGGAGTAATGTTTATTTTATTGAGTAAGATTGTAACCAAAGGTTATAACTAATTTTGTAACTAAACTTTGTCCATTTTTGTAATACGCCTTGAGATTCTATTCTATCAACTTATGGGTTGAACATCCTTTTGGATTCTAGAAATTTGTTTGTTTCATTGGAAAACCTTCTATAAAGATAATGCTTCAGATTTTCTAGTATTTGGAAGTATAGAAAAAATCGGTCAACAAAAAACTATTTTGGTCAATGAAAAACAAGCTCTTTCTCTCTCTCTCTCTCATACTGCTTAAACCCCTATAAATATTCTCTTTTGTTTGCTGTGGGAAACAATAATTGGTTTGGCGCTCTTTCACTCTTTCATGATAAGCACTCTCAAATCTTCTTTTCTCTTCCCTTCACTTTTTCTCTTTTTTCAGTTCTCATGCCCACATTGTCACTCTCTAGTCTCTTATGTTAGAAAATTTGGTTTTGTATCTCATACAAAACACACAGCAAAAGAAAAAATCACGGATCTACTTCATTTATGAGAGATAACATGTAACCTTGAATTCTAGAACAAAGAATAGGAAGTGTATGCAGTGAAATTCAAAACCAAGACTTGAGAATACCTTTAATCTTCATCTCAATTCCACATGGTGCCCAAGAAGTGTGGTCTCTCAATCAATCCTTTTGTATGTTGATTCTCAAAGAAAATTCTTCTTCTTCTCCTTGTGGAGAAAAACTGATTTCTTTTCATTTCTTCATACGTACATTCTAACTACCTTGGTAGTTTCTTTATTTAATAACTCTTATTAAATAAAAACTTATTCTCTAATTTGGTTAGCCTTTTGAGCCTACCTAATTAGGCTTTAGTTTGTAGCTTGAGATGGGACCAGAGGGAACAAATAAGACTTTATCTCCAATGGGCCTTGGGCTTATTTGTCAACTCTTGACAAGTCCAAAGTTATCATTAATTATATATAATACTACTATATAAATATAATTGCACTTTAGGTCTTATTAATAAATTATATCCCAAGACTCTAATAATATCATTTGACCCCTCCATGAAATATTCATAGTGAACAAAGTCATAAATAATTGTCACTTTGTAAACAACTATTTTATTCTTGAGTATCCGGTTTAATCTTTTAGTTATTCACATTTATTTAAATTTGCAAGGTTGAATTTAATCAACCATCTTGTTGGCTTTATTCCGTGCCAAATTTACTTGTATTTTAGCATTTAGTAATCCTATATTTAAGTAGGAATCTTGTAAGGGTAGTGAGTGAGAAAGTGTGAAGAAATGCTTAAGATTGTGCAAAGAAACAGGGACTCGCGACTGGATTTCACGGGTGGCTTGCGGCTTGCAAGTCACTAGAAGTTGCACACGTGCCAAGCATGCCAGAAGTTGAAGAGTCGTGCCAACTGTTGCATTACAGGACAAAAGTCCCAGGCTGGCTAGGTCGTTAGCTCGCAGCTTGAACTCACGACTCGATCAAGTCGCGAGGCCAAGCCACCAACTTGCCCTGTTTGGAAAAAACTGACGTTTCACATTCCTTTCTCATCCTAGTATAAATACCCCTCATTCCCACGAAATGTAGAGAGCTTCTAGAGAGAATTTTGAGCAAGAAACCCTAGAGAAAACAAGATTGTCTTATCCACAATCTTCACCTAAGAGACTCTTCAAATTCATCTACTCGCTTCCTCTCTATTGATACATTTTTGAGAGGTTCTTGACCAAATCCTTTTCTCACCATACCTACGTCTGTTAGAAGGTCTTTTGGTGCTAAGGGAAGTAGTTTGGAAGGGACCAATGACTATTGGTTGATGCTATAGTTTATAGTGAAATTCGGTAAGCTAGAAAAGAAAAAGGTTCGGCGCAACCTCGTTGGAGTAAGAAACTTAGAGGGCTTAGGTACCTGGGTAGATTAGGCTTGGAGGGTCTATTACTGTTCATGTATCCCAACTACATTTTCTAGTGGATTATTGACCGCTTAGAGGGCGGCGGAGAGGTTTTACGCCAACGGCTTCAGTTTCCTCTTCGATAATACATCGTGTGTTGTCTTTGTGTTTGCATCTCTCTTCGCTTTATCTTTACCTGCTGTGATTGTGATTATTTATGGTTAAGATTTTTTATCAACTCTGTTATAAGCTTGTTATTATCTTCCGCACATATATTGTTTGATATAAAACTTGAATTGGTAATTTGTTGTTTGGGGGTCTAAACATTTTTAGTATTTTCAACGCTATTTGAACTTTCAATTGGTATTAGAGCAGGTGCACGTGTTGTGGTTTAAACACCCTAATGCGATCCTTGACCCCTCATTGAGATGGATAGGTCTCAATCTCTAAATGTGCCACCATTTTTTAATGGAAATAATTATGCATTTTGGAAAGTCTGAATGAGAGCATTTTTATGTTCTATTGATGATGTTATATGGGATGTAGTTGAATTTGGTTGGACTAAGCCGGAGGCTGCCAAATCCACATGGGATAAGGCAGCACTTGCGGTGGCTAATGCTAATAGTAAAGCTTTGAATGCCATTTTCTGTGGTGTCTCTCCAGAAAAATTTCACAAGATTTCACATATCACTATTGCTAAGGAAGCATGAGAGATTCTGGAGACTACCTATGAAAGAACAAAGAAGGTGAAAGACACCAAACTACAAATGTTGGCCACTTGCTTTGAGGAGCTTAGGATGAGTGAGGATGAGTCCTTCGACTCTTTTTATAGCAAGTTGAATGAGGTGGTTGTTGGCAAATTTAATTTGGGAGAAAAGACGGAGGATTCTAAAATTGTAAGGAAGATCCTTCGGTCACAATCGGAAAGTTTTCGTGCCAAAGTAACAGCTATTGAAGAGAGTAAAGATCTTGACGACATTAAAGTTCAAGAGCTAGTTGGCTCTTTACAGACATATGAATTGTCACTGCCTACGCAGAAGAAGAGCAAATCTCTCGCTCTTAAGACAATAGATGAGAGGGTGGTGTATTATGAATCTTCAGAAGAGGATGTAGTAGAAAAAGATGTGGCGTACCTTGTAAAGAATTTCTGAAAATTCTTGAAACTCAAGAACGGTGGGAAATTTGGTGACAAAGGAAAATTTCAGAATTCCAGTAAGGAGAAAAGAGAATTCGGAAGGAACGATGGTAGAGAACTCCAATATTCTCAAGGAATTACATGCTTCAAGTGTAATGGACATAGACACTTCAAAAAGGAATATCCCAACTATTTGAAGTCAAAGGGCAAGTTCTATGCCACTACTTTAAGTGACTCAGATTCATCGAATTTTGATTCGGAGGAAAGTTGTGACGGAGAAGGAAACTACTCCGCATTCATGACCATTGCACATATGGAATCCTCAGATGATTTGGGTACACTTGTGAAGGAGCTTGATGAGTACTCTGATTTGGAGTCTATTGGAATAGTTGAGGAGTCTAAAGATGAGGAAGTTGGAGAAGCAGTGGGACTGCAAGAGACTTACAACTCACTCCTTGAGAAGACCGGTGAATATCTAAGGTGGCTAACGCAGCCATTAATAAAATGAAGAGGGCCGAGGAAGAGTACAAAATTCTTCTAGTGCAGTACAAAGAGGCTAAATGTGAAGTGGAGAAAATGAATTGAGAGCCATTAGAAGCTTACACAAAAATTCGATTCCTTAAGCATGAAGTGCTTCAAGCAAATGCTAAGGTAGACCGTGTCTCCTCCAAGAAACTTAATGAAATGCTTACTCATCAAAAATCAGTCTCAGACAAGTCTGGAGTGGGATATACCGGAGGGAGTAGCTCATCAACCAATGTTACCAAAGAAGTGAAGTTTGTGAAGGCCAAAGAGCCAATTGTAGAAGAATCTATTCCAAATAAGGTTAAGATTGAAAAGAAGAAGAATATGACTGATCAGTAGATTTTCAATACAGTCCATAATCCATCAGAAGCCAGACATGAAGATAGAGGAAGATCACTTCCAAGATTACAATGAGATCCTAGAACGAATCATATTTGTCACTATTGCGGACTGCAAGGGCATACCAAACCCAACTGTCATAAACTGAGAGCTTTAAATAATACAAGCACTCCTCGATCATGAGGAAAAAGAAATGACAAGAGGTCTTGGGGTGGTGAGCAAACAAGAAGTCAAAACCGTGATCCTAGAATGATGGACATGATGAAGATGATTGGTGCCTTCACAAATTGCTTGGAAAGCTTCATAAAGAGGTTTGACAGTCCTAACTTTCGTACCCAATCCGTCAAGGATATCACCCCAAATGCACGTGACATGTGGGTGACAAAGGTTACTTATGCATAAGCATCATAACATGTCCATGCATCAATTCTTCCTATGCTTTGTGAATATGTTTGGTTGTATGCTTTTTGCTTCTATCTATTTGAATTGTTGTGTGTTTATTTGTTTCATTTTAAAATGTTTTTATTTTGTTTTTGATCAATCTTTTATTACTTTTATGTCAAAAATGCAAAAACACATAAAAAGTAGAAAATCCAAAAAATTTGATCAACTTTGTTGAGTTCTGTCTCAAAGCATGTTTTGTCTTGTACCTTTGTACTAATGGCTTTGTGCATATACAAGCCTAGCTTGTCTCATATGCACTCATATCTTTGTGGGAAAAATCTTGAAATCTTTGTGATTATTGTAAATAGATCTTCAACATTGTCATGAATAATTAGTGAATGATTTTGTTGATCTTGAGACATGCATAGACTTGTGCCTATATATCTTTCCACTTTTATTTTTATTGCTTTTAATTAAAGAGCTCACCAAATGTAATTCTCCAAATGAAAAGAGATATTGAGCTGCAAAAGTCTGTTGCACATACTAGTATTTGACTAGGAAAAAGGAAAAGTGACCAAAATAAAATATATGATGCCTAAAAAGCCAAAGGCTAACTCATCAAATTGAAATATTAAAAGTTTCAGGCATTGATCTCACAATGAGATATGTTGATTCAAAAAGATCAAATGATGATGTATTCGGAGTCAAATGAAAAGCATCAAAGAAATGTACTCAAGTTTATGTGGGAGGTCATATATGCACATTTCTATAATTGAGATGGATCACATTATCTAGTGCTAGTTGTATATGCCTTGATTGAATTGTTCATTGAAGCTTCACATTAGAGTAAGGACTATTTCACCTTTGATATTCACACACAACATACAAGTCTATGTTCAATGAATGCCATATTCATTTGTGTGATTGTACTTGTTTAAATGTGTTTTCACAAGCTCAATCCATGTTGATCAAATACAAAAAGATTTTTGAGTGTTTTAGCTTGTTTTTGGAAAGTATTTTGTTTTACAAAAATGTCAAAAATTTCAAAAACAGTGTTGCCCTATTTTGGCGACTTACTCACGGGTTGGTTTAGTCGCATATCCCAGTCGCGAGCTCACTTTGAGATTTTTCACGGCTCACTGGTAAGTCAAGGTCTCAGTCGTGAAAAATACTTAGAAAATTTTTCAAAATTTGAGTTTTTATGATTTTCGCGGCTTAGTGTGGCGACTTGTTCGTGGGTGAAAGGTCTAGTCGCGAGGGTACACAGAGATTTTTGCAGCTCCCTTGGCGACTATCTCGCGAGTAGACCTTCCAGTCGTGAAAAACACTTAGAAAAATATTTCAAGATTCTTTTCTTTTAAGTGTTTCGCGACTTACCTGGTGACTGACTGGCGACTTGCCCCAATTACGGAAAACGTGTGTTTTGCGTTTTATAGACAGTTTTTCAAAAAATTTTTAGTTTTCCCTCGAATTTCAGTGACAGTTCATTGTCTTCCCCAAAATATCTCTCTCAAACACTTCGTGTCTCTTTTGAAAAAACTTCCATTTTTGCATCATGTCTACTTCAAACATTAAGAAAAAGATATGGGTTTTCCTTCCCTCACTTCATTCTTACTGTTTTGATCTTTATTTTCTTGATTTGTGAGATGTAATTGTGTTCTGCAAAATAATGTGTTCGAACATGGGTTTGCCTATAATGTTGGGTATGTTTGTTTGGGATTGTTTCTCTTGTTGCTGAGTTTATTTAGTGTCATGTTTTTGCGTCAGGTTGCTAGTCCTTGTTCTGAGCATTGACATTTGATAGAGTCTTTACTCTTTGGGCATATGGGTTTAGGGTTTTCTATGTTTCACTTTGAATGTGGTTTTGGGTTTATCAGAATGTATGAGTTTTTGTTGTGTGTGGCAAGCATTGTTTTGTTTTTAAATCACCATATCATGTGTATGCTGCTGCCTTGGGGTTTTTCTTGCACATTTCATACTCATTATGTCATGTTTCATTAACATATGCTCTCATTTGTATGTATGTGATTTACACAGTCTTTTTCTAGTTATTTAATGCTTGCTCCTATCTGCATCTATACAGATTAAACTTGTTTGTTTTGGTGAAGTTTTGATTTGATATATCCATCTTTTGGTTATCAACTGTGCTTGGTTTGTGTGCTGACTTGACACTCTGTTACTCTCTTTGTAACTATCTTGTTACTAATATGTGTGCATTTCCACGTATTGTGTTTTGCTCTTGTTGTGGCCCTTTCTGCTTGTTTACAGATGGCCCCATCTCCTACAAAGAAAAAGACCTCTGCTAAGAAATACAATAAAAGGCTGAAAATGGATCTTAACCTATTTAGGTTAGTTCAACACTTTGAAAGATATAGGGACTCTTCCTTAAGAGGAACAATAATCTAGGAAAGATTTGTTGATTTAAGGGATTTAAAAGACACTTTATTCCAAGCTGTTTTGAGGGTAGAGGTTGGGAAAAATTGCTGAGTGACCTACCTCCTGTCTGTGAGCCTCTAATCAGAAAATTTTATGCAAATGTTGTGATAAGGGAGGAGGAGTTGAGTTGTTGGGTGAGAAGAAAGGAATTCACCTTAGATGCTCATGACATTGATGAGGTTCTAGGGCTTGAGGGTTTAGAGGATTATGAATTCACTAATTACAAGGACAGAATGCTCTCTCTAGACACTGTCTAGACCAGAATTGGTGGAGTTAAAGAAGGAAGATGCCTCAACACTAATGCCTTCCCAGTTGACATGAGGTGTCTGACCATAATCATGATGTTCAATTTATATCCTATAAGAAAGATGACTACCCTTACTAATGCCAAAGCTATCTTCCTCATGGAGCACAAGGAGAAAACCTTCATTGACATCAGCTCTCACATCTTTGACACTATAGTGGATGAGACTAGAACCACTTCTAGGCCCAAGCTGATCTTTCCCAGCCTTCTTATGAGGCTTTTCAGACTAAAAGGTGTTGAGATCCCTCAAGATATCAGTCTCATGGCTTCTCTATCAGCCATAAACAAGTTTACTCTCACAAGGATACAAGTCCTTATTCCAGGAGATGAAAAGGAGGGTGACCAAGGAGAAGGTGATCCTATGGAAACTAAAGCAGAGGCTGCATGACAGATTTCCACACCCAGAAGCAGAGCTAAGAGGAGCAGGGCTTCTACTTCATCAGCTGTACCTCCTGATGCATTTTAGATCATCTTGGAGAGGCTTGATACACTCAGAGAGGTTCAAAATCAGCATACTGAAAGGATGACAGCAATGCAGGATCAGTTTGATGTACTTTCAGCTAAATTTGACAGTGATAGGACATATGTGTTTTCACTTGTTAAGAACATATGTCACTTATTTATGTAAATTGGCTAATCTTTTGACAAAATGCACTCTACTTGTAATTGGGTAGTTCTAGGTGTTTCTAATACTTCAAGAAACAAGGTTTCAAGATCAAGTGTTGAAGTCATCAAGTCTGTCCAAGAAAAACAAGCAGAAGTGCAAAATCATTAAATCTTGACACCTGTTCGATAGCTCTTCGACACCTGTTATCTGTCGAGAATTATAAAATCAGATTTTCTGATTTGATTTCTTGGGATCTTTAAATATGCTTTTGGGCCTTCTTTTCTGCAAACCCTAAACATATAAAAGGATTGTTTTAAGAGTCGTTAAATTGTACACAAGTTGCAAAAGCATTGAGCAATCTCTGTTCAAGCAAATTGTGATCAAAGACGAAGTTCTTGACCTAGTTCATCTTCTTTGAAGAAGTTGCTGTGTATTTTGCACCAAAGGGTTTTGTGACCAAGCATTTTCCTGATCTTCATCGTGTAGGATGAACTGAAGAATTTTGCAGCCAACCTCTCCTTCTAAGTTGGTGTTTGAAGTCGTGTGATGGGATCCGCGCATTGGTTAGTCACGTACTTGGGAGCCGTGCATCAAAGGTGGGAACTGTCGCTACAGATCGAGTCTAATTGGGTATTGGGGTAAGGGTTCAACTGTAAATTGGTAAGGTACTTGAGATTCTTTTACTTATAATTGCTTGATTTGATAATAGTAGAGTTTTGGGAGTGGTGACCTGAAAATCACTCAGTGGGGTTTTTGCCGCGAGGTTTTTCCCTATTCGTAAACAAATCGCCGTGTTTTTTATTTTGCTGTTGCTTATTTAGGTTATTGGTAATTTGTTTATGTTTCCACGCGTTAGCATGATTAATTGATTAATTAATAACTTGGCTAATTAATTAATTGGTATAATCACAAGGGATCATTCAGATTGTGTCCTATCAAGTGGTATCAGAGTAGGCACACTCTGTTTGGGTTTAATCTTTGCTGTGTTGATCCATTGCCTGTTTGTCATGGATAGAGGACAGTTATTAATTATACCTCCTTTATTTGATGTTACTAACTATGCATACTGGAAAGTACGCATGAGAGCTTTCTTATAGTCTTTAGATAAGAAGGTGTGGCAAGTTGTAGAGATTGGTTGGACCAAGCCAAAAGAAGAACCAGCCGATTGCTATGATACCAAGATCAAGGCGGTAAACTTCAACAACAGAGCGTTAAATGCTCTATTTAGCGAGGTCACCAATGAGGAGTTTAAGAAGATATCCTCAACCGAAATTGCTAAGGAGGTGTGGACCATCCTCCAGACAACTTATGAAGAAACAAAGGCTGTCAAAGATTCAAAACTTCAGAGGCTCACTACAAGCTTTGAAGAGATTAAGATGGAGGAGGATAAGTCATTTGATGAGTTCTATGCCAAACTCAAGGACATAGTGAACTTAGCCTTCAATCTTGAGGAAACCATCCCTAAACCCAAGTTTGTAAGGAAGGTGCTCAGATCTCTACCTGAGAGATTCCATGCCAAGATTACGGCAATAGAAGAATCAAAGGATATTGACAAAATTCCTTTGACTGAGCTAGTTGGAAACTTGCAGACCTACGAGCTACAACTATCTAGGATTGGCAAGTCGGGTAAAAGCAAGAGCATGGCCTTAAAGGCAAAGAGCAGTGATACAGATGAGTCTTCCGATGATGAAGATTCCAAGATGAAGTCCTACATTACAAGACAGTTCAAGAAGTTTATGAAGAATGCCAATGGGAGGAACTTCGACAAGGACTGTAGATAATCCAGTTCTTCTCAGTATAAAAGCCAAGACAAAGGGAAGAAGGATACTAAAGATAGCGATCAGTACACTATTCCGGCTAGACCAAAATGTTTTGGATGTCATGGTTTTGGTCACATGAAGCATGAATGCCCTATGTATCTCAAAAGTATTGGGAAGAGTAAGGCACTTGCGGCAACCTTGAGTGACACTGAGCCCGAAGATGATTCCGACAATGAGGATGACGGAATTTTGAATGCCTTCACTGCCACAGTCAGTCCTACTGAAGGGATTGTTGAAGATATGGACGAAGAAGAAGAACTGGTGGAGTCAAAATTCGAGAAGATGGATGATTAAGATGATATCCATTCAGCCTATGAGAAGCTTTACAAGCTCTCTGAGAAGCATGAGAAATTGTATAGGCTGGCCACCAAGAAGCTCAATGATGTGGAACTTGATCGTGAAGAGCTGTCCACAAAGTTTGATGAGGCGAATCAAACTATTGGTGCACTGAGGTTTGAAAACAATTTCTTGGCCGAGAAGACCAAGAAGCTTGAAGCGGAGCTGTTTCAAGTTAGAGCTCAACTGGAAAGGACTTTAAGTGCAAAGCTTAATGAGATGCTCAGCAATTAGAAATCTGCTTCGGATCGAACAGGCTTAGGGTATGGTCTTTCTTTCTCTAATACTGCTTTTACTAGTAATACTATTTTTGTTTCTCCTGCTAATAACACTGAAATTAAGAACATTGATGTTAAAACTGAATTAGCTAGTGAGAACTTAGACAAGGGTAAATCTATCTTAGGAGCACCCCCTAAGCAAGATAAGAAAGATGCTAATAACCCTAGGGCTAAGAAAGCTAACTCTCAGAAGCCTAAACAAAAGAAGCAGCATCTCTGTCATCATTATGGAGCTGCCGGTCATACTCGACCAAATTGCTACAAGTGGCTAGCTACTCAACAGAGCAACGGCATGATAGCATCTAGAAGCCAAAATCAACTTCAATCCTCTCTTGCTCCTCTTGGAGATCTTCTAAAAGCCCTTATGTTCCTTTCGAACTTGACCGGTTTCAATTCTTCCCCCTCACCACCGGTTTAAGGTTTTAGTCAAAGGAAAGGTTCTTCCAAGGTGTGGAAGAAAAAGGACTTTAAGTGATTTCATTACTTTCTTTTCCCTTGTTTTTTTCTTGTTTGTTGCATTGCTTGTGTGTTTTGCATTTTTGTTAAGTTACTCTAGTTTTATGCTTTGCTTTGTCTAACATGTTTTTGTGTGTTTACTTTTAGTTTTGTTTATTTTGTTTTTAATATAAAAATAAAATATAAAATAAAAAATCAGAAAAATACAAAAACAATGTGTGTTTTGTGTACTTTGGTACTTGTGTACCTTGGATGGCCAATGAAACAGAGTTTTTCTAAACTTTGTATCTTTTGTAACTTAGATAAGCATCTCTATGCACAACTAAGCAAGTGAGTTTTGTGCCTCTTGTTTGTGATAAGTAAGATTAAGTTATCTCTTAAACTTAACACTTATATCACTCTTTTTGACGGGTAGAACTAGAAAATCCTAAGAGAAAGGCATAAATAACCATCTCACCACTGTTGCTCGCCAATCATAATATGACACCTGTATACTTTGGTATAGCAAAAGTGCAGTATCAAAGACATTCGTATGCTTCGGCATAGTAAAAGTGTGATGTCAATTGCTTAACATCTTGGGTATTTCTTTTCTCTCTTTCTATGCCCATGTATGATATGCTAAAAATAAAAGAAAATATGCAAAGAAAATAAAAAACAAAAAGATCAAAAATGCTTTAAATATGGTTGCAAGCATGTAATTTAAGAGATGTGGGAGTTATAGGATGTACCTCGAAAGTGATGGTCCCTATCAAACAGTTATGATTGTGTGTGAGTTAAAGTTATTTTCTCATATCTCAGATCGTCATAACATGTATACACATATGCAATCTTGCAATGTTTTTCACACACAACACGCAATATTCTTTGCTACTTTTGATACATGTGCAGGTACAATGTGATTTGGCCATCACAAGTGTTTACATGTGCTAATGTATGCTCACTAAATTGTCTTGACTTGTTTTTGAAAAATTAAATTGGTTAGACTTGTTTAGTGTATGTATGTGTTTTTGAGGATCCATGTGCTTAATTCTTTGTTGAGAGGTGTTTTTGAGAGCTTTATATGTTGATTGGATCAATAATTGAGGTGTATGTTGGATTGCATTCATGTCTGTGTTTTTCACTTCTCGAAAAACTGCTTTTTAAACCTGGCTCGACACCTCCTCGACACCTCTTCGATACCTTGTTATCTGTCGAGCTTCTCAAGCCTTTTTCTTATCGCAATCTCGACACTTCTTCAAAACCTGGTGGATCGATTGAGAAATCTCCTATCTCCTCGATAGCTTGTCGATCGATCGAGCTTCTATTCTTGGTTTTGGTGTTCATTCCTCGACACTTTCAACTGTCGACGTGCTTTTTCTCAACACCTACCTCGACAGCTTCCTCGATACCTCTCGACACCTCAACTATCGAGAATTACTGAGGTGCCTATTTATGCTTCAATCGCGATTCAGATCTCATTTTGCTCGATCTCTCCCGATCTGTCCGTGGTGTTTCCTCTCCCAAACTTGATTTTCTCCCTCAAAACTTCCATCCCACTTGATTTTCGGCCATTCCTTGGTTCTAATCACTTGGTAAGACCTCTTTTTCCTTCTATTTTCATGCATTTCATGTTTTGAAGTTTAGGTTTTGAGGTTTTTGAAAGTTTGTTTTTGGGGTTTTTCAAAATTAATGAGTTTTTCTTGAAATTTTGGGCTGGGTTTTCATTTAAATGTGTTCAAAATGTCATACATTGCATTCCATGTGCATTAGACTGATATTTACATGCATTTAGATGTGTGCTCTATTTATGTGTGTTGTTAGGATTAGATTGGGTTGAGCCCATGATGCTTTTCAATTTGCATGTCACATGTTCATACATTCCCATGCATACGTACTCTTTGTTCAATATATTTGATATATGTGAACTGTGTTGGGACTTTTTTGATTGTCTCCCTCTCTATCTCTTTCTCATTCTATTTATGTTAGTAGTGTCTATGGCACCCAAACATAAATCCATTCCGGCTCGGAACCCTCTGCGTTCTGGAGTTTCTTCATCTTCTGATTCTGCTCCTCTAAATCTTCGGTTCCGTGATGGAGATGCCCACAAGGAATTTTCGGAGAACTTTTCTAGACGAGGTGTTCATTTGGAACACCAAGTCATTTTGGCGGACTTCGCCGACACTGACCTTCCCTTTATCATTCACAAAAGGGGATGGGAATCACTGTGTGACGTCCTGGTCACATGTCCTCTCGTGCTGATTCAGGAGTTTTACTCCAACATGCATGGGATCGATCGTTCAGTACCTCTCTTTTTCACTCGCGTTTGAGGTATGCGCATCCCTGTCACACTGCAGCTAGTTACGGATGTGCTTAGGGTTCCTAGGATAGAGTTTCTTGACTATCCTTCTTGTGAGCATCTGAGGACTGTGTCCAAAGATGAGCTCATTTCCGCTTTTTATCAGTGCCCAGCTGATTGGGGTGAGCATCAGTACACATCATGTAGACCTTTTGCTAAAGTTCCTAGATTCCTAAACATGGTGATGACTTTTGTACTCCATCCACTCTCTCACTACAACTCCATCATAGAGCCTCATGCTCGATTTTTGTTATCTCTTCTTGAGCATCTTACTATAGATTTTCTTTCTCATTTTATCCTTTCTATCATAGATGTTCATCTAGATTCGGCGTCCCGTGATAAGCTCATCTTTCCTTCCTCTATCACGAGGATTTTACGCCATTTTTCTATCCCTTTTCCTGTGTCCAACTACTTCACACACATCTGTGCTATAGATGCCGCTACCGTAAAACGTAGTGAGGCTCAGTTTAGGTCGCAACAGATGGATTCCATTCCTCCCTCCCGTTCAATTCCATCCAGATCTGCTCCATCTACATCTGCTCCTTCTTCCTCTACGGGCGATGTATCTTTTGGAGACATCATGGCATAGCTGCAGCACATGGATGCTCGCCTCGATACACTCTCCTCTGAGTTGTATTAGGTGAATGTTCGTGTTGGTCGTATTGCATGACGGCAGGCGACCATGGGTGGTTTTGCTCTAGAGACTACTCCTTCACCACCTCTCCAGCGGCTTCAGACTCTGAGGATGATGATGATGATGGTGATGATGATGACGCTTCGGATGATGATGATGGAGATACTAGCTCTACTGATGAGATGTCTACATGACACTCTACCCTTTGTCACTCGTGACAAAAAGAGGGAGTAGTTTTAGGTTATGAGAGTAGTCATCTTAGGGGGAGAGTTAGTATAGGACATTTTTGATAGGGGGAGTGTTGATATTTTGAGGGATGTAGTGAGGTTTTGATGTATCTTTTTCTTTTCTATTCTGTATAGATACATTGATCTTGTATATGAGGTCTTGTGACTAGTTTTACATACATTGTACTTATTTTCTCTATATGTGGATGTATGTTTCTTTCACCTCTCTCTTCATGTGTTGTTTCTTCTCTATCTTTATACACATGTTCATTATACTTGTATGCAATCTATTATTTCTGTTTCACACAAGATGCCTTAAAGAGTTTTGTTTAAAGTGTTTCAGAAATACAGGTTGTTAAAGTCTACTTGCCATAAACTCTCTTCTTGCAAAGTTTTTCAAGAGTTTGTGTTAGGATAGATTTTATTGTATTCAACAAGTGAATATGAGTTGAGTGATTTATGACTTCTCTCATATGCTCATTTGTTTGTTATGGTTTTGTCACGGATTGCCAAAGGGGGAGATTGTTAGGACATATGTGTTTTCACTTGTTAAGAACATATGTCACTTATTTATGTAAATTGGCTAATCCTTTGACAAAACGCGCTCTACTTGTAATTGGGTAGTTCTAGGTATTTCTAATACTTCAAGAAATAAGGTTTCAAAATCAAGTGTTGAAGTCATCAAGTCTGTCCATGAAAAACAAGCAGAAGTGCAAAATCATTAAATCTCGACACCTGCTCGATAGCTCCTCGACACCTGCTATCTGTCGAGAATTATAAAATTAGATTTTCTGATCTAATTTCTTAGGATCCGTAAATATGCTTTTGGGCCTTCTTTTCTTCAAACTCTAAACATATAAAAGGATTGTTTTAAGAGCCGTCAAATTGTACACAAGTTGCAAAAGCATTGAGCAATCTCTGTTCAAGCAAATTGTGATCAAAGACGAAGTTCTTGACCTAGTTCATCTTCTCTAAAGAAGTTGCTGTATATTTTGCACCAAAGGGTTTTGTGACCAAGCATCTTCCTGATCTTCATCGTGTAGGATGAACTGAAGAACTTTGCAGCCAACCTCTCCTTCTAAGTTGGTGTTTGAAGTCGCATATTGGAATCCGCGCATTGGTTAGTCACGTACTTGGGAGCCGTGCATCAAAGTCTAATTGGGTATTGGGGTAAGGGTTCAACTGTAGGTTGGTAAGGTATTTGGGATTCCTTTATTTGTAACCACTTGATTTGATAATAGTGGAGTTTCGGGAGTGGTGACCTAAAAATCACCCGGTGGGGTTTTTGCCGCGAGATTTTTTTCCATTCATAAACAAATCACCGTGTCTTTTATTTTCTGCTACTTATTTAGTTTATTGGTAATTTGTTTGTGCTTCTACGCGTTTGCATGATTAATTGATTAATTAATAACTTGACTAATTAATTTATTGGTATAATCACAAGGGGTCATTCAAATTGTGGCCTATCAGATAGCATTTACTCCAATCAGGAGCAGTGACCCTTTGGCCATTTCAGTCAAAAAGGGGGAGAATTTTTGGGCAACACTTGAGGGGGAGTGCTTGTTTGAGTGGAGCTTTCATTATCATATGTTGCTATGTTTATAACTTTGATACACTGTGTTTTTTTTAGTGTTTGGCTAAAAATCATATCTCTTGGATAGTTTTGAATCTTTGGTGGTATTTATTTATATAATGATGTTTATTCAGTTTTGTTTCTAAAATTTATACCTGGTATCTTTGTAGGTTTTTAAGGTTTTTAGTTTAAACTTTGTACCCATGTTGCTTTTGTAAGCTTTTAGGGTTTGTTTCTATGCATGCTTGTAGGCTTTTATGGTTTGTACCATACTTATGCAGCCTGCATGCTTTGTTGCTTTGTACTTCAAGTTAAATGTTATACATTTTTCTTAAGTACTCTCACTCTTGTGCCCTTGTAAGATTTTATTCCTAGATGCATATATTTCATGTATTGTGCATTGGTTAAGTGTTGATCATTCAAGTGATTTGCTTTGTGCTTATTAGCTTGAATATCCTGATGTTCATTCCAACTGAGAATGAACATTGTGATCACTTTCTTACAGTAATTGCTTGTTTGGTCAAGCCTTGGTTTATTACTTTATTCTATTTTTGCTTGATAGCATTGTGCTTGTTCCATGTGCATTACAAGTTTTCTGCATAAAATGATCTTATTGTGTTATTGTGTTTCCGAAGATGTTTTGGTTTATGGTTCAAGAGCTTCACAGATTCTAGAATTAGGTGTGAGTGAGTTTTCTAATTGTTCCTAACTAACGTGTTAAGTATAGAGTTTTTTTTAGGGTTTTGTCAGGGAATAGCCAAAGGAGGAGATTGTAAGGTTGAATTTAATAAACCATCTTGTTGGCTTTATCCGTGTCAAATTTGCTTGTATTTTAGCATTTAGTAATCTTGTATTTAGGTGGAATCTTATAAGGGTAGTGAGTGAGAGAATGTGAAGAAATGCTCAAGATTGTGCAAAGAAACAGGAACTTGCGACTGGATCTCGCGGATGGCTCACGACTTGCGAGTCGCTAGAAGTTGCACACGTGCCAAGTATGCCAGAAGCTGAAGAGTCGTGCCAGCTGTTGCACTACAGGACAAAAGTTCCAGGTTGGCTAGGTCGTTAGCTCGCGGCTTGAACTCGCAACTCAACCAAGTCGTGAGGCCAAGCCGCCAACTTGCCCTGTTTGGGAAAAATTGAGGTTTCACATTCCTTTCTAATCCTAGTATAAATACCCCTCATTCTCATGAAATGTAGAGAGCTTCTAGAGAGAATTTTGAGAGAGAAACTCTAGAGAAAACAAGATTGTCTCATCCACAATCTTCACCTAAGAGACTCTTCAAATTCCTCTACTCTCTTTCTCTCCATTGATACATCCTTGAGACATTCTTGACCAAATCCTTTTCTCACCACACCCACGTCTGTGAGAAGTTCTTTTGGTGCTCAGGGAAGCAGTTTGGAAGGGACCAATGACTATTGGTTGATGCTATGGTTTATAGTGGGATCCGATAAGTTAGAAAAGAAAAAGGTTTGGCACAATCTCGTTGGAGCAAGAAGCTTGGAGGGCTTAGGTACCTGGGTAGATTAGGCTTGGAGGGTCTATTGCTGTTCATATATTCCAACTACATTTTCTAGTGGATTATTGACTGCTTGGAGGGCGGCGGAGAGGTTTTACGCTGAGAGCTTCGGTTTCCTCTTCGATAACACATCGTGTGTTGTCTTTATGTTTATATCTCTCTTCCCTTTATCTTTACCATTTAATTATTGCTGTGATTGTGATTATTTATGATTTAGATTGTTCATCAATTCTGTTATAAGCTTGTTATCATCTTCCGCACATATATTGTTTGATATAAAGCTTGAATTGGTAATTTATTATTTGGGGGTCTAAACGTTCATAGTGTTTTTAATGCTATATGAACTTTCAAAATCCAATTTCAATAAATATAAACTTTAGTAATTACTTACTAAAATGAGCGCCCTAAATAACCAGTTCCTATTAAACTTATCTTAAGGGGATATTTCGTGTCTCTATAAAAAGAGATTATGGATTTCATATTGAGAATATGTGTTCCCTCAACACTATGTGTGGTTACCGAACATACTAAGGTTTTGACCGTGAATATTAGATCTCACTCCTAATATATCAAGGTAACCTACATTTCATGATCGGGTTCACTATCCTCTTAGGATTGAGAGTCTATGAAATTAGAAGTCGTGAGATTAATTATTCAAGTGACAGTTGTTGATTGAATAATTAATCTTACAGCGGTCTAGTTCAATATGTCTTAACTCTTAAGACACATCAACACATCAACTAGAAGTTTCCACTTCCATGATCAAGACAAACCATCTTAGTTGATGTGTTATAGTCTTTGTAGATGAAATGCCCAAATTTATCACTGATTACGAATTAAAATTCTGAATTTACAAAGAATTTGTGATTTATATCTTCTGTGACTAAGATAATGTCCCGTTAGTTCATAAATAGTCTCATATAATTAAACAACTTAATTATTTATGACATGCTAATAAATTGGATTTTAGGGTATAAACCCCAACATCTTGTCTCTTCCAAAAATTCTGCATGGGTTGTAATCACTGCAGTGGTAATTTGATTCATTCCTTTCTTCTAAAATCCTAATTTTATTAGATAATATTTAGTGTTTTTGTTTGCTGATTTTTATTACTGGTTCGGTCAGTGCTACATATTTTTATGCGTTGTAGCATGATTTGTATTTGTTCAAATTTACAGATTTTCTTACTGATTCGGTGTTTATTTTTTTATATAATTTCATCGGTTATAGTTCCTTTTTTTTTTTGTTAACATTATCACATTTGTTTTTCACTTGTTCTCCAACTCGTGAAGCCAAAACCAACGGGGTCTTTTAATGCAACAACCCCACGTGATTTTAGGATGTGTGAAATCCTCTTTTTCTTTAATCAATTGACGTGTGCAGTAGGAATTTTACTGTCACACTACTTGGTAGGTGTTACATCATTATAAGGATTGTCTGATGTGTGAATGATTTATCAATACCGTTGCAATGACTTATATTGCTATACTTATGATTATATACCTATGTACTTATAATTATATTGCTATTAACAGTGAATTTTTTTTTTCATTCCTTTGTTCCAAAGTATATTAGATAATCGATGTTCATGTTGAAAAATGATAAGCTCCCTAGACAATGGCTACAGAACTTTTTTGACAACTATTTAAGCCAATTTTGATAATGTAGGTGCATTTTGTTAGAATTTGGACGTGTTTATTTAGACAATTTGGCATTTTGGTATTTATCAAACTATTTGTACTAGATTATTTTGTAGGTTAAACTATTTAGTCTATATGCCATTTTGAACTATTTGAAATGGAGCTTATGGTTATTTTGAATTATGAGAATGAGAAATATGGATATTTTGAATTATGAGCTTATAGAGCTAGTATGTATGAGAACCAAATTCATACTTTTTTAAAATTTTTATTTTTATTATAATTTTTTTATGTTGATTACATTAGTTGGGTTTATATAAATTTCGTATTATACATGTTTTAAATTATACAAAAAATGCTACAAAAAATTTGAGCATACCAAACACCAGAAAACATTCTCAAACTTATTTTCTAAGTTGTTACTAAATACAGAAAAATGAGATAGTTTTCCAAAAAACTTTCTTTAAAAAATGACTAATTTTCCAAAAAATGGAGTGTAGATATAACATCTTGATTATCCATTATGTCTCATTTAAGGAAAAAAAAAAAAAAAAAAAAACTTAACTCCCTTAATTAACCCTAAAGTGAGAATATAGGAAAATAATTAGACACTTGTACATTTTATGTGCAACCTCCAATATTTGTCTACCCATAATGCAATGCTAAATATGAGTGAAAGACCAAAATACAACCCAAAAGGAATGTAGTTGCCGTTAATATGGTAATGGTAAACTTTAATGTCCTATTAGGGGGAACTGCTGTAGTAAATTTCATTTTCCTACAAAAGACATATTTATGCATTAAAATTCATTTTAAGCACAAAATTAACTATTCAACATTATTCCAAAATCAAATAAAATTTGCATTTTTATGCATGAATTAACACAAATAAATATGATAATGTTTTCTAATAGTGATATAATTATGTAAAATTAAGCTATTATCAAGAACAATGAACCTGATATATCGGTGTGTTTCATGAAAAGGTCTGTGCCTGAAGAAATCTGCGACACGATTGGGGAAGTCTAAAATTCGATGGGGGAAGTTGATGAGGAAGGTGGAAACTTCATAAGGGTCCGTGTCCTTGTTGACATATCTCTACCATTGTGCTGAGGCAAACTTATTACATTGGAGGGTGGAAGGAAAATATGGATAAGTTTCAAGTACGAACGTCTGCCTAACTTTTGCTTCTGGTGTGGACGTCTTAACCATAGTGATAAAGAATGCGAATTGTGGATGGAGAGCAAGGGAACTCTTAAGCCAGAGCAACAATAGTTTAACTCATCTCTAAAGGCCACTCCATGCTGCAGTAGGGAAGGAAGTTATTTATGTTCCAGGATTTTATGAGCAAAGGAAGCCTAAAGCTCGTGCATCATCTCAGGTTCTGCATGCACAGCCAAGTCCATCGGAGAGGAAAGCAGAAAGTGGAATTCCGATGGAGGAGCTTTCTTCGAAGGAGGCAGAAATTAATGCAGAGGGGATTAATGAAATTTATAGGGGTGAACCGTTGAGTCCAATTAATGTGGAAGGAGTAGATGCGTTACTCTCTGATCGCGCTACCCAGCCAAATATGGACTTAATCACAACCAAATCATCTCCAATAATTGCTCCTAATTATGAGGAGGCGAATAAGGAATCCGGAAATTCAATACCAATTTTAGTTATTATGCCAGAATTAATTGATATCCAAGTCAGGGAAAGTAATGAGTCTTTAATGACTAACGGGCAGAATCCTAATGGGAGTGAGATACCTACGACAGCAGCTATTAGGGTTTTAACCTCGCCAACTTAACAAGCCACATCAGGAAAAAATCAAAGCACACGTTAGGCAGGGATTAGGGCAACACGGGGAAAAAAAAAAACACAATCTACAGAAGGAGTAAACCGAATAGGGTTGGTAGGGAGAAGGCTATAACTGAAGTGCAAGTGGAAGGAAAACTTGGTGGAAAGAAGGGAAGAAGCTCAACCGGAGTTACCAAGCAAACATAGGAGGGTTTTTGAGGATGAAGGTGTGTCCTACTTCTTAATGGTGGAGGCTGGTGCCCAGCCCCACCAATCACCATGAGTTGTTTAATCTGGAATTGTCATGGGCTTGGGATCCTATGTACAATGAACAAGCTTGCAGAATTGGTGTAGGTAAAAGATCCTTCTATCGTGTTCTTAGTCGAAACATGGGCAGATGAAGCTAGGCTAAAAGAGGTGATGAGGAAAATTCAGTGTGAAAACATGTTTGCTTACCCAATAACTTTGAGAGGAGGTGGACCAATGTTTTTCTGGGGATTGGCGATTAATGTAACTGTGGAGGTTTCAGGCACAAATTATATCGATGCATTGTTTCAAGGAGACGATAGGGCTGGGATTGGATTGATCATTCGAGATTGCGAAGAAAGGGCTTGGCACATGGTCGAAATCATCCATCTCCCCTTAACTGTCGTGGAGGTTGAAACTTTGGCTACATTGAGTGCTCTACAGTTAGTTGATGATCTTAGTTTAACTGTGGCCATCCCAGAAGGAGATTCTGACTCGTTCTCTTTGATTTCTTTTAGTTTATTTAGTCATAAGGTTAAATTTTTTGCAAATTTTTCTCATTGGTTTAGGTTTCCACATGTTTGTAGAGAAAGGAATAGTGTAGCTCACAACCTAGTTCAACATGCACGACATGTCACTGGTTTTCATGTGTAGATGGAAGATGTCCCATTGCACACCATTGCTATTTGTGTTATGCATGTAATAAATTGGTTTGATATGCCGTAGGTGCATATTGAAAAACATCTTGTGAGTGAATATTTAACTTTTATATGTTATGTGGGAATATTTAAGATTACAAATAACGTGCATGCTTCTCACAATCAATAATAAGGTTTACATAGTACAAATGCAACAACAATGACACACATATATCTAAAACATGGTTAAGGAAAATAGTTCTCCAATAAAGTCTAATTACACCCAACACGATTACTCTTTATATGACATCTCCATGTCTGACTGATAAATGTTTGTTGCAAGAAGTGATTGCATGTATCGTGCTTGCTTGTACAACTTACACTCCACTAACTCTCGAATCTTGACTTGGGTCTGATATCGTTTAAGACGTATCTTCGTTCAATTATTTTTTTCTTTTTATGCGGTTCAATGCTCTACGAAGTTCTTCGATCGTGTCTCTTGGCATTTGCGAAGAGAGTTGCCAAGGCACTGGCAACTTATATCCAATCAACTCATCATAAAACATCTCCTATTCACAAAGTAACCAAGCCCAGTCCTGCCTTATGATATTGTGAACCCTTGCACTATTTCATAGATTTGGATTGATTGGATAGCTGAACTCATCTTCCAATACCTAGCAACGACCTATCATAGTGAACACATCGTGAGGTCTATAGATGTAAGGGTTACCAGAACTAAACATTGACGTTGAATACAATAACATCAAATGATTGAGTTAACAGTGCACATTAACTGTTGGTAAATAATGTATAGCTACATAAGATGGTACACGATAAAGACATTCATAAAGTTGTGTACTATTACATGCTAAAAATGAAATGCTAACACTCACATCTGAACATAGACATTAGACGTTGTTGTTAATGTCTACACGTTGTGTGCAATATAGAATGTTGTTGTTAATATTTGAAAAATGATGATTATGTACGTTCAACTTTTACAAATCTAAAGATTAACTATTTATTAGTTTAAGCAAATATAAAGATTTTTATTTTTTGTCAATAAAATTTACACCACCAAAGACCCAATATAAACCAATGTACACCCATAACACTCATTCAAGAAAATACCAAACCACAAGTAATACAACTTATCAAATGAAAATTCTTCTTTAACAAAAACATACATTATGGATGATAAACTTTTGTAATATCTAAAACTACTCTTTACCTACACCATAAAATTCTCTATGTACTTCAAAGAAGAAAATAAATTTCTCACCTGAGATGTTTGAGAGATCACACCAACTCTAGGGATGTATAGATGTGGTTCTTATTGAGGAGAAGCTGATCTGAAAATGAGGAAATTCTATTCTATGCATTTCTTACGGTAGGGGTAAATAGCAGCATAACTCGATGATGATAAAGTCAAATATGGGTTACTAAACTCGATTTTGTCTTAATAGGGTTAAGCACATGACAAAAACACTTCACGTGCAAATAGGTAATTTAAATTCCCTTAGTAACTCGATTTCGTAGGATTGAGTTATTTTAGTAACTCGATTTCTTTACTGTCGAGTTTTGAATAGTCTAGCTTGAATATTTTATTGGGGAAAAGCCATGATAGTGATCTAGCGTGGCAAAAACCTGATCAAAACTCGGCTTTAGAATAGTCAAGTTTCGTGTACTCGATTATATGGTGGTCGAGTGCCAAAACAGGGACACACCCCTCTGTAGTTTTGAAACAAGGACATATAGCTTAATTTTTTGCTCAACAGGGGCAAAAGCCCATTTTCTCTAGTGTACCAAGGCTTAACACTGAATTTGACTAGAACATATTAATTGGCCCTCTAGGTATATTAACCAAGTCATATTTAACTCGTTTCATGAATCTAAAAGTCTAATTAATGGAATTCCAATTCTAACATCAACAACCCAAGTGTCTTGACTACCATATTTTCTTTGTTTAGTCTACAATATAAGATTTAAATTGGTATAATATAATGTAAGATTTACAAAATGTACAAATATTATACATTTTTTTGAAAATGTATATAATATTGTACATATTTGTTCAATTTACAATGTAAAATTTATATTGAAAGTATAAGGCCAAAATGACCCTTTACCATCAATTTTTGAAATATTTGGCAAAAAAACACTGTTTCGGAAATAAACAGGAATCTACCACTTTTTCAAGTACTCGAGTTTGGTGAACTCGAGTACCCTATTTTATAGTTCCACCGTGGCTGCTGAGCTGGAAATTGCCGATTAAAAAAAATTAAGTAGTACTCGAGCTTGGTAAACTCGAGTACCAAGCAACACAATACTCGAGTACCTTTTATAAAAAAAAATACAAAAAAAAATTTTTCTACAGTACTCGAGTTTACCAAACTCGAGTACTGTGTAAAATTTTTTTTTTTTTTTTTTTTTTTTTTTTTTTTTTGCTTGAGGATAATTAACAAATAAACATAAGGATAAAAATAAGTAGCTTTTCTATGTTTTTATTTATTTAAATAGAAGCATTGTAAGATATAGAGATTTTAATTTTGAAATATGAATTTAATTTCTACATTGATTAAAATTGTTTATTGTTTTCTCATAAAAATTTTTTACTATTTTCTGTATAAACTATTTCTACAATTTTACATAAAATTATTTATTGTTCAGCATTATTTAAGAAATTGTTCGCTCTCTTTTTTGCATAAATTATTTTTTGTTCACTATTTAAAAAATTGTTCATTGTTTTCTCATAAAACACATAGTGAAATCGTGTTTTCTAAATTTAAACGCCAAATCTGAATGCTTTTTCATGTTTGAATTTCACAATAATCAAATATATTTTTCTGCATTGATAAATTTTGTTTCTACATTTATGAAATTTTCTCTCTGCACATCATATTTACTGTATATTCAAATCTGCTTACTGCATTCATAAAATCTGTTTTTTACATTAATTAAAACTATTCACTGTTTTGTCATAAAAATTGTTCACTGTTTTTTGTATTAACTATTTCTAGTATTGGCGCAGTTATTACACTTAAATGGTTTTTGTGTTTTTCTAAATTTGTAACCATATGAATAATGGACAAACTCCATGAAAGAAAAATGAATGATTCGTATAAATCACCTAATGGTAAATGCCTTGAAAAATTCGAATTAGTTGAATGTAGAAATTCGAGAAAAATCAATGAACGTAGCAAATCATGAATGTGTACATAAGATGTACAGATAGTCTAGACTTATTGAGAAATTTGATTTCGTTGAAAGTACAAAATAATGAAAATTCAAAGGAAAAGTATGCACGTTAGATGTATAGATCATATGAATTTGTTTAAAAATTTGAATTCATTGAATGTACAAAACTGTGAAAACTCAAGGAAAAATTGTGTACGTTAGAGGTACAGATAGTACGAATATGTTGAAAATTTTGAATTCGTTGAGTGTGTAAAATCGTGAAAATTCAAATGAAAATTGAAGAGCATACCAAATTGAGTAAACTTAATGTAAAATTAATTACATTAGATGTACAGATCATCTATTTTTTTCCATTGATAAAATTTGCTCTCTGCACACCATCTTCACTGTTTTCTCATAAAAATTATTCATTGTTTTCTGCATAAACTATTTCTCGCATTCTACATAAAATTATTTTCTGTTCAGCATTATTTAAAAAATTGTTCACTCTCTTTTCTGCGTAAATTATTTTCTGTTCTTGATTTAAAAAAATTGTTCACTGTTTTCTCAATGAAGAAAAATATATTCGATTATTGTGAAATTCAAACATGAAAAAGCATTCAGATTTGGCGTTTAAATTTAGAAAACATGATTTCACTAGGTGTTTTATGAGAAAACAGTGAACAATTTTTAAATAGTGAACAAAAAATAATTTATGCAAAAAAGAGAGCAAACAATTTCTTAAATAATGCTGAACAGAAAATAATTTTATGTAAAATCGTAGAAATAGTTTATACAGAAAATAGTGAACAATTTTTATGAGAAAACAATGAACAATTTTAATCAATGTAGAAATTAAATTCATATTTCGAAATTAAAATCTCTATATCTTACAATGCTTCTATTTAAATAAACAAAAACATAGAAAAGCTACTTATTTTTATCCTTATGTTTATTTGTCAATTATCCTCAAGCAACAAAAACAAAAACAAAAAAAAAAAAAAAAAAAAAAAAAATTTACACAGTACTCGAGTTTGGTAAACTCGAGTACTGTAGAAAAAAAAAATTTTTGTATTTTTTTTATAAAAGGTACTCGAGCCTAGTATACTCGAGTATTTTGTTGCGTGGTACTCGAGTTTACCAAGCTCGAGTACCACTTAAATTTTTACTTAATTTTTTTTAATGGCCAATTTCCAGCTCAGCAGCCACGGTGGAACTATAAAATAGGGTACTCGAGTTCACCAAACTCGAGTACTTGAAAAAGTGGTAGATTCCTGTTTATTTCCGAAACAGTGTTTTTTTGCCAAATATTTCAAAAATTGATGGTAAAGGGCCATTTTGGCCAAAGTATAATGTAAACTAAGAATTTGGAATTACTTTGAACAAGTCTTTCATGCTCTGATTTGATCGACAATTTTTTATGAAATTGACAAAAGAATTAAACATGAACTTAAGAACTTATCTAAGCCATGTTCATATAAGCTTCCATTGCGGAGGTTTGAGGCTTTCTTAGAGCATTCTCATCAAGAGTTTTATAAGTCTTAGCATTTTAGTACTTAAAAAACCAACTTTATAGCATTTAACACATCACTTTACAATACACCTAATATCAAAGCTTCCATTTTTTTTTTACCACTTCATTAAAATATTATTTATTTATTATTTTTTATTCTTTTTGGGAGAGAGCGGAGAGTGAGATCTAAGCAGTGAAAGAAGGGGAATAAAAATAATAAAAATGAGTAGCATCTTGCTATAGTAAGATGTTATTACTAGTGGGGTGTTAGTAATAACATCTTACTGTAGCAAGGTGCTTAAAAATTTAAAATTTAACACCGTTGATGTAGGGCCTTTTTAGGGACATTCTAGCCTTTTGCCCCTAATTGGTTTTTTATTTAGCAATTTGCCCCTATTTTGAAACTATATAGGGATATGCCCCTGTTTCAATACTCGATTATCCTAAAATCGAGTTTTAATGAAATACTCGATTTGTAGAAAGTCGAGTTATGCCTGATCAAACTTAAAAAAAAAAAAAAAAAAAAAAAAAAAAAAAAAAAAAAAAAAAATTTGCATGTAACTCGAGCTTAGGGAAATCGAGTTCCATGCAAAAAAAATTTTACAAGTGTGATCACCCAATATTAGGGAGACCTATAGCGGCGTTTTTAAGCCCTATAGTGACATTTTTAAGCTCTATAGTGGCGTTTTTCTGGAAAATTTTTTTATACCAGGTTTCAGTGGCCCTATAGTGGCATTTTTTAATCCCTATAGTGACGTTTTTCTGGAAAATTTTTTTATACCAGTTTTCAGTGGCCCTATAGCGGCGTTTTTTATCCCTATAGTGACGTTTTTGAGCCCTATAGTGACGTTTTTGAACTCGATTTTCATTTACTCGAGTTTTATGATTTTTTATTCTTCTTTTTCTTTTTTCTTTTTTTTTTTTTTTTTTTTCTTTTTTTTTAAGTTTGATCGGGCATAACTCGATTTTAAACCAATCGAGTACTTTAAGTAACTCGATTTTAGGGTCATCGAGTATCGAAACAGGGGCACGCACCTATATAGTTTCGAAACAGGGGCATTTTGCCAATTAAAGAAATAGAAGGGGGTAAAATGCCAGAATGCCCGCCTTTTTAGTGGTTTTGTTGCTAAAAATAGCTTTTAGCATGTTAGAAATTGGGCTGGTTTTGACCCAACCCATAAACCATGGCCCATGAATGGTCCACATGGGTTATCTGATAAGCAAGTTTAAATTTAAACTAACTGATATTAGTATGAGTTATCAATATTAGTAGTGAAGTAATTTAAACTTAACAGATATTGATATGAGTTATCAATATCAGTAGTACAGTGATTTAAACTCAACAGATGATAGTAAGTGAATCTCTACTAGTATTTAAAATACTCCTACATTAATCAGATCAAGGTGAGATACAGTGAGTGAACATACGTATAGTTTTTGAGTGAGATCTCAAAATAAACCATCTCTCTGGGGCACCATCCATTGTTCCCTAGAATTTGGAGTGTGAAAATTAGGAGAGACTCTAGTAGCCTCTCCTTCAACTTGGAGGTGTTCCACAAAGGAGATCGTGAGGAGTTCGTAAAGCAAGCAAAGAACAAGATTCGGCAATTTGGTGATTTGTTCCACCAAAGGTATGTGTCTATATGACCTCTAGTAAATTATATAACTTTTCAACATTGGCATCAAAGCCATTTTATGCTTGTTTTCACTCTTGAATGATGCCATGATCTCTAATATATGTAATCCTATATGCATGCTAAAATTAAAAGATTAAGTAATTTTTAATTTTCAGATCTGTAATTTTTAGAAGCATGTTATGGAATGTAGAGAGAGAAATAAAAATCTGTAATTTTTTGATTGTTTACATGTAATCCGAAATTTACAGGCTTATTTTGACCCATTAAATCTTGTTTAATGTCAAATATTTTTTAATTGTTTAAAAGTACATTCCATAAGCTTTAAAACGACAGTTTACATGCTTAATTTATACTTTATATGATGAAGTTGTGATTAAAATGGAACACCCCGTTCTATTAGTCCTACACAGAGGACCAAGTGAATAACTGTGTATTCACTATTCATCGGCCAAGATTTGCTTTGGCTATGAGTCCTGGAGGGCTCCACTAACCACTAATTGTTTGAGAGGTTATCTAAATAAAAATATAAAAAAATTTATTATAAAATGAAAGAGCACCATGTTGATGTTAGTGTATTAGTTACACTTGAACACAACATTATCCTTGTTTTTTTTAACAAGGATATTGTGCAGATCACGTTGGTGTATAAGTACACACAAATTGTTGTTGTTTCCTTCGACAAGGAAACTGTGCAAGTAATAAGCCACACGCAAGTAGCAGCGCGGATTTGTAATATTATTTACAAATGCTGTGTGGATTTGTAACATAGTTTACAAAGGAATTGAGTTATAACAATATAGAAAATTATATCAAAGTCAAATGTTATAACATGCACAGTGGGTTTTCTTATTATTTATTTTAATTTATAGTAAACACTATATATTCTTAATTTTGTTTAGACCACATTTTTTTTAATATGACATATATGTAAATTGTAGTGGCAAATTTTTTTTTACCTGAGATGTTAAAATAGAATTGTGATAATATGAGAAAATTGTGAAATTAGTTTTCCAATTTTCTATATAATTATGCATATTTTTAATCTTTGAATTAATTTATGATGTCTTTTTAACACATTGTGATATGATTGAATTGATATTATATGAATGCATTTTGTGATGAATATGTGTCCAAAGGGTTTATGAGACTCTTTGGCTCATCTCTATAGTTAGAGATTGTATTGGTGATTTATGCAACATGTATATTTTTATTTGTTGTTATTGTGGATGGATAAGACAGTTTTTGAAATTATTTAGTAACGTGGCATCCCCATTTTTTATTTTTTTTTTAATTACAAATAGAATCTTTGTAGTAGGGTACTTTAATATGTAATTTTTTTTTTTGGGCCAATGTTTTTTGGCAATTTTTTGGGCCATTGTTTTTGGCAGTGTAATTTAAGACTATGTAATTTAATTTTGGAAGCCATGTAAGGGGATGTGTTTCACGGTTACCTATAATTTTCAAATTTTGTCTTAGCACGTTGTATGAAATTACCAATAGGGCTTATAGTGGAGCCCATGCACATTGTGTTGTGCACAAAGATGTATGGACACATGTTATAATGTATGATTTTAATATGTGGATGGTGTGATGTTTTATTCTTCACAAAATTTTATTTAAAATCAATTAGATGTGTTATTCCAATTTACATAGTTAGAGATGATTATGAGCTTAGCGAAATTTTCGATCTTACTATGTTGAAAGGAATATCATGGTCTAGTTGGATTTTTGGAAATAAAATTTAAAAATGTATGTGCTAATGTCAACTTGTGTAATGAATGTAGTGAACATGGCCACTAAGAATGTAGTTACTGATCTAACTAAGGGGGATAAACTAGATGGAACTAACTATGATATGTGGCATAGAAAAATTCAATATCTGCTTAATGAACAAAAGGTCCTTGAAACCCTAACCAATGTGATGATGCGACTTGAAAATGGGAATACTGCCTAACATCACCAGGACTTAGAGGCCTATGAGTCTTGGGTTAAGAAAGATCATTGTGCACGCTTCACTATGCTGAGTAGCATGCAAAATGATCTTATTGGGGAGTTTGAGGACTACCCAAATGCCCAAGAGATGTGGAACCAGCTTAAGATTGCTTATGGAGTGACTTCAGCAACTAGGTTGCGAGCTCTTACTTTGAAGTTTGAGCAATATGTTATGGGTTCAAAGCATAGCATGGCTAAACATCTAAGAGGACAATGTTTGCATTGATCTGTGACCTAAAGGCTGCTAGCAATAATCTCTCTAATGAACAATAGGTCATAGTGGTGATACGTTCACTGCCTGAGCCTACTTAGGGGCAAATGAAGCTTGTTTTGACACATAGTGAGAATATCAAGACTTTTACTGATATTTCTCGTCATCTCGAGCTTGAGGCAGAGCACATAGGGGCGCACCAAAACACCCTCCTTGTTGCCCAATCTAGGCAACGGAAGGCATTCGGGCCTAAACACAAAGGACAAGGGAGGAATGCCAAAGGAGCTGGTAACCTTGAGCCTAAAGAAGGCAAGATAGCAAAGTGCCAAAAGGGCAAGCGTGCTAAGAAGTACAAGGCAAAGATCAAGTGCTACAACTGTGGTAAGAAGGGTCACTTCACTCGTGAGTGCATTGAGCCAAAGAAGGTATCCTTTCTTAACAACTTTGCTATTACTTATGTTTGTACACATGTTTTTGTTGCTCAAACTATTCCTGGGTGAATTGTAGATTTAGGAGCAATCAAACATATAGCCAGAGATAGAGTTGGGTGTGTGGATTACAAAAAGATACCAACGGGCACACAATAGATTATTTTAGGTAACAGAGCTCAAGAAGAAGTCATAGAAGTTGGAACCTACCAGCTCAAATTTCATTTAGGACGTACATTACTTCTTCATGATGTGCTTCATGCACCTGGTGTCCAATGTAATTTATTTTCAATACTTACTATGCTTAGACTTGGATTTAGTTTCCGTTTCGATGGTCCTTAGTTGGATTTTTATTTAAATAAAACCTTGTATGGTCATGGTTATTTATCTAATAATTTCTTTATGTTGGATTTAGATGATTCCTCTTTTTCTTTTATTGCTCATAATGATGATGCTTTTGATTCTGTAATGTGGCATGCTAGACTTGGACACATAGGAAAAGATAGATTGGCTAGACTAGCTAGAGAAGGCCTATTGGGGTCTATCACTAATGTAAGCCTACCTATGTGTGAACCTTGTCTAGCTAAAAAGGCCTGTAGGAAGCTTTTTGGTAAGGTTCCAAGGGCAACTCATCCTTTGGAATTAGTCTATTTGGACATATGTGGACCTATGAATGTTAAGGCATGCCCATGCCTCTTATTTTCTCATATTTATAGATGACTATTCACAATTCAGTTTTGTCTATTTGATCTCTCATCGCTTTGAAGCATTAGATTGCTTTAAGCGCTTTGTGGCAGAGGTTGAGAATCAGAAAGAAAGGAACCTAAAGGTTTTTCGAACTGATAAGGGTCGTGAATATTTGTCTAAACAATTTTAGGAACTATGTGAGGAAAAAGAGATGCGTAGGAAATTGACGATTCCTGGTACTCCACAACAAAATGATGTTGCAGAGAGAAGGAACAGTACTCTATTAGAGATGGTTAGATCGATGATGGCGCAAGCTAACCTTCCAATTTCGATTTGGGAGGATGCATTGTTGACTGCTGCCTACATCCGTAACCGTGTGCCTTATAAGCAGTTCCCACAACACCATATGAGTTATGGACTAGTGCAAAACCCAATTTGGAGAACTTGTGGCCCTGGGGTTATGCAGGTTTTGTTCACAGTACTTCCTATAAGTGTGGGAAATTGGGCCCTAGAGGAAGTAAGAAAATCCTTATAAGATATTCAAAAAGCTCAAAATGGTATTTAATGTATGGTGAACATTCTGATGGTGGAATGACTGAGATAGAGTCTCGTGATGTCAACTTCGTTGAAGATGATTTTCCAAGCATCAGTGAAGCAAAACAAGTTCTTTAGCTTTATGAGCTACAAGAACTTGAAGGTGTCATACCATCTTTGGGCGAGGGTGGAGAATCACAACTTCATCTTGATGAGCCTGCTTCCTGTGAGGAAGCATTAGCTTCACTTGCTTCATATAAATGGATAGTCACTGTGAGGGATGAGATGGATTCTATGACAAAGAATCAAGTTTGGGAGTTGGTTGACCTTCTGCCTGGGTGCAAGACCATTGGAAACAAGTGGAAAAAGCACAAGGCAGATGGATCAATTGACAAATATAAGGCTTGTCTCATGGCGAAAGGCGATACCCAAAGAGAAGGGATAGATTATGAAGAGACTTTCTCCCTAGTAGTGAGATTTATCTCTATTTGTCTCTACTCGCCTTATTCTAGCTATTGTTGCACATTTGGATTTGGAACTTTTCCAAAATGGATGTAAAGATTGCATTTCTCAATGGAGAACTAGACGAGGAGATCTATATGGATCAACCTATTGGCTTTGAGGTCAAGGAATAAGGGTGCAAAGTGTGCCGCCTTAAGCGTTCCATTTATGGCCTAAAGCAAGTGTCTAGAAAATGGTATTTCAAATTTCATAAGGCTATTATTTCAATTGGTTTTGAAATGATAGAAGAAGACCATTGTGTGTATGTTAAATGATCAGGAAAGAGTTTACTTATCTTTTCTTTGTATGTGGACAACATTTTGTTGGCTAGAAATGATATGAAGATGATTGTCACCACCAAAAAGTGGTTGTCCTCTATTTTTGAAATGAAGTGTTAGGTTCTAAATGTTTAGAACAATTGGCAAATCGTGAACACAAACTTGTCTAGATATAGATCTTAGAGTCTATAGGTTTTATTAGACAATGCTCAAGATGATTCAAGAACATACAAGCTACAGGAAGAAGACTTCATATTCTGCCTGGTTCGATCGATCGAAGAACAGGCTCGATCGATCGAAAATCGTATCTGCAGAATTTTAAGTTGGCCCAAATAGCAGCTTAAGCCCATTAAGGATTAGGGTTTCAGATCTAATTCTCCCACTAAATAAAGGAAATCCTAAGCCACGTTTTTGAGTGCTTTTGAGAGAGAGATTAGAGTGCCTCTGGTGCCTCCTTTTATTTTTAGGGTTTTGTTCCCAAACCTCTCTAAGCCTTTGTTGCTCATATTGCTATTTTGTGTAAATCTCTTGTGAGATCTTTGAGGAACTTTCCTTTACACAAAGCTTAGAGTTTTCAAGGTGGAGATATTATCAAAACCTTGATGATCATTCAGTTGCAGATTCAAGAACTTAAAGATTAATCAAGCGGGGGTGCTTGTACTTGATTGAAGAATTCAAGAAAGAAGGAGTCCATGGATTCGGAGCTTGCACGTGGTCGTGTCAGTAAGTTCTACTGGTGGGTAGCATTAGAAAGTCAAGCGGGGAGCTTGTAGTCCTTCTGTATGAACTTCGATTCTTTCGCATAGTGGATTCAGGTTTACCTTGAGGATAGCTAGGTCAAATCCTCCCCAAGTTTTTACCGTGTGGTTTCTTGGGTGATCATATCTTGTGTTATTTATTATTCCGCTGCATTATATTCTTGATATGATTGTTTGATTGTTTTAACCTAGAATTGTTTAATTTGACTAAGTAACAACTTGGCTAATTAACTAGGCTATGCAATCTGGTTGGTTTAAGGGGTCTAAAAACCTTACATGTGGTATCAGAGTAGGTAGCTCTTCTGTTTTAGATCTTTTGATCTAAGAGCTGATCCTTGACCCCTATTATCATGGATAATTTGAAGTGTCTTTCTGTTCATGCTTCTGCTGATTTTATTGATGCCTGTGATGATTTGAATAAAAAGGAAATTATTGTTTCTGTTGATTTTTTTGATGCTTTTGAAACTCTTCGTAAGGAATTATCTAAATCTTTGAAAATTTCTAAGAAATTTAAAGAAGAGTTAAAATTGGCTAATCTTGAAAAAGAGGAATTGATTGTTAGATTAGATGAATCTAATAAAAAGAATGAATTTTTGAGAAATCAAATTTCCTCTCAAGATGAGAAGATGAAAAGCTTGGAACAAGAGTTAGTTGAATCTAAAACTAAAACTGAAAATTTGACTAGTACCAAGCCTGCTGTTGATAACAGAAGTATTTCTGTTTCTCTTAAGCCTAAGACTGAGAAAGTTTATATCCCTCATTTTAAGAGGAACAATAAAGAAAAGGCTTATTTTGCTAGGTTAGACAAAGGTAAAAGTTCTGATGTTGACGCTGAAGTTTCTAAACCTATGTTTAAACCTACTGTTAGAGAGCATAATAAATCTGTTTTTGTGCCTACCTATCACCTTTGTAGTGTTGTTGGTCATATTAGACCAAATTGTTCTTTGTTGAGGTAAAAACCTAAATCTGAAACTAGACTTGTTGTTAGGAATACTGATGTTCCTAAATTTGTTCCTGTTTGCCACTTTTGTGGTGTCTCTGGTCACATTCGTCCTAATTGTCATAAGTTGAAATTTAAGCATTCTGTGTTTCAATCTAGGATATGTGATGATATTTCTCCTGCCATAAGTCCATATAAATTGTTTCATATTCTTTTGAAAAATTTGAGCTTGTTGGCTTGTGAAAGGAATTTGCAGGATTTTAGTCTCTCTTAGAAGATTGGTGTAATCTCTCAAATACACTCTACTTCACATGGATTTTCACCTACAAAGCCAAAGACTTGTGCTAGATGGGTAAGAAAAGATTCTCCAAGGTGAGTGTTGCTAACTTGTCCCTGATTTAATTCTTTCAATTATTTGTGGACATGTTTTGTTTTTGTTTTTGGTTGTGTTGTTTTTTAGGTTGTTTTTATTTTTAAAAAAAAAAATCCAAAAACATTCAAAAATTTCAAAAAGACAAAAATATTTTATTTTGTGTCTTGTTTTATTGTACTTGAGGATTACATGGGTTATGATATCTCTCTCTTAATTTAGAACATGCTTGACATTGTGGAGAAACTTGAATAGTTTGTGCTAAGCTATTTCTGATTTTGTGTGAGTATGTACTAGTTTGTACATGTACTCATGGGTTAATTAAGAAATTGATATTTCTTGTTTGTGTACCCTCTATAGCTTAGTTAAGCATTGTCATGCATTGCATTTGCATTGTTCATTTAGCATAATGTGTGCTTTTTGTTTTTGGTCATAAAATTTTTTTAAAACCAAAAAGATTTTTGTGTTTTGTATTTCATATCATGGATTTGAAATCAAGGTTGGCCACCTTATCTTTACATAACAAGTTTATGTACCTTGTTTAGCTCGGATGAGCTTAATTATTACACTTTACTAGTTAAAACTTTGTAGTGCATGTTGTGTGGGAAAGGTGTGTATGGTTCTTAATCACTCTGTCTTAATCATGAAGTCATATGTTATTTGACTGTCGGACTTGACTCTAAAGGCATAAATAACCATCTCACCACTGTTCACTAGCCAATCATGAACACCTTAGTGCATATCATAAGATTGTGTGCTCGAGAAAGTGTAGCACATGCACAAAAAGAATATAAAGTGTAGCTTCAATTAAATTAAAACTGGTGTGTACTATTAGGCTTGATGCCAATTCACTTAATTCAAACCGATGTGTACTATTAGGCTGAATGCCATTTCATACAAATAAGAGGCACAAATGCAAGAAACTTACATGATTGCAAGCTTTTGTTCTAGGAGATATGGGAGTTATAGGATATAACTCTTTAAATGATAGTCTCTTTTAAATTCTATGTGATGAATTGTGTAGACTTTGTGATTGATTGCTATTCACATATCACCTCACACGTATCTCAAGCTTTTGCTAGTTGCACACACTGCACAAGTTACTCTTTGTTAAACTTGGTACATTTTATTGTGTGTGATCTTGTTGTGGCCTTCCAAGATTAAAAGTTCCTTGATTTTAATGCAAAATGTGTATAATGTTTGCACTTTGAGGACAAATTGATTGAAAATCTTGATGTTGGAATATCTGGGTTAAATTCAAGTGTTTTTTGAAAAACTTTTCATCTCATACTCATGCATTTTTTATAAAACAATGTGCTTTGAAGAGTTTCTGCTTTAAAATGCTCTGTTTTTCAAAAATCTGATTTTTCCAGATTTTCGATCGATCGAACTTGTTTTTCGATCAATTGAAATTGTGATTAAAATTTTAGGTTTAAGTCTGCCTAACTCGATTGATGTTCGATCAATACTCAATCGATCGAAATTGAAATATTTTCAGTCTCTATGTTTTTGACCAAAACTTTTTCATGCATCATTCGTGTTTAGGATTCACATGCATTTCATTGATTTTGTATCCATCTTGCATTTTTGCACTCATATCTCTCATTGTTTTCACACATGCATACACTTTGCTAAATTGGGTACTCAATTTGATTTAAAAAATTGATTGATTAATTTTTGAGTTTTGTACATTCTAGTATATGCTATTTCTTATGTGTGAACTTTAGAATATATTTTTCTTAAGAGATATGATGGATAATCAATGTGCAAATATTTTCTCTACTCATGCAACTGTTTATGGGTCACATAGTGCCATGTTTGCATTTTATTGAAAGAGAGAATATTTTTTCTTCATGTGTATCCTCACCTTAGTTTTTAGCTTTGGTTTGTGTGTTTTTAACTTTGGTCCTACTGGTGAGGATGTTCCTGATCCTGTTGGTGATGCTGCTGCTGCTGCTGATTTTCGCCCACCTCCTTTATTTTTCCCCAAAACTGTTTTTCCCAAAACTTGTTTTGTTTTTCCTATTTTTGATAGGGGGAGAAAAGTTTTTTTTTTAACCTGTGTTGTTCATAGGGGGAGCTGTCTCTATTTTCTATAGAGTTGAATTGTTTTGTGTCCCCTCCTTTCTCTATTTTCTCGTATCCTTTGTTGCGTATGTTGATTGTTTACTCTTTGTATGAGTTGTCTTTGTCAATACGTGACAAAAAGGGGGAGAAATTGTTGATATGTGGGAATATGTGTGGAAAATACAAGAATGTTATGTTTAGGGGGAGTTAACATTATTTGGTTGTATCTAACTTAGGGGGAGAGTTAGTTTGCATATTTGTTGATTTAGTGTTTTTCTGTCACACATGCGTTTATGCGTTTGTTTAGTGTTTCAGGAAATATACAGGTTGATTCAATTGAGCTGCTGTCTACACTTGCAACTGATGGATAGTAGTTGGGTTGAATTTGTTGTAATGAGCATTTTATTGTATTGGGTTGTTCTTGTATTTGAGCATTTCATTCTGTATGGAAGTTTTGTCACGAATTGCCAAAGGGGGAGATTGTTAGGTTCTAAATGTTTAGAACAATTGGCAAATCGTGAACACAAACTTGTCTAGATATAGATCTTAGAGTCTATGAGTTTTATTAGACAATGCTCAAGGTGATTCAAGTCAAGATTCAAGAACATACAAGCTACAGGAAGAAGACTTCATATTCTGCCTAGTTCGATCGATCGAAAATCGTATCTGCAGAATTTTAAGTTGGCGCAAACAGCAGCTTAAGCCCATTAAGGATTAGGGTTTCAGATCTAATTCTCCCACTATATAAAGGAAACCTTAAGCCACGTTTTTGAGTGCTTTTGAGAGAGAGATTAGAGTGCCTCTGGTGCCTCCTTTTATTTTTAGGGTTTTGTTCTCAAACCTCTCTAAGCCTTTGTTGCTCATATTGCTGTTTTGTGTAAATCTCTTGTGAGATCTTTGAGGAGCTTTCCTTTACACAAAGCTTAGGGTTTTCAAGGTGGAGATATTATCAAAACCTTGATGATCATTCAGTTGCAGATTCAAGAACTTAAAGATTAATCAAGCAGGGGTGCTTGTACTTGATTGAAGAATTCAAGAAAGAAGAAGTCCGTGGATTCGGAGCTTGTACGTGGTCGTGTCAGTAAGTTCTACTGGTGGGTAGCATTAGGAAGTCAAGCGGGGAGATTGTAGTCCTTCTGTATGAACTTCGATTCTTTCGCATAGTGGATTCAGGTTTACCATGAGGATAGCTAGGTCAAATCCTTCCCAGGTTTTTACCGTGTGGTTTCCTGGGTGATCATATCTTGTGTTATTTATTATTCTGCTGCATTATATTCTTGATATGATTGTTTGATTATTTTAACCTAGAATTGTTTAATTTGACTAAGTAACAACTTGGCTAATTAACTAGGCTACGCAATCTGGTTGGTTTAAGGGGTCTAAAAACCTTACATGAAGGACATGGGCGAGGCTAATTATATGCTTGGAGTTAAGATCTTCAGGGATCGCTCAAAGAAGCTTCTTGCTTTGTCTCAAGAAACTTACATAAAGATGATCTTAGAGCGATTCCGTATGCATAATTCCGAACCCATAGACACTCCAATTGAGAAGGGACATACATTAAGCCTTGAAGATTGCCCTAAATCAGAAAAGGAAAAGAGAGAAATGGCAAGAGTTCCCTATGCAAGTGCAATTGGAAGTCTAATGTATGCTATGTTGTGTACTCGACCAGACATCTGTTTTGCAGTTGGTATGGTTAGTCGTTATCATAGTAATCCAAGATCTGTTCATTGGCAAGCAATTAAGAGGATTTTTCGATACCTTCGTGGGACATCAGATCTCATTCTTTGTTATCAAGGTGGAGATTTGAGATTGAGAGGTTATTCTGATGCTAATTGGGCCAGTGATAGAGATGAGCACAAGTCCACTATAGGTTATGCATTTCTACTTAGTGGTGCAGCTATCTCTTGGTGCAGTAAGAAATAGTCTTGCATTGCTTTATCCATAATGGAGTCTGAGTATGTTACTTGTTCAGCAGCAGCACAAGAAGCTGTTTGGTTAAAGAAATTTTTCCAAAGCCTAAGGGTGACATCTCTTGCAAATGAAGCTGTAAAGATGTATTGTGATAGTATGAAAGCCTTGGTTCATGCTAAAGATCCTAAGTATCATAGCAAAAGCAAACACATACAGACTTGTTATAACTACATTCGTCTTGCTATTACACAAGGAGAGGTGATCCTCCAACATATCTCCACTAGTAGGATGGTGTCTGATCCACCTACTAAAGCCATTGCTAGAGATGCCTTTCATATGTTAGAAGTTTAGGACTTTGTAGGATTTGATATGTTTTTGGATACCTTACGGACATTTATGTTTTTTAATACTGTATGCAATAATGATGTTATTCATTTTGATTCATCTTGTGATGTGATTGATATTGCATACTGAGTATACATTATTTGAGAATATGTCACCAAGCTTAGATCAGTCTACTCACATAGACGATCACCCTAGTGCTTGAGTAGCAAGCAGGATTAGACATAGTGATCACTTTATTTTTCTGTAAATCAAGTAAGTGATCATCTTAACGCTTAGGGAGGCGTGTAAGATAATATAATGAATGTCACCTTAGCTAGGCTAAGATGAGACTTATGGGAGTCGCACTTGAAGTGTATCCACAACTTCATGAAGCTTGAATAAAGCCAAATGTGAGATTTTTGATTGGAACTTGATGTGTAACTGTGCTGAGAAACTCAGGTTGGTTGCCTTTGTGGCAATTGGACTAAGATTTGTACAGTGTTTGAGTGTGACAAGCATAGTTGAGTGGGAGCTCCACCGTGGCATACAAATTATATTGTATGTGTTATAACTGACCAATTAAGGGAGTGATTGGAATGATCCCTACTCTGTCACTATGTGAGTCCTAGTCAACCATTATATAGTCCATTATGTGCCCTTTTTTCGATCTAGAACTATGTCATGAAATGAATGTTTGATGTCACTACTTTAGCATGTCATCTCAGGGCCATGATATATACGGTCTCACAAAGCATGTCTAAGAAAGTGGTCAAGTATGAATGAATTGACATGAGTGTCTGGGGAAGATTATTTAGAACACACCATTTATTTTATGACTCATAGCCCAGGCGATTATGAGGAATTTGTCTTTCAACATAATCATGAGCATATTATATGGTATAGGATCAAGTGTTGCTTTGAGTTTGAACTCATGAGGGAGTAAAGAAACTTGATTGGGTGTGATCAAATAATCTGGGGCATAGATGAGATATTATGAGTGATGTACTATGTTAGTTTAGATGGTGATTTAATATAGTACTCCTACACTACACCTTTTTGTTTAGGTCATACACTCCATTTTTTTGAATAAAGAGAGGATTGGACAAGAGATTGAGAGGAGCCAGTTCTGATTGTAGTACCTAGTGTGGACGAGTGGAAGATATTAGAAATTGGGCTGGTTTTGACCCAACCCATAAACCATGGCCCATGAATCGTCCACATGGGTTATTTGACAAATTTAAATTTAAACTAACTGATATTGGTATGAGTTATCAATATTAGTAATGGAGTAATTTATACTTAACAGGTGAGATCTTTTAGGGATCACATATATCTGATAGTAAGTGAATCTCTACTAGTATTTAAAATCCTCCTACATTAGTCAGATCAAGGTAAGATACAGTGAGTGAACATATGTATAGTTTTTGAGTGCTCTCTCAAAGTAAGCCATCTCTTTGGGACACCATCTATTGTTTCCTAGAATTTGGAGTGTGAAAATTAGGAGAGACTCTAGTACCCTTTCCTGCGACTTGGAGGTGTTCCACAAAGGAGATCGTGAGGAGTTTGTAAAGCAAGCAAAGAACAAGATCCAGCAATTTGGTGATTTGTTCCACCAAAGGTATGTGTCTATATGACCTCTAGTATATAACTTTTCAACATAGCATTTATCTCACCTTTGATGAGAATGCTCTTAATTACTTGTTTTACCGCTTTTTTGTCAAAAAAAAAAGAAGAAAAAGAAAAAAGAAAGAAAAAAGAACTCTCTGTCTCTGTCTCTCTCTCTGATGGAAAGCCACGCAAGAGTCCTAGAAAGCCTCAACCTAATCCTAAATACCTGGCTATTCTTGGAGATAAGAATAACAAGAGTCCTGCTGTTGTGCAAGAGGAGCTGATGCAGAAATCTTAGGAGTTTGAATTCAACTTGCTTCTTATCTTTATCTTTAATTTATCTTATCCTTAGTTTGAATGTTGAAGTAATTGATTATTTAATAAACGATGTAGGCAGAAGGCTGAGCATTGATGAATTTAGAATTGTCTTGTGGTTTGTCTTCCACCCAAAGGAAGTCATTTATCAATTCCATCTTTGTTTCCATCAACTTGGTATCAGAGCATGGCCACCAACAAGGACCGAATTGAGAAACTGGAGTCAGACATGCAAGAGCTGAAGGAAAGTGTGCAGAAGATGACTACTGAGTCTCAAGATCTAGGCTCATCTGTACGTGAACTCAAGGAGTTGTTGTCTCAATTTCGGGACAAATCAGCTTCTCATTCATCTTCCAAGCCAGAGGAACCAGAGTCGTCAACACACAACAGAGAAAGACTTTCCCAAACATCTGGGGTTAGAAGTGCAGTGAATGACCAACCTTGGCCTACCAAGCTGGATTTTCCACGGTACTCAGGGGATGATCCAACAGTATGGCTCGATCGCGTGATGCAATATTTTGACTACCAAGGAACACGAGAAGAACATAAAGTGGTCTTGGCTGCTTTTCATTTGGAAGGGGAGGCAAATCAATGGTGGCAGTGAGGCAGATGACTTTGATGAAGCTTTGTCCCGAATATGTCAAAATGGGACACTTAGGGAGTACCAACGGGAGTTTGAAAGGCTTGCTAATCATGTTGATGGTTGGCCACAAAAGGCATTGGTGGGGGCATTTATGGGTGGATTGAAGGAAGGCATTGCTTCAGAAATTCGAAGGTTCAAACCAAAAACACTCTCTGAGGCCATAGAGTTGGCTAGAATCAAAGATGAGAGCATGAACAAGCAACGACGACAAAACAAGGTTGGCAACCCACAAACAAGCTTGGCAACCAAGTCAGTACAGAAGACCATTTCCTCTAACACAATTGGATCAGCGGGGTGAACAACTGGGATTGGAGGTACTGGATCTGGAGGTACCAGAAAAATTTCTTGGGAAGAAATGCAAAAATGAAGAGAGAAAGGGCTATGCTTTAGTTGCAATGAGAAATACACACTGGGGCATCGCTGTGCAGCCTCACAAGCCCTTCTTATTGAAGTCTGTCCACAACAAGAATTCATAGAAGAGTCCTTTGACAAGCTAGGGGAAGGAGTTGTGGAGGAGGATGAGGACTGTAAGGAAGAAGCGCCGCTCATTTCCCTACATGCAATTGCAGGTTGCTCGAGCCCTCGAACCATGCAAGTCAAGGCCAAGATAAGGAAGATAGATCTAGTTGTCCTTATTGACAGTGGGTCAACTCATAACTTTGTGGATCAAAAGCTGACCCATTCACTTGGATTGGCTGTCACACCCATTCCAGAGTTCAACGTGAAGGTTGCAAATGGAGAAAGCCTAGTCTGCAAAGAAAGGTATGAGCAAGTTTCCATTACTATCCAAGGATTTAAATTTTCCACTACTTTGTATTCTTTACCACTCAATGGACCAGATTTGGTATTGGGTATACAATGGTTGGAGTTGTTAGGACCAGTAGAGTGTGATTGGAAGAAAATGACGATGAAATTCCTATGGAAGGGTGTGTCATATGTCATCAAATCATCCTCTGTTAATCCCATTCAGGAGGTGGCAATGCAAAGGTTAGAGCGAGATGTGCAAGGTGGTGGGGAGTTATTTGCTATCATGCAGAAGGGTGAAGACAATGTTGGAGGTTCTACTGTTCCAGCAGAGTTACAGCCCTTGCTTCAAGAATTTCATCAGGTGTTGGAAGAACCTAAAACACTACCTCCTTCTAGAGAATTTGACTATCGGATTCCATTAAAAGAAGGGACTGCACCAGTTAATGTGAGACCTTACCGCTATGATCATTTCCAAAAGAATGAAATTGAGCGGCAAGTGAAGGAAATGTTAGCCACAGGATTGATCCGTCCAAGCAACAGTCCATTTTCTTCACCCATCTTATTAGTAAAGAAGAAAGATGGGTCTTGGCGGTTTTGTACTGATTATCATGCTCTAAATACGGTAACAATCAAAGATCGATTTCCAATTCCAACAGTGGATGATATGCTGGATGAGCTTCATGGTGCAACGTATTTTACAAAGTTGGACCTTCGTGCAGGTTACCATCAGATTCGTGTTCATCCCGAAGACATTCATAAAACAGCCTTCCGCACTCACAATGGTCATTACGAATATTTGGTGATGCCTTTTGGGCTTTGTAATGCCCCATCCACTTTTCAAGCTGCTATGAATTCCATATTCCAGCCATACTTACGGAAGTTCTTGCTGGTTTTCTTTGATGACATATTGATTTATAGCAAAGGGTGGAAGGAGCATGTAGCACAACTTCGGAAGGTTCTTGAGGTCCTCAATAGCCATCAGTTCTTTATTAAGCCATCCAAATGTGTATTTGGAGCTCGTGAAGTTGAATATTTGGGTCATGTGATCTCACAAGAGGGTGTGCGCGTGGACAATCGGAAAATTGAAGCCATGCAAAGCTGGCCCAGGCCACGAAACATCACAGAGCTACGTGGGTTTCTTGGTCTCACCGGGTATTACCGCAAGTTCGTACGACATTATGGACTTACTGCAGCGCCATTGACTGACTTGTTGAAGAAAGGGAACTTTGGTTGGAATTCAAAGGCAGACGAGGCATTTGAAAAACTCAAACGTGCCATGGTGACTACTCCGGTGTTGGCTCTACCGGATTTCACTGATGTTTTCATTGTTGAAACAGATGCCTCTAACTATGGGATTAGGGCTGTGTTAAGTCAAAAGGCACGAGCCATTGCTTATTTGAGCAAGGCGTTGGGTCCATCTAAACGGGCATGGTCGATTTATTCTAAGGAGATGCTGGCAATTATGGAGGCAGTCAAGTTGTGGCGACCTTACTTGTTGGGGAGAAAATTTCAGATATGGACTGATCAAAAAAGCTTGAAGTTCCTATTGGAACAGAGAGTGGTTACACCAGAACAACAGAAGTGGGTAGCAAAGTTAGTGGGATTCAACTATGAAATTAAGTATCGGCCCGGTAAAACCAATGCAGTAGCAGATTCATTGTCAAGGATGACCGATGGACCGCTACTTGCTGCTATTATTGAGTGCTATGGAGCAAGCCAGCCACAGTTTGATATTTGGGAGGAAATCAAGCAAGCCAACACTGAAGAACCATACTTAATAAAACAACTTCGTATGTTGCAAGAAGCACCAGAGACCATGCCGCACCACAAGCAGCAAGCGGGAATCTTGTTCTACAAAAATCGAGCGGTGATTGCACCAACATCTTCACTAAGACAAGTGCTCTTAAAGGAATTTCATGATTCAAAAATGGCAGGTCATTCTGGAGTGTTAAGAACCTATGGAAGATTGTCACAAAATTTCTATTGGGAAGCCATGAAGCAGGATGTTCGGAATTATGTGGCAGCATGTGACGTGTGCCAAAGAAACAAGAGTGATTCATGTTCACCCGCCGGCCTACTCCAACCTTTGCCGATTCCATCTCAAGTATGGGAAGATATTAGTATGGACTTCATTGATGGCCTACCTGTTTCTGCAGGAAAAAATTCCATTATAGTGGTAGTTGATCGCCTAACAAAGTACGCTCATTTCTTTGCTCTAAGCCATCCCTATTCGGCAAGTAAGATAGCTGATGTGTTTGTCTCCGGGGTGGTGAAGTTACATGGAATTCCTCGATCTATTGTCAGTGACAGAGATCCCATTTTTATGAGTTCTTTCTGGCGAGAGTTCTTTAAGCTACAAGGTACACAGTTGAAAACTAGCTCAGCTTATCACCCCCAGACTGATGGGCAAACTGAAGTGATAAACCGCTGCCTTGAGCAATACCTCCGTTGTTATGCGAGTCAAAGTCCAAAGAAGTGGGAGCAGTTTTTAGCTTAAGCAGAGTATTGGTACAATACAACTTATCATCACTCTACCGGTACCACTCCCTTTCAAGCACTCTATGGTCGACCCCCACCGGTATTGGTCAATTATTTAGTTGAATCATCTCTAGTGAATGAGGTTGATCGGAGTTTGATTGACCGAGACCAGTTGTTGAAGGAGCTAAAAGGGAATTTGCAGCGAGCAAATAATAGGATGAAGCAATATGCAGATGCCAAGCGTAGGGAAGAACAATTCCTAGTTGGTGATTGGGTGTACCTTAAGCTTCAACCGTATCGGCAGCATAGTATTTTTCGAAGAGCACATCAGAAGCTAGCAAGCAAGTATTTTGGGCCATTTCAAGTCACGGCTAAGGTAGGAGCTGTAGCATATCGTCTAGCACTACCTGTGGACTCTAAGATCCATCCAGTGTTTCATGTGTCATTGTTGAAGAGGAAGGTGGGCGATACTAGCAACGTCACTAGCATTCTGCCTCCATACTCTGAGGAGCACGGGCCCATGTTAGAACCTCTCTGCATTCTGGACTACAAGTGGGTGAAGCGAGGAACTAAGCTGTACACAGAAGCATTGGTGCAATGGAAAAATATGGCAGCTGAAGATGCAACTTGGGAGGATGTTGAACAACTCCAGCAGCAATTTCCAGCTATTAACCTTAGGGACAAGGTTCCACTTCAAGGGGGGGCGAGTGATGGAAAGCCATGCAAGAGTCCTAGAAAGCCTCAACCTAATCCTAAATACCTGGCTATTCTTGGAGATAAGAATAACAAGAGTCCTGCTGCTGTGCAAGAGGAGCTGATGCAGAAATCTTAGGAGTTTGAATTCAACTTGCTTCTTATCTTTATCTTTAATTTATCTTATCCTTAGTTTGAATGTTGAAGTAATTGATTATTTAATAAACGATGTAGGCAGAAGGCTGAGCATTAATGAATTTAGAATTGTCTTGTGGTTTGTCTTCCACCCAAAGGAAGTCATTTATCAATTCCATCTTTGTTTCCATCACTCTTTCTCTCTCTCTCTAATCCCAAATATCCTCCAAAAGTAGTCTCACTTTCCAATAAGGAACTTAAATTCTCTTGCATGAATTCAACACTTTCTTGACAGTAATGGATTATAGGGAAAAATCAAAGCAATGCATAACATTAGCACCACACGAGTATACTCTGCCTACCAGACGTTGGATCATCAAGAAACATGACAATGGTATGGAATTTCTACCACTACTTATATCCTTGGAGCCTATATGAAGTTCATAAGCCCAACTATCTGTCTAAATCTGTTAGATTCAATGGCTGTGGTCGATTAAATTACAGTACAAAACGGTACACATTCAATACCTGATTAACTTCAAAGATTCTTTCTTTCTTTTCCTTATTGTTTTTGTTTTTGCTTTTTGTTTTTTGAGTAAAAGATTGAAACTTCATAGATGCTTTCTATGCTTTCTTCCTTTTCTTTTAGTAAAAGTTATCTTGTTTCAAAAAAAAAAAAAAATCTTTCTAAGGGTCAATCAACAGCCAGTAATAATTTGCACAAATGGTCTTGAACCTTACGTTGTTTCCATTACTATATAGACTTGAACTTTGTAAAGTCTCTATCACAGGTAGCATACAGGAAATTATAACAACTACAAGAGGAATACTTTGTAGCTTCTAATTGCACGAATGGCCTCCTTTCAAAGCTTCTTCATCTCCACTTTCTTCTTCTTCCTCCTCCAAGCACAGCATCAAGCGCAAAAAATTGCAAATCTTCATATTGCGATGTTTATCAATGACAAATGCTCTCAAGACAAATGTTGTGGCTATCTGGGATTCAGTCTCTCATGCAACAACCAACGCCAAACAATTCTCACTCTCCCTTATTCTGGGGACTTTCTTGTTCTAGAAATCAATTATTGGAACCCAGTAATGATTATCGATGACCCAGATAGCTGCCTTCCTAGACGGTTTCTGAACCAACACTTCACTCTTATGGACTCTCCTTTTCATTTATCAGACATCAATGTGAATATCGCCTTGTACAACTGCTCCAACGACCCTATTTATGATTATGGACGGTATCCCTGCCTTAGCGGCGATAACTTTATATTCTCCTAGACAGCTATAGGGCAATGTCGAGAAATAATAACTGCACCACTTTTTAAGGGGGGTATATTTGAGTTGGAGCACGCCCGAACTGGAATGCTTTACTTCAAGCACCGATATCTTTACTTGCTTTGTTTGTACATTTAGACCCTTATGTTAGGACATATGTAGTTCACTTGTTAAAAACATATGTCATTCTTTTATGTAATTGGCTAATCTTTTGACAAAATGTACTTTACTTGTAATTGAGTAGTTCTAGGTGTTTTTAATATTTCAAGAAACTGTGTTTCAAGATCAAGTGTTGAAGTTATCCAATCTGTCCAAGAAACAAGCTGAAGAAGTGCAAGTTCATTAAAACTCGACAGCTAGCATGTGTCGAGGTTTAGAAAGCTACTTAAGCCCGTGTGCTCGACACCTGCTCAACAGTTGCTCGACACCTCCTATCTGTCGAGGTTTATGAATTTTAAAATTTTGATATAATTTTCTTGAAATCTGTGAATATGTCTTTAAGCCTTCTTTTCTCCTAACCCTAGACATATAAAAAGATTGGTTTTAGGACCGTCAAAGAGTACACAAGTTGCACAAGTATTAAGCAAAGTTTGTTCAAGAAATTTGTGACCAGAGACAAAGTTTTTCCCTAGTTCATCTTTCTTGAAGAAGTTGCTATGTATGTGCACCTTTGAGTTTTGTGACTAAGCATCTTTTTGATCTTCATCGTTGATGATTTGAAGAACTTTGCAGCCAACAACTCTCTCTAGTTGGTGTTTGAAGTCGCGTACTAGGATCTGCGCAATTGGTTAGTCACGTTCTTTAGTCACGTACTTGGAAGCCGTGCATCAAAAGGGGAAATTGTCACTACAAAACAAGTCCAATTAGGTATAGGGGTAAGGGTTCAACTAGGGTAAGGATTCCTTTACTTGTAATTGCTTGTTGTGATAATAGTGAAATTTTGGGAGTGGTGACTTGAAAATCACCCGGTGGGGTTTTTGCCGTCAGGTTTTCCCCATTCGTAAACAAGTCACTATGTTATTTATTTTTCGCTGCACAATTAGTTTATTGGTGATTTGTTTGTGGTACCATGCATTTGCATGATTAATTAACTTAATTAATTCATTTGGCTAAATTAATTGGTTAATTTATTACAATGGGTCAATTCATTTTTGTCCTATCAAGTGGTATTAGAGAAAACACTCTAATTAGGATTTAATCTTTACTGTGTTGATCTATGGACCCCTGTTTATCATGGATAGAGGACAGTCGTTAATTATACCTCCTTTATTTGATGGCATTAACTATGCATATTGGAAAGTACACATGAGAGTTTTCTTGCAATCTTTAGATTCTAAGGTGTGGCAAGCTGTAGAGATTGGCTAGACCAAGCCAAAGGAAGCACCGGCTAATTGGGATGAAGCCAAGATCAAGCGGCAAACTTCAACAATAGAGCGTTGAATGCCTTATTTAGTGCAGCCACCAATGAGGAGTTTAAGAAGATATCCTCCACTGAAACTGCTAAGCAAGTAGGACCATCCTCTAGACAATGTATGAGGGTAAAAATGCTGTCAAGGATTCAAAACTTCAGAGGCTCACTACAAGCTTTGAAGAGATAAAGATGGAGGAGGATGAGTCATTCGATGAGTTCTATGCTAAGCTCAAGGACATAGTGAACTCAGCCTTCAATATTAGGGAAACCATTCCTGAACCCAAGATTGTAAGGAAAGTGCTCAAATCTTTACCTAAGAGATTTCATGCCAAGATTATGGCGATCGAGGAATCATAGGATATTGACAAGATTCCTTTGACTGAGCTGGTTGGAAACTTGCAGACCTATGAGCTAGGGTTATCAAGGATTGGTAAGTCGGGTAAGGGTAAGAGCATGGCTTTAAAGGCAAAGAGCAGTGATACAAATGAGTCTTCCAATGATGAAGATTTCAAGATAAAGTCCTACATCACTAGGCGGTTTAAGAAGTTTATGAAGAATGCCAATTGGAGGAGTTTCGACAAGGACCGTAGGCAATCTAGTTCTTCTTAGTTCAAAAGTCAAGACAAAGGGAAGAAGGATGCAAAGGATGGTGGTTAGTACACTATTCCCACAAGACCTAAGTGCTTTGGGTGTCATGGTTTCGGACACATAAAACAGTAGTGTCCTACATATCTCAAGAGCATTGGATAGAGCAAGGCACTTGCTGCAACCTTGAGTGACACTGAGCCTGAGGATGATTTCGACAATGAGGATGACAGAATCTTAATGTCTTCACTGCCACAGTCAATACTACTGAAGGGATTGTTGAAGACGTGGACGAAGAAGAAGAATTGGTTGATTCTAAGTGTAAGAAGATAGATGATCAAGATGATATCCATATAGCCTATGAAAAACTATACAAGCTTTTTGAAAAGCATGAGAAACTATATAGGCTAGCCACCAAGAAACTCAGTGATGTGGAACTTGATCGTGAAGAGTTGTCCACAAAGTTTGATGAGGCTAATCAGACTATTAGAGCAATGAGATTTGAGAACAATTTCTTGCTGAGAAGACCAAGAAACTTGAAGCGGAGCTGTTTCAAGTTAGAGCTCAATTAGAGAGGACTTCAAGTGCAAAGCTGGATGAGATACTCAGCATTCAGAAATTTGCTTTAGATCGAACAAGTTTAGGATATGGTCTTTCTTCCTCTAATATTGCTTCTACTAGTAATACTATTTTTGTTCCTGCTGCTAATAATGCTGAAATTGAAAACAATGATGTTAAAACTGAATTAGCTAGTGAGAACCTATACAAGGGTAAATCTATCCTAGAAGCACCCCTTAAGCAGGATAAGAAAGATGTTAAAAATACTAGGTCTAAGAAGGCTAACTCTCAAAAGCCTAAATAGAAGAAGCAACATCTTTGTCATCATTGTGGAGCTGTCGGCCATACTCTACCAAATTGCTATAAGTGGTTAGTCGCTCAACAGAGCAACGACATGATAGCATCCGGAAGCCAGAATCAGCTTCAGTCCTCTCTTGCTCCTCTTAGAGATCTTCTCAAAGCCCTCATATTCCTTTTGAACTTGAACAGTTTCAATTCTTCCCCTCACCACCAGTTCAAGGGTTTAATCAAAGGAAAGGTTCTTCCAAGGTGTGGAAGAAAAAGGACTCTAAGTGATTATATCACTTTCTTCTATCTTCTTGTTTTGTTTATTGCATTACTTGTATTTTTTGCTTTTATTTTGAGTCAGTCTAGTTTTATGCTTTGCTTTGTTTAACATGTTCTTGTTTGTTTGTTTTCAGACAAAAACAGTGTGTGTTTTGTGTACATTGGTACTTGTGTATCTTGGATGGCCATTGAAACAAAGTTTTCTAAACTTTTTATCTTTTGTAGCTTAGATGAGCATCTCTATGCATAACTGAGCAACTGAGCTTTGTGGCTCTTTTTATGATGAGTAAGATTAAGTTATCTCTTGGATTTAGCACTCATGTCACTCTTTTTGACGAAAAGAACTAAAAATTTTTAAGAAAAATGCATAAATAACCATCTCACCACTGTTGCCCGCCAATCATGAAAGACATCTGTATGCTTTGGCATAGCAAAATTGGAATGTCAAATATCATTGGGTATTTCTTTTCTTTCTCTTATATGCCCATGCATGATATGCTTAAAAAGAAAAATATGCAAAGAAAATAAAAAGCAAAAAGATAAAAAAAAAATGCTTTTAAATATGATTGCAAGCATGTATTCTAGGAGATGTGGGAATCATAAGATGTACCTCGAAGGTGATAGTCTCCATCAAACAGTTATGATTGTGTGTGAGTTAAAGTAATTTTCTTATATCTCAAATTGTCATAACATGTATACACTTATGTAATCTTGCGATGTTTTTCACACACAACACGCAATATTCTTTTCTACTCTAGATACATGTGTAAGTACAATGTGATTTGGCCATCACAAGGTTTTGCATGTGTTAATATATGCTCACTAAACTGTCTTGACTTGTTTTTGAAATATAAAATTGGTTAGACTTGTTTAGTGTGTGTGTGTGTGTTTTTGAAATCCATGTGCTTAAAATTACTTTGAGAGATGATTTTGAGAGCTTAATATATTGATTGGATCATTGGTTGAGTTGCATGTTGGATTGCATTCATGTCTCTATTTTTCACTTCTCGAAAAACTGTTTTTAAAAGCTAGATGACACTTCCTCGATACTTAGCTATCTGTCGAGCTTCTCAAGCTTTTTCTTATCGCAATCTTGACACCTCCTTGACACCTCCTTGACACCTAGTGGATCGATCGAGAAAGTTTCTGCCTCCTTGATAGCTTCTCGACACCTGGTGAATCGATCGAGCTTCTATTCTAGATCTGGTGTTTTGTTCCTTGATACCTCTTCAACGCTTGCATCTGTCAACAACCATTTTCTCGACACCTTCCTTGACAGATGGCCCGACACCTCTTGACACCTTATCTGTCGAGATTTACTGAGGATTTTATAAATACATCCTCGTGCGATCCAGAATTCATTTCTCTCGATCTCTCTCTTGATAGCTCTCTCTTTTCTCTCTCAAACAATCTCATCTCACTCTAATCATGATCCTCAAGGTTTCTTCAAGATTTTCAAGGTTTTCTTTACTTGGTAAGCTTCTATTTTCTCATTCTTCATGCATTTCATGTTTTAAAACCTAGGTTTTGAGGTTTTTGAAAAATTTTGGGATGGGTTTTCACTTATATGAGTTTAAAATCTCATGCATTGCATTACATTAGCATTATAATAGTATTTTCATGCATTTAGACGTGTGCAATATGTTTGTGTGCTGGTAGGATTGGATTGGGCTGAGCCTATGATGAATTTTCTTTTGCATGTCATATGTTCATGCATTCCCCATGCATACGAACTCTTTTTTCAATATATCTTGATATATTTGAACTATTTGGAGCTTTTCTGATTGTCTCTTTCTCTTCCTCTCTCTCTTTGTTTACGTTAGTCATGTTTATGGCACCTAAGCGTAAATCTGCTTCGTCTCGGAACTCTTTTCATTCCGGGACATCTTCCTCTTATAATCCTACTCCTTTTAACATTCGGTTTCGTGATGAAGATGCCAGAAAGGATTTCTCAGAGAACTTTTCTAGACGAGGTGTTCATTTGAAACGTTTAGCCATTTTGGCGGACTTCACCAACATTGACCTTCTCACTGTCATTCACAGTCGGGGATGGGAGTTACTGTGTGACGTCTCAGTCACTTGTCCTCTCGTGCTTATCCAGGAGTTTTACTCCAACATGCATGAGATTGATTTCTTAAAACCTCTTTTCTTCACTCGCGTTCTAGGTATGCGCATCCCTATTGCACCGTAACTTGTTGTGGATGTGTTTCGGGTTCCTAGGATAGAGTTTCCTAACTATCCTCGTTTTGAGCGTCTGAGGACTGTGTCCAAAGATGAGCTCATGTTTGCCTTCTGTGAGCGCCATACTGAGTGGGGTAAACACCAATTCACTTACTGTTCGAGCTTTGCAAAAGGCCCTTGGTTTTTGAACATGGTGATGACCTTTGTACTCCATCCTTTCTCTTACTACAACTCTATTACAGAGCCTCGTGCTCATTTTCTATTATCACTTCTTGAGCATCTTACTATTGACTTCCCTTCACATTTTATTCTTTCCATTATAAAATGTTCATCAGGATTCTGCGTCCCATGATAAGCTCATCTTTCCTTCCACTATCACAAGGATTTTACGCCATTTTTCCATCCCTTTTCCCGTGTCCGACCACTTCACACACATTTGTGCCATAAACACTACTACTGTAAAATGTAGTGAGACGCAGTTTCGGTCACGACAGAAGTCAGTAGCACCTCCCTCCCGTTTGGCTCCTTCATCTCGCTTTGCTTCATCCACATCTGCTCCCTCCTCTTTCATGGGTGATGTGTCATTTGGAGACATCATGGCGCAACTACAGTGCATGGATGCTCGCTTTGATACACTCTCTACTGAGTTGTATCAGGTGAATATTCGTGTTGGTCGTATTACACGATGGCAGGTGGCTATGGGTGGCTATGCTTCTAAGGCTTCTCCTCCACCACCTCCCCTAGTGGCTTCTGATTCTGATGCTGAGGATGATGATGATGATGAAGATGGCGTTGATGCTTCTAATGATGATGATGGAGATGCTAATTCTACCAATGAGATGTCTACTTGACACTTTACCCTTTGTCACTCGTGATAAAAAGGGAGACTAGTTTTGGGATATGAGAGTAGTCATCTTTAGGGGGAGAGTTAGTATATGACATTTTGTTAGGGGGAGTGTTGATATGAGGGATGTAGTGAGGATATGATGTATCTTTTCTTTTCTTTCTTTTATAGATACATTGATCTTGTACATTGGGTCTTGTGACCATTTTTGACATACATTGTACATATATTCTTTATATGTGGATGTATGTTTCTTTCACCTATCTTTCATGCGTTGTTTCTTTTCTTCTGTTATACACATGTTTCTTATACTTGTATGCAATCTATTATTTCTGTCTCACACAAAGATGCCTTGATGAATTTTGTTTAAAGTGTTTCAGAAATACAGGTTATTAAAGTCTACTTGCCATAAACTCTCTTCTTACAAAATTTTTCAAGAGTTTGTGTTAGGATAGATTTTATTGTATTCAACAAGTGAATATGAGTTAAGTGATTTATGACTTCTCTCATATGTTCATTTGTTTGTTGTGGTTTTGTCACTGATTGCTAAAGGAGGAGATTGTTAGGACATATGTGGTTCACTTGTTAAAAACATATGTCATTCTTTTATATAATTGACTAATCCTTTGACAAAACACACTTTACTTGTAATTGGGTAGTTCTAGGTGTTTTAATACTTCAAGAAACTGTGTTTCAAGATCAAGTGTTGAAGTCATCCAATCTGTCCAAGAAACAAGCTGAAGAAGTGCAAGTTCATTAAAGCTCGACAATTAGCATGTGTTGAGGTTTAGAAAGCTACTTAAGCCCATGTGCTCAACACCTTCTATCTGTCGACGTTTATGAATTTTAGAATTTTGATATGATTTTCTTGGAATCTGGGAATGTGTCTTTGGGCCCTCTTTTCTCTTAACCCTGGACATATAAAAAGATTGTTTTAAGGGTCGCCAAAGAGTACACAAGTTGCACAAGCATTAAGCAAAGTCTGTTCAAGCAATTTGTTACTAGAGACAAAGTTTTGCCCTAGTTCATTATTCTTGAAGAAGTTGCTGTGTATGTGCACCTTTGGGTTTTTTGATCAAGCATCTTCTTGATCTTCATCATGGATGAACTGAAGAACTTTGCAGCCAACAACTCTCTCTTGTTGGTGTTTGAAGTCGCGTAATGGGATCCGTGTAATTGGTTAGTCATGTACTTGGGAGCTGTGCATCAAAAGGGGAAATTGTCACTATCGAACAAGTCCAATTGGGTATTGGGGTAAGGGTTCAACTTTAGGTTAGTATAAGGTACTGGGATTCCTTTACTTATAACCGTTTGTTGTGATAATAGTGGAATTTCGAGAGTGGTGACCTGAAAATCGCCTGGTAGGGTTTTTGCTGTTAGGTTTTCCTTATACGTAAACAAATCACTGTGTTACTTATTTTCTACTACATAATTAGTTTATTGGTGATTTGTTTGCGCTACCATGATTAATTAACTTAATTAATTTACTTGTCTAAATTAATTAGTTAATTTATCACAAGGGGTCAATTTGTTTTTTGCTTATCATCCTAAAACCAGATTGTTTAAAGTAATTAATTAACCAAGTTGATTATTAGATTTATCATTTAGATCTAGGTTAAACAAACATATATCATATCATGCTTAGAAGTAGAAAAGTAAATAACACCACGATATGATGACCTAGGAAAACCGATGAAACGAACCATTTCAAGGTAAAAACCTGGATAGGATTTGACCTACCCATCCTTAAGGTAAAATAAATCCATTATAAGAGAATTGAAGTTTTTACAATCAGATTTAACCCTAAATCTATTGCTATATCATGTAGTAACTTACTGACATAACCACGTGCAAGCTCCAAATTCACAGACTCCTCTTCTCTTCTTGGATTTACACCAACACAAGCCGCCTTGCTTGTGACTTTGAGATCCCACTCAAAGGTTTCAAATCACCATCACTTGTTGATCATTGTAGTAGCAACTTCTATAACACCAGATCTTAAGTTTCTTCAAAGAATATTGCTGGTAGAAGACTTTAGAGAGGTTTGGGTACAAAAACCCTAGATCTACAATTAGAGGCACATGATGCACTCTTTTTTCTCTAAGAGCTCTAGAAACATAGTTAGGGTTTTCCTTAATATACTATAAATGTTTCACTTGAAACCCAAAATGTTTAAGTAGAGTTTAGGTTGAAATAGAATTTTGCAAAAATTTCATGTTTGTGATTTTTGATCGGTTGGATCTAATTTTCGATCAGTTGGATTTCTCTGAATTCGTATTCTTCTTTCTGTAGCTTGTATGTTCTTGTGTTCTGACTTGTAACACCATGAGCGTTGTCTAATAAACTCTATAGACTCTAAGATCTATACCTAGACAAGTTTGTGCTCACAGTTTGCCAATTGTTCTAAACTTTTAAAACCTAACACGCTTCATCAAATTTAATTTTGTTAGGCACATACAATAATATAGGGAAACGTACCATATAAGTGTTCTAACTCGGGGTTGAAGGATGAGATCTTCACCCCTACCTTGCATGGTTTTGTCTTTTCTAATGCATCCCCGCTTCACCCATATGATGGGAAAACTTCCTTGCCCCATCCCCTTGAGATCCTGTGGGCACTGCCCCATAAAATTCTAATTTTCTCAACAATTATTGCAATTTTTTTAATAAAACATGATTCATTAATATAAATATACTTGAAATTACAACTAAATTTATCCCATCAGATCAAACTAATTTTTAGCAAGAACTTAATAATATTATCCAAGCATTTAACAAAATAATATCACAACAAAAAATTAAAGTCTTAATAACCATGCATTTGAATAAGCCAGTATTGAATTGTTTGTTTAAATATTAAGGATTTAGGGCATGAAAAATTTACAATTATAGCCCTTATCAACGCAGGGCAAGGTAGGGCAGGGTGGGGTAGTGCCGGGATAAAATGTCTAGACCTTGCCCCATGATAAGGGTTAAAATCTCACCCCATCCCCGTCCCACCGCCTATATGAGGCGAGGAAAACTCATGTGAAGCAAAGCGGGAAGAGGTGGGCTAAAATCTGCTCAACCTCTTGTTAAATATGGTTTTCGGTGGAGAGTTGGAAATGGTGAGAAAATCTGGATTTGGGATAATAGGTGGCTGCCTATGCCTTCTACATGCATGGCCTCATCTCCCAGGATGTTTAAACCAGAAGATATGAAGGTCGGAGAATTGTTAAATAAGGAAGAGGCTTCTTGGAAGGTTGATGTCGTTGATGCTCTATTCTTTCCGCATGAAGCAGAGGCTATAAAAGCAATCCCTATAAGTTCTCATCTGCCAGAAGATAAACAATTTTGGGCTTGGAGCACTAATGGAGCCTTTTCAATGAAGAATGCCTACTGGGTTGCAACTCAAATGTCATTAGCCTCATCCATGAGTTCAAATTCTGATGGCAACCAAGAAAGGAGCTTTTGGAAACACCTATGGCAGATCAATGTGCCTCATAAAATAAGGCTCTTCTCTTGGAGGGCTTGTCGAGACATCCTACCTTTGAAAACTAACCTTGTTAAAAGGAATGTTTTGTAGGTTGATATAAGCAATGGATGCAACGAAGGGGCTGAGAATTCGATCCATTTCTTTTGGATGTGCTCTCGCGCTAAAGAACTATGGTCTTCATCGAAACTGGTTTTTCCCAGTGTGATGGATCAACTTGGTTCTTTTAAGGAGATGCTTTGGTATTTAATGATGGACGAAAAGACTTCACCAAAAAATATTGATTTACTTTTGACCTGTGCGTGGACATTGTAGGGTAAAAGGAATGATGTTCGTCATGGCAGAAAGCGAAAAGATGGAAGAATGCTTCTATAATGGGTGGTGCAATATCTGGAGGAGTACCAAGCTGTTGTTGAGTTACTATCGAGAGCACAAGAGTCAGTCCAGCATGTTCAGAGATGGATTCCACCTCTAATATTGGTTTTCAAGTTCAATGTTGATAGTGATGTGTTTGCAGAGCTGAATTCAGTTGGAGTTGGAGTAATGGTGAAGGACTGGAATGGGCAATTTTTGGCATCAATGAGCAGAAAAATACATGCACCACTGGGTCCTCTTAAAGCAAAAGCAAAGGCCTTTGAACTTGGTTTGTAGTTTACAAAGCAGCTTGGGATCACAGACTTCATACTTGAGGGTGACTCGTTAATCATCTCTAGGGCGTTGAATCATTCTTCCTCAGTTCTGGTCTCAATTGATGCGGTTATTATGGGCATTGGCAAAGCTTCCTTGGAGTTCCATAATGTTGATTTTTCTCATGTTAAGTGAAATGCAAATACCCTAGCTCATTTGTTAGCAAATTATGCCAAGGGCATAGGTAATTAGTGTATGTGGATGGAGAATTGTCCTAGTTTCTTAGAATTAGTAGTTCTTCATGATGTAAACGCTATGGTTGTTTGGTTTATATTAAGTTGTGTGATTTCCTATAAAAAAAAATAAATAAAACTTCATCAATCGTATTATTTCTAAAAAAAACAAACCTCATCAACAGTCATACATATGATCTAACAAATATGATTGACAAAAAGCTCCTTACCACACTAATATGATAAATCCTACCCTAGAGCAATAACAAGGACAAAATGGGCTTTTGCCATTTTTGGATAAATTAAATGGCTTTATACCCCCTTTCCCAAACTAACTAGGGAAATGTCCCTCTTTTAAAACTCGATTTATGATAAATCAAGTTAGAAACTTTTTTTTTTTTTTTTTTTTTTCTGAAGTCCTATAGTGGTGTTTTAAGGAACTTATAGTGACATTTTAAGGACCTATAATAATGTTTTTTAACTCAACTTCAATGAAATCGAGTTATAGGCAATTTTTTTAACTACAACTTGATTTCATTGAGGTCGAGTTAAAAAAGGCCACTATAGGGCCTAACTCAATTTATCACAAATCGAGTTTTAAAAGAGGGACATTTCCCTAATTAATTTGGTAAAAGGGGTATAAAGCTATTTAATTTTCCCGAAACGGGCAAAAGACTATTTTTTCCACAATAAAAATCCCATACTACAATCCAAACTTTTCCTGTCCTAAGCACATTAAGATAACAATCCAATCTTTGTTTATATAACAATAGTAATGACTATGTAGCAATCCAAACTCTTTCAGCAGTCTAGCATCAACCATATCATGGGGACTTTGAGAGGTACTAGAGAAAGCCTTCGAAAGAAAGGACATTCTGGCCTTTTGCCCCTTTTGGGCAAAATAATTGGTGTTATGCCCTTGTTTTGAAACTATATAGGAGCGTGCCCCTGTTTCAATACTCGATGACCCTAAAGCCGAGTTATTTAAAATACTCGATCATCCAATAGTTGAGTTCAAGGCAGGTCCCTGCCATGCTGGTCATCCAGCGTAGATTTTGGGCAATAAAATATTCCCGCGTAACTGTTTATAACTCGTTGATGAAGAAACCGAGTTATACACAGAATTTCAAATCATGTGAAGCTGAACCCGATGAGTGTAAGATCGAGTTATTATTATTATTACTCAGCTCTGGTATAATCGAGTTGCTCTGCTACGGTCTGACCCAATTTCAAGTCAGTTAATCGCATGTGAAGCTGAACCCAATTATTGGGAAATCGAGTTATTAATGTTACTCACCCTTCCTGTAATCGAGTTGTTCTGCTATTTACTCCTCCCTTCCACAAATTAGCTTCTCATGCAATTCTCCTCACCATTTTCAGATCAGCTTCTCCTCATTATCAGAATTCTCTATCATCTCGGGTGAGAAACTCATTTTCTTTTTTGAAATACATAGAGAATTTTATTGAGTAGGTAAAAATAGTTGTAGATATTATATAAATGGGATCACCATAATGTATGTTTTTGTTAGAAGAAGAATTTTCATTTAAGAGGTTGTATTACTTGTGCTTTGGTATTTTCTTGGATAAGTGTTATGTGAGTAGATTAGGGTTATATTAGTTGTTTGGTGTTATTTGGTGCTACAAGAAATGTACAATAATCTATAGAAACGGTGATGAGTGTTATTTGTGTTATATTGAGTCTTTGCTAGTGCAAATTTCATTGTTAAAAAATAAAAATCTTTAGATTTGCTAAAACTAATGAACAGTTAATTTTTAGATTTGCAAAAGTTGAATGTATATACGCATCATTGGTCGAGACATTAACAACAACGTCTAATGTTTATGGTTAGATATGAGTGTCAGTATTTAATTTTAGAATGTAATAGTATACAAATTTACGAATGTCTTTGTCGTGTACCACCTTATGCAGCATTACATTATTTACCAACAACTGATACACATTGTTAACTTGATCATTTGATGTTATTGTATTAAGCGTCAATGTTTGGTTCTGGCAACCCATAACTCTATAGGCCTCACGATGTGTTCACTGCTATGGGTCGATGCTGGGTATTGGAAGATGAGTTCAGCTATCCAGTCAATCTGAATCTACGAAATAGTGCTTATGTTCACGATACCATGAGACAGGAGTGGGCTTGGTTATTTCGTGAACAACAAATGTTTTATGATGAGTTAGTTGGATTTAAGTTACCAGTGCCTCAACGACTTGCATCACAAATGCCCAAAGAAACGATCGACAAACTTCGTAAAGCATTGAACTGCATAAGAGAAGAAAATAATCGAATGAAGATACGTCTTAATCGATATCGGACCCAAGTCAAGATTTAAGAGTCAGTGGAGGGAGGGTGGTACGAGCATGCACAATTCATGCAATCACTTCTTGTTGATCCTATTTATTAGTCAGACGTGGAGATGTCAGATAAAGAGTAATCATGTCGTGGTGTAATTAGAATTTGTTGGAGAACTATTGTGCTTAACTATGTCTTAAATATATGTGTGTTACTGTTGTTGCATTTGTACTATGTAAACCTTATTATTGATTGTGAGGATCATGCACGTTATTCGTAATCTAGATTATTCCCATATAATGCATAAAATATTAATATTCCCACACATGATGTTTTTCAATAAACACTTAGAACACAACACAGAAAAATTAAAATAACTTACACGATGTCACCAACATGCATGCATTGCATATTGAACACTAATGCTACTAACGTTACATAGCACACATACCGCACAGACATTCACTCTGATAGGTAGTCCACGTAGTTGAGGACATTGTTACATTCCTCTGGAGTGAGTTGCCTATTTGTTGCAGCAGCCAGCTCTTCCGCCAATTGTAGCATGTGATACTTGGACTTATGGAGTATTATCAGATTGTTCTCTTTTTTAATTTTTGTCACTACACGCTCATATTGGTGCATGTTTTGCCGTGGCAGTGTGAGTGAGACACGGTCAACAAGAGGCACTCCGAGTCGCACGATATCATCGTACAGAGCGTTGGACTTGTTCACGTGAAAGTGCCACTCTCGCCGCAGTCCGACATAGTATTCCCTCTCGTTGGAATCTCTCTCCCTCCTATAGTTATCTAGAAAATGAGGTAGCATCCAATTGCATATTGACATTGGAAAATATGACTTCTGATCAATATGTGTAGATGTTAATTAATGGTAGATGTAAATGAAACTTTGTTATGCATAGATGTTTTGCAAGGGTAGATGTAAATGGGACTTGGACTCTATATAGGAGTTTTGCAAGGGAAATTATTCACGTGGATGTGATTATATGTAAGGGTAAGTATTCACGTGAATACAGATGATATGACTCGACAATCTATTGTTCAGTGAGGTGTCGAGTAGCACATGCAAAATTGCAAACATTAAGGGTGTGCAAAAAATCGACGAACTGAACAAACCGAATGAAACCGATCGAACCGATGCCAAATTTTTGGTTCGGTTTCGGTTCGGTTCGGTTTCGGTTTCTATTTCTCAAAAACCGAAGTTTTAGTTTCGGTTTCGGTTTCCAGTATGTATGCACCGAACAAACTGAAACCGAACCGAATAATGTATATAATATATTTTATATTATAACATTATATATATATATATATATAATATAAAATCAAATTGGGCCGGCCTTGCAAATATATTAGGCAACCTGCAACTAGGCCTTTCAAATGCATTAATGCATTAGGCCTCGAGCCTTGCATATAATCAAGCCCATTAACCCATTAAACTAATTAAATATCTAATAAAACTTAAATTAATTAGGTAAACTAATTAAATTAAAACAAAAATTTAAAAACCTAGCACACATTTTACTCTCATCTCATTCTCACTCTCACACACAGAACACAGCCTCCAGCCCTCCACAGTCACTCTCACACACAAGCAAGAGAGACAGAGACAGACCTTTCGCATCAATAAGTTTTACTCCACAGTCACTCCAAATCTTCTTTCTGCCGCTGGCCTCCGCACACCGACCTCCCCACACCGGTCTCCCTACGACACGATCATCTTCCTTCTTTTCTCACGGTATGATTCTTTTTTTTTTCTTTCTCTCTCTTCTCTTTTCTTTCTTTGTCGCTTTCTTTCTCTATCGCTTTATATTAACTTCGTTCATCAGCTTTGTTCAACTGCTCTATTGCTTAATTTCTCCATAATTTCCTCTCTTTTTTATATTCTGAGTTTGTTTAATATTGAATAAATGCTATTTTTTCAATTTTTATGTGCAAATAAAGTTAGGGTTTTGAAAAAACCCATGTGCTTCGTTGTTTATATTCTGGGTTTTTTTTTTTTTTTTTTTTTTTTTTTTTTTTTTTTTTTTTTTTTTTTCCTTTGTTTGCTTTGTTAGAAACTAATGATAAGGAAACCAAAAAAAATCCACCGAAACTGACCGAAACCGAAAAAAATTGAAACCAATGGTTTTTCAACTATTTCGGTCGGTTTCGGTTGAGAATTTCACAAACCGAAAATTTCAATTTCGATTGGTCAACACTTAGAAAACCGACCGAAACCGAACCGACACACCCCTAGCGAACATGATTTGGCTATACAGTGGCACCTGTTGGTGCATGTGGTTTGCTGAGGTAGTTGTTTCATATAAAGACAAGCTTGTGCTACAGTAGCGGGTTGTTGATGTGTACTGCAAAGGAGGTTGTGTATTTATTCACGTGAAGACTATTCAGAATTCCTATGCTTCATCTGACATGACTTGCCAGGACACTGGCGAGTTGTGTTAAATGTATCATAAACTTTTCAGGGATGCTTTGCATCCTTGAAAACGATGCATTGCAAAGGGATGCATATCTGTGTATTGATGTGCGTGTAGGTGATATGACTGGATAGGGTTCACGTGAAGACTATTCAACATTCTTGTACTTTATCTGACATGACTTGATGAAACAGTGCCGAGCTGTATTAAATGTATCATTAACTTTTCAAGGATGCTCTGCATCCTTGAAAACGGTGCAATCTATGTATTGACATGCGTGTGGGTGATATGACTGGAAACAATTCAACAGTGCGAAACTGTTGAGCAGCACATGCAGCACTACAAACATCAGTGTAGCAATGGTGGACAATTCACCCCCAAAATTGATGTATAAACTTTAGAAGGATCCTCTGGGTTTTCATGTTAGTGTGGATGTGTACTTGTGGTCAGGGTTCAACAGTGTTGAGCTATCCACTGTAGCTACATTCACTGCTCCCTATGGTGGTATTTGGCAAGTAGGATTGAAGAAAGCTGATAACAACATTTAGGTTTGTAATGGTTGGCAGGATTTCGTTGAGTACCATTGTATCTGTTATGGTTATTTTTTAGTGTTCAGATTGAAGGAAATTCAAGCTTCCAAGTTCTTATATTTGATAAGATTGCCACTAAGATTCAATATCCACCCAACAAGAATTGTAAATTGGAAGATCATTAGGTAGAAATAATAGACTTAGATGAAGATGATACAAACATATCCCGAAGATGATTTGCCCACAACACATGAAGTCGGAGAAAAGTTTGTTACAAAAAAAGTTTCGTGTACATAAAGACGAAGAGAGAGAATGAGTGGTTAGTCTAGTTTGGATGAGTCTGTATGTAATGTATCTGTATAAAGTAATACAGTAGCAGAACTAAGATTCACGGATACAGGTATATGATACAGCGACTCTGTCTACATCTTGATGGTGATGGTCCCTGTTTGTCAGTGTGGTTTGGATGAGTTTTTATGTATTGAATCTATGCGTAAATATTCATAATAAATTTTCATATATAGCAACAAAGAACAACAGGGAAAAAATGAGAAACTGATTTCATATAACCTTAGCCAAAATTAATGAATAGTTAATCTTTAAATTTGCAAATGTTTAACGTACATAATCATCATTTGTCAAACATTAACAACAACAGTTTGTCTTACACAAAATGTGTAGATATTAACAACAACGTTTAATGTTCGTAGGTAGAAATTTTTAGAAATCATTATTGCTTGAATCTAAGAAGTCTGAAATATCTTTGTCATCATATAACGCCGTAATTTCATTAATAGACTTCATGGATCGCTCTTGTGCCTTCACCTTTAGATGCAACCTAGCTTTTTGGATTGCGTGAAAACGATTTAGTCACCTTTGCATTTGATTGTTCTCTTGTTGAAGACGAGCAAGTGTGTTGGTAGGTTCATCTCTAGGTAACTCGGCTGAGTGTGCATTAGAAACTCGTAACTCGTGCCTTCGACAATACACCTCCAACTCACACCTCTTTTCGTATAAGGTTGACCATGGTGGTTCTAACACGGTGAACTCTATTGCGGTGCTATCTGTACTTAGTTTTGTAGGTTTACCGACCATGATGTGCCCGACGCTTCCAAGACTCTCGTACGTGTATATTGGCATATCAATAATATCTCTCTTCTTTCCAACCCATTTTCCTCCATAGTGGTCTGTGTATGTCTGTAGTTGTTGATCTAGTGGAACTTGTGATGATCCACATGTTGAAGTAGATCCAAACTTGTTTCGCATTTTACAATTTGACGTTGAGGCATTACGACTCATAGCTTAGTCAATCTATGAAGTTTGTGGGTAGAAAGAAGATCATTATTGTGGTGCATTTATAACCTCATTTCGTGGTCCAAGCATTACAATTTCAGTTATTAGGGCTTGTCATGTCAATACAGGCTAGAAAAACACTATATGAACAAGATTTTAAATGTTCCCAATGTCTTGTGTCTAGATTCATGTGGGGACCACACTAATTTAAATAAGAAATATAATAAATTTTCCTCCATCCATCTAAATTTAATTGGGATTGTAATTACGCTCACTTTCATATAGAACAGTCACAGTGAAAGTTAGTTGTGCTCCTTTTTTTTTTTCCCTTTCTCACACTCACGTATTTTTAGGTTCACCTCCCCTTCTACAATAATCAAAACCCAAAATCGTTCCTCTCCTACTCAGCTAACGGTACATGTTCCCAGTTACCACACCGATTTAGGCACCTTAACATACAGATCCCCTCCTCATTTTCGTGTATAACCATTTCACCATCAAATTCTTGTATAATCATTTCAAAATTCGTAAACACATTATTATTATGTATTTTTATTTAATATGATACTATGAACCTAGTGCAAATCATTTTATTATAAATTTAAAGTTAAAAAAAAAAAAAAAAAAAAAAAAAAAAAAAAAAGGAAAAATGAATACTTTAGAAATCTTCATACTGACATATTGGTTGAAATCTTTTCGAAAGTAGGCAAAGATTTGACAACACTCCTGGGAAACATTAAGTTAAGGCATAAAAAATTATTTTCTCAATTTGTATCTACCTATTTATTTCCCTCTATATAAATTATTCAGTCTATTAATTTAATTTTTTCCTATTTCTTAATTAGTTGTAAACGCTTCAACAAGTTAACAGAAAGCAAACTAGTCATCCAACAAATTCAACTGACCCCATTTTTCAATCACATAGCTCTACTACACGACAAAGAAAAAACCCAAATTTTTTAGTACTATGAAGCAGAAAATCTCGATGTGCTACTGATAGTGGGAAGCTGGGAATACTTTTTTAATGAAGAATTTGTTGAAGGAAAAAGTTTTATTGAAAAAGCTCTTCCATGTGATAATTTTATTGCAGCTTATATATATGGAATCATGCTACTTTGCCAGTCAAATCGTGGAGGCATTAATAGCCTTTTGGAAGCATTGGCTTCGAAATTAATGGTATCAGAGCCAAGGATGGTAGGTGTATGAGTTTTATTTCTTTGCAATTAAGAAGTTACTAGGAACTCATATTACAGTATAGCCACTACTTGCTCCTTGATAGCGTTGGTTAGCCTTACACTCATTGGCAAACCATAGCATTCGCGTTGGTCAGCCCGTTTTGTTAGCCGACGAACTGGCGTTGTTTAGGTGGTCCCGCAATGGAGTTTCCCGAGGAGGTGGTCCTGATAGCAAGGATATCAGTGGTTAGTAATAAAGTTCCGCCAGTAATTATTAATTGCTTAGAAAGAGAACAAGTATATTTATCAGCTCATAATCTGTTTGCTTGTTCACACTTAGGTTAGGCACACACTAATTTAAAACATGGACTATGATGATATAGATTATGATGAAGATTATAGCATGAGAGATATAGACAATAATTGGTCAAACAGTAATATAAATTATGAAACAAATTCTGATTCTGATAGTGATATGGATGACTATAATTATAATTATAATGCAAAAAATTGGAGTATATTAACAAGAGATAAAATTAACCGACAAACTAATAGACATAGCCTCTTAGACATAATTAATAAAAAATTAGAATTTATAGAAAATGATGAAAGATCTACGACATATACTAAAGTAGAAAGAAAAAATGATAGAGAAAGAAAAAAATGATAGTTTTTTGGAACTCTATGAAAAAATGAAAATTTTAAATTCACCTTTAGAAAAAGAAAAAGAATTTGAACCCCATCATCACCTTTAACAAAAGTTATGACAGATAATTAGCATAATAGGCAAAAGGATAATTCGATACCAATATATATGATAGATGGAAGAAAAGATGGCTTAATAGATAATTCAAAAGCAACTGACAAAGCTATATCTATAACATATAAAGACAAAGAAAAGGACGAACTAAAGAAAGAAAATAATCGTAAAGAAATTGATAACATAAAAGATGGCCATGCTTGGGAAAGACCAACACGTATAGACGATAAAGAAATATTTAAAAAAAGGAATGGTAAAAGAGATGATAGAAGCAATTGAAAGACAAGATAGTAAAAAGCTAGAGACAAAAGAAGATGTAGGGAAAGTTATAAGAAAGGACATGCTAAAACCAAAAGAAAATAGTACTCTTGAAGAATCTCTACGTAGGAAACTAGATATAAAGGATAAGATAGAGAAAGTCAATAATGGGCCAAAAGAAGTGGTGGAAAAGCAAAAAGAAGAAGCTAGCTCAGTACAAATTATATGTAAGAAGCTAGAAATAGAAAGAGACATAGAAAGACAAAATAGCATAACAGAAGATGTTATACGCACAAAACTAGAGCAAAAAGAAAAAATAGGACAAGGAAGAGCCAAAGCAAAGGAAATAGTCAACAAAGGAAGAAAAATTAATAATAATAAAGAAAAGGAAAATAGTGATAGTGTAGTAAAAGCAAAAGTAGTCAACAATAGATGGAAAGTTGATAATACTGATAGTTTAAAAGAAAAAATTGATGAAAGACTAAAATTAATTGAGAAATCTATGATAGATAACAGTTTGGCAGAATTAAATAAAAAGATAGAAATTTTAAATTTACCCTTAGATACAGACAAAGAAAAAGACATAGCAGTTTTAAATATTACTGAGGTATCAGATAATGAGAAAATTGACAGACATGTTAAACATATTATTTGTCATAAATGTAAAGAATATTGACATACTAAAAAACAATGTGCTAGACAGAATAAAATTGCTAAACAAATTAGTAAATTAGAATTTGAAAAAAATACAATAGATAAATTAATGGAAATATTTAATATTAGTCAAAAAGAGATAGATCGAATAAAGAAAAAGGAAGAACTAAAATCAACCAACCCATTTAAAGTTAATAAAAGAAAAAGAAAACAAAAAGACATAATAATGAAATTGATAGACAGTCTACCTAATCAAGACAAAAAAAGACTATTTACTAAGTCTGAAAGAATCTATAGACATACCTATTGCCTACATTAGATGTAAAAAATATGGACACTATGTTACAGAATGTAGAAAACAAGAAAAAGCCAAAAAAGAAAAAGACAAGCAAGAATAGATAGAAAAGAAAAAAGATAACAAAGAGATAGAATCAGTAACTTTACAAAACTTAATGACAAAAGCAAAAATAATAAAACAAGGAATTAAAAATATTAAAGAAGATAATTTCGTAGATATAAATAAACAGAATTTTGAAGAAATAATGAACTTGAAAGAATTTCCGAGACCCATGATAGAAACCCCTTTAATAGAAAAAGAAAATTGCAATAGACAAAATTTCTTTAGTTTAATTAACAGAGTAATCTTTCAAAACTGGCATTCAAAAATCACTTTAGTAATTAATAAAGAATTTTCTTTGACAGAAACTGCTTTAATAGACTCAGGTACTGACATGAATTATACACAGGAAAGATTAGTTCAGGCGGCTACTATATTAATTAATCATAAATTACCTAATGAGATATGTGATCTTTCTTTAAATTATTTTATGAAAACAGAAAATGAGATTAAAACCAATGTAACTAACGTACCTTTTACTTCCATCCTACCTTTTATTCCAAAAGAAATTAGTTTCCCCTATAAGATCACTATCCTACAGGATACTAATAAAAAAGGAATTTATAGAACTAAAAGAAGTTTGTCATTTTTAGAGACAGAAATATCACTTGCTCACCAGTTGACAGAAAAAGACATAAAAAAGGATAAACAAGACATAGAGACAGAGATTTGTTCTTATTTCCCCTCTTCTACATAGATATCAACATATAATTCAAATAATAGTCCATCCACTCTATGAAAAAGATAGAACTATGCTTATAAGCCAATATGATTGGACTGAACAAACAGATAGTTTGACAGATGTATCAAATAAAATTATAATAAATAGCATTCATGCACCCTTTTTAGTAATCTCCAATACTCATGTAACAAATATTTTAATAAAAGAAGTCTTGATAGATTCCCCTTTATTAATCATTAATATTAATTGTGATAATTTCTTGAGTAAAGACAAATTTAACTTCTTGACAAACATAATTTATAAGTTTCTTACATATTTTCACCAGACTATTTTAATTGATAAAAGACATTATGGAGAAATTGCATTTCATATATTCCCACAAAATGAGATATATACATGCAGGGATAGCACGGATAGAATCATGACAGACTTTGAAAATATTTTGGATTCCACTCACTTTGACAAATTCCATTATGCCTGCTCTAATATTATTACTACTAGCAAGGGCACAAAAGTGTACAGAGAAAAGTTTGTTTTACTATATATACATTGAAATTTAAAAATGATTTTCTTATAAAGTACGTTAAAGAAATTTCATAGAAAGCCACTAGTGAAAAGATTTTAAAAATATGTTTGAAAGAGACCTTGCATGAAAATGTTTATTCTCAAAATAATATTTCAAGACATAATCCTTTTCCTTAACCCCATTTGCAGCCAGGACATAATCCTTTTCCCCAATCCCATTTGCAGACTAATATGAGTAATGGAACTTCCCAAGTAGACAGGAAAGGAAAGGGCAAAGCACTAGCAGTACCCAAACATTTTCAAAAGCCTTCAGTAAGGATTATAGATGGGCAGGAAGGTGTCTCATTAGAGACAATATCCCTTCAGGATACGTTGCAAGCAGAAGCCATGTATTCATGCGGTGAAAATAGTGTAACTCTGCAAAAAGTGCTCTGCACTGATCTTATGTTTCAGGACGGAGAATTTACAGACCTCCCTCTTCATATTAAACTACTTCTTGATAATTTACAGGCAACTTTTACCCTTAAACAGAAAGACTTATTCCAAAAGACCCTTCAGGCTTTGGAATTACATCTTGTTAACACTGGGGCATTTATTGAAGCTCTTGGTTGTCAACTCCCTGGCAAGGAGGATGGAGATTTAAGTTCCACAAAGACAGAATCACAGTCTCTAAAAAGCTATCTTATGGGAACAAGCTTTTCAAAGCTTCCCTTAGCACCCAATGTACCTTCTCATAGACGTGGGTGTGATGAGAAAAAGATTTGGTCAATAGCCTCTCAAAGATGTATTAATGGAGAGGAAGAGAGTAGAGGAATTTGTAGAGTCTCTTAGTGAAGATTGGGGATGAGGCAATCTTGTTTCTCTAGGGTTTCTCTCACAAAATTATCTCTGGAAGCTTTCTTGATTTTGTGGCTATAAGGGTCTATATATAGTAGTGTGTATTTGGAATACAAAGAGTCAGTTTTGCCAAACAGGGTAAGTTGGCGGCTTGACCTCGCGGCTTGTCCAAGTTGCGAGTTCAAGTCGCGAGGTAACGACCTGACCAACCTAGGACTTTTGTCCTATAGTGCGACAGCTGACGCGACCCTTCAGCTCTCCTGTGTGCTTCTCACGTGCCTACAGTTGGCGGCTTGCCAGTCGCGAGTCAGCCGCGAGTCCTAGCCCTGAAACTTTGCTTCTTTGCACAAACTTGAGCTTTTCTTCACACTCTCTTTACACATTACCCTTACATGAATCCCGCCTAAATACAAGGTCACTAAGTGCTAAATTATAAGCAAATTGGCACGGAATAATGCCTACAATATGGTTGATAAATTTCAACCTTGCATGACCCTAATCAAGTTCTCAAGGGTCAAAAAGACATCAAATTCTACTGTTACGCCATCACAATTCATATCAAAGTCCTGCAGCCAGCATTATTTTTCATGAGAAACTGGGTACAACCACAAACATTGTGGTGGATAACATAATTCTCAAGGACTTGAGCAACTTTACCTCAGTGAAGGGATCTTTGCATTCTTTATTACTAGAAGAAATAGATTCCAGGAATTCCTTGTAATCTTGTGTCCATCTACAAATTGGTAGCTCTGTTATCCTTAGTGTCATGTCATGGACTAACTCTATAGTTCCACAAATAGTGTAGCTATTCCCTCCTTCCTTTGCAGCAGTTTTCTCAACAGTTCCTTTAAACCATTTATACCATGGATCCATAGGCTCCATAGCATCACCATTCAACAAGCGCCTAACATTTGCTATTATGTCTCTTGGGTTGTAAGTAGGAATGTAAGAGCTCCAACCAATCCCAATTCGTTGACTACCATTGACAAGAACTGTTGGTATAATTGGCATGTACCTAAAATAACTAAAAAGCCTCATTCATATATAGGAGTTCTTCCTACAAAATAGATAGAAGAATAGGGAAAAAGATACCAAGTTGGTTCAATTGATTGCCTGTCTTCATTCAAGTAGTCAAGAAGGTCATCGTCATCCTTATGGAACAGAAACCACATAATTGGAGAAAGCCGCGTATGGACATACCTAGCAATTGCATGATCTTTTCCTCCCTAAAATTGAACAAATCAGTTGTGAATTCAAAATGTGAAAGTAAGATTAGAACTAAAAATGAATACTGAACTAGATGCAATATTTAAAGAGTGACACATGAGGCATGTTCATCTCATAACCTTTCGGGTGCCAAATTGGCCATTTGGTTGAAGTAGGTTAATGTTGTTGGAGCCCACATAGTCTTGTGCCATTCCAATGATGGTACTTGTAAGACTCTACTCACTATGATGATAAGGTGAATGCTCAGACACATAACCAGAAAACTAAGCAACTGTTGCTCCCTTGACAAAGTTCCTCTTGAAACAACAGAAAAGAATTTTCCTTTGGCCAGGCTTCAGGCCATCAACCATGGAGTGAATAGATCCCTGAAGATCTGCCATTGAAAATAATATAAGCTCCTTGTTGACAAAGTCACTGTATTTTATGAGCTTGCCCATCTAATCAAGGTGAGTACCAACCTGCACATTCAGAAGATGTTATAGTAGATATATATTCATTCACTTTATCTAAAAACACAAGAAGAAAGCATGGCAAAACTTTGACCTCAAACTGCCTAAGCCAGCTCGTCCTCTCTTCTATCTTCTTCTTACTAAATGCCAGCTCAATGGCCTCCTCATCCTGTTCATCTTCCTAAATAAAATCTTTCCTGTGTTTGTCAAGATTGCAAAAAGTACTCTCTTCCTTCCTTTACTGTGCTTGTTCCCAACCCCTAAAAAGACAAACAAATCAATATGCAAAAGACAGAAAACAGATAATAAAATTAAAGGTTCTGTAATTGGTTCACATGTAACAAATTTAACAATGCTATTATTTGAACTAGTTAACTGAAAATACCAACCTTCACAATAGGAGTGATAAACTCAATTAAGAAAGATGAAACTTTTAACATGATCATATATACGAATGAATAAAATTGATCAACAACCCTTTAATGTGGGAACCATCATGATCCTATACAAAAAATTAGAGTTAAAATTTTATATTTGTTGAAGGCTGTCAGTGTGCCTTGTAGAGAGAATTGTAAGCATAAAACAAGAACAAAACAATAATAGAAACTTAAGGCGCACCTGATCAGTCATCTGTGTATAAAATGACCATCTCTCAAAGATTTTACATTGTTATATTCTTTATGCTGCTGAAGTCCAAGAATCTGCTTTATGTACCCAATTTCTTTATAGAAAGTGAGCTGTTTAGCAATGGCCTCTCAGTTGAACTTTTACAATGCTTGTTGCTATATTTTTCATTGGTTGTTTCTTTTTAATGCACCCTTCTCCACTTTTAGAAAAAGTTCACAACACCAACTACTTGGAGGCTCATAATATGCAGAGAGAATATAGTTCCTCATCATTATAGGGGGCTTCACATGCCATTCATGGAGTGTTAGCTATAACTATTGATGCCCTCCTAAAAGTGTCACTTCTCTAACACTTGCCCTCATGGATCCAATAATTCTCCTTGTTCTTGCATCTCTCTTCACTCATCCACTTTCTCTAATATTCCAACCAACAAATATCCCCTCTCGAATTACTGTAGGGGGCGTTGTTTATTGTGATATCTGTTCCAGCAACACTTTCTTAAGACACAGCTACTTCTTGCCAGGGAATTAACCCCTAATCCATCTAGTCTATAGTTTCATTCAATCTTCCAAAAATTAAAAATAAATAAATAAACATCTTGAAAATTGTTGTTCCCATAAACATGTTAGAAATTAATCCTAGAGAGTAATTTATAGGTTTAGTGGATTAGTGAGTCACCAAAAAAAGGAAAAAAAAAGGGTCAAATCAATATGAAATAGTGGGTCGAAAAAAATGAATTTAACATGGTTAATTGTAATTCTGAATTAAAACTAAATCAATGAGTAATTGTCAAATTTTAAACATGCTAACCCGATCCAAATGAGACCTCTTCTTCCAAGTTATTAAGTGTGGGGTTTTATTGATCAAGTGTAGATGTTCAAATACAATGCAAATTCAAAGCGAACTCACCCAAAACCACAAAACAAATCACATTCTCAGTCAACAGAACAACAAATATGCATGGAGCATGTAACCTGGGTCTTTCAACCTAGCAATAACAACATTGTGCAAAGTAAGCTTAATAAGGAGCTCATCTGCAGCCTGGAACATGCTAGTTGTAAAGACAACGTCAAATGTGATTACAGTCAAGTCTAAGTAAGACAATCCCTATATATACAACTTGAGTGCATTGAGTTATAGGCCATCGAAGAAGAATGCTACTCTATGTGGAAATCAACAGGAATTTTCAAGATCTTTGAATGCCTGAAAGTGCTTTCTTCCTTACGTCCCACCATTTGGATTCCCTCTCCCTCAATTTCCATTCCCTCCATTGCAATTAACCCTCCATTACCCTTTCCTCATCTACCACCTTTTTCATCGCTACCCTTTTCTCCACTACAACATTTTTCATCTTTGCCCTTCCCATTCCCAAGACTCCCTCCTTTTCCTCCAACTCCCTCTCGTTTTTTCCCCACCTCCTCCACCTGCATTTAATATAAGAGACCCAAGAACTTGGATACCTTATTTTTTATTCACTTTCTCCTCCTCCACCACCAACATCTAATCTAATCCTAGAGACCCAAAAACTTGGATACCATATATCCCTTCATCCCCATCTAACAACCCTCAAAATCAAAATCCATAGCAATTGCTTTATCTTATTTGTTCTTCAATTGTTCCAAAAATATGATTAATGCTCAAAGGTTACAAAACCTTGTATGTTAATGTTGGAAGACAAATGCATATAGAAACTACGATATAATTTTCCTAATTACATTGCAGCCATAGAAAAGGATTTTCAAAATATTCCAAAATTTTTGTATGATACTAAAAAACAAGAAGGAGAAGTAACTACACATATGTACAAATTCTCTATTAAATTTGTGATTCCCTCACCCTAGCAAAAATACAAACAAGAGAATTTATGAAGAGAATGTCAAAGAGACATAAAGATCACCTAATTTCTGAGTGCAAGTTTTGTCCCAAAAGTTTGAGTTGATAAATTAGTAAAACCCATCTCATCTCACTGATTAATATTTAAATTAAAGAGCATCACTGAGTAGTCTTATTTAATGGCTTCTTATATCTGGTAGAAGGGTGTTGCTTGTATGATATTAGCAATAGATTGGGCTACACAATTCAAAGAATAAAGAAAATTATAGTTCCACAATGAGTAGAGAAAATTTGTAAAGCAAGACCCTAACCCTTTGTCCAACAATTATAAACTCTAGTTCCAATGACACAACATCAATTCTTAACCCACCACAACACCTAGTACAAATTTTGCCACCCCCATAAATAGACCTCATCCTATTATGAATTGGTCCTTAAAACCCTTGTGAACACCTATTGAAAACCATCTTCAACATAGCAAAACAAGTTTGAATTGGTGGTTGTTGTTGTTAATTCCTAACAAAGTAAGAAAGAAACATAAGCCAAACCAGTTTTGGTTGGAATTTTACCCCCATATGCTCCACATCATGCCAAGCTTCAGCGATCTTTTCGTTTCCTCACAACTACCTTGGCAGGTCTCGTCTTACCTGAATTGAAAGCAGAGCACATTACTTGAATGCACACATATTCCCTAATAGCCAAAGTAGAGTTTAAACAGAGGAATAGACCATGTTTTGTACTGTGTATGTGTATGTGTCTTATTATTAATATTTTTAACCGAGTTTAATTATTGTTTTGGAATAAAAGTACTTTTTACAAAGTAAAATTTCTGACTAAATAACCAACCGTAGTCATTCACAATTAATTCACAGTTATTGGCAATATTATATGCAACTACAACAATTGGCATATCTATTTGAACTATTAGCTCGACATTAATGGAACATTTGGTGGGATGGAAGTCTACATGAATACAATATCCAACTGTGCTATATGTACATGTACATTGGGTCATCTTCCCTTTCACATTAAATGCATTCACTGGTTGTGCTTCTCATCTTATTGTTTAATTAAATAACTTTGGAAGAAGTTAGCCAGGGAATGCATGGTATTTACCATCACCGGTCCGGCAACTAGGGGAATGTATGTCAATGCGGAGTGATCTTCGCAACCCATGGACCGGCTCAATATTTTCACTCCGTATTTGTTCAATCTATGCAGCCGGTTCGTCGGGGTTAGGAAGTGAAGGTTCCTGGGTGGGCTCAGCTTGAACTATAGGTGGGGTCGGTCGACCAGGTGTGGGTACAAATATACAACCACCCTCATGGGCAGAGCCGCTGAACAATGGGGGAGACAGCGGAGTCGGTAGTGGGGATCGAGGGCAAGCCTGAGCATAGGATGTGTGTTCTGCACTATCGTCATGGCCAACGAGATGGGAAGCCTGGGTAGTGGCATTAGACGTGCATCACGATGACCTGGCGCCATCCATGTACGTGTCCCAATCGGCCTCCAATGCCTCATCATCTGTACAAAGACAATTGTATTTATTAAGATGACAATCAGGAATTAAGTCACTGAATAAACGAGATAAGTGAGAATCGTTTTAGTTTTCGTAATAGAGTGGAGTTTGAGCAATTGAAATTTGTGAAATCAGAAGAATGGGACATCGTGTGTGGCTGTGATGAAAATATACTTCGCTACTATAATACGTCCTCTAAATAAATTACAACTGAAAGTACTAGAATTGGAAGTCAATAAGAATTGGAGGTGTTAGAGTTGGAAGTTACCCAAGTCATCCTCATCATCAAGATGACCTCCACGGCCTCCACTATGTCCACACCCTCCAGACCCACCTCGCCCGCCACGACTTGTGGCCGGGGTGGTCACCTCACTCGCCATGGCACACGCATTATCCAATGCCACTCAGTTCAACTCCCCATCAAGATCCAGTGTCTTCGTCAGCTAGTTATAAAATTCAGAACCTGGTTGGCATTGCAATAGCATTTCCACATTGGACTCAACCTACAGAATAAAGGAGTTGCATTAAAACTTTTCTGGTGCCTTTAAACATTGAGAAAGTATAAAGATTTCAAGGCAAATCGTATGATATTTGAGTATATATCTTGGCAGGTAATTCAGGTCTAATTTGGAAATAGATTATGCATGATGAGCTTATTCATATATATATGAACATTGAAATGGCATACCTGGTGGCAACAAATGGATATCTAGTGGCAACAAATGAAATGTAAAAACCCAATGAATGTCAAAATACTGATTCAATGGTGCCACAAAACTTAATTTTCATAATGCTCTTTGCAACACATGTATAATATCAATCCATAAAAGAAGCATTGAATAGTTGCCTTACCAGGATTTCTCAATACGTCAACTCTCGTGTAATGTATTGTCTAGTCGACCTTCGGTACGACGCCATGTAAGCAGCAAGGTATGTCGTGTCTCCATCCAAAGTGGGTGCGTTGGCAACACGTTCCCCTCTATGGGCCCATCGATCAATGTAGATAGCATGTTCTTGTACCCAATCCCTCTCTAGTTTACCCTGGAGGGAGATTTTGTGGAGTTCAACTAACGTATCCACCAGAGCCGGTGGCACTTGCTTCATCCCAAACTGACGAAAGACACGTTCGGGATGATGATCCTCTACTATCCAAAAATAGATCAACAGTACTGTGGCCCTCCATATATGTCAACTAGCATTGCAATATGGGGGCAGTAAATCTAGGACATCCCTATACGGCTCCCAAACAACCTAAATAAATGTTCAAAAAAAAAAAACTTACTTATTTGTGGCAATCCTTTATTTGAGCAAAAATGTAAAAGACCATTGAAGAATCACTTCACTAAAAATCCTAAGTCATTATTGACCCTCTTATTGGATTTTACATGGTAAGATGCACCCGAATACTACTGGTTGCACTAGCTAAGACCGAGGGAGAAATTTGAAGGGTTCATAGCTAAATACGTGTGGAATAAAATCCAAAAACATCAATTCAAAAGAAGGCCAGTCAAGGTACTTTATATTGACTGCCCACAGTTGTGAAATGATCGTAACTAATTCCTTGTATATATATGGTCTACTTGACCAACGTTACATTATTAACTATACACATGTAGTAGTTGACAACCCACCAAGTGAAACAAGAAAACTAGGGAGAATTATATTGTCGTGACATAAAGCGGTAGAATACCTGGTATGCTCATATGCTCGACAATGACGCACGATACGCAGCTAGCACATGTGTGGCATGCTCTGTCGTGCTCTTCGGCCCCTTCCATCTAGTAAAGATACAATTGTGTTAAATGGTCATTAGTTAATATGAAACAACCATGCTGCCATAAGAGTAAAATGCTTACCAAAAATGAAGCCAGTAATTAGCATTTACTTTTTCGTTGGAAAATACTTATTACAAATAAGTAAGGAAATATGGTTTGTTTTTTTTTCCTTCATACAATAGTCATGAATCACAAAAACAATTATCAATTTCAGTTTGCATTTTAAATTTTTAACAACTTATTCTTGGATAGCCAGCAGTAGCAGAAAGTACACTTCAGAAAGCATCAAATTTGAAGAAATCTATTTATCAAGCAACAAATTAATAGATGGATTAAGAAATCCACAACAAGCAAATCAAAGACACTCTCCTAAGATTCTACCAACAACATTCTTCCCTTTGTTTTTTTTGTTAGTCAGAACCAAAAAAAAACCATTTTTCTCAATAAAAGATTTGATTTGCATTTCATTCACTATTTTATTTCTCTCTAACAAAGCCCTCTTATCTCTCTTGCAGATCTGTTCTTACTAATCAAAAGTCCCTCAGTTTCTCTCTAAGACTCTGTCTCTGTCTATAGATGTGTGTGTGTGTGTGTAAATGAAATGAAAGTTTTGATCTTTTTGGGTTTTCTGTGTATATGTGTATGAAAGAATTTTTGGGTTATGGTTGGTGTTGCACTGTTTATTCAATTTAGTTGGGTAAAAGGAGTGGTGGGTTGGTTAATTTTTGTGAGTTTTGCATGAAATGTATGAAGGGTTTAGTTTGCTTTTTGTTTGACTTTATTTGCATTTGTGAGTAGTTGATGTAAAATCTTGGCAAATAGAGCATGGGAAAGTGCATGTGATATTGCATTTAGGAGTGAAACCAGTGGCAATGAGTTTGCTGTGGATGAAATTAGAGATGTTGTGATGCAAAAGACTTGAACTTTGGAGCTATATGAGGATTGGCAAAAGTGGGCTGATGAAGTTTATGTATTTTATGGCTATTTGTGCTAAGTAGTAATAGGTGTTTGTTACTTATCAAAAAAAAAAAAAAAAGGTGGTAGGTGTTTGTTTTCTATGATGCTTAGTCGTGCAAACGGAGTTATTGGATTGCTAATTTTAATGGGTTTTTCTTGAAATGGTGAAATAGGTTGGTTTAGGATTTTTCTTAGTTAAAGGCATGTGCATTTGTATGCTTGTATGTTGAACTACATTATCCCCCTATACCCTATAATAATGCAAAATATCAAGATGATCGGAGAATAATAAGTACCACATCTGAAAAATGTTTAAAATTGAATTTTTTCACATTAGTAGAAGTACTAAAATAGGACATGTCAATTAAGGGAGTAATAGAGTGTATGACTTTAGATTGGGTAGAATGGAGGAAAAGAATAAATATGGTCGACCCTAATCAAGGATCCATAATTGACCCTAAAATTTTGGAACTAAGGATTTGTTTGTAGTTGTTCTTATAAATAAAGCATGTGAGTCTATAGATCAAAAAGTAAACAACATCCGATTGATATGAAAATTAGTGTGCATGTGACGAAGGACGTAAGCTTGATTGGGCTTTGATACCAATTTTTAGGTAGGATCTTTAAGTGGTTTGCACTAAATTAAATTTATTGATGAGATCTTGAAGGGTTCTTGAACAAGAATTGGTGTTTAAGGGTTTAGGTAAAGAAAATATTGAATCTTGAATGTGTTGGTGGCTATTAGGAGTCAAAACAGGGAAGAGAACAAGAAATAATATAGATAAAAGTAAAACACTAGGCAATCATACATAGGTTTTCCTAAGCAATCACACTTAAAAGAAGACAATCACACCCTCAAAGCTTAAAATAAGCTTCTGGAATATTAATAATATCCATCTCATTATCAATTTTATTGACAACAATAGCCTTTTATATATGCTATTGTTAAATCCTTTCTTCGCCTAGCCCAACCCGTTTTGGCTTGAAATGATGCCAGGATGAGGTTTTTCAATTTTTTGAATTTTTTTGCTATTTTTTTTTTTTTTCGAAATTCTCTAGTTGGGGTCTGGTAAAAACCGCTCAGATTGAAAACTTTTTTTTTCTCCCTTTCTAAGCCTAGCCCGACCCGTTTAGGTTTGAAATGATGCCAAGGTGAAGTTTTTAAATTTTTTGAATTTTTTTGCTATTTTTTTCGGAATTCTCTAGTTGGGGTCGGGTAAAAACAGCTCGGATCAAAAACTTTTTTTTCTCCATTTCTCAGCCTGGCCTGACCCGTTTAGGTTTGAAATGATGCTAGGACGACATTTTTCAATTTTTTGAATTTTTTTGTTTTTTTTTTTTTTCGAATTCTCTAGTTGGGGACGGGTAAAAACTGCTCGGATCGAAAACTTTTTTTTCTCTCTTTCTAAGCCTAATCCAACTCGAATTGGCTTGAAATGATGCCAAGAGGAAGTTTTTCAATTTTTTGAATTTTTTTGCTATTTTTTTGGGAACTCTTTAGTTCAGGTCGGGTAAAAACCGCTCGGATCGAAAACTTTTTTTTCTCCCTTTTCGGCCTGACCCAAACAGTTTTGGCTTGAAATGATGCTAGAACGAAGTTTTCAATTTTTGAAATTTTTTTCCTATTTTTTTTTTTTTAGAATTCTCTAGTCGGGGTAAAGTAAAAACCGCTCGGATTGAAAACTTTTTTTTTTCCCTTTCTGAGCCTGGCCCGACCTGTTTAGGCTTGAAATGATGCCAGGATGAAGTTTTACAATTTTTGGAATTTTTTTGTTATTTTTTCGGAATTCTCTAGTTGGGGTCGGATAAAAACCGCTCAGATCAAAAACTTTTTTTTCACTGTTTCTCAGCCTGGCCCAACCCGTTTAGGCTTGAAATGATGCAAGAATGAAGTTTTACAGTTTTTTGAATTTTTTTTTGCTATTTTTTTTCGAAACTCTCTAGTTGGGGTCAGGTAAAAACCGCTCGGATTGAAAACTTTTTTTTTTCTCCCTTTCTAGGCCTGGCCCGACCTGTCTGGGCTTTAAATGATGCCTGGATGAAGTTTTACAATTTTTTGAATTTTTTTTGCTCTTTTTTTCATAATTCTCTAGTTGGGGTCGAGTAAAAATTGCTCAAATCGAAAAAAAATAAAATAAAATAAAATTTCCCTTTCTTCGCCTGGCCCAAACCGTTTTGGCTTGAAATGATACTAGGATGAGGTTTTTCAAAATTTTTTAAATTTTTTTGCTATTTTTTTGAGAATTCTTTAGTTCGAGTCAGGTAAAAACTGCCAGATCGAAAACTTATATTTCTTCCTTTCTCCTGGCCCGAACTGTTTTGGCTTGAAATAATGCCAGGTGAAAGTTTTTCAATTTTTTGAATTTTTTTGCTATTTTTTTCATAATTCACTGGTTGAGGTCGTGTAAAAAACACTCAGATCGAAAAAAAAATTTTCCCTTTCTTTACCTGGCTAAACCCGTTTTGGCTTGAAATGATGCCAGGATGACGTTTTTCAATTTTTTGAATTTTTTTACTATTTTTTTTTGGAATTCTCTAGTTGCAGTCGGGTAAAAACCACTCGGATCGAAAACTTTTTTTCTCCCCTTATGGGCCTAGCCCAACCGGTCATGGCTTGAAATGATGCCAGGACAAAGTTTTACAATTTTTTGAATTTTTTCGCTAATTTTTTCGGAATTCTTAAGTTGGGGCCGAGTAAAAACCGCTCGGATCGAAAACTTATATTTCTCCTTTTCTTGGCCTGGCCCAAACTGTTTTGGCTTGAAATGACGCCAGGATGAAGTTTTTCAATTTTTTGAATTTTTTTCGGAATTCTCTAGTTGCAGTCGGGTAAAAACCGCTCGGATCGAAAACTTATTTTTCTCCTCGTCTCAGCCTGGCCAAAACAGTTTTGCTTTGAAATGATGCCAGGACGATGTTTTTCAATTTTTTGAACTTTTTTGCTATTTTTTTTCAGAATTCTCTAATTGGGGTCGGGTAAAAACCACTCGGATCGAAAAAAAAATTTCTCCCTTTCTCAACCTAGCCCGACCCATTTAGGCTTGAAATGATGCCAGGATAAAGTTTTTCGATTTTGTGACTTTTTCTGCTTTTTTTTTCTGAATTCTCTAGTTGGGGTCGGGTAAAAACTGCTCGGTTTGAAAAAAAGTTTTCTCCCTTTCTCAACCTGGCCTGACTCGTTTAGGCTTAAAATGATGCGGGGACGATGTTTTTCAATTTTTTAAATTTTTTGGCTATTTTTTTTTAGAATTCTCTAATTGGGGTTTGGTAAAAACCGTTCGGATCGAAAAAAAAAAAAAAAAAAAAAAAAAAAAATTCCCTTCTAGGCCTGGCCCGACCGGTCTTGGCATGAAATTATGCCAGGACAAAGTTTTATAATTTTTTGAATATTTTTGCTATTTTTTTTAGAGTTTTTTACTTGAGGTCGGGGTAAGAACCACTCGGATCAAAACTTTTTTTTCTCCCTTTCTTAGCCTGGCCCAACCCGTTTAGGCTTGAAATGATGCTAGGATAAAGTTTTTCAATTTTTTTGCTATTTTTTTTCCAGAATTCTCTAGTTGGGGTCAGGTAAAAACTGCTTGGATCAAAAACTTTTTTTTTCCCCCTTCTCTAACTCGCCCAACTCGTTTTACCTTCAAATGATGCCATGATGAGGTTTTTTAATTTTTTTTAAAATTTTTTCGGTATTTTTTTTTCGAAATTCTCTAGTTGGGGTTGGGTAAAAATAGCTCGGATCGAAAACTTTTTTTCCTCCATTTCCTGACCTAGCCTGACCCGCTTAGGCTTAAAATGATGCTAGGATGACGTTTTTTAATTTTTTGCTATTTTTTCCGGAATTATCTAGTTGGGGACGGGTAAAAACCAGTCGGATCGAAAACTTTTTTTTCTCCCTTTCTTAGTCTGGTCCGACTTGTTTCGGCTTGAAATGATGCGAGGAGGAAGTTTTTCAATTTTTTGGATTTTTTTGCTATTTTTTTGGGAACTCTTTAATTCAGGTCGAGTGAAAACCGCTCGGATCGAAAATGCATATTTCCCCCTTTCTTGGCCGGGCCCGAACTGTTTTGGCTGGAAATGATATCAGGATAAACTTTTTCAGTTTTTTCAATTTTTTTGCTATTTTTTTCAGAATTCTCTAGTTGCAATCATGTAAAAACCGCTCGGATCGAAAACTTAGTTTTGTCCCTGTCTCGGCCTGGCCAAAACTGTTTTGGCTTGAAATGATGTCAGGATGATGTTTTTCAATTTTTTGAATTTTTTTGCTATTTTCTTTCAGAATTCTCTAATTCGGGTCGGGTAAAAACCGCTCAGATCGAAACTTTTTTTTCTCCCTTTCTCGGCACGGCCCGACTCATTTTGGCTTCAAATGATGCCTGGATGAAGTTTTTCCATTATATGAATTTTTTGCCATTTTTTTTTTTGGAATTCTCTAGTTGGTGTCGGGTAAAAACCGCTCGGATCAAACACTTTTTTTTTCACCCTTTCTCAACCTGGCCCGACCTGTTTTGGCTTGAAATGGTGCTAGGACGAATTTTTTCAAAATTTTTAAATTCTTTTGCTATTTTTTTCGGAATTCTCTAGTTAGTGTCGGGCAAAAACCGCTCGAATCGAAAACTTTTTTTTTTCCCCCTTTCTTCACCTTGCCCGACCATTTTTGCCTTTAAATGATACCAGGAGGAAGTTTTCAATTTTCTTAATTTTTTTGCTATTTTTTCGGAATTCTCTATTTGGGGTAAGGTAAAAATCGCTCGGATCGAAAAATTATAATTCTCCCTTTCTCAGCCTGGCCCGAACTGTTTTGGCTGAAAATGATGCCAGGACAAAGTTTTTCAATTTTTTAAATTTTTTTGCTAGTTTTTTTTAGAATTCTCTAGTTGCAGTCGGGTAAAAACCACTCGTATCGAAAACTTTTTTTTCTCCCTTTTTCAGCCTAGCCTGAACATTTTTGGCTTGAAATGATACCAGAACTATGTTTTTCAATTTTTTGAATTTTTTTGCTATTTTTTTCAGAATTCTCTAGTCGGAGTTAGGTAAAAACCGCTTAGTTTGAAATTTTTTTTTTCTCCCTTTCTGGGCCTGGCCCGACTTGTCTGGGCAGGAAATGGCGCTACAATGAAGTTTTACAATTTTTAGAATTTTTTTGCTATTTTTTTCGGAATTCTCTAGTTGGGGTCAGGTAAAACCGCTCGGATCAAAAACTTTTTTTTTTCACTCTTTCTCAGCCTGGCTCGACCCGTGTAGGCTTGAAATGATGCCAGAATCAATTTTATTAATATGTTTGAATTTTTTTGCTACTTTTTTCGGAATTCCATTGTTCCGGTCAGGTAAAAATCGCTCAGATCGAAATTTTTTTTTCTCCCTTTCTGGGCCTGTCCTGACCCGTCTGGGCTTGAAATGATGCCAGGACAAAGTTTTACAATTTTTTGAATTTTTTTCTATTTTTTCCATAATTCTCTAGTTCGGATCGGGTAAAAACCGCTCAGATCAAAAAAAAAAAAAAAAAAAAATCCCTTTCTTCGCCTGGCCCAACTCGTTTTGGCTTGAAATGATTCCAGGATGAGGTTTTTTAAAACTTTTTAAAGATTTTTTTGCTATTTTTTTTGGAATTCTTTAGTTCGGGTCAGGTAAAAACTGCTTGGATCGAAAACTTATATTTCCCCCTTTCTCTACCTAGCCCAAACTGTTTTGGCTTGAAATAATACCAGGATGAAGCTTTTCAATTTTATGAATTTTTTTGCAATTTTTTTTCAGAATTCTCCAGTTGGGGTCGGGTAAAAACCAACCGGATCAAAAACTTTTTTTTTCCTCCTTTTCTAAGGCTAGACCGAACCGTTTAGGCTTGAAATGATGCCAAGAGATCTTTTTCGATTTTTTGAATTTTTTTGATTTTTTTTTTCAAAATTCTCTAGCTAGGGTCGGGTAAAAACCGCTTGGTTCGAAAAAAAAAAATTTCTGCCTTTCTTAGCCTGGCCCGACCCATTTAGGCTTGAAATTATGCCAAGATGATGTTTTTCAATTTTTTGAATTTTTTTGCTATTTTTTTCAGAATTCTCTAATTGGGGTCGGGTAAAAGCTGTGCAGATCGAAAACATTTTTTTTCTACCTTTCTTGGCATGGCCTGACCTGTTTGGGCTTTATATGATGCCAGGATGAAGTTCTTAAATTTTATGAATGTTTTTGCTATTTTTTTCGGAATTCCTTAGTTGGGGTTGGGTAAAAACCGCTCAGATCGAAAACATTTTCTTTCTCCTTTTCTCGGGCTGGCCCGACCCGTTTATGCTTGAAATGATGCCAAGAGGATGTTTCTCAATTTTTTGAATTCTTTTGCTATTTTTTTGGGAGTTCTCCAGTTGGAGTCAGGTAAAAACCACTCGGATTGAAAACTTTATCTTCTCCCTTTCTCGGCCTGGCCAAAACAGTTTTGGCTTGAAATGATGTCAGGATGATGTTTTTCAATTTTTTGAATTTTTTTGCTATTTTCTTTCAGAATTCTCTAATTGGGGTCGGGTAAAAACCGCTCGGATCGAAACTTTTTTTTCTCCCTTTCTCGGCCCGGCCCTACTCGTTTTGGCTTCAAATGATGCCTGGATGAAGTTTTTCAATTATATGAATTTTTTGCCATTTTGTTTTTGGAATTCTCTAGATGGTGTCGGGTAAAAACCGCTCAGATCCTTTTTTCACCCTTTCTCAACCAGGCCCGACCCGTTTTGGCTTGAAATGGTGCTAGGACGAATTTTTTCAAAATTTTTAAATTTTTTTGCCATTTTTGTTGGAATTCTCTGGTTAGTGTCGGGCAAAAACCGCTCGGATCGAAAACTTTTTTTTTTTCCCCTTTCTTCACCTTGCTCAACCATTTTTGCCTTTAAATGATACCAGGAGGAAGTTTTTAATTTTCTTAATTTTTTTGCTATTTTTTCGTAATTCTCTATTTGGGGTAAGGATAAAAATCACTCGGATCGAAAACCTATAATTCTCCCTTTCTCGGCCAGGCCCGAACTGTTTTGACTTAAAATGATGCCAGGACAAAGTTTTTAAATTTTTTTGCTAGTTTTTTTTAGAATTCTCTAGTTGCAGTCGGGTAAAAACCACTCGGCCTGGCCCAACCCGTTTAGGCTTGAAATGATACCAGGATGAAGTTTTTCAATTTTTTTTGAATTTGTTTGCTATTTTTTTTCAGAATTCTCTAGTTGGGGTTGGGTAAAAACCGCTCACATCGAAAACCTTTTTTTTTTCTTTTTTTTTTTCTTTTTTTTAGGCTGGCCGATCCGTATAGGCTTGAAATGATGCCAGGATGAAGTTTTTCAATTTTTTGATTTTTTTTGCTATTTTTTTTCGGAATTCTCTAGTTGGGGTCGAGTAAAAACAACTCGGATCGAAGACTTTTTTTTCTCCCTTTCCCAACCAGGCCTGATCCATTTAAGGCTAGAAATGATAACAGAACAACGTTTTTCAACTTTTTTAATTTTTTTTTTTTTTTTTTTTCAGAATTCTCTAGTTGGGGATGGTTATAAACTGCTCGGATTGAAAACTTTTTTTTAAATCCCACTCTCGGCCAGGTCCGACTACTTTCTGCTTGAAATGATGCCAGGAGGAAGTTTTTCAATTTTTTTGAATTTCTTTGCTATTTTTTTTCAGAATTCTCTATTTGGGGTCGGGTAAAAACCGATCAGTTCGTAAACTTTTTTTTCTCCCTTCCTTAGTCTGCCCGACCCGTTTAGGCTTGAAATGATGTCAGGACAATGTCTTTCAGTTTTTTGAATATTTCTGTTATTTTTTTTTTTTTTTCCAGAATTCTCTAATTGGGGTTGGGTGAAAACCGTTCGGATCAAAAACTTTTTTTCCCCCTTTCTCGGCCTGGCCCGACCCGGTTAGGCTTAAAATGATGCCAGCATGGAGTTTTTCAATTTTTTTTAATTTTTTCGCTATTTTTTTCGGAATTCTCTAGTTGGGGTCTAGTAAAAACCGCTCGGATGGAAAACTTATTTTTCTCCCTTTTTGGGCCGAGCCTAACCCATCTTGGCATGAAATGATGCCAGGATGAAGTTTTGCAATTTTTAAAAAATTTTTTGCTGTTTTTTCTCGGAATTCTCTATAGTTGTAGTCAGGTAAAAACTGTTCGGATCGAAAACATTTTTTCCCCCTTCCTCAGCTTGGCCCAACCCGTTTAGCATTGGAATGATGCCAGGATGAAGTTTTTCAATTTTTTAAATTTTTTTGCTATTTTTTCATAATTCTCTAGTTGGAGTCGGGTAAAAACCGCTCAGATCGAATTTTTTTTTTTTTCTCCCTGTGTTCATCTGGCCTAACCCATTTTGGCTTCAAATGATGCCAGGATGAGATTTTTCAATTTTTTAATTTTTTTTGTTATTTTTTTTGGTATTCTCTAGTTGGGGTCGGGTAAAAACCGCTCAGATCAAAGATTTTTTTTTTTTTTTTCTTCCTTTCTAGGCCTGGCCCGACTCGCCTGGGCTTGAAATGATGCCAGGATGAAGTTTTACAATTTTTTGAATTCTTTGCTATTTTTTTCGGAATTCTCTAGTTGCGGTTTGGGAAAATCTGCTTGGATCGAAGAAAAAAAAAATTTCCCCCTTTCTTCTCCAGGCCCGACCCTTTTAGGCTTGAAATGATGCCAGGATAAAGTTTTTCAATATTTTGAATTTTTTTGCCATTTTTTTAGAATTCTCCTGTTGGGGTCGAGTAAAAACCGCTCTGATCAAAAACTTTTTTTTTTTTTCCCTTTCCTCACCTGGCCCAACCCGTTTTGGCTTGAAATGATGCCAGGATGCGGATGTTTAATTTTTTAAAAAAATTTTTGCTATTTTTTTTGTGAATTCTCTAGTTGGGGTCGGGTAAAAACAGGCCAAATTGGAAACTTTTATTTCTCTCTTTCTTAGCCTGGCCCAAGCCTTCTTGGCTTGAAATGATGCTATGAAGATGTTTTTCAATCTTTTGAATTTTTTTGCAATTTTTTTCAGAATTCTCTAGTTGGGGTCAAGTAAAACCACTCGGAACGAAAATTTTTTTTTCTCCCTTCCTAGGCGTTGCCCGACCCACCTGGGTTTGAAATGATGCTGGGATGAAATTTTACAATCTTTTGAATTTTTTTGCTTTTTTTTTTGGAATTCTCTTTTTACAGTCAATCTGCTCGGATCAAAAATATTTTTTTCCCCCTTTCTCAGCCTGGCCCAACTCGTTCAGGCTTCAAATGATGCCAGATTGAGGTTTTTCAATTTTTGGAATTTTTTTTCTATTTTTTTCAGAATTCTCTAGTCGGGGTCAAGTAAAAACCGCTCGAATCGAAAACTTTTTTTTCTCCCTTTCTGGGGTTGGCCTGACCCATCTAGGCTTGAAATGATGCTAGGATGACGTTTTTCAATTTTTTTCAATTTTTTTGCTTTTTTTTTTTTCTTCGGAATTCTCTAGTTGGGGACAGGTAAAAACCGCTCAGATAGAAATTTTTTTTTTCTCCCTTTCTCACCCTGGTGAGACTCATTTTCAGGTTGAAATGATGCCAGGAGGAAGTTTTTCAATTTTTTGAATTTTTTGGCTATTTTTTTGGGAACTCTTTAGTTCAGGTCGGGTAAAAACCGCTCAGATCGAAAACTTATATTTCTCATTTTCTCGACCTGGCCCACACTGCTTTGGCTTGAAATAATGCCAGGACGTAGTTTTTCAATTTTTTGAATTTTTTTACTATTTTTTTCATAATCAGGGTTAGGGTCGTGCAAAAACCGCTAAAATCGAAAACTTATTTTTCTCCTTTTCTCAGCCTAGCCAAAACAGTTTTGTCTTGAAATGATGCTAGAATGATGTTTTCAGTTTTTTTAATTTTTTTCCTTTTTTTTTTTTTTTTTCAGAATTCTCTAATTGGGGTCGGGTAAAAACCGTTCGTATCTAAAACTTTTTTTTTCTCCCCTTCTGGGCCTGGCCCGAACGGTCTTGGCTTGAAATGATGCCAGGACAAAGTTTTTTGATTTTATGAATTTTTTTGCTATTTTTATCCGAATTCCGTAGTTGGGGTCGGGTAAAAACCGCTCGGTTTGAGAAAACTCTTTTTTTCTCCCATTCTGGGCCTGGCCCAACCGGTCTTGGCCTGAAATAATGCCAGGATGTTGTTTTACAATTTTTTGAATTTTTTTGCTATTTTTTTCGGAATTCTTTAGTTGGGGACGGGTAAAAATCGCTCGGATCGAAAACTTATTTTTCTCCCTGTCTCAGCCTAGCCAAAAAAATTTTTGTCTAGAAATGATGCCAGGATGATGTTTTTCAATTTTTTGAATTTCGTTGCTATTTTTTTTAGAATTCTCTAATTGGGGTCGGGTAAAAACTGCTCAGATTGAAAACTTTTTTTTCTCACTTTGTCGGCCTAGCCCAACCCGTTTGGGCATCAAATGATGCCCGGATGAGCTTTTCTGATTTTATGAATTTTTTTGCTATTTTTTTTTCCTAATTCTCTAGTTGGGGTCGGGTAAAAACCGCTCAGTTTGAATTTTTTTTCCCCCTTTTCAGGCCTGGCCCGACCCGTTTAGGCTTGAAATGATGCGAGGATGATGTTTTTCATTTTTTTGAATTTTTTGGCTATTTTCTTTTTTCAGAATTCTCTAATTGGGGTCGGGTAAAAACCGTTCGGATCGAAAACTTTTTTTTTCTCCCTTCCTGATCTTGGCCCGACCGGTCTTGCCATGAAATGATGCCAGGGCGAAGTCTTACAATTTTTTGAATTCTTTTGCTATTTTTTTTGGAATTCTTTATTTGGGGTCGGGTAAAAACCGCTAGAATCGAAAACTTTTTTTTCTCCCTTTTTCAGCCTGGCCAGGCCCGTTTTGGCTTGAAATGATGCTGGGAAAATGTTTTAAAATTTTTTGCTTTTTTTTTTTTTTTTTTTTTTCAGAATTCTATAGTTGGGGTCGGGTAAAAACTGTTTGAATCGAAAACCTTTTTTTTTCCCTTTCTCCACCTCGCCCAACCCGTTTTGGCTTCGAATGATGCCAGGATGAGGTTTTTAAATTTTTTTTGTATTTTCTTTCGAAATTCTCTAGCTGGTGTCGGGTAAAACCCGTTCGGATCGAAAACTTTTTTTTCTCCCTTTCCCAGCCTGGCCCGATCCATTTAGGCTTGAACTGATGCCAGGATAAAATTTTTCAATTTCTTGAATATTTTGCTATTTTTTTTTGGAATTCTCTAGCTGGTATCGGGTAAAAACAGCTCACATCAAAAACTTTGTTTTCTCCATTTCCCGCCCTGGCCTGACCCGTTTTAGCTTGAAATGAAGCTAGGATGACTTTTTTCAATTTTTTTAATATTTTTGCAATTTGTTTTTAGAATTCTCTAGTTGGGGTCGGGTAAAACCTGTTCGGATCGAAAACTTTTTTTTCTCCCTTTCTCAGCCTGGCCCGATCCACTTAGGCTTGAACTGATGCCAGGATAAAATTTTTCAATTTCTTGAATTTTTTTGCTATTTTTTTCGGAATTCTCTAGCCGTGGTCTGGTAAAATCTGCTCGGATCGAAAAAAACTTTTTCCTCCTTTCTCGGCCTAGCCTGACCCGTTTAGGCTTGAAATGACGCTAGGATAAAGTTTTTCAGAATTCTCTAGTTGGGGTTCGGTAAAAACCGCTCAGCTCAAAAACTTTTTTTCCCTTACTTCACCCGGCCCAACCCTTTTTGGCTTGAAATGATGCCAGGATGAGATTGTTCAATTTTTTAAAATTTTTTTGGTATTTTTTCAAAATTCTCTAGTTGGGGTCGGGTAAAAACCGCTCGGATCAAAAACTTCTTTTCTCTTTCTTTGCCTGGCCCGACTCGCCTGGGCTTGAAATGATGCCGGGACGAAGTTTCACAATTTTTTGAACTTTTTTTGCTATTTTTTTCGGAGTTCTGTAGTTGGCGTCCGGTAAAAACTGCTCGGATGGAAAGCTCTTTTTCTCTCCTTTCTCGATCTGGCCCAACCCGTTTAGGCTTGAAATAAAACTACTTTTTTATCTTTTTTTGCTATTTTTTTCGAAATTCTCTGGCTGGGGTCGGGTAAAAACCGCTCAGATCGAAAACTATTTTTTTTTTTTTATATTTCTCAGCCTGGCTGATCCGTCTAGGCTTGAAATGATGCCAGGATGAAGTATTTCAATTTTTTGAATTTTTTTCGGAATTCTCTAGTTTGGGTCGCGTAAAAACAGCTCGGATCAAAGAGTTTTTTTTTTTTTTTTTCTCCCTTTCTCAACTTGGCCTGACCCATTTAGGGCTAGAAATGATAACAGAACGACATTTTTCTGTTTTTTAAAATTTTCTTCTATTTTTTTTTTCGGAATTATCTAGTTGGGGACGGATATAAACCTCTCGCAGTGAAATTTTTCTCCCTCTCTCGATCAGGTCCAACTATTTTCGGCTTGAAATGATGCTAGGAAGAAGTTTTCCAATTTTTTGAATTTTTTTCCTATTTTTTTCGGAGTTCCCTATTTGGGGTCGGGTAAAAACGATTCGGTTTGAAATCTTTTTTTTCTCCCTTTCTGAATCTGCCTGACCCATTTAGGCCTGAAATGGTGCCAGGATGATGTTTTTCAAATTTTTGAATTTGTTTGCTATTTTTTTTCGAAATTCTCTAGTTGGGTTCTGGTAAAAACCGCTCGGATCGAAAACTTTTTTTTCCCCCTTTCTCAACCTGGCCCAACTCGTTTAGGATTGAAACGATGCCACGATGAAGGTTTTCTGTTTTTTAAATTTTTTTGCTATTTTTTCCAGAATTCTCTTGTTGGGGTCGGGTAGAAACCGCTCAGTTCCATTTTTTTTTTTTAATTTTTTTGCTTTTTTTTTTTTTTTTTTTTTTCATAATTCTCTTGTTGGGGTCAAGTAAAACCCGCTCGGATCGAGAACTTTTTTTCACCCTTTCTGGGCCTGTCCTGACCAGTCTGGGAATGAAATGATGCCAGGATGAAGTTTTAGAATTTTTAGAATTTTTTGCTATTTTTTTCATAATTCTCTAGTTGGGGTCGGGTGGAAACAGCTCGGATCGAAAACTTTTTTTCTCCCTTTGTCGGCCTGGCCCAACCCGTCTGGCTTCAAATGATGCTAGGATGAAGTTTTACTACTTTTTGATTTTTTTTTTTTGCTATTTTTTTTGGAATTCTCTAGCTGGCATCAGGTAAAAACCGCTCTGATCGAAATTTTTTTTTTCTCTATTTCTCGGCCTGGTCGGTCCGCCTATGCTTGAAATGATGCCAGGATGAAGTATTTCAATTTTTTGAATTTTTTGCAATTTTTTTTCGGAATTCTCTAGTTTGGGTCGCGTAAAAACAGCTCGGATCGAAGACTTTTTTTTTTTTCTCCCTTTCTCAACATGGCCTGACCCATTGAAGGCTAGAAATGATAACAGAACGACGTTTTTCTGTTTTTTAATTTTTTTTTTCTATTTTTTTTTTTCGGAATTATCTAGTTAGGGACGGATATAAACTGCGCAGATCGAAAACTCTTTTTTCTCCCTTTTTCAGCCAGGTCTGACTACTTTCGGCTTGAAATAATGCCAAGAGGAAGTTTTTAAATTTTTTGAATTTTTTTCGGAATTCTCTATTTGGGGTCCGGTAAAAACCGCTCTGTTTGAAATCTTTTTTTTTTTTCCTCCCTTTCTCATTCTGCCTGACCCATTTAGGCTTGAAATGGCGCTAGGATGATGTTTTTCAATTTTTTGAATTTTTTTGCTATTTTTTTTTTCAGAATTTTCTAATTGGGGTCTAGTAAAAACCAGTCGGATTGAAAACTTTTTTTTTTTGCCTTCCTAACCCTGTCCCGACCCGGCCTGGGCATGAAATGATGCCGGGATGAAATTTACAATTTTTTGAATTTTTTTACTGTTTTTTTTGGAATTCTCTAGTTGCGGTCGGGTAAAAACTGATCGGATCGAAAACTTTTTTTCCCTCCTTTCTCGACCTGGCCCAACCCGTTTAGGATTGGATTGATGCCAGGATGATGTTTTTCAATTTTTTGAATTTTTTTGCTATTTTTTTTTCATAATTCTCTAGTTGGAGTCGGGTAAAAACCGCTCGAATCAAAAACTTTTTTTTCTTCCTTTCTCGACCTGGCCCAAACATTTTTCATTTGCAATGACGCCAGGATGGAATTTTTCAAACTTTTTTTGTTATTTTTTTCGGAATTCCCTAGTTGGGGTTAAAGAAAAACCGCTTGGATCGAAAACATTTTTTTCACCCCTTCAGGGCCTGGCCCGACCCGTCTGGGCCTGAAATTGTGCCAGGATGAAATTTTACAATTTTTTGAATTGTCTGCTTTTTTTTTTTTTTTTTTTTTTTAGAATTCTCAACTTGGGATCAGGTAAAAACCGCTCGAATTGAGAACATTATTTTCTCCCTTTCTCGGCCTGACCCGACTCGTGTAGGTTTCGAATGATGCCAGGATGAAATATTTTCATTTTTTTTTGAATATTTTTGCTATTTTTTTCGGAATTCTCTAGTTGGAGTCGGGTAATAACCGCTCGGATCGAAAAAAATTTTTTTTTCTCCTTTCTGGGCCTGGCTCAACCCACCTAGGCCTGAAATGATGGCAGGATGATGTTTTACAATTTTTTGAATTTTTTTGCTACTTTTTTTGGGAATTCTTTAATTCAGGTCGGGAAAAACCCGCTCGGATTGAAAACTTTCTTTTCCCCCTTTCTGGGTCTCACCTGACTCGTTTGCGCCTGAAATGATGCCAGGATGAAGTTTTACAATTTTTCGAATTTTTTTTTCTATTTTTTTTTTTAGAATTGTCAACTTGGAGTAGAGTAAAAACCGCTCGGATCGAATACTTTTTTTTCCCCCTTTCTCATCCTGGTCTGACTCGTTCTTGCTGGAAATGATGCTAGGATGAAATTTTTCTATTTTTTGAATTTTTTTGCTATGTTTTACAAAATTTTCTAGCTGGGGCCCGCACAGATCGATAACTTTGTTTTCTCCCTTTCTCGGCCAGGTCCAACTCGTTTAGGTTTCAAATGATGCCAGGATGAAATTATTCAATTTTTTTAAAAATTTTTTCTATTTTTTTCGGAATTCTCAATTTGGAGTTCGGTAAAAACCGCTTGGCTCGAAAACTTTTTTTTTGCTCCCTTTCTAGATCTGGCCCGACCTGTCTGGGCCTGAAATGATGCCAGGTTGAAGTTTTACAATTTTTTGAATTTTTTTACTGTTTTTTTCGGAATTCTCTAGTTGTGGTCGGGTAAAAACCGAACGGATCGAAAACTTTTTTTCCCCCTTTCTCAACCTGGCCCAACCCGTTTAGGATTGGAATGATGCCAGGATGATGTTTTTCAATTTTTTGAATTTTTATGCTATTTTTTTTTTTCATAATTCTCTAGTTGGAGTCGGGTAAAAACAGCTCGGATCGAAACCTTTGTTTTTCTCTTTCTCGGCCTGTTCTGACTCGTTTTGGCATGAAATGATGCCAGGAGGAAGTTTTTCAATTTTTTGAATTTTTTTGCTATGTTTTTGGAAATTCTCTTTTCGCGTAGGGTAAAAAGCGCTCAAATCGATAACTTTTTTTTCTTCCTTTCTCGACCTGGCACAAACATTTTTCATTTGCAATGACGCCAGGATGGAATTTTTCAATTTTTCAAAATTTTTTTGTTATTTTTTTTGGAATTCTCTAGTTGGGGTTAGGTAAAAACCGCTCGGATCGAAAACCTTTTTTTCACCCCTTCTGGGCCTGGCCCGTCCTGTCTGGGCCTAAAATTCTGCCAGGATGAAATTTTAGAATTTTTTTAATTTTTTTTACTGTTTTTTTCGGAATTCTCTAGTTGCGGTCGGATAAAAATCGCTTCGATCGAAAACTTGATTTCTCCCTTTCTCAACCTGATCTGAATCGTTTTGGCCAGAAATGCTGCTAGGATGAAGTTTTTGAATTTTTTCAATTTTTTTTGCGATTTTTTTCGGAATTCCTTAGTTCAGGTCGGGTAGGAACTGTCGGATTTAGAACTTTTTTTCTCCCTTTCTTGGCCAGGCCTAATTAGTTTTTTACTTGAAATGGTGTCAGGATGAAGTTGTTCAATTTTTTTTAAAGATTTTTTTGCATTTTTTTTTTTCAAAATTCTCTTGTTGGGGTCAAGTAAAACCCGCTCGGACCAAAATGATGCCAGGATGAAGTTTTAGAATTTTTTCGCTATTTTTTTTCGTAATTCTCTAGTTGGGGTCCAGTAAAAACAGGTCGGATCGAAAACTTTGTTCTCTCCCTATCTCTACCAGGTCTGACTCATTTTGCCATGAAATGATGCCAGGATGAAATTTTACAATTTTTTGAATTTTTTTTGCTATTTTTTTGGGAACTCTGTAGTTTGGCATGAAATTATGCCAGGAGGAAGTTTTTCAATTTTTTGAATTTTTTTGCAATTTTTTTGCGAATTCTTTTTGTTCAGGTGGGGGAAAAACCGCTCGGATCAAAAACTTTTTTTTCTCCCTTTCTCGGCCTTGCCCGAACAGTTTTGATTAGCAATGACGAAAGGATGGAATTTTTCTAATTTTTTTGTTACTGTTTTCGGAATTCTCTAGCTGGGGTCAGGTAAAAACCGCTCAGATCGAAAACATTTGTTTCTGCCCTTCTGGGCTTGGCCCGACCCGTCTGGGCCTGAAATGATACCAGGATGAAATTTTACAATATTTTGAATTTTTTTTGCTATTTTTTTCACAATTATCTAGTTGTGGTCGAGTAAAAAGCGCTCTGATCGAAAACTTTTTTTTTTTCCCTTCCTCGATATAGTCAGACTCGTTTAGGCTTGAAGTGATATCAGGATAAAATTTTTCAAATTTTTGAATTTTTATGCTTTTTTTTTAGGAATTCTATAATTGGGGTCAGGTAAAAACTGCTCAAATCGAAAACATTTTTTTTCCCCTTCTTTGCCTGGCCCGACCGGTTTGGGCTAGAAATGATGCCAAGGTGAAGTTTTACAATTTTTGAATTTTTTTGCTATTTTTTTTTTCAGAATTCTCTAGTTTGGGTCGGACAAAAACCGCTTGGATCGAAAAAAAAAAAAAAAAAAAAAAAAAAAAAAAAAAAAAATTTCTCCCTTTCTTGGCCTGGCCCAACTCGCTTTGGCTTGAAATGATGCTAGGATGAAATTTTTCAATTTTTTGAATTTTTTTCAGAATTTTCTAGTTGGGGTAGGCTAGAACCCACACGGATCAAAAACTTTGTTTTCTCTCTTTCTCGGCCAGACCCGACTCAATTAGGCTTGAAATTCTGCCAGGACTAAATTTTTTTCAGAATTCTCTAGTTGGAGCCAGGTAAAACCGCTTGGATCGAAAGCTTTTTTTTCTCCCTTTCTCGGCCTGCCCAACTCAATATGGCACGAAATGACGCCAGGTGGACGTTTTTCAATTGTTTGAATTTTTTTGCTGTTTTTTTGCTATTTTTTTCAAAACTTTCTAGACGGGGTAGGGTAAAACAGATCGATAACTTTGTTTTCTCCCTTTCTTAGCTTGGCCCGACTCGCTTAGGCTTGAAATGATGCCAGGACGAAATTATTCAATTTTTTTCATTTTTTTTGCAATTTTTTTCGGAATTCTCTAGTTGCAGTCAGGTAAAACTGCTTGGATCGAAAACTTTTTTTTTGCTCCCTTTCTGGGACTGAAATGATGCCAGAATGGAGTTTTTAAATTTTTTGAATTCTTTTGCAATTTTTTTTCATAATTCTCTAGTTGGGGTCGGGTAAAAATCGGTCGGATCGAAAACCTGGTTTTCCCCCTTTCTCAACCTGGTCTGACTCGTTTTGGCCAGATATGATACTAGGATGAAGTTTTTCAACTTTTTGAATTTTTTGCTATTTTTTTGGGAATTCTTTAGTTCGGGTCGGGAAAAACCGGCTCGGATCGAAAACATTCTTTGCCCCCTTTCTGGGCCACGCCTGACCCGTTTGGGCTGAAATGTTGCCAGGATGAAGTCTTACAATTTTTGAATTTTTTTTCCTATTTTATTTTAGAATTCTTTAGTTGGGGTCGGGTAAAAACCGATCAGATCGAAAACTTTTTTTTCCGCCTCCCTTAGCCTAGTCTGAATCGTTTTGCCTTGAAATGATGCTAGGATGAAATTTTCAATTTTTTGAATTTTTTCGCTATTGCCAAAATTTTCTAGCTGGGGTAGGGTAAAACCCGCACGGATTGATAACTTTGTTTTCTCCCTTTCTCGGCCTGGCCCAACTCGTTTGGGTTTGAAATGATGCCAGGATGAAATTATTCAATTTTGTCTAATTCTTTTGCTATTTTTTGCAGAATTCCCTAGTTGGAGTCAGGTAAAACCGCTTGGATCGGAAAAAAAAAAAAAAAAAAAAAAAAAAAAAAAAAAAAAAAAAAAAAAAAAAAAAAAAAAAAAAAATTCTTCCTTTCTGGGCCTTGCCCAACCTGTCTGGGCCTGAAATGATGCCGGGATGGTGTTTTACAATTTTTTGAATTTTTTTGCTATTTTTTTCATAATTCTCTAGTTGGGGTCGGGTAAAATGCTCCGTACAGAGTAAAATTGCTCGGATAGAAAACTTGGTTTTCTCCCTTTCTCAACCTGGTCTGACTCGTTTTGGCCAGATATAATGCCAGGATGAAGTCTTACAATTTTTTGAATTTTTTTTGCAATTTTTTTTTTAGAGTTCTCTAGTTGGGGTCGGGTAAAAGCCGCTCGGATCGAAAACATTTTTTTTCCGCCTTTTTCTGCCTTTCTCCGCCTAGTCCGACTCGTTTTGGTTTTAACTGGTGCTAGGATGAAATTTTTCAATTTTTTGAATTTTTTTTGCTATTTTTGTCAAAAGTTTCTAGTTGGGGTAGGGTAAAACCCGCACGGATCGATAACTTTGTTTTCTCCCTTTCTTAGCCTGGCCCGACTCATTTAGGCTTGAAATGATGCCAGGACGAAATTATTCAATTTTTTTTTTTAATTTTTTTGCTATTTTTTTCAGAATTCTTTAGTTGGAGTCAGGTAAAACCGCTTGGATCGGGAACTTTTTTTTTGCTCCCTTTCTGGGCCTTGCCCAACCCGTCTGGGCCAGAAATGATGGCAGGATGAAGTTTTACAATTTTTGAATTTTTTTGGTATTTTTTTTTTTTCATAATTCTCTAGTTGGGGTCAGGTAAACACAGCTCGGATTGAAAACTTTGTTTTCTCCCTTTCTCTACCTTGTCTGACTCGTTTTACCATGAAATGATGCCAGGAGTTTTACAATTTTTTGAATTTTTTTGCTATTTTTTTGGGAACTCTTTAGTTTGGGTCGGGTATAAACCGCTCGGATCGAAAACTTTGTTTTCCCTCTTTCTCGGCATGTTCCGACTCGTTTATACATGAAATGATGCCAAGAGGAAGTTTGTCAATTTTTTTCAATTTTTTTGCTACTTTTTCGGGAATTGTTTTGCTCAGATGGGGTAAAAACCGCTCGGATCGAAAAAAAAAAAAAAAAAAAAAAAAAAAAAAAAAAAAAAAAAATTCTCCCTTTCTCGGCCTGGCCAGAATAGTTTTGATTCGCAATGACACCAGCATCGAATTTTTCAAAATTTCAAACTTTTTTGTTATTTTTTTCAGAATTCTCTAGTTGGGGTCAGGTAAAAACTGCACGGATCAAAAACATTTTTTTCTCCCCTTCTACGTCTGGCCCAATCCGTCTGAGCCTGAAATGATGCTAGGATGAAATTTTACAATTTTTTGAATGTTTCTGCCATTTTTTTTCGTATTTATCTAGTTGTGGTCGAGAGAAAACCCCTCGGATCGAAAACTTTTTTTTCTCCCTTCCTGGACATAGTAAGACACGTTTAGGAACTCTCTAATTGGGGTCAAGTAGAAACTGCTCAGTTAGAAAAAAAATAAAAAATAAAAAACTTTCCCTTCTGGGCCTGGCCCAACCTGTTTGTGCCGGAAATGATGCCAGGATGAAGTTTTGCAATTTTTTTGAATTTTTTTGCTATTTTTTTTTTTTTTTGAATTCCCTAGTTGGGGTTGCGTAAAAACCGCTCGGATTGTAAACTTATTTTTTGAATTTTTTTGCTTTTTTTTTTTCATAATTCTCTAGTTGGGGTCGGGTAAAAATCGCTTTGATCGAAAACTTGGTTTTCTCCCTTTCTCAACCTGGTCTGACTTGTTTGGCCAGATATGATGCTAGGATGAGGTTTTTCAATTTTTTGAATTTTTTTGCTACTTTGTTCGGAAGTTTTGCATCGAAAAATTTCTTTTCCCCCTTTTTGGGCCTCGCCAGACCCGTTTTGGCCTGAAATGATGCCAAGATAAAGTTTTACAATTTTTTGAATTTTTTTGCTGCTTTTATTTAGAATTCTCTAGTTGGGGTCGAGTAAAAACCACTCGGGTTGAAAACTTTTTTTTTTTCTGCCTTTCTCGGCCTGGTCTGACTCGTTTTGGCTTGAAATGATGCTAGGATGAAATTTTTCAATTTTTTGAATTTTTTTTTTCAGAATTTTCTAGTTGGGGTAGGGTAAAACCCGCACGGATCGAAAACTTTAATTTCTCCCCTTCTCCGCATGACCCAACTTGTTTAGGCTTGGAATGATGCCAGGAAGAAATTTTTCAATTTTTTGAATTTTTTTGCTTTTTTTTTTTTTCGGAATTCTCTAGTTGGAGTCAAGTAAAACCGCTTGAATCGAAAACTCTTTTTTTTTTCTCCCTTTCCAGGCCGGGCCTGATCCACCTGCATCTGAAATGATGCCAAGATGAAGTTTTTACAATTTTTTGAATTTTTTTGCTCTTTTTTTCATAATTCACATGTTGGGATCAGGTAAAAACCGCTTCGATCGAAAACTTGGTTTTCTCCCTTTCTCAGCCTGGTTCGACTCGTTTTGGCCTAAAATGATGCTAGGAGGATGTTTTTCAATTTTTTGAATTTGTTTGCTATTTTTTTGGGAATTCGTTAATTCGGGTCAGGAAAAACCCGCTTGAATCGAAAACTTTCTTTTCCCCCTTTCTGGGCCTCACCTGACCCGTTTGGGCCTGAAATGATGCCAGGATGAAGTTTTTTAAAATTTTGAATTTTTTTTCCAATATTTTTTTTAGAATTCTCTACTAGGGGTTGGGTAAAAACTGATCGGATCGAAAAATTTATTTTCTCTCTTTTTCGGCCAGGCCAGACACATTTTGGCATGGAATGATTCCCCGGATGAAATTTTCCAATTTTTTGAATTTTTTTGCTATTTTTTCGGAATTCTCTAGTTGGAGTCGGGTAAAAACCGCTCGGATTGAAAACTTCTTTTTTCTGCTTTTCTGGGCTTAGCTCGACCCGCCTGGGCCTGAGATGACGCTGGAATGATGTTTTACAAATTTTTGAATTTTTTTGCGATGTTTTTCATAATTCTCTTGTTGGGGTCTGGTAAAAAACCGCTTGGATCGAAAACTTTGTTTTTTCCCTTTCTCTGCCTAGTTCGAATTGTTTTGGCCTGAAATGATGCTAGGAGAAAGTTTTTCAATTTTTTGAATTTTTTTGCTATTTTTTTGGGAATTCTTTAATTTGGGTCCGAAAAAACTCGCTCGGATCGAAAACTTTCTTCTCCCCCTTTCTAAGCCTGGCTGACCCATTTGGGCCTGAAATGATGCGAGGTTGAAGTTTCAGAATTCTCTTGTTAGGTCAAGTAAAACCTGCTCGGATCGAAAACTTTTTTTTCTCCCTTTCTAGGCTTTGTCTGACCTGTCTGGGCCTGGAATGACGCCAGGATGAAGTTTTAGAATTTTTAGAATTTTTTTGCTATTTTTTTCATAATCCTCTAGTTGGTGTCGGGTAAAAACTGCTCGGATTGAAAACTTTGTTTTCTCCCTTTCTCTACCTGGTCTGACTCGTTTTGCCATGAAATGATGCCAGGATGGAGTTTTGTAATTTTTTGAATTTTTTTGCTATTTTTTTGGGAACTCTATAGTTCGGGTCGAGTATAAACTGCTCGGATCGAAAACTTTGTTTTCCCTCTTTCTCAGCCTGTTCCGGCTCGTTTTGGCATGAAATGATGCCAGGAGGAAGTTTTTCAATTTTTTGAATTTTATTGCTATTTTTTTGGGAATTCTTTTGCTCAGATGGGGTAAAAACCACTCGGATCGAAAACTTTTTTTTCTCCCTTTCGGAATTCTCTAGTTGGGGTCAAGTAAAAAGCTGCTCGAATCGAAAACATTTTTTTCGCCCCTTCTGGGCCTGGCCCGATCCGTCTGGGCCTGAAATGATGCCAGGATGAAATTTTACAATTTTTTGAATTTTTTTGCTATTTTTTTTCATAATTATGTAGTTGTAGTCGAGTAAAAACCGCTCAGATCGAAAACTTTTTTTTCTCCCTTCCTCGACATAGTCAGACACGTTTAGGATGAAATGGTTTTAGGTAAGAACTGCTCAGATTGAAAACCTTTTTTTTTTTCCCTTTTGGGCCTGGCCCAACCCAATTGGGCCGGAAATGATACCAGGATGAAGTTTTGCAATTTTTTTTTTTTTTTTTTTTTTTTTTTCAGAATTCTCTAGTTGGGGTTGGGTAAAAACCCCTCGGATCGAAAACTTTTTTTTCTCCCTTTCTCAGCCTGACCCGACTCGTTTAGGCTTGAAATGATGCCAGGATGAAATTATTCGATTTTTTTTAATTTTTTTGCTATTTTCCTCGGAATTCTCTAGTTGGAGTCAGGTAAAATAGCTTGGATCGAAAACTTTTTTTTTACTCCCTTTCTGGGCCTGAAATGATGCCAGGATGGAGTTTTATAATTTTTTGAATTTTTTTGATAATTCTCTAGTTGGAGTCGGGTAAAAATCACTCAAATCGAAAACTTGGTTTTCTCCTTTTCTCAACCGGGTCTGACTCGTTTTGGCCAGATATGATGCTAGGATGAAGTTTTACAATTTTTTTGCTTTTTTTTTTTTTCGGATTTCTTTAATACGGGTCGGGAAAAAACCCGCTCGGATCAAAAACTTTCTTTTCCCCTTTTCTTGGCCTCGCCTGACCCGTTTGGGCCTGAAATGATGCCAGGGTGAAATTATTCAATTTTTTGCTATTTTTTTCGGAATTCTCTAGTTGGAGTCAGGTAAAACCGCTTGGATCGAAAACCTTTTTTTGCTCCCTTTCTGGGCTTTGCCTGACCCGTCTGGGCCTGAAATGATACCAGGATGAGGTTTTACAATTTTTTTTGCTATTTTTTTCCATAATTCTCTAGTTGTGGTTGGGTAAAAACCGCTCAGATCGAAAACTTTTTTTTCCCCCTTTCTCAGTCTGGTCTGACTCATTTTGGCTTGAAATGATGCTAGGATGAAATTTTTAAATTTTTTGAATTTTTTTTGCAGTTGTTTTTTCAGAATTTTCCAGTTGGGGTAGGGTAAAACCCGCACGGATCGATAACTTTGTTTTCTCCCTTTCTCGGCCTGGCCCGACTCCTTTAGGCTTGAAATGATGCCAGGATGAAAATATTCAATTTTTGATATCTTTTTTTGCTATTTTTTTCGGAATTCTGTAGTTGGAGTAAGGTAAAAACCGCTTGGGTCAAAAACTTTTTTTTTGCTCCCTTTCTGGGCCTAAAATGATGACAGGATGGAGTGTTACAATATTTTGAATACTTTTTCATAATTCTCTAGTTGGGGTCGGGTAAAAATCCCTCAGATCGAAAACTTGGTTTTCTGCCTTCCTCAACCTGGTCTGACTCCTTTTGGCCAGATATGATGCTAGGATAAAGTTTTCCAATTTTTAGAGTTTTTTCGCTTTTTTTTTTTTTTTTTTTTTTTTGAATTCTTTAGTTCGGGTTGGGTAAAAACCGCTCAGATAAAAAAAAAAAAAAAAAATTTCTCCCTTTCCCGGCCAGGCCTTATTAGTTTTGGCATGAAGTGGTGCCAGGATGAGGTCGTTCATTTTTTTTTTTTTTTTTTTTTTTTTTTGCTTTTCTTTTTTTCAGAATTCTCTTGTTGGGGTCAAGTAAAACCTGTTCGGATAGAAAACATTTTTTTCTCCCGTTTTGGGCCGGGCACGAGCCGTCTGGGCCAGAAATGATGCCAGGATCAAATTTTACCATTTTTGAATTTTTTTGCTATTTTTTTTTATAATTATCTAGTTGTGGTTGAGTAAAAACCGCTCGGATTGAAAGCTTTTTTTTCAGCCTTCCTCGACACAGTCAGACTCGTTTAGGCTTCAAATGATATCAGGATGAAAATTTTCAATTTGTTCAATTTTTTTGCTATTTTTTTCGGAATTTTCTAATTGTGGTCAGGTAAAAACTGCTCGAATTGAAAACATTTTTTTTTTTTTTTTCCTTCTGCACCTGGCCTGACCCATTTGGGCCGGAAATGATGCCAGGTTGAAGTTTTACAATTTTTTGAATTGTTTTGCTATTTTTTTTTTTTTTCACAGAATTCTCTAGTTTGAGTCGGGTAAAAACCGATTGGATCGAAAACTTTTTTTTCTCCGTTTCTCGGCCTGGACTGACTCGTTTTGGCTTGGAATGATGCTAGGATGAAAATTTTCAATTATTTGAAATTTTTTCAGAATTTTCTAGTTGGGGTACGGTAAAACCCACACGGATCAAAAAGTTTGTTTTCTCCCTTTCTTGGCCTGGCCCGAGTCATATATGCTTGGAATGATGCCAAGATGAAATTTTTCAATTCTTAGATTTTTTTTCTATTTTTTTCGAAATTCTCTAGTTGGAGTCATGTAAAAAACTGCTTGAATCGAAAACTTTTTTTTCTCTCCCTTTCTAGGCCTGGCCCAGGCCGCCTGGGCCTGAAATTATGCCAGGATGAAGTTTTACATTTTTTTGAATTTTTTTGCTTTTTTTTTTTTTTTCATATCTCTCTAGTTGGGGTTGGGTAAAAACCGCTCGAATCGAAAACTTGATTTTCTCCCTTTCTTGGCCTAGTCCGACTCGTTATGGCCTGGAATGACGCTAGGATGAAGTTTTTCAATTTTTTGAATTTTTTTGCAATTTTTTTCATATTTCCCTAGATAATTAAAAACCGCTCGAATCGAAAACATTTTTTTTTCTCCCTTTCTTGGGCAGGCCCGACCTGCCTGGGCATGAAATGATGCCAGGACGAGGTTTTACAGTTTTTTTCCAATTTTTTTCGGAATTCTCTAGTTGCAGTCTGGAAGAATCAGCTCGGATCGAAAAAAATTTTTGCCATTTTTTTTTAAAGAATTCTCTAGTTGGGGTCTGGTAATAGCCGCTCAGATCGAAAATCTTTTTTTTTGCCTTTCTTCATCTCGCCCAACCCGTTTTGGCTGTTAATGATGCCCAGATGAGGTTGTTCAATTTTTTTGTTTTTTATTATTTTTTTTTTCAGAATTCTGTTGTTGGGGTCATATAAAACCCGCTCGGATCGAAAACTTTTTTTCTCCCTTTTTGGGCCTGGCCTAGCCTGTCTGGGCCTGAAATGATGCCAGGCTGAAGTTTTAAAATTTTTAGAAAGTTGTTGCTATTTTTTTCATAATTCTCTAGTTGTGATAGGGTAAAAACAGCTCGGATCGAAAAGTTAGTTTTCTCCATTTCTCTGCCTGGCCTGACTCGTTTGGCCATGAAATGATGCCAGGAGGAAATTTTTCAATTTTTTGAATTTTGTTGGGAATTCCTTATTTCGGGTGGGGTAAAAACCACTCGAAACGGAATTTTTCTCTCCCTTTCTCGTCCCAGTTCGACTCGTTTATTCTTGAAATGATGCCAGGATAAAATATTTCAATTTTTTGAATTTTCTTGCTCTTTTTTTCGGAATTCTCTAGTTAGGGGTTGGATAAAAACCGCTCAGATCGAAAACATTTTTTTCTCCCTTTCTCGGCTGGTCCGACTCAATTTGGGACGAAATGATTCCAGGAGGAAGTTTTTCTATTTATTTAATTTTTTTGCTATTTTTTTTCGGAATTCTTTAGTTAGGGTCTGGTAAAAACCGCTCGGATCAAAACCTTTTTTTTTTCTTCCTTTCTGGGCCTGGCCCGACCCGTCACGGCTGAAATGATGCCAGGATGAAGTTTTACAATATTTTTTTTATTTTTTTTCTATTTTTTTCGGGATTCTCTTGTTGGAGTCAGGAGAAAACCACCCGAATTGAAAACTGTTTTTTCTCCCTTTTTGGACGTGGCCCGACCTGTATAAGCCTGAAAAGAAGCCAAAATGGAATTTTTCAATTTTTTTAAATTTTTTGCTATTATTTTCGGAATTCTCTAATTGGGGTCAGGTAAAAACTGCTCAGATTGAAAACTTTTTTTTCCCCCTTTCTGGTTTTGGTTCCACTGTCTGGGCCATAAATGATGCCAGGATGAAGTTTATTAATTTTTTTTTTATTTTTATGCTATTTTTTTTTTAGAATTGTCTAGTTGGGATCGGGTAAAACCCACTCGGATCGAAAATTTTGTTTTCTCCCTTTCTAGGCCTGGGCCAACTCGATTAGGCTTGAAATGATACAGGATGAAATTTTTTAATTTTTTCAATTTTTTTGCAATTTTTTTTTTGAATTCTCTAGTTGGGGTCAAGTAAAACTGCTTGGATCCAAAAGTTTTTTTTTTTCTCCATTTCTCGGCTGGCCTGACTCAATTTGGCACGAAATGATGCCAGGAGGAGTTTTTCAATTTTTTGAATTTTTTTTGCTTTTTTATAGGGTCGGGTAAAAACCACTCAGATAGAAACTTTTTTTTTTTCTCCTTTTCTGGGACTAGCTCGACTTGCCTGGGCCTAAAATGACGCCAGGATGATGTTTTTCAATTTTTTGAATTTGTTGCTATTTTTTTCATAATTCTCCAGTTGGGGTCGGGTAAAAACTGCTTGGATAGAAAACTTGGTTTTTTTTCCCTTTCTCTGGCTGGTCCGACTTGTTTTGGCTTGAAATGATGTTAGAATGAAGTTTTTCAATTTTTTGAATTTTTTTGCTATTTTTTGGGAATTCTTTAATTCGGGTCGGGAAAAACCTGCTTGGATCGAAAACTTTTTTTTTCCCCCTTTCTGGGCCTCGCCTGACTTATTTGGCCTGAAATGATGCCAAGATGAAGTTTTACAAATTTTTGAATTTTTTTTGCTATTTTTTTTATAGAATCTCTACTTGGGGTCGGGTAAAAACCGCTCAGTTCGAGAACTTTTTTTTCCCCCTTTCTCGGGCTAGTCTGACTCGTTTTGGCTTGAAATGATGCTAAAATGAAATTTTTTAGTTTTTTTGCTTTTTTTTTTTTAAATTTCTAGTTGGGGTAGGGTAAAACCCCACGGATCGACAACTTTGTTTTCTCCCTTTCTTGGCCTGGCCCGACTCGTTTAGGCTTAGAATGATGCCAGGATGAAATTATTCAATTCGTTAATTTTTTTTGCTATTTTTTTCGGAATTCCCTAGTTGGCGTTAGGCAAAACCGCTTGGATCGAAAACTTTTTTTTTCCTCCCTTTCTGGGCCTGGCCCGACCCGCCTGGGCCTGAAATGATGCCAAGATGGAGTTTTATAATTTTTTGAATTTTTTTGCTATTTTTTTTTCATAATTCTGTAGTTGGGGTCGGGTAAAAATCGGTCGGATCGAAAACTTTGTTTTCTCCCTTTCTCTACCTGGTCTGACTCGTTTTCCCATGAAATGATTTCAGGACAAAGTTTTTCAATTTTTTGAATTTTTTTGCTATTTTTTTTGGGAATTCCTTACTTCGGGTCGGGTTAAAACCGCTCGGATAAAAAACTTTTTTTCTCCCTTTCTCGGCCAGGATGAGGTTGTTCAATTTTTTTTTTTTTTAATTTTTTTGCTATTTTTTTTTTTTTTTTTTTTTTTTTCAGAATTCTCTTGCTGTGGTCAAGTAAAACCCTCTCGGATGAAATTTAACAATTTTTTTTTTTGCTTTTTTTTTTCATAATTATCTAGCTGTGGTCGAGTAAAAACCACTCAGATCGGAAACTTTTTTTTCTCCCTTCCTCGACATAGTCAGACTCGTTTAGACTTGAAATCATATCAGGTCGAAATTTTTCAATTTTTTGAATTTTTTTTAGGAATTCCCTAATTGGCGGTAGGTAAAAACTGCTCGGACTGAAAACTTTTTTTTTTCCCCTTCTGTGCCTGGCCTGACCCGCCTGGCCTTGAAATGATGCTAGGATGAACTTTTCCGGTTTTTTGAATTTTTTTGCTATTTTTTTTTTCATAATTCTCTAGTTGGGGTCGGGTAAAAACCGCTTGGATCGAAAACTTTTGTTTCTCTGTTTCTCAGCCTGGCCAGACTCATTGAGGCTTGAAACGATATTAGGATGAAATTTATCAATTTTTTGAATTTTTTTGCTATTATTTTCGGAATTCTCTAGTTGGGGTCAGGTAAAAACTGCTCGGATTGAAAACTGTTTTTTTTTTTTTTCTCTTTCTAGGCCTGGCGCGACTCGGCTGGGCCTGAAATGATGCTAGGATAAACTTTTAAAATTTTTTGAGTTATTGTGCTATTTTTTTCACAAATCTCTAGTTGGGTCGGGTAAAAACCGCTCGGATCAAAAACTTTTTTTCTCCCTTTCTCAGCCTGGTCTGACTCATTTAGGCTGGAAATATTATTGGGACAGAATTTTCCAATTTATTGAATTTTTTTTCCATTTTTTTTGTGAATTCTTTTGTTCGGGTTGGGTAAAAAACGCTCAGATCAAATTTTTTTTTTTTTTTTTTTCTCATTTTCTCGGCCTGGTTCGACTCGTTTTGGCTTGAAATGATACCAGGATGAAATTTTCAAATTTTTTTTCAATTTGTTTGCTATTTTTTTCGAAATTCTTTAGTTGGGTTTAAGTAAAAACCGAGGATCGTTAACTTTTTTTTCTCCCTTTCTAGGCCTGGCCGACCCGTCTAGGCCTGAAAGGCTTGGTTTGACTCGTTTAGGCTTGAAATGATGCCAAGATGAAACATTTCAATTTTTTGAATTATTTTGCTATTTTTTTCCGGAATCCTCTAGTTGCGTTCAAGTAAAAACAGTTCAGATTGAAAACATTTTTTTCTCCCCTTCTGGGCTTGGCCCGAACCGGCTGAGCCTAAAATGATGCCAGGATGAAGTTTTACAATTTTTTGAATTTTTTTGCTATTTTTTTCACAATTCTCTAGTTGGGGTTGGGTAAAAGCCGTTCGGATCAAAAACCTTTTTTTTCCTCCCTTTCTTGGCCTTGTCCGGCTCCTTTAGGCTTGAAATGATGTCAGGATGAAATTTTTCAATTTTTTGAATTATTTTCCTATTTTCTTCAGAATTCTCCCTTTGGTGTCTGGTAAAAACCGCTCGGATCGTAAACTTTGTTTTCTCCCTTTCTCGACCTGGTCTGACTTGTTTTGGCATGTAATGATGCTAGGAGGAAGTTTTTCAATTTTTTTTAAATTTTTTTGGGAATTCTTTTGTTCGGGTCTGGTCAAAAACGCTCGGAGCGAAAACTTTTTTTTTTTTTTTTTTTCTCATTTTCTTGGCCTGGTTCGACTCATTTAGGCTTGAAATGGTGCCAGGATGAAAATTTTCGATTTTTTCAATTTTTTTTGCTTTTTTTCTGGAATTCTCTAGTTCGGGTCAGGTAAAAACCGCTCGGATTGAAACCTTCTTTTTCTCCCTTTCTAGGCCTGGCCCTGCCCGTCAAGGCCTGAAGGACCTGGTTCAGCTCGTTTATGCTTGAAATGATATGCCAGGGTGAAACTTTTAAATTTTTTGAATTTTTTTGCTATTTTTTTTCTGAATTCTCAAGTTGGTGCTAGGAAAAAACCGCTTAGGTCGAAAACTTTTTTTTTTTCGCTTTCTTCGCCTTGCCCAACACAATTTGGGTTGAAATGGTTCTAGGTTGAGTTTATTCAATTTTATATTAATTTTTTTGCAATTTTTTTTTTCACAATTCTCCAGTTGGGGTCGGGTAAAACCCGCTCTGATTGAAAACTTTTTTTCTCCCTTTCTCGGCTTGGCCCATCCTGTTAAGGCTTGAAATTATGCTATGAAGAAATTTTTCAATTTTTAAAATTTTTTTTGCTATTTTTTTAAGAATTTTCTAGTTTGGATAGTGTAAAACCCGCACGGATCGAAAACTTTGTTTACTCCCTTTCTCAGCCTGGCCCGACTCGTTTAGGCTTAAAATGATGCCAGGATGAAATTTTTCAATTTTTTGAATTATTTTGCTATTTTTTTTTTTGGGAATTCTCTAGTTGGGGTCAGGTACAATCTACTCGGATCTAAAACATTTTTTTCTCCACTTATGGGCCTGGCCCGACCCGTCTGGGCCTGAAATTATGCCAGGATGAGGTTTTACAATTTTTTGAATTTTTTCCATAATTCAGTAGTTGCGGTCGGCTAAAAACCGCTCGGATCGAAAACTTTTTTTTTTTTCCCTTTCTCAGCCTGATCAGACTCCTTTACGCTTGAATTGATATCAGCATGAATTTTTTCAATTTTTTGAATTTTTTTGTTATTTTTTTCCAGAATTCTCTAGTTGGGGTGAGGTAAAAACCGCTCGAATTGAAAACTTTTTTTTCTCCATTTCCTGGCCAGACCAGACCCGTCTAGGCTTGAGATGATGCCATGATGAAACTTTTCAATTTTTTAAATTATTTTGCAATTTTTTTTTTCCGGAATTCTCTAGTTGGGGTCAGGTAAAAACTGCTCGGATTGAAAACATTTTTTTCTCTCCTTCTGCACCTGGCCCGACCCGTCTGGGTCTGAAATGATGCTAGGATGAGGTTTTACAATTTTTTGAATTTTGTTTCCTACTTTTTTTTCATAATTCTATAGTTGGGGTCAGCTAAAAACCACTCAGATCAAAAACCTTTTTTTTCCCTTTCTCAACCTGATCAGACTCCTTTAGGCTTGAAATGATATCGGCATGAAATTTTTCAATTTTTTGAATTTTTTTACTATTTTTTTCAGAATTCTGTAGTTGGGGTCAGGTAAAAGCAGCTCGAATTGAAAATTTTTTTTTTCTCCATTTCCTGGCCAGACCTGACCCGTCTAGGCCTGAAATGATGTCAGGATGAAGTGTTACAATTTTTTGAAGTTTTTTGCTATTTTTTTCACAATTTTCTAGTTGGGGTCGGGTAAAAACCGCTCGGATCAAAAACCTTTTTTTTCCTCCCTTTCTCAACCTGGTCCGACGCGAACAAAAGTTTTACAATTGTGTTCTCCCTTTCTCGGCCTAGCCCAACCTGTTTTGGCATGCAAATGATGCTAGGATGAAGTTTTTCAATTTTTGGAATTCCTTTGTTTGGGTCGGCAAAAAAACGCTCGGATCGACAACTTTTTTTTTTTTCTCATTTTCTCGGCTTGGTTCCACTCGTTTAGGTTTGCAAAGATGCTAGGATGAAATTTTTCAATTTTTTTAACTTTTTTCGGAATTCTCTATTTGGGGTCAGGTAAAAACCGCTCAGATCGTAATCTTTTTTTTTCTCCGTTTCTAGGCCTGGCCCGACCCAACTAGGCCTGAAAGGTCTGGTTTGGCTCAGTTAGGCCGGAAATGATGCCCGGATGAAACTATTCAATTTTTTGATTTTTTTTTGCTATTTTTTTTTTTCAGAATTCTCTAGTTGGAGTCAGGTAAAAACTACTCGGATCAAAGATTTTTTTTCTCCATTTCTAGGCCAGACCCGACCTCTTGGCCTGAAATGATGCTAGGATGAAGTTTTAAAATTTTTTGAACTTTTTTGCTATTTTTTTTCATAATTCTATAGTTGGGGTCGGCTAAAAACCGCTCGGATCGAAAACTTTTTTTTCTCCTGTTCTCAGCCTGGTCAGACTACTTTACGCTTGAAATGATATCAGCATGAAAATTTTCAATTTTTTGAATTTTTTTGGGAATTCTCTGGTTGGATTCAGACAAAAACCGCTCGGATCGAAACCTTTTTTTTTTCTCCATTTCTAGGCCAGGCCCGACCTGTCTAGGCCTGAAATGATGCCAGTGTGAAGTTTTACAATTTTTTGAATATTTTTTGCAATTTCTTTCACAATTCTCAAGTTTGGGTCGGGTAAAAACCGCTTGGATCAAAAACTTTTTTTTCCCTCCCTTTCTCGGCCTGGTCCGACTCAGTTAGGCTTGAAATGATATGAGGATGAAATTTTTCAATTTTTTGAATTATTTTCCCATTTTCTTCGGAATTCTCCGTTTGGTGTCAAGTAAAAACCGCTTGGATCGAAAACTTTGTTTTCTCCCTTTCCCGGCCTGCTCTGACTACGTTAGGCTTCAAATGCTATAAGGATGAAATTTTCCAATTTTTTCAATTTTTTTACTATTTTTTTCGGAATTCTTTAGTTGGGGTTAGGTAAAAACCAAGGATCGAAAACTATTTTTTTCTCCCTTTCTAGGCCTGGCCCGACCCGTCTAGGCCTGAAGGGCCTGGCTCGACTTGTTTAGGCTTGAAATGATGCCCGGATCAATCTTTTCAATTTTTAAAATTATTTTGCCATTTTTTTTTTCGGAATTCTCTAGTTGGGGTCAGGTAAAAACTGCTCGGATCGAAAACATTTTTTTCTCTCCTTCTGCACCTGGCCCGACTCTTCTGGGTCTGAAATGATGCTAGGATGAAGTTTTACAATTTTTTGAATTTTTTTTCCTATTCTATAGTCTTCCCTTTCTCAATCTGAGCAGACTCCTTTAGGCTTGAAATGATATCAGCATGAAATTTTTCAATTTTTTGAATTGTTTTACTATTATTTTCAGAATTCTCAAGTTGGGGGCAGGTGAAAACCGCTAGGAGGAAGTTTTTCAATTTTTTGAATTACTTTGCTATTTGTTTAGGAATTCTTTTGCTCGCATCAGGTAATAAACGCTAGGATCAAAAACTTTTTTTTTTTTTGACATTTTCTCTTCCTGGTTCTACTCGCTTGAAATGATTCCAGGATTAATTTTTCAATTTTTTCAACATTTTTGGAATTCTCTAGTTGGGGTCGGCTAAAAATAGGTCGGATCGAAAACTTTTTTTTTTTTCTCCCTTTCTCAGCCTGGTCAGACTCCTTTAGGCTTGAAATGATACCAGCATCAAAATTTTCAACTTTTTTGCTATTTTTTTCGGAATTCTCAAGTTGGTGCCGTGAAAAAACCGCTCAAATCGAAAACTTTTTTTTCTTTGTTTCTCAGCCTGGCCCAACCCGTTTAGGCTTGAAATGGTGCTAAGATTAAAATTTTCAAGTTTTTGAATTTTTTTGCTATTTTTTTCAGAATTTTCTAGTTGGGGTAGGGTAAAACCCTTACGGTTCGAAAACTTTATTTTCTCCCTTTCTCGGCCTTGCCCGGCTCGATTAGGCTTGAAATGATGCCAAGATAAATCTTTCCAATTTTTCAGAATTCTCTAGTTGGGGTCAGGTAAAAACTGCTCGGATAGAAAAGATTTTTTTTTTCAGCCTTTCTAGGCCTAGCCCAACCCATCTGGGCCTGAAATGATGCTAGGATGAGGTTTCAAAATTTTTGAAAACTTTTTTTTTTGCTCATTTTCTCGGCCTAGTTCGACTCGTTTAGGCTTGAAATGATGCCAGGATGAAATTTCTCAATTTTTCCAATTTTTTTGCTAATTTTTTTTCGGAATTCTCTAGTCGAGGTCAGGTAAAAACCGCTCAGATCGAAAACTTTTTTTTTGCTCCTTTCTGGTCATGGCCCGACCCGTTTGGGCCAGAAATGATGCCAAGATGATGTTTTACAATTTTTTGAATTTTTTTACTACTCTTTTTCATAATTCTCTAGTTGGGGTCGGGCAAAAACCGCTCGGATTGAAAACATTTTTTTTTCTCCCTATCTAGGCCTGGTCTGACTCCTTTAGCCTTGAAATGATGCCAGGATGTAATTTTCGAATTTTTTTGAATTTTTTTGCCATATTTTTTTTCATAATTCTCCAGTTCGGGTTGGGTAAAAACCGCTCGGATCGAAAACATTTTTTTTTCTTCCGTTCTCGGCTTGCTGAACTCCTTTAGCCTTGAAATGATGACGGGATGAAATTTCTCAATTTTCTGAATATTTTTTCTATTTTTTTCGGAATTCCCTACTTGGGGTTTGGTAAAAACCGCTCGGATTGAAAACTTTTTTTTTTTTTTCTCATTTTCTGGGTCTGGCCCGACCCGTCTAGGCTTGAAATGATACCAGGATGAGGTTTTACAATTTTTTGAATTATTTCGCTATTTTTTTCGGAATTCTTCAGTCCCAGTAGGGTAAAAACCACTCAGATCGAAAACTTTTTTTTTTCCCTTACTTCGCCTGGCCCAATACTTTTTGGCTTGAAATGATGCCAGGATGAGGTTGTTCAATTTTTTTGCTTTTTTTTTTTTTTTTTCTTCGTAATTCTCCAGTTTGGATTGGGCAAAAACCGCTCGGATCAAAAACTTTTTTTCCTCTTTTTCTCAGTCTATTCTGACTCAATTTGGCATGCCATGATACCAGGTGGAAGTTTTTCGATTTTTTGAATTTTTTTGCTATTTTTTGGGGAATTCTTTAGTTCGGGTCAGATAAAATAGCTCAGATCGAAAACATTTTTTTCGCCGTTTCTAGGCCTGGCCTAACCCGCCTGGGCTTGAAATCACGTGAGGACGAAGTTTTACAATTTTTTGAATTTTTTTGCTATTTTTTTTTCGGAATTCTCTAGTTGGGATCCAGTGAAAACCACTCAGGCCACGCCAGGATGAAGTTTTACTAAATTTTGAATTGTTTTCGGAATTCTCTAGTCGGTGTCGGGTAAAAACCGCTCGGATTGACAAATTTTTTTTTCTACCTTTCTCGGTGTGGCCCGACCGTTTCAGGCTTGAAATGATGCCTGGATGGAATTTCTCAGTTTGTTGAATTCTTTTGCTATTTTTTTTTTTGAATTCTCTAGTTGGGGTCAGGTAAAAACCGCTTAGATTGAAAACTTTTTTTTTTTATTCCTTTCTGGGCATGGCCGACCCGTTTGGGCTAGAAATGATGCCAGGATGATGTTTTACAATTTTTTGAATTTTGTTACTATTTTTTTCATAATTCTCTAGTTAGAGTCGGGCAAAAACCGCTCGGATCGAAAACTTTTTTTTCTCCCTATCTAGGTCTGGTCCGACTCGTTTTGGCATGAAATGATGCCAAGAGGAAGTTTTTCAATTTTTTGAATTTTTTTGCTATTTTTTTCATAATTCTCTAGTTGGGGTCGGGTAAAAACCGCTCGGATCGAAAACATTTTTCTCTCCCTTTCTCTGCCTGTGCTGACTCCTTTAGCCTTGAAATGATGCCAGGATGTAATTTTTCAATTTTTTGAATTTTTTACTATTTTTTTCATTATTCTCTAGTTGGGGTTGGGCAAAAACCGCTCGGATCGAAAACATTTTTTTTCTCCCGTTCCTGGCTTGCTCCGACTCCTTTAGCCTTGAAATGATGCCAGTATGAAATTTCTCAATTTTTTGAATATTCTTGCTATTTTTTTCGGAATTCATTAGTTCGGGTCAAGTAAAAACCGCTTGGATCGCAAATTTTTTTTTTCTCCCTTTCCCGGCCTAGCCTGAACTGGTTGTGGTTGAAATATTGTCAGGATGAAAATTTTCAATTTTTCGAGTATTTTTGCTTTTTTTTTTTTTTTTTTTTCGGAATTCTCTCTTTGGGGTCAGGTAAAAATCACTCGGATCAAAAACCTTTTTTTTCTACTTTTCTGGGCCTGTCCCGACACGTCTGGGCGATGAAATGTTGCAAGGATGAATTTTCAACAATTTTTTTTCTACAATTGTTGGAATTTTGTTGCTATTTTTTTCATTATTCTCTAGTTGGGGTCGGGTAAAAACCGCTCAAAGCAAAAACTTTTTTTTTTTTTTTTTTCTATTACTTCGCCTGGCCCAACCCTTTTGGGCTTGAAATGATGCCGGGATGAGGTTGTTCAGTTTTTTTGAATTTTTTTACTTTTTTTTTTTTTTCATAATTCTCTAGTTGGGGTCGGGTAAAGACCACTCGGATCGAAAGCTTTTTTTTCTCCCTTTCTAGGCCTGGCCTAACCAGCCTGGGCCTGAAATCATGCCAGGATGAAGTTTTTCCATTTTTTGATTTATTTTACTATTTTTTCCGGAATTCTCTAGTTGGGGTCTGATAAAAACCACTTAGATCGAAAACTTTTTTTTCTCATTTTCTAGGCCTGGCCCAACCCGTCTGGGCCTGAATTGATGCCGGGATGAGGTTTTACAATTTTTTGAATTATTTTGCAATTTTTTTCAGAATTCTTTAGTTGGGGTCGGGTAAAAACCGCTCAGATCAACAACATTTTTTTTTCCCTTACTTCGCCTGGCCCAACCCTTTTTGGCTTGAAATGATGCCAGGATGAGGTTTCTAGGCCTGGCCTGTCCCGCCTGGGCTTGAAATCACACCAGGGCGAAGTTTTGCAATTTTTTTTTGGAATTCTCTGGTTGGGTTCGGGTAAAAACCGCTTGGATCGACAAATTTTTTTTTCTTCCTTTCCCGGCGTGGCCCGACCTGTTCAGGCTTGAAATGATGCCCGGATGGAATTTTTCAGTTTGTTGAATTCTTTTGCTTTTTTTTTTTGGAATTCTCTTGTTGGGGTTAGGTAAAAACCGTTCAGATCGAAAACTTTTTTTTTGTTCCCTTCTGGGCATGGCCCGATCCGTTTGGGCCAGAAATGTTGCCAGGATGATGTTTTACAATTTTTTTTTTTTTTTTTTTACTATTTTTTTCATAATTATCTAGTTGGGGGAGGGGGGGGGGGGTCTGGCAAAACCGCTTGGATCGAAAAAAAAAAAAAAAAAATTTCTCACCTTCCAGGCCTGGTCCAACTCGTTTCGGCATGAAATGATGCGAAGAGGAAGTTTTTCAATTTTTTTGAATTTTTTTGCTATTTATTTTGGTAATTCTCTTGTTGGGGTCGTGCAAAAACCGCTCGGATCGAAGCTTTTTTTTTCCCCCTATCTCAGCCTGGTCCAACTTATTTTGGCATGAAATGATGCCAGGAGCAAGTTTTTCAATTTTTTGAATTTTTTTGCTATTTTTTTGTCATAATTCTCAAGTTGGGATCGTGCAAAAACCGCTCGGATCGAAGCTTTTCTCCGTCTAGTTCGACTCAATTTGGCATGAAATGATGCCAGGTGGAAGTTTTTCATTTTTTTTTTTTTTTCCTTTTTTTGCTATTTTTTGGGAATTCTTTAGTTCTGGTCAGGTAAATATATTCAGATCGAAATTTTTTTTTCTCCCTTTCTAGGCGTGGCCTGACCCGCCTAGGCTTAAAATTACGCCAAGACAAAGTTTTACAATTTTTTTGCTATTTTTTTGGGAATTCTCTTGTTTAGTAAAAACCGCTCGGATTGAAAACTTTTTTTTCTCCTTTTTTTGGCCTGGCCTGAACGTTTGGAACATGAAATGTTGCCAGGATGAAGTTTTACAGATTTTTTATTTTTTTTGCTTTTTTTTTTTTTTGTAATTCTCTAGTTGCGGTTGGGTAATAACCGCTCAGAGCGAAAACATTTTTTTTTTCCCTTTCTTCGCCTTGCCCAACTCGTTTTGGATTGAAAAGATGCCAGGACGAGGTTGTTCAATTTTTTAAAAATTTTTTTCTATTTTTTTCAAAATTCTCTAGTTGCGGTCTGCTAAAATCTCTTCAAATCGAAATATATATATAAAAAAAAATAAAAAAAAAATAAAAAAAAAAAAAAAATTCTCCCTTTCTCAGCCTGGCCGAACCGTTTCGGCTTGAAATGATGTCAGGATTAAATTTTTCAAAATTTTCAATTATTTTGCGATATTTTTTGGGAATTCTTTAGTTCAGGTGGGGTAAAAACCGCTTGGATCGAAAACTTTTTTTTCTACCTTTCTCAGCCTGGCCCGACCCATCTGGGCCTTAAATGATGTCGGGATGAACTTTTACAATTTTACAAATTTTTTTGCTATTTTTTTCGTAATTCTCTAGCTGGGGTCGCGTAAAAACTGCCCGAATTGAAAATGTATTTTTCTCCTTTCTCGGCCTGGTCGGACTCCTTTTGGCATGAAATTTTCACAGGAGGAAGTTTTTCAATTTTTTTGCTATTTTTTTTTTAATAATTCTCTAGTTGGGATCGGGTAAAAACCGCGCAGATTGAAACCTTTTTTTTTTTTCCCTTTCTTCACCGCGCCCAACCCGCTTTGGCTTGAAATGATGACAGGATGACGTTGTTCAATTTTTTGTAATTTTTTTGCTATTTTTTTTTTTCCAGAATTCACCTATTGGGGTCAGTTAAAACTCGCTCGGATCGAAAAAAAAATTTCTCCCATTCTCAGCCTGGCCCAACCCGTTAGGCTTGAAATTCCTCCAGGATGAAATTTTTCAATTTTTAAAATTTTTTTGTTATCTTTTTCCAGAATTCTCTGCTTTGGGTCGAGTAAAACCCCCTCGGATCGAAAACTTTTTTTTCTCCTTTTCTCAGCTTGGGCCGACCTGTTTAAGCATAAAATGATGCCAAGATAAACTTTTTCAATTTTTTGAATTTTTTTGCCATTTTTTTCAGAATTCTTTAGTTGGGGTCGGGTAAAAACTGTTCAGATTGAAAGCACTTTTTGTTCCCCTTCTTCACCTCGCCCAACCCGTTTTGTCTTGAAATGATGCCAGTATGGGGTTGTTATTTTTTTTTTTTTTTTTTTTTTTTTTTTTTTTTTTTTTTTTTTTCAGAATTCTCCATTTGGAGTTTGGTAAAATTAGCTCAGATCGAAAACTTTTTTTTCTCCCTTTCTCAGTTTGGCTCAACCCGTTTAGGCTGGACATGCTGCCAGAAAGAAATTTTTCAATTTTTTGAATTTTTTTGCTTTTTTGCTTTTTTTTTTTTTTCGGAATTCTCTAGTTGGGGTCAGGTAAAAACCGCTTGGATCGAAAACCTTTTTTTTCTCCCTTTCTGGGCCTGGTCCGTCCCGTTGGCCAATATGGTGCCAAGATGAAGTTTTATAATATTTTTAATTTTTTTGCTATTTTTTTTTAAATTCTCTAGTTGGTGTCGCGTAAAAACCGCTTGAATCGAAAACTTGTTTTTCTCCCTTTCTCAGCTTGGCCCAAACCGTTTAGGCTTGGAATGATGCCAGGGTGAAGTTTTACAATTTTGTTGCTATTTTTTTTCGTTATTCTCTAGTTGCGGTCGGTAACAACCGCTCAGAGCGAAAACATTTTTTTTTTCCCTTTCTTGGCCTTGCCCAACCCGTTTTGGATTGAAATGATACTAGGATGAGGTTGTTCAATTTTTTCTAATTTTTTTGCTTTTTTTTTTTTCCCTTTCTTGGCCTTGCCCAACCCGTTTCTCGGCCGGGCCCGTACCGTTTCGGCTTGAAATGGTGCCAGGATTAAATTTTTCAATTTTTTGAATTATTTTTCTATATTTTTTGGGAATTCTTTAGTTCAGTTGGGCTAAAAACCGCTCGGATCGAAAACTTTTTTTTTCTACCTTTCTCAGCCTGGCCCGACCCATCTGGGCCTGAAATGATGTCGAGATGAGCTTTTACAATTTTATAAATTTTTTTTGCTATTTTTTTCATAATTCTCTAGTTGGGGTAGCGTAAAAACCGCTCGAATCGAAAATTTATTTTTCTCCTTTCTCAGCCTGGTCGGACTCGTTTTGGCATGAAATTTTGCCAGGAGGAAGCTTTTCAATTTTTTTGCTATTTTTTTTTTCATAATTCTCTAGTTGGGGTCGGGTAAAAACCGCTCAGATCGAAACCTTTTTTGTTCCATTTCTTCACTGCACCGAACCCGTTTTGGCTTGAAATGATGACAGGATGATGTTGTTCAATTTTTTTGTAATGCTTTTGCTATTTTTTTTTTTCCAGAATTCACCTATTGCGGTCGGTTAAATCCCGCTCAGATCGAAAAAAAAATTTTGCCTCCCATTCTCAGCCTGGCCCAACCCGTTAAGCTTGAAATGCCGCCAGGATGAAAATTTTCAATTTTTTGAATTTTTTTGCTATCTTTTTTCCGATTTCTCTGGTTTCGGTCGGGTAAAACCCACTCGAATCGAAAACTCTTTTTTCTCCCTTTCTCAGGTTGGCCCGACCTGTTTAGGCATGAAATGATGCCAAGATAAACTTTTTCAATTTTTTGAATTTTTTTGCCATTTTTTTCAGAATTCTTTAGTTGGGGTTGGGTAAAAACTGCTCATATCGAAAGCACTTTTTGTTCCCCTTCTTCGCCTCGCCCAACTCGTTTTGTCTTGAAATGATACCAGAATGAGGTTTTACAATTTTTAATTTTTTTTCTATTTTTTTTTTTTTCGTAATTCTCTAGTTGTGGTCGGGTAACAACCGCTCAGAGCGAAAACATTTTTTTTGTTTTTCCCTTTCTTCCCCTTGGCCAACCCTTTCTGGATTAAAATGATGCCAGGACGAGGTTGGTCAATTTTTTCTAATTTTTTTGCTATTTTTTTCAAAATTCTCTAGTTGCGGTCTGGTAAAATCTGATCGGATCGAAAAAAAATTCTCCCTTTCTCGGCCTGGCCCGAACCGTTTCGGCTTGAAATGATGCCAGGATTAAATTTTTCAATTTGTTGAATTTTATTACTATTTTTTTTTTCATAATTGTCCCGTTGGGTTGGGTAAAACCCGCTCGGATCGAAAACGTTTTTTTCACCCTTCTCAGTCTGGCCCAACCCATTCATGCTTGAAATGATGCCAGGAAGAAATTTTTCAATTTTTTGAATTTTTTTGCTATTTTTTTTGGAATTCTCTAGTTGGGCTTAGGTAAAAATCGCTCGGATCGAAAGCTTTTTTTTCTCCCTTTCCGGGCCTAGTCTGACCTGTTGGGCCTGATATGGTGCCAAGATGAGGTTTTATAATTTTGTCAATTTTTTTGCTAATTTTTTTAATATTCTCTAGTTGGTGTCGCGTAAAAACTGCTCGGTTCTAAACTTTTTTTTCTCCTTTTCTCGACCTGGCCCAAACTGTTTAGGCTTGAAATGATGCTAGGATGAAATTTTTCAATTTTTTGAATTTTTTTGCTATTTTTTTTGGAATTCAATAGTTGGGGTTAGGTAAAAACCGCTCGGATCGAAAAAAAAATTTTCTCCTTCCTCGGCCTGGTTGGACTCGTTTTGGCATGAAATTTTGCCAGGAGGAGGTTTTTCAATTTTTCAATTTTTTTGCTATTTTTTTCATAATTCTCTAGTTCAGGTCGGGTAAAAACCGCTCAGATCGAAACCTTTTTTTTTTTTTGCCTTTCTTCGCCACACCCATCCCGTTTTGGCTTGAAATGATGACAGGATGACGTTGTTCAATTTTTTGTAAATTTTTGCTTTTTTTTTTTTTTTTTTTTCAGAATTCTCCTGTTGGGGTCGATAAAAACCCACTCGGATCGAAAACTCTTTTTTCTACCATTCTTGACCTGGCCCGACCCAATTAGGCTTGAAATGATGCCAGGATGAAATTTTTCAATTTTTTGAACTTTTTTGCTATTTTTTTTTCAGAATTCTCCAGTTGGGGTTGGGTAAAACCAGCTCGGATCGAAAACTTTTTTTTTCTCCCTTTCTCAGCCTGGCCCAACCCGTTTAGGGTTGAAATGATGCCAGGAAGAAATTTTTCAATTTGTTGAATTTTTTTTGCTATTTTTTTGGGAATTCTCTATTAGGGGTCAGGTAAAAACCGCTCAGATTGAAAACTTCTTTTTCTGCCTTTCCGGGCCTGGTCCTACCCATTGGCCCTGATATGGTGCCAAGATGAAGTTTCATAATTTTTTGGCTATTTTTTTAAAATTCTCTAGTTGGTGTCACGTAAAAACCGCTCGGATCGAAACCATTTGGGCTTGAAATGATGCTAGGATGAAATTTTTCAATTTTTTGAATATTTTGGCTATTTTTTTCGGAATTCCCTTATTGAGGCCAGGTAAAAATTGCTCAGATTTAAAACTTTTTTTTTTCTCATTTTTTGGGCTTGGCCCAACCGTTTGGGCCATGAAATATTGCCAGGATGAAGTTTTACAATTTTTTGAAATTTTTTGCTATTTTTTTTCGTAATTCTCTAGTTGGGGTCGGGTAAAAACCGCTCAGAGCGAAAACATTTTTTTTCCCTTTCTTCACCTTGCCCAACCTGTTTTGGATTGAAATAATGCCAGGATAAGGTTGTTCAATTTTTTCTAATTTTATTGTTATTTTTTTCAAAATTCTCTAGTTGAGGTCTGGTAAAATCTGTTCGGATCGGAAAAAAAAAAAAAAAAAAAAAAAAAAAAAAAAAAAAAAATTCCCCCTTTTTAGCCTGGCCCGAACCGTTTCGGCTTGAAATGATGCCAAGGTGAACGTTTTCAATTTTTTGAATTTTTTTGCTATTTTTTTTTTTTTCATAATTCTCCAGTTGGGATTGGGTAAAACCTGCTCAGATCAAAAACTTTTTTTTCTCCCTTTCTCAGCCTAACCCAACCCGTTTTTGCTTGAAATGATGCTAGGAAGAAATTTTTCAATTTTTTGAATTTTTTTGCTATTTTTTTCGGAATTCTCTAGTTGGGCTCAAGTAAAAACCGCTCGGATCGAAAACTTTTTTTTTGTCCCTTTCCGGGTCTGGTCCGACCCATTGGCCCTGATATGGTGCCAAGATGAAGTTTTATAATTTTTTGAATTTTTTTGCTATTTTTTTTTAATATTCACTAGTTGGTGTCGCGTAAAAATCACTCGGATCGAAAACTTTTTTTTCTTCTTTTCTCGACCTGACCCAAACCGTTTAGGCTTGAAATGATGCCAGGATGAAATATTTGAATTTTTTTGCTATTTTTTTTCGAAATTCTCTAGTTAGGGTCAGGTAAAAACCACTCGGATCAAAATTTTTTTTTTTCTCCCTTCCTCGGCATGGCGTGGACTTTGTAGGCTTGAAATAATGCAAGGGTGAAACTTTTCAATTTTTTGAATATGTTTGCTATTTTTTTCGGAATTCTCTAGTTGGGGTCAGGTAAAAACCGACCCGTTTGGGACTGAAATGATGCCAGGATGAAGTTTTACAATTTTTTGAATTTTTCTGCTATTTCTTTCATAATTCTCTAGATGGGGTCAGGGAAAACCCGCTCGGATCGAAAACTTTTTTTTCTCCCTTTCTAAGCCTGACCCAACCCGTTTATGCTTGAAATAATGCTAGGAAGAAATTTTTGAATTTTTTGATATTTTTTTCGGAATTCTCTAGTTAGGCTCAAGTAAAAACCGCTCGGATCGAAAACTTTTTTTTTTCTTCCTTTCCAGGCCTGGTCCGACCCATTGACCCTGATATGGTGCCAAGATGAAGTTTTATAATTTTTTGAATTTTTTTGCTATTTTTTTTTAACATTCGCTAGTTGGTGTCTCGTAAAAATCGCTCGGATCGAAAACTTTTTTTTCTTCTTTTCTCGACCTGACCCAAACCGTTTTGGCTTGAAATGATGCCAAGATGAAATTTTTGAATTTTTTTGCTATTTTTTTTCGAAATTCTCTAGTTAGGGTCAGGTAAAAACCACTAGGATCGAAATTCTTTTTTTCTCCCTTCCTCGGCATGGCCCGGCCAGTGTAGGCTTGAAATAATGCAAGGCTGAAACTTTTCAATTTTTTGAATGTGTTTGCTATTTTTTTCGGAATTTTCTAGTTGGGGTCAGGTAAAAACCAACCCTTTTGGGACTGAAATGATGCCAGGATGAAGTTGTACAATTTTTTGAATTTTTTTGCTATTTCTTTCATAATTTTCTAGTTGTGGTCAGGGAAAACCCGCTCGGATCGAAAACTTTTTTTCTCCCTTTCTGGGCCTGGCCTGACCCGTCTAGGCCTGAAATGATGCTGGGATGAAGTTTTACAATTTCTTTGAATTTTTTTGCTATTTTTTTCATAATTCTATAGTTGGGGTCTCGTAAAAACCGCTCGAATCGAAAACTTTTTTTCCATCCTTTCTCAGTCTGGCATCTCGTTTAGGGTTGAAATGATATTAGGATGAAATTTCTCAATTTCTCAATTTTTTATTTTTTTTTTTTATATTTTTTTTCTTAATTCTCTAGTTGGGGTTAGGTAAAAACCACTTGGGTCGAAAACTTTGGGTTCTACCTTTCTTGCCGTGCCCTGACTAGTTTTGGCATGAAATGATGCAACAAGAAAGTTTTTCAATTTTTTGAATTTTTTTGCAATTTTTTTGGGAATTCTATACTTCAGGTTGGATAAAAACCGCTCGGGTCGAAAAAAAATTTTCTCCCTTTCTCAGCCTAACCCGACCCATCTGGGCCTGAAATGATGTCAGGATAAAGTTTTACCATTTTATGAATTTTTTTGCTATTTTTTTCATAATTCTCTAGTTGGGGTCGGGGTGAAAAACTCTCCAATCGAAAACTTTTTTTTCTCCCTTTCTTGGCCTGGTCCGACTTGTTTTGGCATGAAATTATGCCAGGATGAAATTTTTCAATTTTTTGAATTTTTTTGCTATTTTTTTCGGAATTCTCAAGTTGCGAGCTGGTAAAATCTGCTTGGATCGAAAAGAAAAATTTTCAGCTTTTCACGGCCTGGCCCAACCTGTTTAGGCTTGAAATGGTGCCAGTATAAGGTTTTTCAATTTTTTCAATTTTTTTACAATTGTTTTTCCAGAATTCTAAAGTTGGGGTCAAGTAAAAACCGTTCAGATCGAAAACCTTTTTTTCCCCCCTTTCTTTGCCTCTCCTAACCCGTTTTGGCTTGAAATAATGCCAGGATGAGGGTGGTCAATTTTTTATTGAATTCTTTTGCTATTTTTTTCAGAATTCTCAAGCTCAGGTCGGGTTGGAATGAAAATTGGAACGAAATTTTTTTTCCCTCTTTTTTGGGCCCTCCTGACCCGGTTTGGCTGGAAATGAAGCCGAAATAATGTTTTCTAATTTTTTGAACTTTTTACTATTATTCTTTTTTTTTTTTGGGAATTGTCTAGCTCAGGTCGGGTTGGAACGAAAATCGGAGCGAATTTTTTTTTTCCACTTTTCTGGGCCCTCTGGACCCGGTTTGGCGAGAAATGAAGTAAAAATGATGTTTTTAATTTTTGAATTTTTTTACTGTTTTTTTTTTTGGCAATTCTCTTGCTCGGGTTGGGTTGGAGCGAAAATCGGAACGAAATTTTTTTTACCGCTTTGTCGGCCCCTTTTGAACCGGTTTGGCTAGAAATGAAGCAAAAATGATGTTTTCTAATTTTTTCAATTTTTTTGCTATGTTGTTGCAAATTCTCTAGCTTCGTTCACGTTGGATTGAATTTTTTTTCATCCTTTTCGGGGCCTTCTCAGCCCGGTTTGGCTAGAAATGAAGCCATAATGATGTTTTCTAATTTTTTGAAATTTTTCACTATTTTTTAGGGAATTCTATAGCTCGGGTCGGATTGGAACGAAAATCAGAACGAAGTTTTTTTCCCTCTTTTTTGGGCCCTCCCGACCCAGTTTGCTAGAAATGAAGCCAAAATGATGTTTTGAATTTTTTTTTTTTTTCTATTTTTTTGGGAATTGTCTAGTTCGGGTTGGGTTGAAAGGAAAATCAGAATGAAATTTTTTTTTCCTCTTTTTAAGGCCCACTGGACCCGGTTTGGCTAGAAATGAAGCCGAAATGATATTTTTAATTTTTTTGAATTTTTTTACTGTTTTTTTGGAAATTCTCTACCTCGGGTCGGGTTGGAACGAAAATCAGAACGAAATTTTTTTTTTACCTTTTTTTGGCCCCTTCCGACCTGGTTTGGCTAGAAATGAAGCCAAAATAATGTTTTCTAAAATTTTGAATTTTTTTACTATTTTTTTGGTAATTCTCTAGCTCGGGTCGGGTTGTAACGAAAATCGGAGTGAAATTTTTTTCCTCTTTTTCAGGCCATCCGATCCCAGTTTTGCTAGAAATGAAGCCAAAATGATGTTTTCTAATTTTTTCAATTTTTTTACTATTTTTTTTTTGGAATTCTCTAGCTCATATCGGTTGGAACGAAATTTTTCTTTCCTCTTTTTCAGCCCCTCCCAACCCGATTTGGCTAGAAATGAAGCCAAAATAATGTTTTCCAATTTTTTACTATTTTTTTTTTTTTGGAATTCTCTAGCTTGTGTCGGTTGGAACGAAAATCGGAACGATTTTTTTTTTTTTCCTGTTTTCCGGCCCGTCCCAACCCGGTTTGGCTAGAAATGAATCCAAAATGATATTTTCTATTTTTTTGAATTTTTTTGGAAATTCTCTAGCTCGGGTTGGATTGGTACAAAAATCGGAACAAAATTTTTTTTCCTCTTTTTGGGGCTGTCCTGACCCGGTTTGGCTAGAAATGAAGCTAAAATGATGCTTTCTAATTTTTTGAAAAATTTTTACTATTTTTTGGAATTCTCTACCTCCGGTTTGGTTGGAACGAAAATCAGAACGAAATTTGTTTTTTCTCTTTTTTGGGCCCTCCCAACCCTGTTTGGCTACGAATGAAGCCAAAATAATGTTTTCTAATTTTTTGACTTTTTTTTTTCTATTTTTTTGGGAATTGTCTAGCTTGGGTCGGGTTGGAACGAAAATCGGAGTGGAAACTTTTTTTCCTCTTTTTCAGGCCATCCCAACCCAGTGTGGCTAGAAATGAAGCCAAATTGATGTTTTCTAATTTTTGGAATTTTTGTACTATTTTTTTGAGAATTCTGTAACTCGGGTCGGGTTCGAACGAAAATCGGAACGAACTTTTTTTTCCTCCTTTTCAGACCCTCCCAACCCAGTTTGGCTAGAAATGCAGCTAAAAATGACGTTTTCTAATTTGTTGAATTTTTTTTGAATTTCTTTGGCAGTTGTCTATCTTCGGGCGGGTTGGGTTGAAAATCCTAACGAAAATTTTTCCCCTCTTTTTTGGTCCCTCCCAATCCGGTTTGGCTAGAAATGAAGCCAAAATGATGTTTTCTAATTTTTTGAATTTCTATCTCTCTTTTTTTGGGAATTGTGTAGCTCGGGTTGGGTTGGAACGAAAATCGGAACTAAATTTTTTTTTTCCTCTTTTTCGGGCCCTTCCAGCCCGGTCTGGGTAGAAATAAAGCCAAAATGATGTTTTCTAATTTGTTGAATTTTTTTACTTTTTTTTTTTTTTTTTTGGGAATTCTCTAGCTCGGGTTGGGTTAGAACGAAAATCAGAACGAACCTTTTTTTCCGTCTTTTTCGGGCCCTCCCGATCTGGTTTGGCTAGAAATGAAGCCAAAATGATGTTTTATAATTTTTTGAAATTTTTTACTTTTTTTTTTTTTTTTTGGAAGTCTCTACTTTTGGTCGGGTTGGAATGAAAATTGGAACAATTTTTTTTTTCTTCTTTTTCGGCCCTTCCCAATCCGGTTTTGCTAGAAATGAAGCCAAAATGATGTTTTCTAATTTTTTTATTATTCTTTTGAGAATCTATACCTCAGGTTGGGTTGGAAAAAAAATCAGAATGAAATTTTTTTCCCCCATTTTTTGGGCCCTTCCGACCCAGTTTTGCTTGAAATGAAGCCAAAATGATGTATTCTAATTTTTCGAATTTTTTTACTGTTTTTTTTTTTTGGAATTCTCTGGCTGATGTCAGTTGGAGCGAAATTTTTCTTTCCTCTTTTTCAGCCCCTCCTGACCCGGTTTGGCTAGAAATGAAGCCAAAATAATGTTTTCTAATTTTTTGAATTTTTTTACTGTTTTTTTTTTTTTTTGGAATTCTGTAGCTCGTGTCGGTTGGAACGAAAATCGGAATGAATTTTTTTTTTTCCACTTTTCCAGCCCCTCCCGACCCAGTTTGGCTAGAAATGAAGCCAAGATGATGTTTTCTAATTTTTTGAATTTTTTTTGGAATTCTCTAGCTCGGGTCGGGTTGGTACAAAAATCGGAATGAAATTTTTTTTCCTCTTTTTGGGCCCTCCCGACCCGGTTTGGCTAGAAATGATGCCAAAATGATGTTTTCTGATTTTTTGAAAATTTATACTAGTTTTTTGGAATTCTCTACCTCCGGTCGGGTTGGAATGAAAATCAGAATGAAAATTTTTTTTTCCTCTTTTTCGGGCCCTCCTAATCTGGTTTGGTTAGAAATGAAGCGAAAATGATGTTTTCTAATTTTTTGACCTTTTTTTTTTCTTTTTTTTGGGGAATTGTCTAGCTTGGTTCGGGTTGGAATGAAAATTTTATTTCCTCTTTTTCAGGCCCTCCCAACCCATTTTGGCTAGAAATGAAGCTAAATTGATGTTTTCTAATTTTTTGAATTTTTGTACTATTTTCATTTTTGGGAATTCTCTAGGTCGGGTTGGGTTGGAACGAAAATCGGAACGAAATTTTTTTTCCTCTTTTTCAGAACCTCCCAACCCATTTTGGCTAGAAATGAAGCCAAATTGATGTTTTCTAATTTTTTGAATTTTTGTACTATTTTCATTTTTGGGAATTCTCTAGGTCGGGTTGGGTTGGAACGAAAATCGGAACGAAATTTTTTTTCCTCTTTTTTGGACCCTCCCACCCCAGTTTGGCTAGAAATGAAGCCAAAAATGATGTTTTCTAATTTTTTGAATTTTTTTTGAATTTCTTTGGGAGTTGTTTAGCTCCGGTCGGATTGGATTGAAATTCGTAACGAAAATTTTTCCCCCTTTTTGGGTCCTCCCACCCCGGTTTGGCTAGAAATGAAGCCAAAATGATATTTTCTTATTTTTTACTATTTTTTTTTTTTGTAATTCTCTACCTCTGGTTGTGGTTGAACGAAAATCGGAACAAATTTTTTCTTTCCTCTTTTTCGGCCACTCCCGACCCAGTTTGGCTAGAAATGAAGCCAAAATGACGTTTTCTAATTTTTTGAATTTTTGTTACTATTTTTTTGGGAATTCTCTAGCTTGGGTCGGGTTGGAACGAAAATCAGAACGAAAATTTTTTTTTCCCTCTTTTTTGGGCCCTCCCGACCCAGTTTTGCTAGAAATGAAGCCAAAATGATGTTTTCTAATTTTTTGAAATTTTTAACTATTTTTTTTTTGGAATTCTCTAGCTCGTGTCGGTTGGAACAAAAATTGGAACGAAATTTTTTTTTCCTCTTTTTGAGCCCCTCCCAACCCGGTTTGGCTAGAAATGAAGCCAAAATGATTTTTTCTAATTTTTTGAATTTTTTTTTTTGGAATTCTCTAGCTCAGGTCGGGTTGGAACAAAAATCGGAACGAAAATTTTTTTTCCTCTTTTTGGGGCCCTCCCGACCTGGTTTGGCTAGAAATGAAGCTAAAATGATGTTTTCTAATTTTTTGAAAATTTTTACTATTTTTTTTGAATTCTCTACCTCTGGTCAGGTTGGAACGAAAATTAGAACGAAATTTTTTTTTCCTCTTTTTCGGGCCCTCCCAACCCGATTTGGTTAGAAATGAAGCCAAAATGATGTTTTCTAATTTTTTGACTTTTTTTTTTTTCTATTTTTTTGGGAATTGTCTAGCTTGGGTTGGGTTGGGACGAAAATCAGAAAGAAATTTTTTTTTTCCTCTTTTTCTGGCCCTCTCAACCCAGTTTGGCTAGAAATGAAGCCAAATTGATGTTTTCTAATTTTTTGAATTTTCATACTATTTTTTTTGGGAATTCTCTGGATTGGGTTGGGTTGGAACGAAAATTAGGACTGAATTTTTTTTTTCCTTTTTTTCGGGCCCTCCCCACCTGGTTTGGCTAGAAATGAAGCCAAAATGATGTTTTCTAATTTTTTTTTACTATTTTTTGGGAATTCTCTAACTCGGGTCGGGTTGGAACGAAAAAAGAGAGAATGACTTGAAAAGAAAAAATTATTAGACTGAGAGCTCAAAAAAAGATTATGAGAAAGAGAGTGAAAGGAGAAAAGAGAAGGAATAGAAAAGAGAGAGTGAAAAGAAAATAAAGAGAAAAAAAATGGGAGAAAAACAAAAAAACAAGGGAGTTTTATGCTAAGGCGAGTGATGTCAAGTGTGCTTTTTATACAAACCAGCCTATATTTGTACTCTTGTATAATGAGACATGTTTAATACTAACGAACTTGACGAATCTTTTCCTAGTGTTGTTGTCTCTTTGTTGCAGGAATATGAGGACATGTTTCCTAACGATGTGCCTAGTGGATTGTCACCTATAAGAGGAATGGAGTAGGGCTGTCCACGGGTCGAGTCGGGTCGAGTTTGTGCCCAACCCAGACTCGACCCGAATAATTCGGGTGGTTGAAAATTTGACCCAAAACCGACCCGCTTGATCTGATTGGATTTTCGGTTCGGGTTTCGTCAGTTTTGGTGGTTTTGGTTCAGGTCTCGGGTTTTATCGCCGGGGACAAAATTTTGCCGGATCCGGCAAGATCTAGTCGAAATCTGGCCGGATCCGTTAAGATCTAGTCGGATCCGTCAATATCAGACAGAAATTTGGCCGAATCCGTCGAGATTTGGCCTAGATTTCGTCGGATAACGGCGAGATCTCGCCGGATCTCGAAGGATCTCACCGGATTGGTCCAAGATTCCTAATATTTTGCCGGAGAAGACGATTGTTTCGGTTCGGGTCAGGTGTCACGGGTTTTGAAATGTAAAACCGGCAACCGACCTGCGTAGGTGTCGGGTTAGAGAGTTCAGACCTGCGTCCGACCGTTGGAGATGTCGGATCGGGTGGCGGCGGGTCGAGCTCGGTTGGGTTGGGCGGTTTGGGCAGGTGACTGGGTGGGTTGGACAGCCCTAGAATGGAGTATCAAATTGATTTTGTGCCAGGTGCAACAATTCCTAACCGACTAGCCTATAGGAGTAATCTGGAGGAGACAAAGGAACTTCAAATGCAAATTGAGGAGTTGCTGACCAAAGGATATGTGAGAGAGAGCATGAGTCCGTGCGCGGTGTCGGTGCTGCTTGTGCCTAAGAAGGATGGAATTTGGAGAATGTATGTTGATTACAAGGCTATTAACAACAATACGGTAAAGTATTGACATCTCATCCCTAGGCTAAATGACATGTTGGATGAATTGTATAGATCATGTGTTTTCATAAAAATTGATTTGAAAAGTAGGTATCATCAAATTAGTATGAAAGAGGGTTATACCATACTGAATAATTTCCCTACGACTATAACATACAAATCGTCCAGATAAGAGATATAGTTGACAAAAAGAGTAAAACCTTAAAAAAAAAAAAAAAAAAAAAAAAAAAACAATAATAATAATAAATGTTTAAAAAAGATTATCAAAGGGGTTGATTTTGTAAATCTAAAACTGAAGAAAGGGGTTATTAGATTGTCCACTTGGTCAGGCCTCGGACTCCGCTCGGCATACAATATACTCTCCAACTGGGTTATACCTTGATCTCTTCAAGTAATTACTAATTACATCACCACCTGCTTCCGAGACAAAGAATTAGGGACTATAAAGTCGATATGGTCAAGGAATCCTTAGTCTTGCATGTTTATTGACTCAAATCGATAATTACAAAATAATGCAGTTTGAACAAAATATTTTCCTTTTCACTTCCATCTAAATTCATAACATAGATAAACAAGGGTAAAGGTTAAAAAGGCCAAGCAAATATATGTAACATGTTACTGTCATCAACACTCAAATGAAAATTCCCGACAAATTTTCACTGAAAACCAGCACCATGTCCAGATAGAGGACCAGAACAAAAACACAGCAGCAGGAGCACCAGTAAACAGCAGGTCTCCATTAAAGCAGAATCACCCCCATCTGCATTAGAACCTCGCAGATGATCACTGCTGTTCATCCTCAGGCAGCTCCACACCAAAACCCCCTTGCACTAGTCTGTAATACAAAATACCCATAGTTGCCATGCATGCCCTGCATAAGATCATAAAATATGCATTAGTGAAAAGTGAATGCTTTTATGTCTCATATTTCAATTCTTGCATAAGTTTATTAGTAATTAGACCCAAGTAGTCATGATGATAATAATTATTATGACTTTCAAATTCAGTTCATGAATAGGATTGAGAAACAACGTCATTCCTTAAGTTGCTCTATTAACAGAGAGTTAAAATTGTCAAAATCCGCACTTCACCATTAATCCATGTGAGAGGAAGTGGAATTAGTGCTCCAAGAGAATGGAATGTCTGAAGATCATGTAATAATTTGACTTCTAGAAACTTATCCTACAAGGTAATTTGGACGAATGGAATGTCTGAAGATCATGTAATAATTTGACTTCTAGAAACTTATCCTACAAGGTAATTTGGACTACTAAACGTTTGGCACAAATGGTATGTTGCCAAATGTATGCTGGTCAGCAGTATGCCCAGGCTTCACTATTAGCCCTAAGCATATTCCAAGCTCCTAAGAACTCAGCCACTTAAGTATAGTCACAAGACATCAATTTCTTGAAGCTATTGCCTACTGCATTTTGTTTATCCTTAAAAAAAAAAAATTGTTCAAAAAAAATTACATGATTGCAATAACGAGCAGGATTTTTCTCGGATCCATCCTTGATGATCTTTGATGCCGCACACGACCTTCAGGGACATCATTGTTATTTGATGCATCTTTTCGCAGGGGTGCTGTCACTGGTAAGGTTGGTAATGCAGTAGACCAGAAAGGAAGCAAAGCTCTAAGAAACTTATGCCGGAATGGACCTACAAATAAGAAACCCACAGGAAGATGATGAAGTAATTCTGATCAGTCCCAGAGGTGGATGGCTTAATTTGCAACATTTTCTATGAAAAATGTCATGACGAAGAAAGTAGCAACATTAATTACTCCATCCCTTTTTGTTTGCCCAATATAAAATATCTAACTTTATAAGAGAACATCATTTAATGCTTTATATCTCAAAGAAAAATATATAACTTCACAAAATTATCCTCATAAACTTCTAAAATTGAAAAATATTTTGGGATAGCCAAAGATGGAAATACTGGACAAACAAAATGGGAGGGAGGGAGTAAATAAGAAAATTATCTACTTACCCCTTTTACTATACTTTTTACGATTCCCATCTTCATCATCTGCATAATATGAAATTTCTGAGTTTTGTCGTTCAACATGGAAGGCACCCTTTCGTGTTGTAGCACCAGGCTGGAGTGCAATCAAACCAAACTATATGAGATTTTTTTTTTTTTTTTTTTTCCCATTTTTTAGATGAATGAGCCTTTCAATTCAATTATTGTACAGAAATTAAAATATACATCATACAGACATCCAACACATGCAAACCCATGCTAAATTGCAAATGGAAACACAGAACACATTCACAAAGTCTGCCATTGGTTAGGATCTATAAGGTATTTCTCAGCTTTTAGCTAAGGCATCATTTGTATTAGCCTATCTTGAACATTTTACATATGATGTTTAAGACAGTTTCCTGTCATATATGCCAGAGTTATCAGCATTATGCTTTACTACTACTCCATGGCAAAAATGTAAAATTCTAAAAACGTTGCATTTTGAAAAGCTAAAAATTGAACAAAACAGAGCCTTTAGTCACTATTTCAGAGGCAAAAGTTGACCATAAAATCCTTTTACACCTACCGGGCTTAAGCCTTTCATAAAATTCCCAGCCGTACTAGGACCATCTACCTCCAGAATATCTGGAACTTTGGAAGATCCTGCTCCAGCAGCAGCTGAGTATCCTGCAATAGCATTTATTTCATCTTGTGCTACTAAGGGTGAACTTGCATTGTTGTCCATGCCTCCAAGAGAAGGTACTGCAATTAGAGGATCTGATGCAAACGCAGGAGGAGGACCACGAAATTCGGTTGCTGCCAATGAAACGGGATGACTTCCAAACAAATTCTTCTCCATACCAGTCTGCACAGAAGATAAAAATTACCAAGACGTGACAATATTTAAAAAGGAGATTAACCAGATTAATGATTCCAGCACTGATGTAGAGGGTGATAATCACTAAAAATACAGATATCAGACAATTCTTTTAAGAGATACATGCACTGCACCCTTCCTGTCACATAAAGGGCCGGGTAATGAATTGCTAGCTGTAGATATTTAGGGAAAATCCTGCTCCTTAACAAGACAGAAATTGCACCTACCAAATAAATGAGACTGTAAATGACTGATATATCTAACATTTCACCTAGCCACGTATAGGAGTTCCAGATTAGTGTCAAATGGAATGTGATTATACGTATACCTCTCTAAGTTGCAAGTTTGTGTAAATTCTTTGCTCTCATTTACACAAGAACACATCATTTTCTAAATGACATTTTGTATATTAGTGCCCATGTCAGAATATTAATTCACAAAATATAGCATATTTTTAGACAATTCAAGATTAAATGGATCTGAAATGCAATCTTTTGCTTTATTGGTAAGTTTCACACACACTCAATGAGTTTTGAACCCACAACCTCACCCTCTCCCTTACCCATTCTTATTGGAGATGGAAGTGTCATTTGAACTAGAACTCATTGATGCATCTTAAACACAATCCCAAGGATGAAAGAAATAATAAAATACTGCTTCTATACACAAACAAGTTGTACACCTCTTTTGTTTTGTTTTGTTTTCTTTTTTCAGATTTCAACATCCACAGCAGATACCTCATATTTCTTTCCTAGATTTCAACATTTACAACAGGATCTGCAGAAAAAAACCTCAAAGATTCATCAATAGAAGAAAATTTTCCGCCCTAATGAATTGGAGTATTCAATTGTTTCCAGAAACTAATGTCAACTCTTATCATATGATATAGGAACGGAAATTGAACCCCAGATCTCTTATACAACCATCAGAGACTTTACCAATTGAGCTAACTAGAACCCATTTGTGCCGCCTCAACTGTGTGTGGGGTTATTGTTTAAAATTTTGAATTTGATAAAAGAAAAGATGGACGTAGAAGCAACAAAAAAAAAAAAAAAAATCAGTCTTATAGAAACAATATCGGTACCAATTCATAAATCTGATAGTGAGAATCATTTGTAGGAGTTTTAATTTGTAATGTTTGACTAAGAGAGGGACAACAATAGGGCTGTGTTAGAACTTTCGGTGAACAAAGCCCAGAAATGCTAGAATAGAGTACACTGGATCATTGGGCAGGTAGGGCCAGCTTCAGACCAGGCCTCAGCTCGAATTAAGGGTCAACGAGCAGGCCTGAGACTGGCTCAGCATGAATGTTGGGCCTAAATAATTTTAGAGCCTGAGTAGATCTAGATCCCAAAAATAACAGCAAAAGTAATTATCATTTTTGTTGTAATTTTTTTTTTTCTTTTTTGCTGGGGGGAGGTGGGGGATAAGAGAGATGACAAATTTGGGTCAAACATTAGAAAAAATACAAGAGGTTTAGGTTCAACAGTTTTATAATTCAAAGAAGCTGCCATTGGGTAGAGAGAGGAAGCAAATATAGAACTGTAACTCAGCACCCTTTTTTGAGATTCTGAGAAGAGAGCACAGTACGATGAAAGCTGTAGGCTGTGTTCAGGGGGGAGTTATTGTCTATCATTGGGCTCTATTGGTAGAATCAATCAGGGGCCTAAAAGGATGCAGTTTACCCTATGGCAGAAATCAGCGGTTTGAGTCCGCTTATCTCCAACTCATGAACTTAGCTAATACAAAGCTATATGATAGCACCCAATTTTTTTGATTCGGCAGTTCAATCTATGATTTATCATTCATGGACGTTGATAAGATACTTTCATAGCAGCACCTTAAGATGGCATAATCAGATTCTTTGATTGATTCTTTCCGGGGAACCTTCTTTTTGGACTGATGGGGACAACAAACAAAACAATTTTTTTTTATTATAAAAATATTATAACAAATCTAATTTATTCTAAATAATACTTAATTAAAATAATAAATAAATAGAGTGCTCCTATTTGAAATGCCTTGTGATCTTCAACCAATTCTGTGCTTCAATATAATTTCTTGGAGCAAGTGCTATAGCTTGTTACCAATACTCAGCAGCACAGGACTTAACATTAGGTTAAAGAAAAGTAATCAAAGCCTAAATTTTAAATTCTGTCCAAGCATGACCGTTAGTGAGCAGGATTGTTTGGCCAGGAAGGGCAGCAAACCCATGTTCAGGTCTAGCATAGACAATCCTACCAAGGGCAAGATTGGAAGAATTCCTAGGAGACACCCGGTAAACTTAGAAATTACAGAAGAGATAGTGTCACAAAGACAAGTCCACAGAAAATGAAGTAACAGGGGATCCACAAAATCATCTCCTTGCACATGAAAACAATGACATTTTGAGATGGAAGGGATTTCAGTTTCTTTGTTCTAAATCCAAAAGAAATACTTAAAAACACTTTAAACTCATGGACTGATTTGGTGAGTTAAGTGGGTGCCATTAAGGATTGGAGTTCACTTCTTAGCACCTCGGTATGTTCTTTACCATCAGGCATAGATGGAAATTCCTTAAATTTGGATCTCCTATACTCTTGAGTACATTGTTATTCATCAGCACAGGTTTAGCTTACGATGTATCTGCAAGACCCTATCCAAACGAGCATTGCCAAAAACTATGCCCAAAAGGCAACCTAGTAGCTCACTGCTCTTAAGCACACCAACATAAGATGCCAGCTCTCTTAAATTTGGGTCTAAATCAGTAAGTTAGCAAAGAAGCCACTCTACCAAAGACAAAGGCATTCATATAAACCCAAGGTCACATTATCTACAAATAGAGGGAAAATAAAAACGAAAGAAAAGGCAAGGCAGAGAATAGACATTTTTTGTTATTTTTGTAAGCACAGAAAAAAAAAAAAAAAAAAAAAAAAAAAAAAAAAATTAAACAAGGTATCCTTTCCCTCCAAAATCCCTCAATTTGACAAAATTAAAATGAGGGGATTTTCAGGGATAAGGCATCCTCTAGATCCTCTCAAAACAATTCCACATCATCTTAAATAAAAATTTTAATCTTAATTTTAATTTAAAATAACAATTTTTTAAATTAAACATAAAGGAACAACCTTCCAAATTTCACCTAACCCAAACAAGCAAAACACAGGAGTCCACATTACCAACATGCCAATAGCTTGACCACCGTTCTTAATATCAAATTGTCCATTGTAAAAATTTTCCTCAATGTAGCTAATCAATTGAAAAACCACTCCTAGCACTCATTTGTCACAACCCACCATCAAATCAAAGATAACAATATCAAGCCAGGGTGAAAAGCAAAACAGAATGTGACCTGAACTACAGAAGATAAGACCAACAACAATCCATCACACTAAGAATCAATGAGCACATCAGGATCATACATGCCAAGGAAGTTTAGCAATTCAATGGAACAAGAATTACTGAGTAAGCATTAGTAAAAGTTTACGAGACTGTCGCTTGAGTAATTCTGTGTGTATGTAAGAGTCAAGCATAGACCTTACCTGCATAATAGCTTCCTTCAGCAATGAATGAAGACGTGATCCTGAATCATGAACACTCTTAGGAGGCCAAATCTGCAAGAAAAGGGCATGTGAAGATGAACCATGCCAAACAATAAACATCACATTAACAAAGTTCAAAATAATTCCATAATCAAAGAAAGTTGTTCAAAGCTACATAGATCAAGTAAAACACTGCAACTAAATGGCAATGTTTACTAGTTACTGGGTATAGACCAATTCTAGTCATGACTGACAATTCATCACAAGACAATTTGAAAAAATTTGTTAACAACAGTAACAAACTTCAATCATTTTAGGTTTTCATGATCCTACACTTTAAGACATGAATTTTAAATTAAAAAAAAATCATATGAAATATGGAAATTGATTTAATTAAAATTCTAAATCTATCAATTATTTCCATAAATATCTTACCGAAGTGGAACATGCAGGACACACATATCCAGCTGGTGCTGTATGCGAAGGAAAACTTTTGATATGTGAAACCAAGCAATTTGTGTGTAAAACATCTGAAGCAAAAAATCAATGTACATTACGTTATGCACTAAGAGTTCAACAGGCTTTCTTTCAGAGAGATAATTTGCATGTCAGAAGCAGTAACTATATCTGCAAAATCACATACGCAAGCAACCCAATCGAGTAGTTTGAGGACTCATCCCCTCTTCAAGCGCTACTAGACACTGGGAGCATTTATTTGGCCAATCATATTCTGCATCTATTACCCATTCTGAGTAAGTACGGACCTAGAAAAGACAACAAGATAAATACAGCTTAGGCCCTGAACAACCTTACAACATCATCAACGAGATCTTTTCATAATAAAAATATACAAATGCACATACTTATCCATATTGTGCAAACATATTTTATACCGATCTCTCTTTTTTATAAGTATTTTTTAACCGATCTCTAAAAAAAATAGCCACAAATAAATATGATCAAATTGAATATTCATCTCTTCCATGAAATTCTAGCTCAGAAGTAGCATAAAGTTGATCCAACATGGAAAAAAAAGGTAATGGCATAACAACTTATATCAGTGATCAATCCAACTGATGTAAACTAGGAACCACTGCAAAAGGGAAATAATGTCTTGGAAATGTAGAATATTTTCTGTAAAGTAAAAGAAAACAATACATAATGGGGTAGATTTAGGACATGAATTCCAAAGAAAAATCTTTAGAAAAAAATGCAAAGTGAGCACCATCAAGACAGTTCTGTAACATGAATATAAAAACCCTATAGTTTAAATGGCAGACTAATACGAGGACAATGAAAAAAAATACAAAGTAACTGGGAATCAGTATCTGTCACTCAAATTAACACCAAAGTATACCGTTCATACGTATGCACAAATTTGCCTCAAGAAAAATCTTAATTATGTCAAAATGAAGAAATTATCCACACAATGATAACAAAAACCATCACTAACACAATACAACATGATGAAAGGGAAAGAGGAGAGATCCTTGCAATATATTTTATCTGGGTATATTAGGGCCTGTTTGGTATGCAAGTTCAAACCACAGTTTTCAATGAGTGCTGAAAAATGTGGGCCCAAAAAAAAAATTGCATTTGGTAAGAGGGTTTAATAAAGAGGGTTTGAGTCACAGTTCTCAATTTAAGGCATTTAAACATTGTATTCAAGAGCATCTCAAGGCTAGTTTTCATATTTTGAGTAACAATGTTAAGTGGTATAATTGTAATTATCTTGAAAACTGTGAGACCCACAAAAATATGACTCCTTACACAGAGCAAATGACTCTATTCTCTCTCTTTCACACATTTGTCTCTCTCAGAAATGGCTCTCTCTCTCACACGATTTGGACTCTTTCAACTTTCTCTCTCTCATGTAGTTGAACCAGAAAATTTCTATGGTTAAACCAGAAATTTTTAGATCAGAAAATTTCTATCTTTCTCTCTCTTGTGGTTGAACCACAAAATACCCAAAAATATCTCTTTCATGATCTGTGCTGGCTACTGTGCAGCACTTGAAAGTTGATACAGCTGAGCAGTTCAATTGGGTTGAAGGCTTGGCTTGACAGCTAGAGTTGAGGCTTGGGGCTATGAGCATGGATGGTGGATGCTAGAGGCTATGAAGAGAGTGAAGGAAGAGGTGGAAAGGTGCGGTGGTGAGAGTGGTTTTGTGAGTTTTGGTGTTGGGTTAAAATTGGGAAAGAAGAAAGTGAAGGAATGGTGTTGATTGAGAGAGATGAGTTTTGGGTGTTACTGGGTTAGGATTTGTGGGTCTAGGAAGACAAGGAAATAACAGAGAGAGAGAGAGACAGAGAGAGAGGGAGAGAGAGAGAGAGGGCTGTTGGGAGTGAGTTTCTTTTTTATTTTTTTAACTAACAAGGTGCTGCATTTGTCAGTAAAAATACCCACCTTTTATTAAAAACACATACTCATACCAAACATATAATTGTGTTTTTGCATCGTCAAAAGAATGTTATTAGAAACATGGTACCAAACACATGTTTTGCATTATAAGTACCTTAAAGTTTTAAACACATGTTTTCACAACATTTTTTAAACCACAATTTTCACATCATTTTGAAACTATTGTTTGCAATCACATACCAAATAGGCTGTGAAGAGCCCTCAGAGGGTATCCTTTTATATTTCAATGGCAACTTAGGGGAAGATCTGAAGATATTCACAAACTATAATTTGAGAAGAAGAGGCTATACTATATTGGATTGGTGTTGCATCTGCTAGTGTAGTGGGGAGATGATAGACCACCGTACATTCAAGGATTTGGAGAGCTTGGGGAATAAGCTTCTAGCCTCTTTTGTAGGAACTTTTTTTTATTGGTCTCAAGCTTGGGGACTCACATCTAGTGATTCTATTCCGATGTATATAGACTACCTTTTTCCTTGTACATAATTTCTTGTTTGTAATTCTTTTGATTATTTCGTGCCATTTTTTGCATGAAGTAGTCCTTTTTCAATAAAAACTATTCCTACCTATCAAAAAAATATTCTATCTGGATATGCCAAGCTAAATTTAGCCTACAATGATAACAGAGAATTTCAAAAAGAAGAATCATCTATTCACCCATTGAGTTCAACACATCAGAAGGTCAAAAACTGTTCATCACTTTGATATGCTCTCTCCCTCCATCTGTTGACCTATTTTCCCTAAATTTAGTATCATGTCTAATCCCCTATTTCAATCTCTTAAAACCCCTTCAACACACAAATGCTAATACAATTAAAATTCAATCACATGATAGCATTACATACGAATAATGAGAGCGCCACAGCTAAATGCTAATACAATTAAAATGAGTTTTAAATACAAAATAGAATAAACAGTGTAACATGATTGAGTTGTGAGCAATGAATCCAATCCATCCCAAAGTAAGATAACAATAAATGATAATAATACCAATGAAAGCAAAAAAAATAATAAATTTACCACGCATATTTGGTGCTCCGGAAAACAGATGCATTCGCCACAAACCGGAACCTTGTGCACGTAACAATACAATCTGGTAGCCTGAAAAACCAAACCCCACCACACACATTATTACCCAACATACATTCCCTACTTTCCCAATTTTAATCAATGCACAAAGAAACAAGCTTTACACAAGAGAGAGTCCACTTCCAGCTACAAACACATTGGTAATAAGCTAGCTAGCAATTAACAGAGTTCAGATAGTGATTTACAATGTAAACCCAAGAGGGAAAAACTTAAAACTATTCCTCGCTTTTCAGTTTTTGAATGGAAAATTGAAATTGAGCTACGAAATTCAGACATAGAAATGAAAATTGGGAAAACGACAATTTGTGCAGCTGATATAGATCGCGATAAATTTCAGATTTCAGATTTCAGAATTGGATCCGATCCAAAACCTCAGGAAAAAAAAAAAAAAAAACGATCAGAGAAAACGAAATATGAGAGATTGAAGCAAATACCTTTCGACATTTGCAGACCACCATTGCACTGACCAGTGCACAGTGTCAAATTAGCCTTTGTTGCAGATCAATTTTGGAGTGAGGATTTGGGGGAAAACTATTAGGGTTTATGGATAAAACGCAAAAGGGTCTGAGAGAGATGAGGGTTGAGTGAATGAAGAATCCAGGTCAGTTGTAGTTGGTGTCCAGATTTGCAATGCTCCTCTCGGAGATCCGTTTCGGTTTTTCTCATTTCATTGTTTTTTTTAATGGATTTTTAATTGTGTGTGAGTTTCTGCTCGTTGCTGTTGTTGTTGTTGTTTTTTTTATTTTTATTTTTATTTTTTTTTTCTTGAGTGACGCATAGCAAATGAATTTAAAAATAATAAAAACGTAATGCAATTTTTTTTAACAAATATAATATATATATATATATATGTAATGAAATTGCATTGGTTAGAATTCTCCTTTAGTACACCGTTTAGCAATAAGAAGGAAATTTTTTCAATTAATAATTACAGTGTTTTACTTTTTTATAGGACTCTTTCGTTTGCATCTAGTACCGTAGGCACTACCGTGATAGGTCCAATGCAATTGAATACTAAACTTAATTTTTGTCATTTTTTATATACGACATTATTTTAAAGTTATAATCATTTATAATGTTAACCCTTTATCATTAGGTCAAGACATCATTATTTTGCTATTTATGAGATTCGTATTTTGTTATTATTAGCTATGTTAATTATGATAATTGGATCATATAGACACCTACGAAACCATCTACCATGGTTTTGCCTAGTCTAACAACTACCAATATTGCTTTTACCCATACCCCATTCTGGATCTAAATTTGGGGTTTGCCTTTTGAACACATGTCTGAAGCTGTTGGAAGAGAAATTGGCTACAAATTGGGTAGTGTTATTGAAGTAGATAAATGGTCTTGGCAAGCAGATTAAGCCAAGTTCATGAGAGTAAGAGTAAACTTGCCAATTGACAAGTCTTGAGAAGAGGTGGAAACATTGCCATTGCAGATGGTGAAAGATTTTGGGTCTCCTTTAGGTATGAAAGGCCTCCAACATTTTGCTATGTTTATGGTAAAATTGGGCATGATGAAAAGCATTGCTCAGTAAAGCAAGATGGCCAGCAAGTTGATCATTAATACAGAGACTGGCTTAGAGTTGGTAGTACTAATAAAGGGGGATTTGAGCATACAAGATCCACAAGTAGCAAAAGCCAAGAATCCACAGATGAAGAAAACATAAGGAGGAGCTAGGCGGAGGAACCAAGCAACCGGAGAAGCTCAATTCAAACGGTGGGCGTGGGAACCGAAGCACTACAGAGGTACCAAAGTCAGAAGGATACTGATGTTACTATGTCAGACCCACTAGTGCCGAAAAATCTGGACAGATGGGATAGCAGAGAAAAAGAAGGATGTGATCGGAGGCAAATAATCGAGGTAAGTAAAAGGGTTGAAGTAACTAGAATTGACCTAGTCAGGGAGCTGTTTAGGGTCTGTTTGGTTCGCATAAAATAATTTCCGAAAAATAGCCTATTTTCCGGAAATGCTATTTTCAGGAAAGGAAAATATTTTCCTGTGTTTGGTTGCATTATGAAAATTATGTGTAGAAAATATTTTCATGTGTTTGGTTGTATTCTTGAAAATACTAGAAAACACATTTTCTCACCTCCCAAACAAATATTAACATCATTTCTCAGTCCACAATCACAAAAATACAAAACCCAAAGAAAATAAATCATCAAATCCGGTCAAAAGGCGAAGGCGTGTGGGTCGGGTGTGGGTTCGACGTGACGGCGACGGCGTGTGGGTCAGGTGTGGGTTCGAAGGCGACAGCGACGGCGTGTGGGTTCGGAGCGATCTGGAGCTCGAAGTCGATCGTTGCTTGAGTCAGAGCGATCTGGAGCTCGATCGTTGCTTGAGTCGCGATCTGGAGCTCGATTGTTGCTTGGAGTCAGAGCGATCTGGAGCTCGATCGTTGCTTGGAGTCGATCTGGAGCTCGGAGCGATCTGGAGCTTGATTGGAGTTCGCCGGCAATCTGGAGCATCCGAGTTCTCTCTGCGTTCTCTCTTCTTTCTCTCGCTCCCTCTCTCTGTTGCGTTTTTCGGAAATCGTTTGAAGGGAAAATAAAAACGTAAAACGATTTCCGGGTCAAAGCCACGTTTTACACGATCAATGGAAAATAATTTTTGAAAAATGCTATTTTCAAAGCCAACCAAACAGCCTATTTTACGGAAAATGATTTCTTGAAATCATTTTCACCTAAAACAAACGCAGCCTTAGTTCCAACAATGATGCCTTCTTAGCAATGGGCCAAGTTAACCAGCCCAACAAGGAAATGGCTGAAGTGACCAGCCCGATAAGGTCCAAAAAAGAAAATGGACCAAGAAAAGATAAGGAGGTCCTGATAGTAAGCCCAAGTAATGAAAAGAAAGCTCTAGGAAAAGGCAAATGGAAAAAAGTTGCCAGAGAGAAAGGTGATGGAACTATACATGTACACAGTAGAAAATTAACAGATCTTCTTCATTCATAATTGGTAACATGTGCTATGTAAGTTGATAAAAATTTAGACCCTTTAAACTAACCAAATTAACCTAGTTAATTAGCCAAACGATTAACTTAGTCAATTTATGCAATTCTAGGTTAACACAATCAATTAATCATATCAAGAAAATATAGCAGCGGAAAAGTAAATAACACAAGATATGATCACCTGGGAAAACCAAACCGATAAAAAACCTGGAGAGGATTTGACCTAGCTATCCTCAAGGTAAACCTGAATTTATTATGCGAAAGAATCGAAATTCATACAAAAGGACTTACAAGCTCTCCGCTTGACTTCTTAATGCTACCCACTAGTAGAACTTATTGACATGACCACGTGTAAGCTCTGAATCCACGGACTCTTTCTTTCTTGGATTCTCCAATCAACTACAAGCACCCACGCTTGTTATTCTTTATGCTCCAATAGCAGCAACCAAGTTGATCATCAAGATGTTGATACTATCTCTACCTTGAAAACCCTAAGTTTATGTGAAGGAAAGCTCTTCAATGATCTCACAAGAGATTCACACAAACTGCAAATATGAGCAACAAAGATTTCGAAAGGTTTGGATACAAAACCCTAGATACAAAAGAGACACTCTCTTCTCTCTCTCAAAAGCTCTCAAAAACGTGGCTTAGGGTTTCCTTTATATAGTGGGAGAAGTAGATCTAAAACCCTGATCCTTAATGGGCTTAAGCTGCTGTTTGGGCCGACATAAAATTCTGCAGATACGATTTTCGATTGATCGAGCCTGTTCTTCGATCGATCAAACCAGGCAGAATATGAAGTCTTCTTCCTGCAGCTTGTATGTTCTTAAATCTTGACTTGAATTACCTTGAGTATTGTCTAATAAAACTTATAGACTCTAAGATATATATCTAGACAAGTTTGTGCTCACGATTTGCCAAATGTTCTAAACATTTAAAACCTAACATAAGTTTCAGAATATAAGAACAAGATAGTGTACCTTGATGCGGTGAAATTCAAAACCAAAGATAAAAAGTACTTGGGAACACTTTTAATTTTCACTCTAATTCCACTTGATACTTAAGAAGTGTGGTCTTTCAATCAGTTATATGTGTATGTTCTAGAGAGAATAAAAGAGTGTTTAATACTCACATATATACCAATTCATGCACTTGCAGTTTTACAAAATTCTGTATGTTTCTTTCCTAATAACTGATTATTTAATTGGGCTAGCTTTTTGGGCTTTTCCAATTGGGCTTTAGTATGTGGCTTGAAGTGGGACCAAAAGGGAACAAATAAGACATTAGCTCCGATAGGCCTTAGGCTTTTCTGTCAACTCTTGACAAGTCCAAAGTTACCATTAATTATATTTAATACCACTATATAAATATAATTGCACTCTAGGCCTATTAATAAATTATATCCCAAGACTTTATTGTGCATGCAACCCCTTTATAAAATATTCGTAGTAATACAAAGTCATGAATGTAGATTGTCACTTTGTAAATTATTACATCTTAATCCTTGAGTACCCAGTTTAATCTTTCAAGTTATTCATTATATATTTATGAAATCCAATTTCATAATTATATACTTTAATAATTATTTACTAAAGTAGTTAGGCCTAACATTCTGAATAACAAACCCATTAAACTTATCTCAATGGAATATTTTGTATTTCCGTTAAGAGACTATGAATTCCATCTTGAGAATATATGTTCCATCAACACTAAATGTGACTGCCTAACATACTGAGGTTTTGACCGTGACTTTAAATCTCACTCCTGATATACCAAAGTAACCTACACCTCATGATCAGGTCCATTATTCTCTCAAAATTAAGAGTTTATGCAAATATAAGTTATGAGATTTATTATTCATTTGACAGTTGTTAAGTGAATAATAAATCTTACAGCGGTCTAGTTCAATATGTCTTAACTCTTAAAACATATCAACACATCGACTAGAAGTCCTCACTTCTATGACCAAGACAAATCATCTTAGTTAATATGTTATAGTCTTCGCAGATGAAACACCCAATTTCACCACCGACTACAAACTATAATTTTGAGTTTACAAAAAACTTGTGATTTATATTTTCTATTACTTTTCACATAAATCATATACTATACATCTCATGGACTATATGATAATGTCTGAATATTCATGTTACCATTGTTCTAGATAATAATAAAACAGCTTTATCAATCACAATATTAAGTCATACATAATGTCACACTTAATATCATACATAGTATCATACAATAGGATTTAAGGGAGTAATCCCAACAAAAGGAAAAGCCCAATCTGTAAAGTTGGAAGCCTAGATATCTGTGGTGGCTAAGAAAAGGGAAATAAGCAGTGAAGTATCTAAGGAAAAAGATAATAGGAGTCCAAAGCGGCCTCATGAAATGCAAACCTCACTTGAGGCACAAAACACTGATGTATCGGCAGTGGCTACTAGGCAGCACCACCGGGAGCAATGAGTGCCTCAAGCTGAACTACTGGGGACTTGGGAACCTTCGGATAGTTAATGCACTGCACGAGATCATGCAACAATGGGATCCTAACATTGTCTTCTTGATGGAGACAAAACTCAATAAGAAAGGTATGGAAAAAGTAAAGGATAGAACTGGATTCATACATGGGCTAATTGTGCCTAGATCGAAGCGAAGTGAAGGTCTGGCTATGTTATGGAAGAAAGACATCAACTTGGAGATAATGGAATATGTTGGCAATTTCATTGATGCGATTGTAGTGGAATTCAGTTCAGGCATCAGATGGAGAATCATAGGGTTTTATAGGCACCCTGAAACTCATAGAAGGAAATAGTCATGGGATCAATTGAAATATTTGAATAGAAAGTTCCAACTTCCTTGGATATGACTTGGAGATTTCAATGAGATCTTGTTTGTGAATGAAAAATTGGAAGGAGCTCGTAGACCTCAGAAGCAAATGGATGAATTTTGGAATGCAGTAAATAATTGTGGGTTTAAAGATTTGGGGTATGCTAGGCCAGATTATACCATGGTTTTGAAACCCAGACCATTCACAGAACTGTACAAGAGAGAGGTTTAAGGTTTCTAAGGTCAGACCGAGATCGAATTGAAGTTGAACCATGATGATGTTATAATTTATTTAATAATTATTTAAAATATAAATAAATATATTAAATTAGTAAAAATTAAAAATTTAACTAAAATATTTCAAATAAATATAGAAATTTATTTTGAAAATAAACATTTTTCAACCTAAGATTTATGGTGAATTTATTATAAAATTAACATCACTTTAAATATTAATCCAATACAAGAATTTATTGTAAAAATATTATAAAAATATTTTGTAAAGATATCATTACGTTAATTTCTAACCCAAAACAAATTTAAAACCTTTTTCTTTTTATTCCCTCCATTTACTTGCCAACATCATGTCTAGTCTCATCAAGACATCAACTTCACCCTTTTTATTTTTATTTCCCCAAGGCTTCCATTTCCCAAAGTTTAATCTGCACTGTACCTTTTAAAACAATCTCTATAACAAGTCAGCCATTTGCTTCTAGTCTTCTTCTTATTATTTTCTTCTTTCATCTTCTTAAGCTTTCTTCGTTTCTTTTGACACTTCAACTTCCCAGTTCACAAATTTTTTTTTTTTTAATACCTTTCTTAAGTTTTCTTAAACCAGTTTACGCAACATCTAGAGAGTAGAGACAAGAAAACAAGATAGAGAGAAAAAGAAGAAGATTAAGAAGAAAAGTATGAACCGATAACAAACGAGAGACAAAGCTAGCAAGATAGAGATGATGGGATCTCAATATTTTCAATGTTTGATAGCATCTTATAGTGGTTGAAGCTTCAACCATGGTGATAAGTTGCTGTGAGCTTCTAATTTATTTTCAATTAAAAAAAAGCATTGATCTGAATTGTGAGAACCGTTTACGGTTTTCAAATTCGGGCGGTTCAACTGTGGTTTGAATGGTTTTATGCTTTTTGTGCATGGAATGGTTCTGGTGGTTAAAAGAACTATGTTGGTGAGAGGTTCCCGGTTACCCGGGTCGAATCGTACAGTCCAGTCTAGGTCTAAAAACCATGGATTATACCTGATGCAATATGCAAGAAGGAAAAAATAGAGTGTACTTGAGATTGGATCGTGGTTTAGCAAATACAGAGTGGATTGATTATTTCAAGGAAACTCGAGTCCATCATATTGTGGACTCCACCTATGATCATTATCTAGTGACTAACTCCTTTACTCCCCAACTACCTAGGAAGAGATGTTTTCACTTAAAATGATGTGGACCAAGAGGGAGGATTGTAGAAATATTATTGAGGCTACATAGAGGGATGTCATAAATTTAAACACCCTGAATGGCATGGCCTCGGGCCTCAGGCAATGTGCCATAAATCTGTCTAGATGGAACATGACTGTGTTTGGGTAGGTGCCAAAGGAAATCTAGAAGAAAAGGAAAGCTCTCAATAATATGGTCTTAAGGGACCATGATGGAAGCAGGGGCAGACAAATCAATGTGCTTCGAAAATGGATTAATGATCGGCTAGACAATGAGGAGCTAATATGGCAATAAAGGTCTAGAGTTCAGTGGCTAGGTCTCGGGGATCGCAATACTAAATATTTTCACTACAAGGCTTCTAAAAGAAGGCAGAAGAATACAATCACTAGGCTAAAAGATGAAGAAGGAAATTGGTGTGATAGTAATGAAAGTATTGCAACAATGTCAGTGAATTACTTTGAGAAGTTGTATACCACTTCCTTCCCCAATTGCGTATAAGAGGTAACTGAAACTATACCTGCTAGAGTAACAAATGAGATGAATCAAGAGCTGATTAAAGAATTTAGCAAATAGGAGATGGCAACGTGTCGACGCCCAGCCTCGATCGGAACGGGGCAGAAAAACCATCGTTTTCGTTGCGGGCCTTCGTTTGATCACCCGTCGTGGCGATAGCTCCCACGCGTGTAGGGCCCTGTTGGAGGGCCCCTCTTGATATGATGGTGTGGTTCATGTGGGGCTTTGGGCACTCTCTCTCTCTCTTGGTGGAGGAGGGTATTTGTCTACCTTTGACATTATGGTAGGAATCTGGGCCAAATTTTAAGGGATTACCAAAGGTGAGTGGAGTCACCACCAATCATTGGGTTTTTCTAATGTGTGATTAGTCACGTGTTTCTAGTTGATTTTATTACTGATCCTAGGTTAAGAAAAATGGCATTTTTCCTAATCTAATGTGGATGGCAAAAAATCTTTATTCTTAGGTCCGGAAGTTTGGTTACGTGTAGGGAAGGTGTTAGGCACCTCACAATGCCTATCCAAGGACAGTCCTTTGTTTTGATAAAACTTTAATTTTTGGAAATTGGCAGTAAAAACATGATTTCAGCATTGGCTTTTGGGGCTTTGCATACATGGGGGCTTTGAGGTTTGGCTTTTGAATGGGTGTGGTCCCAATCTATGCTTTCCTAAGGCATTCGGCAAAGTACCAGACTTCCACGACGAAAATCTAACGACATATCACTTCACTTTTACGGCAAAAATTAGGTATTGCTTTGCCTTAGGTGACATGGACTATGACAATCACACCAGGAGAGGGGTGAGCATGTATATATATATGTACATCATGCACAATGCTAGCACACAAAGCATGAAAGTAAATGCCTACATCCCTAGAGCATGGCCTAAAATATAGGTGTAGGAAAATAAACAGGGGTGACCATACTCTAGAGATGAAGACAAACGGTACATGGCATGATATACCTAATACGTACATAACCAAAGGGGAGAAGTTAAACTCCTAAACCTACTGACTACAGCCACTTGGCCTTTAACCACTTGCTCGCGTCCACGTCCTTTTTGCTTGAACTTAGGAAAACATGCCCTAGCTCCATGTATCTATATGCAAAGGCAAAGACAAGAAACCAACAAATAAGCAATGGAAGGAAAATATGCAAAGAGTATATGAAAAGACATAAAACAGATGAGTGTGATAGACATGGCAAGCATAGCAAGAAAGCAAGCAAACAAGCAGAAAAACAAACAAGCAAGAAAACAAACAAAAGGTGGTGTCCATGAGGGACAAACGTAGGTTTTGATCAAATGTCCATAACTTCATTGTCTTAAAGCATGGACAATGCACTAGCAAGCAAGACTCATGCACGGACATTTAAGCAAGCATGTAAAGATGCATATAAAGCCAACGAGTGGCACATACAAGCATGGCAAGCATATTATCGAGTGGAGCGGAAAAGGGGAAAGGTATGCACAAAGCAATTGGCATCATGGCGATGCGTCCTAAGTGGTTGCATCGAAACAGGGCCTCATGGGCGTCAGATGTAACCATACAACCACATGCTCGCTAAAGGTGTCAAGCGTGGCAAAGTCTAGAACAAGAGAGGCTAACACAAGCATAAAGCATAGAAGCAAGCAAACATAGACATGCAAATAGGATGATCCAAACCGTTTTATGTGGGCCTTGGTGTATGGATGACAAAGACCACAGGGTTTAGATCAAGTCCTAACCACTAGGCCAAAATACAAGAAAGAAAGAAAAAGCAACAAAAGGGCTACAATAGCACATGGCATGACAAACATAGCCTAGGTCTAGGCACACAAACATGGCATGGAGCGCACAAGCATATGGATAGCAAAAAGCATGTAGAGAACATAGATCCAAACACATAGGCATGTGAAAATGTCACACCCCAAACCTTAAAGGGTCTAAAGTATGAGAAAGACGTTTCAAAGTACCTGTAGATTTTTCCTTTTTGACAAACCAATCCACAAAAATCATAACAAGTACCAACATCAAGAATTATCATAATAATTCCATTGAATATACTCTCAAAGTAAGTTAGAGCTCTAAGCAATAGTTACAAGGAACATTGGCCACAAAAGAATAGAGGTTTGAATAAATAATTACATATCAACAGCTTGTCCCATCAGTGGGAATAGAGTCACAACCACTATAATATACAAAAGAATGAGTCAAGCATATTCTAAGATGTACAACATCTAATATCTCCATTTCAAAAGTTCAGCCTCCATTAGTAGTTAGTCTAACTATTATTAGCCACCAAAAAGCTGTCTCAAAAGATTGTTGCCTACTCTGAAAAGTTTATAAAAAATGGAATAAGACAAAGCCCAGTAAGTAGCGTAATTAATGGTGGTGGGGGAAATGCAAGTTTCATTTACAATAATAATAATAATATGACAAGAATGATTTAATAATGAAATACAAGTTCCTCAAAGTAAATATCTTGAAACCATATACTATAATCTGTGAGCACTAATAATATAATTCCAAAGTCATAAAATCTAACGTACGGTAATTTATCTCAAACATACCACATTACTACATAAATTGGTCAGGGGATCCACCCATTCATAATTGGCATGACAATGTCCTCTCTGGTGGATAGTAGCCTCACCCATACCCTCAAGATTTTTCTCTCCCCCCATGGGTAGTAGAAAGAGCGCGTCAAATAGGACCTCTCTTGCATGTGGTCTCTTGGCCTCATGGGCAGTAGCCTCACCCACACACAATCAAGGAATGCTCTTCCCCCCATGGACAGCAGGGAAGAACGTGTCATTCAAAGTGAAAGGGCACTGATTTAGACTTGATTCCATTGTCACAAAGACCATGAAAACCAAATCGGGTGATCACTAGGAAATCACACATGGCATGGTGTTAAAACCACATAAACTCACATGTTACATTACTTTGAAACACATAGTTCATATCCAGGTAGTTTCAGAAAACTTTAAATAATTTAACTTCTACAAAGTTTGTAAGGTTTTTAACTTCATTCTTGTCAAGAGATTTTCTATCAATTTCCCAAATAATACAAAACAAGATAAGCATCTCTAAATTTTTCAATATACCATAAAGTCAATGATTTTCTTATCAAAGATTAAATAAAAGATGCTTATTTTTCCATATCAACAATTCATACATTTCCCTAAATGCGATACCAAATATGATGCATTTTCATATATATATATATATATTAAGGTTACGACACAATAGTTTTTAGGAAAATATAGTTTCCATAAGTAATTTTCAAAAACGTGTCTAACCCAAATTATTTTTCAAAAATCTCATTAAAAAGCTACTTACCTCGCAACTGCAAAAGCCTAATTCTTCAAGCTCCAAGGAGATTAGCTAGAGCCTAAACAATATCAAGTAAACATATCACAATAAGCATTGAGCTTGAAATTATATCTAGCTACAATTTAGGAATAGCCAAATGAGCACTTAATTAGGCAAGCCTAGTATTTAACCTCATCAATAATAATATATCCCACTTCCAAAGTTTCTCAACAAATTGATTCACAAGGCATAAACTCAAATTTATAAAGTTGATCCCATTTAATATCATCTCCAACATTATGACTAGCTTCCATATAATTTACACTACATCATTAAGAGACCCATGAAAGCAAAATAAAAATATCCTCTAAGACAAGAAATTTAGAACATCAACTAACTCCAAATAAACCTAATAGCAATGGAAAAATTAGATTTACCAACCATCACATGTTATAACTCAAAACCTCTAAATTTTCCACCATAAATAAATCTTAGGTAGTCATCAATAGCACAAATTATATACCCACTCATCAAATAATTCTACCAATAAAAAACCCATACATAAAAACACATAAATATCACTTCCAATGCTTATAAATCACACGGGTATCATTATTAAAGCTTAGATAAAAAAAAAGAAAAAAGAAAAAAAAAAAAAAACCTCAAGCAAAAATGTAAAACCCACCAAAAAGATTAGAAATTTTTACCTCAAAAAAGGATGTAAAGGTGTTTATGAGTTTTCAAGAATTTTCTGGTAATCTTGCCGAAAAAATGATGGTGGAAATGGTGATATGGAGGTGCCGACAGGAGAGTTTGAAGGAGTGAAGAGGAGTTCTATCGAAAATGAAAAAGAAGAAAAAAGAAAGAAAAGAGAAGTAAGGAAGTGTGCCGGCCAAAGGAATGAAAAGATGAGAGAAAAAGGAGTGGTGGGTAGGTGGGGCATGTGGGAACTCAAAAAAAAATCTGATCTTGACTTTTTTTTTTTTATTACTGACTGGGACATTACAGAAAACATAGATCTAGACATATAGGCATAAGAACATACATGTAAACATGTAGAAATTTAGCACATAGATATGTTAGAACATGAATCCAAGCATACAAGCATCTGAAGACTCGGATATAGACATAGGAGCATCGAACGTCATACAATCATGTAGATCTAAGCAAGACATAACCATAGACATGATATCAAGCATGTGAGTATGTAACCCTAACATCAACATAGAGCAAAAAGAGGAACAAAACATAGAAAAACATGGCATAAAACCCTAAGCATGTAGATCTAAACATATGAACATGTGGGAACATGGATCTAAGCACGAAACATGGCATAAGACATAATCAACAAAGTGGTTTAAGCTAGAAACACAAATAAAGTAAGAAACATGCTAAAGAAAGCAATAAATCATGTTATTGAAGCAAAAAGAGCAAGATAAATGCTAGGAAAAGATTTAGAAGGTTTGGGGTGTGGATCATAGCTAAAAAAGCTAGACCCACATCCCTAAACCCCAAACCCAAAGTGTAGAACCAAGGGAAGGAAGATTGGATATAAGAACAATACTTTGTGTTGTTGGTGAAGAGAGAAGAGTCAAGAGGCTTTGATGTGTTTTTTGGTGTTTGGAAGAGGGAAAAACATGTAGGGAAACCAGGCAGAGAGTAGAAATTCAGAAAAATTTCTTCTCTTTCTGGTCTGAGGGGTGCTTAGGGCTATTTATAGCCTTGACACGCGTTTTGAAGGGAGAACCCTCCAAGGACCGTTGTCCTCAAAAGACCTCTGATTGGATTGATCTTGATTCCTTTGGAAATATTTTGATTTCTTGTTTTCGAAAAGGTATGGATCTTGAAAATCCAACGGTCGAATTAAAAGTTATGGCTCTTAGAAGTTTGTGGTGCATTAGTTGGTGCGTCTTCCCAGTTTTCGTGATATCTTCGCTGTTCTAACTCCAATTTCGACCCATGAACAGTCATTAGAATGAGAATTTGATAATCTTAGCAATGACGTTGGTTTCAACCCGTTCTGACAACTAGATTGAAATTAGGGTTTTTGGGTCCACTCAAGATCGACTTCGGGTTAAACTTGATCAAAGTTGTCAAAATTCTCTAAGAAGCTCGGGTTTGATGTAAAACTATGAAAAATGCTGTTTTGTGAGGGTTTTGACCTTGTTTGACCTTCGGTCAAACCTAGGGCTGACTAGGGGCGTTTTGGTCATTTTAGTTGAAAAAGGTACTTTGGGTGTTTTGATGCCCGAATGGGTTGCGCTACGTTATTCTGGATGATCTTGTGGCCCCTTGGAGAGAAAATTATATTTTTAGATTTTTCAAGGTTCGACACGCAAATTGAGGGCAAACAAAAATACGGTATCAACAGCTGCCCCTTCTTTATCTGATATCTCGAGTGCAATGAGAGGTGTTGGATAAAGAATATGATTTCGAATTTTGTTGCCTCCCCCCCCCCCCCCCCACGGGATTTGTGTGTGGAGACTATTTATGGATCGAGACCAGACTTTACCTGTTTGGCCCAGTCTGTTGCAACTACTATTGAAATATTTTTCAGGCATGCCATTGCACTCTGGGAGAGGAGCAAGGAGAGTTTTATTTTATTTTTATTTTATTTTATTTTATTTTTTTTTAGGGTTTGACTGGGTCAGTGTTGATTGGGTCAACGTTGACCTAGTCAACCTTGCCTTCTGGCCCTTATAGGACCGCTAGGCCTACCCAGTGGCCTTAGAAGGTGCGTCGGGTAGCCCCAGGCCTATAAAAGGTATTTTGGCTCATTTTCTTTGCTCATTTCTCACTTTCTCTTTACTCCTCACTTCAACAAAAATTTCTAGAGTGCTTTAGAGCTTAGTGGGTTCGTCCTTTCAACTTCAATTTGCTATTTCAGTTTGTTGCTTCAGTCTTCCCTGCACTTGAGGTTAATGTCTATTTTTCCTTCTTCTCTTATTTTATTTATTTATTTTTTTTGCAAAATGTTAGTAGCAATACTATTAGAGATGCATAGTGTTTATTTTATTTTTGGAATTTTCATAATCATATATTTTTTGCCATGATTTATGCTATGCTATCTTAGGAAAGTATGCATATATTTTTGTTTTTGATATATGAGTGAGTGAATATGCGGGAATTTAAAATGTTGAAAATAAAATGTGGGATATGGGTAAGGGGACTTACCTGGTCGTCGGGAATAGTGGAAGTGTGAGCCTAGGGTGTGGCTGCTAGTTTACTCACTGCAAAATTAGAAATCTTGAAAATTCTTGAATGATTGTGAGTCTAGGGACACATGTCGCTCATTCACCCATTGTAGATTATGAGCTTGAGGACGCTTATCATCGGTTCACCCACTGTGGAATGCGAGTCCAGGGGTGCTTATCGCTAGTTCACCCGCTGTAGATCATGAGCCCAAGGACGCCTAAAGATTGTGAGTGATGATGCTGAAAATACCACCAGTAAGCTACATGATACTCGTACACTCGATACATTACCTGCACAAAGAAAAAGAGAAGACCTAGCGAAGAGCACCGGTGTGGTGCTGGCCAAGTACCCTCCGAAGGTTAAGTTAGAACTTCTTACAACTCGAGAGTGCTAAAGAGGGTTTAATCATGTGTAACTTGATTTTTGAGGTTATTGGGACATGTAATCCTCTAGCTTGCGAGCTTTAGGCGTCGATTCTGGCCCCCTGCAGTATGCATAAAAAGTGTCAAAAGTAATTAAATCTCGACACTTTCGCTCCACTAAGGGAATCTCTAGCACTCGACGGATAAAATCAATTTATTCTTCAGTTATAGAAGGACGAGTGTTGGTTGAAAAGAAAAATAGGCTGACGTTGTTAAAACATCAAAAATAAATAAATAAATGCATGTAAAAGCTGACGGGATTAAAAGCTGTCGGCTAAAACCTGAATCCCTGACAAAAGCCCAAGTATTATCAAAATAGTTGCGGGGCATCGTCTCCCATTCTTCCTAACGACACACCCAGTTCGTCCTTTTAACAAAAAGGGCCAAGGGGGAGTTGACATCTTTGTCAACCCCTAAGGCCGTCACTAAGGGTTCATCGAAGAGGAAAACCAATGGGAAGGATGTCCATCCACTCAAGAAGGTGGCCGTCACTCCTGGGGACGAGCCCCTAGAGAAGTCACCCCCCAAGTCAGTCCATGGGGCTGAAAATGGGGTAATGACTTCTTCTGGTCTGGTCCTAGAGGGGCCTTATTTCCTACTGACGCACAAGGATTATGCTGTAGAAAAGGTGAAATTGTTTATAAGACCGATGGATATGGATCCTTGTGCGCAACTAGGGACGGAGGACCTGGGAGCATCAGCTATTTTTGACTTAACATGAGTAAGCTGTCTCTCTTTAGCTACCTTTCTTTCCTCTTGTGTTTATTGGCTGACGACTTTGCTCTTTTTAGGCCTTGGTACGTGTGAAAGCGTTCCAGGATCAGTGTGTGGCTAAGGAGGGCATCGTCACTCGCATCAGGAAGTATAACGCCAATTTGATGAATGAGCAGGGTCAGTATAAGGAGGCTGTCCGTCTTCTGAACGTTGAGCTGAAAGAAGTAGAAGTTGGAGAAGGCGAGTCGTCAGAAGAAGGGGCTAGAGCAAGAACTGCCAGCCCTTCGTGAGCAGGTGGAGCAGGTTGGTGCTGACGCGGTCCTGAAATTTAAGGTGTCAGATTCCTTTATTGATGCTTGTGGTGGATACTATGGTACAGGGTTTGATGACTATCTTAGGTAGGTTGCGTCAGCCTTTCCTAAGTTAGATCTGTCCGGTATCATCATGGATGATCTCTCGCCAGCGACGCCTGCTAATGACATCGTCGTTGCTGAAGATGACGACTTTGAGGATGCCTCTCCTCCTAATGATAGTGGTGTTGTTTTGGCCCAGCCTGTTGCGAACCCTCCCGTCACTATCTCCAATCTTTCTGTGGAGGAGTTAGTCGTAGAAGACCCTTCTGCTCAAAAAAATAAAAAGACCTCAAGTGACGCTCCTTCTGCTTAGCCATAATTTTGCTTTTTATAGTTGTTATATTTTGTACCATTTGCAAACAATATTTTTTAAGTGCCCCTTAGTTTTCTGGGCTTTTATTTGTAAGTAAGTTACTTTTGTGATATTCTAGTAATCATGGCTTCTGATAATGTGTGTATGGCTATTTTGTTCGTATGTTTTGTTTTCTTACTTTGTAGACTTTGAGTTTATTTTCTAGTTATAGGCTGAGGTCGTCATCCTAGTTGTGGGTTATATAATTTAATGGCGATGATTATGGACCCGTCTATTTTAATGACGCTGTTAGCTTATTAAAGTCATTTTCCCCTTTAAGGGATTTTTAGTTGTTCCTTCATTTTTGAAGTTGTCCATGTTAATGTTGGGCTTGTTTTATTTGAAAGGTATGTTATGTCCGTCGGCTTCTTGCACTAGACTTATCCCTTATTAAAATCCCACTTTTTGAGACCATCTCTTTATCGAGTTCGTCACTTTGAGGAGTCCTTCATACTGACCTTTAATCTTATGGCCTTGTCCATATTATGGACTTAATGGAGCCACCTTGTTGAGACCGTCGCTTTCACGAGCCCGTCTCTTTTGACGAGTTCGTCACATGGATTGTTAATTTTATGTCTATCCATATTATGGACTTAGTGGAGCCACTTTGTTGAGATCGTCTCTTTATCAAGTCCGTCACTTTTGAGGAGTCCTCCACATTGACCTTTAATCTTATGGCCTTGTCCATATTATGGACTTAGTGGAGCCACCTTGTTGAGAGCATCACTTTTACAAGCCCGTATCTTTTAATGAGTTCGTCATACGGACCGTTAATTTTATGTCCTTGTTCGTATTATGGACTTAGTGGAGAAATTCTCATGAGTTCATTAGCCTAGGTGGTCGATATTTTTTTCATCCCTTTGGGATAAATTGATGCTTATTCGCATCTGGACTTGGTTTCTGGCCCATCCCCTTGGGATTGATCTGTCTGTCTTGAGGGCTTACAGTCGCCTATTTTTGCAGACTTAAGGCCGTCCGCTCTTTAAGTACTTAGAATTTTGAAAACTCGTAAATAGAAAACGTCAGCCTTTTTGAATAAACTCCTCTTACTGCCATGCATTTGTAGAAAACATAAAAAAGTAGCTCTAAAAACTTGCCCTTTGGGCTTGTTGTAGCAAAAACTAAAGTAAAGAAAAACTTGCCCTTTGGGCTTATTGTAGCAAAAACTAAAGTAAACAATAAGTTTGAGAAGTAAAACTATAAATGAAAGGAAGTGTTGTCGTCATCTTTACTGGTAGTACTTTCGCAAGTGTTCCACATTCCAAGGATGTGGCAGCTTCCATCTGTCTATCGTTTCCAGGTGGTAGGTTCCTTTCCTTTGCCATGCTGTGACTCGATAAGGCCCTTCCCAATTTGGGCCGAGTTCCCCTTGGGTTAGGTCTCTTGTTGCGCCTATGACTTTCCTTAGAATAAGGTCTCCAACTTGGAAGTCTCTATGTCTGACCCGGGAATTGTAGTGCTTGGCCATGCGGTCCTGGTACCATGCGAGCCTTTGTTCCGCTATCGCCCTGACTTCGTCTATTAGATTGAGCTGCAGATGTATAGCTTCCTCGTTTCTGCTCTCGTCATGATTGTGCATCTTGTAGCTTATGAGTTTAACTTCAGCTAGGATGACCGCTTCGTTTTCGTATGTTAGTCGGAATGGTGTTTCTCCTGTGGGTGTCCTCGCCGTCGTCTTCAGGCCATATACCCTTTGCCCCATCGAGCCGAGTCTTGAGAATCTTGAGCAAGGATCGGTTCATGACTTCGACCTATCCATTAGCTTGAGGGTGGGCGGGGGAGGAGTAGTGGTTCCGTATCCCCAACTGCGAACAAAAGTCCCGGAAGGAGTCGTTGTCGAATTGCTTCCCGTTGTCCGAGACCAAGACCCTAGGGATGCCAAATCTGCATATGATGCATTTTCAAACAAAAATCCGTATGTTTTTCTCCGTAATGGTGGCCAAGGCTTCAGCTTCCACCCATTTTGTAAAGTAGTCAATGCTGACTACCAGGAACTTCAGCTATCGTATCGCGGTAGGGAATGGTCCTATAATGTCTAGTCCCTATTGAGCAAACGGTCACAAGGCTGTTATTGGGGTTAACTCCTAGGTTGGTTGCCTAATGATGTTGCTGAACCTCTAGCACTTATTGTAGGTCTTCACATAAGCCTTGGCATCCTTCTACACGGTGGGCCAAAAGTACCCTGCTTGCACTAGCTTGTGTACTAATGATCTCGACCCTGAGTGGTTTCTGCAGATTCCCTTGTGTACCTCTCTCATGACGTAGTTTGCTTCTTCAAGACCCAAACATCTTAGGTACGGGCGGGAGAAACCTCTTTTGTACAGGATGTCTCTTATCAAGACGAATCCTACCGCTTGGACCTTTAGCTTTTTGGCTGCTTCCTTCCCATCTGGCAGTACACCATTTTTCAAGTAAGAGACTAATGGCGTGGTCCAATTGCTTTTGGAGCCTATTTCCTGCACATCAATGGAATCTATCAGTGGAGAGAGCTGAACAAAGGAGAGTGCATTACCTACAGTGGTCATATGTTCGGCGGAGGCAGCTTTGGTTAAGTGGTCGACTTGCTCGTTTTCTCCCCGGGGGATTTGTATGATTTTGGCCTTCAGCTCGTCTACTCTTTTCTTTGCCTGGTCCAGATACCTCTTCATTCTTTCACCTTTAGACTCATAGTCCCCGTTCATTTGGTTGGCAACGACTTGAGAATCGCAGTAAATGACCACGTTTGAGTTTCCTACAGCTTTGGCGAGATCAAGCCCTGCTATTAAAGCCTCGTACTCCGCTTCATTGTTGGTAGTAGGGAAATTGAGGCGGACCATGCACTCAACCGTGTCCTCTTTGGGTGATAGTAATACAATGCCGACTCCCCCAGCTTGTCTATTAGATGATCAGTCTACATGTATGAGAGTTTGGACTTGTCTCTTGATGGCAGCCGTGGGTGGTTCTTCTTCTTGAACGTCATTTGTGGTTGCTATTGAGTGGGTGAGCACCATGCAACTTTCTTGTCTGGGAAACTATAGTATGAACGTTTCCCACAGACGGCGCCAACTGATGATGCTGAAAATACCACCAGTGAGCTACACGATACTCGCACATAAGAGACTTTACCTGCATAAAGAAAAAGAGAAGACCTAACGAAGAGCACCGGTGTGGTGCCGACCAAGTACTCTCCGAAGGTCAAGTTAGAACTTCTTACAACTTTAGAGTGCTATAGAGGGTTTAATCATGCATACCTTGATTTGTGAGGGTATTGGGGCTTTTATAGTGGTAGAGGGTTGACCATCTCTTCCTTGAGCTAGAAGTCCTTTCCTTATAGCAATCCTAATGAGCGTATATTACGAAATCCCTTCCTTGTAGGATACTAGCATTAAGTGTGGGATATAAGCCATTTCCTTATTTACTCATGTGTGGTGACCAAGCCAAGGTTTCACTAAGACCGTTGGCTTCAGGATCGTTAGTTTTCCTTATTTCCTTAAGCCATAACGGTGCCAGCCTCTTGATGGTGTTACCCCCTGGGTGAGCTAACTTCTTTCCTGTCAAGTCGCTGTCCGTCAATTTCTTGGGTCTTTAGCCTCCTTCATAGTTTACCTCGTCAGCTTAAGCCGTAGGACCTATTCTATGATCAAATCCGACGGGCTAAATTCGGCGTGCCTTGCGTGCTATTTTTCTACTTATCAGTGAGTTTAGGGACATTTATTGCTGGTTCACCAACTATAGAATGCGAGTCCAGGGACGCATGTCGCTGGTTCACCTGCTGTAGATTGTGAGCCTGAGGGCACTTGTCGTCAGTTCACCCATTGTAGAATGCGAGTCCAAGGACGCTTGTCACTAGTTCACCCGCTGTAGATCGTGAGCCCAAGGACGCCATTCATCGGTTCATCCACTGTAGATTGTGAGTTTAGGGACACTTATTGCTGGTTCACCTACTATAGAATGCGAATCTAGGGGCACTTGTTGCTGGTTCGCCCGTTGTAGATTGTGAGCCTGAGGACGCTTGTCATTAGTTCACCCACTGTAGAATGCGAGTCCAAGGATGCTTATTGCTGGTCCACCCACTGTAGAATGCGAGTCTAGGAACACTTGTCACTGGTTCACCCACTGTCAAATGTGAGTCCAATGACACTTGTCGCGAGTTTACCCACTGTAGAATGCGAGTCTAGGGATGCTTGTCACTAGTTCACTTGCTATAGAATGTGAGTTCGAGGATGCTTGTTGTCGGTTCACCTATTGTAGATTGTGAGCCTGAGGACGCTTGTCGCCGGTTCACCCACTGTAGAATGTGAGTCCGAGGATGCTTGTCGTTGGTTCACCCACTATAGATTGTGAGCCTGAGGACGCTTGTTGCTGGTTCACCCACTATAGATTGTGAGCCCGAGGACGCTTTTCGACAGTTCACCCATTGTAGAATGTGAGCCTGAGGATGCTTGTTGCCGGTTCACCCATTGTAGAATGTGAGTTCGAGGATGCTTGTTATCGGTTCACCCATTGTAGAATGTGAGTTCGAGGATGCTTGTTATCGGTTCACCCATTGTAGAATGCTTGTAAGGATTTTCTTTTTTTGTGAGATCATATGCTTGACATAGACCTACATAACATGTTTAGGAAAAAGTGTTAGTTCATCTGTGTTGCCATTTAACTTTTGGGCTTACCACTTGTGTCTGAATTTCTTGCTATTTTGTAGATCATGTCTCGGAGAGCTGGTTCTAGGGGAGATTGGGGGAAGGCCCCCATGTATGTCATGTTCCATGGGGATGATTCTTTTGACAATGAGACCACTTCAGCTAGCAAGCAGGTGGCTCGAGTTTTGCAGAGCTGCTTTGATTGCGGGGAGGAGGATACTGGACCTGCCGGTAGTATATCTATAGAGACCCATTCTAGGTGGCGACACTCAGTCGAGACAGCCAGTGTCTCCTTTGAGTCTCATACTGTTTCTAGCGGGGCTTCTTCACGGCGCAGACGGCTAGAGGGAGGGGGCCTCCAAAGGAGAGATACGTGTCAAGGATCTTGTCATCAACATAAAGGTTGACTTTTCTGGGAATGAGGTCCATCTAGACTTGGGCGCTTGGAGGCGCAGTTTGAGGCCGAGGTTCCCGCCATGTTAGGTTGGGCCCGATGCTCGCACTAGAGCTATAGACAAAGGCATAAGATGTTAGGATTAGTGCCCTTAAATCCTATTGTATGATGCTATGTATGATATTAAGTTTGACATTGTGTATGACATTATGTATGACTTAATATTATGTTTAATAAATTTGTTTTATTATTATCTGAAATAATTGTAACGTGAATATTCGGACATTATCACATAGTTTATGAGATGCATAGTATGTGATTTATGTGAAGATTCACAAAAGATATAAATCACAAGTTCTTTGTAAACTCAGAATTATAGTTCGTAGTCGGTGATGAAATTGGACATTTCATCTGTGAAGACTATAACATATCAACTACGATGATTTGTCTTGATTATGGAAGTGGAGACTTCTAGTTGATGTGTTGATATGTTTTAAGAGTTAAGACATATTGAACTGGACCGCTGTGAGATTTATTATTCTCCTAAAGACTGTCAAATGAATAATAAATCTCACGACTTACGTTTGCATGAACTCTTAATCCTGAGAGAATAATGGACCTGATCATAAGGTGTAGGTTGCTTTGATATATCAGGAGTGAGATTTAAAGTAACGGTCAAAACCTCAGTATATTGGGCAGCCACATTTAGTGTTGATGGAACATATATTCTCAAGATGGAATTCATAATCTCTTAATGGAGATATAAAATATTCTCTTGAGATAAGTTTAATGAGTTTGTTATTCAGAGAGTTAGGCCTAACCACTTTAGTAAGTAGTTACTAAAGTATATATTTATGGAATTAGTTTTCATAAATATATGATGAATAACTTAAAGGATTAAACCGGGTACTCAAGGATCAAGATGTAGTAATTTACAAAGTAGCAATCTACATTAATGACTTTGTACTACTACGAATATTTTATGAAGGGGTTGCATGTATAATAAAGTCTTGGGATATAATTTATAGATAAGACCTAGAGTGCAACTATATTTATATAGTGGTATTAAATATAGTTAATGATAACTTTGGACTTGTCAAGAGTTGATAGAAAGCCCAAGGCCCATTGGAGCTAGTGTCTTATTGGTCCCTTTTGGTCCCATTCCAAGCCACATACTTAAGCCCAATTGGTAAGGCCCAAAAGGCCAGCCCAATTAGATAAATTTGTTAGATACAAAGGGAAAAACGTTTAGATTTTCATATGCAAGAAACATCATTGTGAAATGGTGTGCATGTGAGTTTTTGTCACTCACTAGTCATCCCTTTGTTACCAATTTGAGAGACCACACATCTTGGGTGTTAGTGGAATTTGAGTGAAGATTAAAAGTAGTCCCAAGTGCTTCAATCTTTGTTTTGAAATTCACCGCTTTAAGGTACGATCTCTTGTTCTCAAATTTTGAAATTTACTTAGTACGTGTTATCAATATCGAATGAAGTAGATCCGTTTAAAACTTATTTTCCGCTGCATTTATCTTTATTTCCATCAAATGGTATCAGAGCGGTCTTCAATTTCGTATTGTATAACATGTTTTGTGAGTTTTAGAATTGGAGATGATAGTTTCATATTGTTAGAAGATTGTGTTTTAATTTTCTGCATGTTATTGAAACTATGATTTGATAAAAACTGAAATTGATGTTATGATGTTGATTAAATTTGAACTTAAGTATGTTAAATTGATCTTTAAGACTTTAGCATCAATGAATTTCAGTTTTGATATCATTCTCTAACCATCATGTTCGTTTGAAAGTTGTTTGTTCATGAAAACACGAAGAAAACTACCTTAGAAAATTTCTGGAAATTTGAGTTTCGCAATTTTCGATCGATCAAAAATCACTTTCGATTGATCGAATGAGACAGTGATCAGACTCTTCAGATAGATTGATTTTCGATTGCTAGTCGATCGATCGAATCTGTTTTTCGATCGATCGAAAGTCAATTGAGTATCAATCGAACAAATCAGAAGGTCAAGTTTGAATATTTTAATTTTTTCGATCAATCGAGGGGCACATTCGATTGATCAAAAGAAATAAAATTAGAAAATTTTCTAAGTGTTTTCACATGTAAAAGTACTAAGACTATGTGTAATTAGATTATGCATACTTTATAATTAAAAACCTTTTATATAAAACATCTAGTGGGAGAGAGATACAAGGGTTGCATCTCACGGCCTCCATTATCGGTTTAAAGTAGTGTGATTAAGCACCTCGCCTTGGCGTATATGCCTTGCTCCCTTCAGAGGGTGTTTGATTCATGGTACTACAAGTTAAACTTCTTAAAGATAGATGAAATGTGTTTTATCATTGAGAACGACCATGGAAGATTCACATTAATTCTAGGCAATGGTATACACTAGACTAAGTGTAATGTTAACCTCCCTTCGGAGCTATGTCATTATTACTTAGAGGCTGAAGGGAAAACGACAAATTATTTTTGTTTGGTAAGAGTTACCATGATAGCATTAATAATGAGAATGTTTCTCGCCTAATCATAGTGATTGGTATGACCTCGCTTCCGAGGAATATTAATTGCGGGATTGGGTTGTCGTTGCATATATTATATTATGGTTTTATTAAGATTCCATACTATATGTTTATATGCTAAATTGATAATGTCCAGTTTATTGATTATATTCATGTTTACTGTTTTCAGATTTAGAACATGGCATCATTTAGCCCACTTGTAACTATTCTTAATCAAAACAAACTGATTGGATCCAACTATGTTGACTGGTGTTGAGGTCCAAAATTTCACAACAAAGCCCATTCCATAAAAAAAAAATAAAGAAGGCCCACTTCGTTTAGCAAGAAGAATCGACGTCAAGGCCTTATGTATGTTCAGATTTCCAGCAAAAAAAAAGGCCATTAAAAAGTCCAGCAAATTCCAGTGAAAGAGCTAGGACGGGATCCCCAGAGGCTGCCAGAGGCACGGGATCCCCAGAGGCTGCCAGAGGCTCGGGATCCTCAGGACGTGCAGCACAGCTAAAGTGAATTAAAGCATATTTGAAGAGAGAAAAGAGACAAAAGGCACGCAGACCTTATGACCCAGACACGCAGTGGAAGTACAAAGCAAAATGCAGGAGCTTTGGTTCCAACCATTTGAAGAAAGAGACAAGAAAAAGTACGACTGGAAAAGCTGGAGCAAAAGCCAAAATGCTTTAGGTCAGCCAACGGGAAAATCTGGAAATAGGAAGCTAGCTGGGAGACTTTCACCTGGTTGCAACAAAAAGAAAGAAACTATGAAGAAAAGGAAACGACATAATCCTGAAGCAACCAGGCACGAGACAAACTCTAAGGGGCAAAATGGAGAAATCACCAGTACCCCAGAGCTCGATCTGTGCTATAAAAGAAGGCATGATGCAGAATAGAAAGAAGGAAGGGAATCGTTAAGAAAACTCTGTAAAAACTCAAGAAAAACAGGGGAACCGCTCCCGGTATCCCAGAGACAGCCACTATAGCATATGCTTGGATTCAACAAATTCAAACTTTGCAAGTCTTGGAAGGTTGAATAGCTATCAAAGTCTGTAACTTTTGAACTTAGTTGAACCTTGTATCATGTGAATATAGAACTATAGGAAAAGCTCTGTAAAAACAAAAGAAAACAGAGGAACCACTCCCGGTATCCCAGAGACTACCACTATAGCACATACTCGGATTCAACAAATTCAAACTTTGCAAGTCTTGGAAGCTTGAATAGCTATCAAAGTCTGTAATTTTTGAACTTAGTTGAACCTTGTATCACGTCTTAGTGAGCATATTGTAATCCACAATCAAGAAAATAATGAAATACCTCATATTGATTTGAGGATCTCTAACAATTATTTTGTGCATTTCTTTATTGCATTGTCTTCCTTTATTGTTTCTTGCTAAAATCCTTCTCATCTAACTATCTTGGAAGGCAAAGCTCAAGCAAAGCCACTTGGACTTGAGTTCCAAATCCCACAAGTCTTGTGCAAAAGCACCAAGTCTATGAGAATTGGGGCCAGGATCCTCGTAGCAGAATCATCCTCATAAAACTCATTTACATATATGTATATGTATTAAAATGTATATCCTAATCTAAGAAATTAACAATTATTTAGAGATATGTGTATTGTATAGTGTGTTTTTTTATGTAGCACCCACTGGGAAAAAGGAGAGGACAAAGCTCCATTGCATAATAAACATGGAAAAAGACTATATAGTTTAGAAAACCAGAGATTCTGGATTTTTACAGGCCTAGTATGTCTCGGGATCCCACGACAGTATGCCCGGGATCCCACGACAGTACGCCTGGGATCCCACGACAGTACGCCCCAGGGTACTAAGAGGAATTGCATTTTTCATCTTGAGGAGTTTTATATGACTTGCGCACAACTTGGTTCGTAATCAGTCTCATTTAGCTGCGGTGAATCAAGCCCAGTCCACCAAAACAACAAGTATTTGGGCCCGGGATCCTTCTCTCTACTTGGGCCTGTGTGCTAAGAAAAAAAAGCACTCTCACAACTGGAAAAGAAATTTGGACATTGTTCTTACTGCTGAAGAGCATAAGTATGTTCTTACTAAACCATGTCCTAGCTTTCCTTCATTAGATGCTCATTCTGAGGAAAAACAACGATATGATCGTTGGCAGAAATCTAATGAGATGGCCAAGTGCTACATCCTAGCATCTATCTCAAATGTTCTACAGCATCAAATGCAAGATGTAGAACTAGTTTCAGACATCATGCTAAGTCTGAAAGAGATGTTTGGTGAGCAAGGCCGTTCTGCAATGTAAGAGACCATGAGGCAAATTTATAATACCAGAATGGCTGAAGGTACTTCAGTGAGGGAGCATTGTCTAACAATGATCTCTAATCTGAATACATTGGAAGTTTTAGGTGCCGATATTGATGGAGAATCCCAAGTGGATATGATACTCCAGTCCCTACCAGAATCATTCAAGGAATTCAAACTTAACTATAATATGAACAAAAAGATTTATACTTTGTCTGAATTAATGAATGAATTGGTAGCGACAGAAGGCATTCTTGGCACTTCCAATGTTGAAGCCAATGTTGGTGAAACTTCTACTTCTCAACCTAAGCCGAAAGGCAAGGGTAAGAAGAAGAAGAAGAAGGACTTCACCAAACAAGAGGGTAAACAAGTTGCCTTAGGGGTTGCTGATAAAGGAAAGAAGATCAAAGGAAAGTGTTTCCATTGTGGTGAGAAAGGACATTGGAAGAGGAATTGTCCAATATTCAAGGCTGCCAAGAATAAAGGTATGAATAATACATTCCTTCTTGACATATGTCTGGTATAGAATCCCAGGATTCCTGGTGTGTGGATTCAGGTTATACTAATCATATCTGCAATTTCTTGCAGGGGTTCCAGGAGACCAGAAAGCTTAAAGAACGGGAGTTGTTTCTTACTTTGGCTGATGGGAGCAAGATTCCAGTTGTAGCTGTTGGTGTTTGTAATTTATGTTTTGAATCTAGAGTTTTAATATTAGAAAACTGTTTGTATGTACCTAATATTCGTAGGAATTTAATTTCTGCTACTTACTTACGTAAATATGGATATTGTGTTATCCTAAAAGACAATGTTGTAATAAAGAAGGATAAAGTGTTTATCTGTTCTGACAATATTGTGGATGGTCTTTATATTTTAACTCCTGATAAGCATGAATTATATAATTCTGAATTAGATAATAACTCTCATGTAAAATCATTAAAGAGAAAGTTTCCTTCTATTAGTGATGCATATCTTTGGCATTTGCGTTTGGGTCATATTAATTCAAATAGGATTCAAAGACTGATCAAAGATGGACTCTTAGAGCCCATAGACTTTGATGAATTTCCAGTTTGTGAATCTTGTTTGGAAGGTAAAATGACCAAACGATCTTTGAAAGCAAAAGGTAGAAGAGCTTAAGATTTGCTAGAGCTAGTGCATTCTGATGTATGTGGTCCTATGTCAATCCAAGCAAAAGGAGGTTATGAGTATTTCATCACTTTTACCGATGATTTCTCAAGATATGGTTATGTGTACCTAATGAGACGGAAGTCTGAAACCTTTGAAAAGTTCAAAGAGTTTAGGGCTGAAGTAGAGAATCAATTGGGTAGACGCATAAAAGCCATTCGATCTGATCATGGTGGTGAATACCTTCTTGGGGTTTTCAAGGATTACTTAACTCAAAATGGGATTGTATCCCAATTGGCTACACCTGGAACTCCTCAAAAGAATGGTGTAGCAGAAAGAAGGAATAGGACTCTTTTAGAAATGGTTCGGTCCATAATGAGTTACTCAACTTTACCGATTTCTTTTTGGGGTTATGCCTTAAATACTGCAATACATCTTTTGAATTTAGTCCCATCAAAATCTGTTCCCAAAACACCCATGGAATTGTGGAGTGGGCGTAAGCCTAGTATGAAATATCTCCACATTTGGGGTTGTCCTGCACATGTGTTAAAAGGGAAGCCTAATAAATTGGAACCAAAATCAGAAGTGTGTTTGCTTGTAGGTTATCCAAAAAAAAACTAGGGGTTATTTATTCTATAGTCGTAAAGATAACAAAGTTTTTGTTAGTACAAATGCTAAATTCTTGGAAAATGACTATATGAATAATTTTACTCCTAGAAGTAGAGTTGTGTTGTTTGAAATGAATGAATCTGTAAATGAACAACCAATAGATGAAACTAGGGATGATGTGACTGTTGGGATTAGTGCCCTTAAATCCTATTGTATCATGCTATGTATGATATTATGTATGACATTATGTATAACATGATGTATAACTTAATATTGTAATTAATAAAGTTGTTTTATTATTACCTAAAATAATGGTAACATGAATATTCGGACATTATCATTTAGTCCATGAGATGCATAGTATGTGATTTAGTCACAGAAGATATAAGTCACAAGTTCTTTGTAAACTCAGAATTTTAGTTCATAGTCGTTGATGAAATTGGGCATTTCATCTGCGAAGATTATAACATATCAACTAAGATGCTTTGTCTTGATTATGGAAGTGGAGACTTCTAGTTGATGTGTTAATATGTTTTAAGAGTTAAGACATATTGAACTGGACCACTTTGAGATTTATTATTCTCCTAACGACTGTCAATTGAATAATAAATCTCACAACTTATATTTGCATGAACTCTTAATCCTGAAAGAATAATGGACCTAATCATGAAGTGTAGGTTGCTTTGATATATCAGGAGTGAGATCTAAAGTAATGGTCAAAACCTCAGTATGTTGGGCTACCACATTTCGTGTTGATGGAACATATATTCTCAAGATGGAATTCATAGTCTCTTAATAGAGATATAAAATATTCCCTTGAGATAAGTTTAATGAGTTTAGTTATTCAGAGAGTTAGGTCTAACCACTTTGGTAAGAAATTACTAAAATATATATTTATGAAATTGGATTTCATAAATATATAATGAGTAACTTAAAAGAATTAAACCGGGTACTCAAGGATTAAGACATAGTAATCTTCAAAGTGATAGTCTGTATTTATGACTTTGAATTATTACGAATATTTTATGAAGGGGTTGCATGTATAATAAAGTTTTGGGATATAATTTATTAATAAGGCCTAGAGTGCAATTATATTTATATAGTGGTATTAAATATAATTAATGGTAACTTTGGACTTGTCAAGAGTTGACAGAAAAGCCCAAGGCCCATTGGAGCTAGTGTCTTATTGGTCCTTTTGGTCTCACTCCAAGCCAGACATTAAAGCCCAATTGAAAAGGCCCAATAGGCCGGCCCAATTAGATAATCGGTTATATATAAAGGGAGAGACATACATAATTTTTATTAGAGAAAAAGTGAGACACCATTGTGAAGTGGTGTGTATGTGCAAGTGAAACCACTCAATTATTCTCCCTTGGAAATTGATTGAGAGACCACACTTCTTGGGTGTAAAGTGGAATTGGAGTGAAGATTGAAAGTGTTCCCAAGGACTTATAATCTTTTGTTTTGAATTTCACCGTACCAAGGTACGCTAATTCTGAAATTTACATAATACAAGTTATCAATCATGAATGAAATAGATCTTTGTTTATTGCTTCCGCTATGTGTTTTGTATGAGATACAAAACCAGATTTAACCAAAAATGGTTGTATTAGATACACCACAAGATACTACTCATGACATGTCTAGTACTCAGGTGCCTCATCGTAGTGGGAGAATTGTTCGGCCTCCTATAAGATTCATAGGTTTGGGAGAAACTTATGAAGCTATCTCAGAAAAGGTTGAATTGGATCCCTACACATATGATGAAGCAATAAATGATATAGATGCACATCATTGGGTCCAAGCTATGAAATCTGAATTAGATTCCATGTATTCCAATCAAGTTTGGGATCTTGTAAAGGCGCCTAACGGCATTAAACCTGTTGGTTGCAAATGGGTTTACAAGAGGAAGAGAGGGATAGATGGAAAGGTTGAAATCTTTAAAGCAAGGCTAGTGGTGAAAGGGTATACACAAAAAGAAGATATTGATTATGATGAAACCTTTTCTCCAGTAGCAATGCTTAAATCTATATGAATTCTCTTATCCATTGCTGCTCATTATGATTATGAGATTTGGCAAATGGATGTCAAGACTAAATTTCTGAATGGCAATCTTGAAGAGGAAATCTATATGATGCAACCAAAAGGTTTCATAACTAAGAACCAAGAGCATATGGTATGCAAGTTGAAAAGGTCCATTTATGGACTTAAGCAAGCATCTAGGTCATGGAACATCAAATTTGATCAAGCAATCAAGACATTTGGTTTTGAACAAAATCTTGATGAACCATGTGTGTACAAAAGACATCAAGATAAAGTAGTAATGTTCCTAGTGCTTTATGTTGATGATATTCTACTCATTAGAAATGATGTAGGGGTAATGTCATCGGTAAAGGTTTGGTTGTCAAGCCAATTTGATATGAAGGACTTGGATGAGGCTAACTTTATTCTAGGGATCAAGCTTTGGCGAGATCGCAAGAATAAAATGTTAGGCTTATAATAAGCAGGATATATAGATAAGGTTCTAGAACGGTTTAGCATGCAAAATTCCAAGAAAGGATTGCTTCCTTTCAGACATGGAGTTCCTCTGTCTGATAACCAAAGGCCTAAGACTCAAGAGGAAGAAAATATGATGAGACAAGTTCCTTATGCTTCTGCAGTAGGAAGTCTCATGTATGCCATGCTTTGTACTAGACCAGATATCTGCTATTCAGTTGGCATGGTTAGCCGATATCAATCAAATCCAGGACCAAAACATTGGCAAGCTGTAAAGCATATTCTCAAGTATCTACGGAGAACGAGAGACTATATGCTTGTTTACTGTTGTGAGGATTTGATTCCCATTGGCTATACAGATTCAGATTTTCAATCGGATCTAGATTTCAAAAAATCCACTTCAGGATGTATTTTCACCTTGGGAGGTGGAGCCATTAGTTGGCAGAATACTAAGCAATCTTGTATTGTAGACTCCACCATGGAGGCAAAATATGTTGCTGCTTGTGAAGCAGCAAAGGAAGCTGTATGGCTCAAGAAGTTCCTTTCTGACCTTGGTGTAATAAGAATGAAGCAAGTTCCAATCACATTATTTTGTGATAACAGTGGAGCAGTTGCACAATCTAAAGATCCAAGGAATCACAAGAAAGGAAAGCACATTGAGAGGAAGTATCATATCATTCGAGATATTGTTGCTCGTGGAGATGTGGTGGTAGCAAAGATTGAAAGTGCAAATAATCTAGCAGATCCATTTACTAAAGCTTTGCCTCAAAGGACTTTCGAGTCACATTTGGAGAGAATGGGAGTCAGATTAGTGCACAATAGTCTTTAGGGCAAGTGGGAGATTGTTAGGATTAGTGCCCTTAAATCCTATTGTATGATGCTATGTATGATATTAAGTTTGACATTGTGTATGACATTATGTATGACTTAATATTATGTTTAATAAATTTGTTTTATTATTATCTGAAATAATGGTAACATGAATATTCGGACATTATCACATAGTCCATGAGATGCATAGTATGTGATTTATGTGAAGATTCACAGAAGATATAAATCACAAGTTCTTTGTAAACTCAGAATTATAGTTCGTAGTCGGTGATGAAATTGGGCATTTCATCTGCGAAGACTATAACATATCAACTACGATGATTTGTCTTGATCATGGAAGTGGAGACTTCTAGTTGATGTGTTGATATGTTTTAAGAGTTAAGACATATTGAACTGGACCACTGTGAGATTTATTATTCTCCTAAAGATTGTCAAATGAATAATAAATCTCACGACTTACATTTGCATGAACTCTTAATCTTGAGAGAATAATGGACCTAATCATAAGGTGTAGGTTTCTTTGATATATCAGGAGTGAGATCTAAAGTAACGGTCAAAATCTTAGTATATTGGGCAGTCACATTTAGTGTTGATGGAACATATATTCTCAAGATGGAATTCATAGTCTCTTAATGGAGATATAAAATATTCCCTTGAGATAAGTTTAATGGGTTTGTTATTCAGAGAGTTAGGCCTAACCACTTTAGTAAGTAGTTACTAAAGTATATATTTATGGAATTAGTTTTCATAAATATATGATGAATAACTTAAAGGATTAAATCGGGTACTCAAGGATTAAGATGTAGTAATTTACAAATTGGCAGTCTATATTAATGACTTTGTACTACTACGAATATTTTATGAAGGGGTTGCATGTATAATAAAGTCTTGAGATATAATTTATAGATAAGACCTAGAGTGCAACTATATTTATATAGTGGTATTAAATATAGTTAATGGTAATTTTGGACTTGTCAAGAGTTGACAGAAAAACCCAAGGCCTACTGGAGCTAGTGTCTTATTGGTCCCTTTTGGTTCCACTCCAAGCCACACACTTAAGCCCAATTGGTAAGGCCCAAAAGGCCAGCCCAATTAGATAAATTGGTTAGATACAAAGGGAAAAACGTTCAGATTTTCATATGCAAGAAACATCATTATGAAATGGTGTGCATGTGAGTTTTTGTCACTCATTAGTCATCCATTTGTTACCAATTTAAGAGACCACACATCTTGAGCGTTAGTGGAATTGGAGTGAAGATTAAAAGTCTTCCTGAGAACTTTGATCTTCGATTTTGAAATTCACCGCTTCAAGGTACGATCTCTTGTTCTCAAATTCTGAAATTTACTTAGTACGTGTTATCAATATCGAATGAAGTAGATCTGTTTAAAACTTATTTTCTGCTGCATTTATCTTTATTTCCATCATAAGAGACACTCACCTTCAGCATGGGCTGAAGGATCATCCTTCCGTTTAGGCGTGGAAGGGAGAGTTATGATGTATTTCTTCCTTTGTCATCTGGATTTCGGTTATACGTATGTGCTAACAAATAGCTTCTGATTTTGAATGTAGTGGGTCGATAAGATTAAGGGTCGGGGTGCTTGGTCCACCTTTCTCTGGCTACTGTTTTCTTCGCGGGCCCACCAGCAGTATGTCAAGTTTCTGAGAGAGTAGGGATTTGAGTATTTCCTGCGGATCCCCTTGTACATCGTGAGGCACGGGATTGGGGGAGGCTTTGGTCAACAGTTTCATGCCGAGACATGCACCTTTCATTTGAGTTGTGGGGAGTACGCGATCCTCTCTCTTGATTGGACAGCCATCCTGGTATCAAATTTGGTGGCTTCTCGATTCTGACCTATGAGATAAGCTTTGAGATGTCTAGTGAGCTCTTAGGCATCTCTTTCCCAGTGACTACGGATATGAGGGGATATTTCGGGCCCACTACATTGCCATAGATTCGCACTGAGTGGCTACAGGGTAGCATTCCCTAGGGTGTGGCACCTACTGACATTCATCTTCGGTGGTTCTTCCTGTGCTTTCTCGGTAGTTGCTTCTTTAGCAACAACCAGTCGGTGTTGACCAGCTAGCTGCTATGGGCCATGAGAGCAATCTTTGATATTAGGAGCTATGACTAGGGGTCTGTCACTTAGGGCTTTTTCATCGCCTTCTTGAGGCGAGCTTACCAGCAGGATTTCAAGAGTTTGGAAGGATGCTAGCAGATTTTGATTGGGGGGGGGGGGCATATGAGTGCATCCTAGCCTTGCGACCACAGTACTTGGGTTTATCAGCGACATTGTTTCCTAGAGCATACGTTTGGATTCTTTGTGCGATAACTAATGTTGTTGTAGTACAGCTGGTCACTATCTCTGCAGCTTTAAACTGCGTCATTCGGGGTGAGATGATAGTTCACCTTTATGATGGTTTGTTGCTAAGGAGGCCAGAGCTCACTATTGCTATGGGCCAGTCAAGGATATGACGGTGGTTTTGGGCCCTGTCGAGCTGGGAGTTATTTTTGGCAGAGAGGACCTTCCATCAAGTCACACTGTTCTACGGAGTACCTAAAGATCCTCCGTCTCTCGGCTTGTCATTTAAGTCCATTGTCCTAGACGACCTTGCTTATGCGACGGGTTCTTTTGATGCCTACGTGGATACCAACAGAGATTATGCTACTTGGTTCGCTGAGTCCTCCACAGGGCTTATTATTGGAGATGTCCTTGTAAGTGGAGGTAGGGTGCTGGAGGCATTATCCATGCTCAGGTGGCCTCCGGGGCAAAACAGAGAGTGCGTGCGGAAGCTCTGTAGGCTAGGGTGACAGAGCTTGAGGCCACCCTTACCATTAAAAAGGCACACATGCAGGAGGAGACTGCTTAGGCATCAACTCAGGAGAGGAAGCTTTGGCAGAGAGATAGGGAGGTTTGAGATACCATGGTAAAGAGAGAGCAGAGTCAGTTTCAGAGTGAGCTAGCCATGCTTCATGGCTATACCATGATCTTGGCGGGAGAGTTACGAGTGGCTCGTAGTCCTGTTCTGGCTGCTTCTCAGATTCTAGGTTGAGGGCCCATCATTCCTTTATTTGAGCCCAGGTACATGCCAATTCCTCCAGGCCTACCAGGTGGTTGGGATTCTTTTGCTTAGGCTCTAGGGCCTTCCCAAGATCCAAGGTACGCTTGTGGCACTTCAGGCGGTGCGAGTCCTTCCACCGGCCCTTTTGCAGGTGACGATGATAGTGATGATAATGATGATGATACAGACCAGTTTATCAAGGGTGATGATTCTCCATAGGGTTAGCCAGTTATTGTAGCATGATGTAGCCCCTACGTGGGCATGTATTTTTCCATGTATCTTGTAAACATTGCCCCATGATGGGCCAGTTATGTATGTATATTATTCATTGCCTCTTGATAGGCTTGGACATGTATGTATTTTATTACCCCACAGTGGGCTTTGATGTATGACATTATCTCTTTGCTTCATGTTGTATGTATGGAACAATCCCTCTTGCTAGGTCTTACATGTATAATTTTGCAAAAATGCCTTTGAGAGGGCTACCAATGTATGTGTAGAACAATGCCTCTGATTAGGACTTATATGTATAGGTCTAGAAACTGCCTTTGAGAGGGCTGTTGATGTGTATGAAAGACAATGCCTCAAATCAGGACTTATATGCAAAACTCTAGATAAATTGCCTTTGAGAAGGCTACCACTGTATGTGTAAAAGACAATGCCTCTGATTAGGACTTACATGCATAACTCTAGATAAATTTGAGAGGGCAACTGATATGTGTAGGAGAGACAATGCCTCTTATTAGGACTTATATGTATAACTCTGGATAAATCACCTTTGAAAGGGCAGTTGATATGTGAAAAACAATGCCTCTGATTAGGACTTACATGTACAACTCTGAAAAAAATGCCTTTGAGAGGGTCGCTGATATGTGCAAGAAACAATGCCTTTGGGTAGGACTTACATGTATGATTCTGGAAATTGCCTTTGAGAAGGCTGCTGATGTATGCAAGAAACAATGCCTCTAGGTAAGACTTACATGTACCATTCTGGGCGTCGCCTTTAAAAGGGTTGCTAATGTATGCAAGAAACAATGCCTCTAGGTAGGACTTACATGTACAATTCTGGATGTCGCCTCTAAAAGGGCTGCTGATGTATGCAAGAAACAATGCCTCTGGGTAGGACTTACATGTACAATTCTGGATGTCATCTTTAAAAGGGCTGCTGATGTGTGTAAGAAACAATGCCTCTGGGTAGGACTTACATGTATATCTCTAGAATATAGCCTTTGAAAGGGCCATTAATGTATGCATGCACTATCGTATTTTCATCATGGATGGTGGTTTTGAGCCATCTTCTATCACACTCATTTGTATAGCACCACAGTTTCACGGGTTTGTCAGTAGCTTTCGAACAATGATTGTCCCGCTAGAAGGACAGAAAGTGGAGAGATTGCGTGAAATAAACTACCACAATTTAGGGTTTCATGTGATTCTCAACATGAGAGACATATCCTCAGTAGGACGAACCTATTCTTGTACATTGGACAAAGGGGAAGAGAACCGTGCAAAATAAATTGCCCCAGTTTAGGGTTTTGTGAGGTTCCAAGCTTGTAGACTGAGTGAAAGTGGCCTCAACTTTGTAGACCATACCAAAATGCTGATAACGAATGTGGACAAGATCTCCTTAAACATGACATGAAGCAGTATGCACTGGTAGCTCCTATTATTACTCGAGTGGGCTAAAAATCCAAGGATGAGCTTTTTGAGGCAATATCATGAGAAACGACTCCCTTTGTCCTCCAAATAAGCTAAAGAAGTTGTTGGATGGCTAAGGATGGGCTGCCACATTTTTCTGTTGCAAATTTTGATTACTGAGGCTGAACCGACCCCTAAACTGGGTGAATACAGTTTTAAGAATAAGGTTCAAGACATCTGGAGGTGTTGAATGAGATGCATAAATATAAACTACCCCAGTGTAGGATTTCTACGGGCTTGGATGCGCAAGAAAGAGTGTTTGGCAATCCAATTCACTGCCGAACCGACCGCGCATCATGGTGAGTTTTAAAATGAAGGAATCTTCGCTCCAAGGTGATAAAAAACATGCCAAATAGGGGGCGGGAGGTGTTAGAATGTGTGTAGGTTTGTGCTTGGGGAGTTGAAAAGCCCTGGCACGTGTCCCGAGGTCCAGCAGCCCTTCAAGGGTCACTGCCTCAGGAGACGTGCATAAAAGCTAGGTTCTAGCCTAGTTGTAGCTTATTCAGTCTTGCGATTTTTCTAGGCTTTCTTCTTCCTTTTCTTCACTCAAAACGCTTAGAAAACACCTTTTTTCATCATTTTTTGCATAGATCTTCATCGAATCGTCAGATTTTAGCAAGATCCATTCATGGATGTTTTTGTTGCTCACTCCTATAACACCTTGGTTGAGCTTGAAAGGGAGGACTACCATGAGAGGAAGCTTAAGAGGTGGTAGGGCTCTTTTTCTTATGGTGACCAGACACTCATCCGGTAGCTTCTCAAAGATGCCACTACTCTTCTTCACACCACACTAGATTGGTATTTGTTGGAGGTCATCATCTCTTGTTGAGACCCTACTTTGAGATGCGTCACCATTGGAGATGTTGACTTGGTGCCTACCTTGGAGGAGTATGATCATTTCCTTTCTCTTTCTACTTCTCTGGGCACTATTTTCATTCCACCGGTATGGACATGCTATTGCAAGAGGCTCATTGATTTCATGGGCTTCAAGAGGCTTGTTGTGGAGGCCCTGACTTGGTATGGCAACGGGATAGGAGGGAGCATGTCCTTTGAGTTCTTGCATGATCGGTTTCATTTATCGAAGTGCCCTGTTGGCTACCGAAATGATTTTGTGGATTTGTAGGAGCGGTGGGTATCTTATCGGCATCATGCCTTCCTGGTGGCCTTTTATGGTGCAGTGCTATTCCCTTCACCATCAAGAGCTGTTAGTTTTGCCGCCGTTCTCCCTCTAATGAGTGCCCTACCTCATGATACCTTTTTCATTCCTACATTACATTTTGAGACCATTAGATCCTTGTCCTCATGTCGGGAGGCTAGTAGGGGTAGGCTAGGCTGCTGCGTTGCTACTTGAGTGTCATTGCTAGGGATCAGCCAATGGGCTTTGTGAGTAGGAATAGAGTCTGGGCTACTGTATCTCTCAATCTTCCTTTTTTTGGGGATACTAATGGTTGGCTGAGATACTTGTGCAGCCTGAGGCCCACTGAGTGGACATGGAGAGTCAAGTGGGGTATCACTAAATGGTAGGGGCAGATCCATTGTGTCGGTTTACTCAGCATTCCCTTGGTAGGCCTCTGTGGTTTACTGGGTATTTCTTGGTCATAGCCATGCGGCAGTTTGGGGGTATCTGACATATCCCCCATCTTAGCAATCTTTCTACTGTTACCTACGAGTACGGGCTCGTGGATGTCGATGTAGCAGTGATAGGGCATGCCTCTGAGTTCTAGGAGGTGTGCAAGTCAAGCATTGAATTCCCCCTCTGTTTTAAGGATGACTAGGAGTGGTTTTCTCCTGACTTTAGAATGTGGCGAGACACGAGGGACCCTGTCTTTGTGCTTGACTTATCATCACTAGTTTCAGCTGATTTACCACTTTCGGCTGATATTCTGAGAGTTTATACCCTAGAGTTGGAGATCAGGGTTGAGAGGGCCCTTGCAGATCTGAGGGAGTGCCTAAAGGAGGTTGTTAGGGGCAAAGACTGCTACAGGGAGATAGCTGATACACTCATGGAGGACATTAAGGAGATGAGCAGTGCGCAGGAGAGTGAGCTCGCTGCTCTTAGGGCAGAGCTCGATCGGAGGGGGCTAGCCCTATAGGCATTAAGGCAGAGTGCATCTAGTTGAGATCTCGGGTTGCGAGTTTGGAGGATGAGCTTGCAGCTCTTACTTGGAGGTTTGCCGCTATGGAGCACACTTAGGATAAGGAGAGAGCCGCATTGGAGGCTGGCAGGGCCGAGGCTAGCAGTAGGGCCGATGGCTTAGCACTAGAGCTAGTGTAGGCGAGATCCTATATTTACTCCACTTTGAGCATAGAATATAGGCGAGAGGGCGATGAGCTTAGTGAGCCACGGCTAGCTTTCCATTGCCTTTAGACTGAGCTAGCCAAGAGTAAGGAGGCCTTGAGAGTTGCTACTACAGAGGTGGGCACCTTGCAAGCTTTGCTAGAGACTGAAAGACAGGGCTCTACTTCTGATTCCATGATGGAGAGGGAGCTGGTCCGACTTCGGCATTCCCATGACAAACTTAGAGAGATTGCCAGAGACCTAGGCTTTAATGTAGTTGGATTTCTTTGCACTCATGCTCAAGATGACCCGATTCTCCGCACTGGTTTTGGTAAGGTGTGCCAGGCCATGTCTGATCGCTTGGATCATGTTTGACTGGCTAGCATTCTTTTCTGTTTACTTTGTTTCTGCACATGAGCTATGTAGTTAGTATCCCACTATGTATGGAAAAGTCCTTTGTAAATTGCTAGGTAATTGCATAATGCCTTCCGCTTTTCGTTTGAGTTCTTAAAGCATAGTCTAGTCTGTTAGGCATGCTTAGAAACTGAGAGATAGTGGAGAGAGATATTTATGATGATATTCAGGATATATTTATGCGATGAGATTTCATATTTTGATAGTAGAATGTATGAAAGAAACAAAATGGCACAATATAGGCATGATATACAAATAAGTAATAAATGTAAAATCCATGCATATCAATATCTTATTTTTCTGAGGATACATCTTGTTCTAGAGGGATCTCTTCCTTTTCCCATTGAGGTACATTTCCCATTGGCGCCAGGACATCTTGAGTGGACCACCGGGTCATGGCACTATTGTAGATAGAGAGCGAGCTCAGAGGTGTTTTCATATCTTGACTTGGATGCTGGATACCTTTAATTTTCTAACCTTGAGTAGATATTCAAACAAGCCAAGCTGAATAATTTTTCTTTTAGGATGTGACTGAACCAAGATAGTTGCCTACATACCTCCACAAGGAAGGATCAGGTCATCACGTAGTTCAATTGACCTTGACCTTTTGATCGCCTTAATTTTTACCTAGACTGCCCTTTCGAGTTTTCAATCTAGCAGGCTCTCTAACACTCTTTCTTTTACTCTCCTTCTGCGTAGACCGTCCTTTTGGGTTTTCAATTTACCCTTTGCATTTTCTCACGCTCTTTTTCTTTTGGTTCTCCTTTTTTGTAGACCGTCCTTTCGGGTTTTCGATATACCTTTTTACATATATATATTTTTTGTTTTTGTTGTTGTTTTTTTTAAAACAAAAATGTAGAAATGAGGCACACTGATAGGCTCCTTCATGTAAAGTACCATATAACGGCATCAGAATTGGTGGGCATATTGAAGTCATGCCCGTCCATGTCGGCTAGAATCAAAGTTCCTCCAGAAAAGGCCTTCTTTACCACATATGGGCCCTCGTAAGTTGGGGCAAACTTTCCTTTATGATTAGGCATGGCCTGGTTGTGCTTTTTCAAGACTAGATCGTCTTCTTTAAAGACTCTGGGTCTAACTTTCTTGTTGAATGCTCGCTCGACGCAGCGTTGGTACAACTGTCCATGGCACATTGTGGTTATGTGCTTTTCATATATCATGTTCAGTTGTTCATATCGAGAACAGGCCCATTCAGCTTCTAACAACTCTATTTGAGATAAAATCCTGAGATATGGGATTTCTACCTCTGCGGGGAGGACGGCCTCCATGCCATATACCAATGAATATGGGGTTGCACTTGTGGAAATACGAACAGAAGTACGATATGCGTACAGAGCGGCAAGTACTTATGCCAATCCTTGTATGTATCTGTCATCTTCACCAAGATTTTCTTTATGTTCTTTTTAGCAGCTTCCACTACACCATTCATCTGAAGGCGATAAGGAACTAAATTTCTGTGCTCGATCTTGAACTATTGGCAAAGTTACTGGATCATTTTCCCATTTAGGTTTGTCCCATTATTTGTAATGAGCTCTCTTGGCACATCATAGCTGCAAATAATGTTGTGTTTCAGGAACCAGGCTACCACTGTCTGAGTGACGCTCTTGTATGAAGTGGCTTCCACCTACTTTGTGAAATAATCAATGGCCACTAAGATGTACTCATGACCATTTAAAGCTTTCTGAATCATGGGTCTGGTGACATCCATACCCCAGGCTAAGAAGGGCCATGGTGTCGCCAAATAATGCAAAGGTTGAGGAGGAGCATTCTTCTTGTCTTGATAGGCTTGGCAACGGCGACATGTCCTCACATGTTTAATGCAATCACTTTCCATGCTGAGCTAGTAATAACTGGCTCTCATCATCTTACGGGCCAATAGGGGTCCACTGGCATGAGCCCCAAGTAAGCCTTCATGCATCTCTTCCATCATGTGATTAGCTTCAGAGGCATCTACGCATTGGAGCAAGGTAAAATCTTAGTTCCTTTTGTACAAGACTTTTCCACTCAAGAAAAATTGGCAGGCCATGTGCTGAATAAACTTCTTTTCACTGTCTGTTACACCGGGCGGGTATTCACTATTCTTGATATAAGCCTCGATATCATGGTACCATGGCTTTCTGTCGGCTTCAACTTTGACACTCAATGTTCATGCAATAGGATGGGACGCCACAGACTTCGATGTGCAATTGCCGCATATTGTCTCCTTCTAATAACTTAATTGTGCTAGCCAGGGTGGCCAGGGCATCTGCAAACTGGTTGTGTGCTCGAGGCAAATAGGAAAATGTGATGTTTTGGAATTTTGGAATCAAGCGATTGACGCACTTCTGATATGAAATCAACTTGGTGTCTCAGGCTTGCCATTTTCCTTCAATTTGGGAGATGATTAATAAGGAATCTCGAAAGACACTCAAGTCATTGGTGCCGAACTCTAGGGCCATTTGTAGGCTGACTATACACACCTCATATTCTATGACGTTGTTGGTGCAATCAAAATTCAGCTTCATTGAAACGAGGATTTGCTAGCCCCTCGGGGAAACTAAGACTACTCCCACTCCATTTTTGGTAGAATTGACGGTGGCTCCATCAAAATAAAGCTTCCAACGCCACGGTTCCACACTGGCTTGTTTTGGCTCCTAGTGCCATGACATCCTCATCAAGGAAGAGGGATTCTGAAAGTTCTGGATCGTTTAGCGGCTGGTCTACTAGGTAATTGGCTATGGCTTGGCCCTTGATGGCCTTTCTTGTCACAAACACAATGTTGAACTTGGAGAGTAACATTTGCCAATGAGAGATCTTCCCCATAAGGGCTGGCTTTTCAAAGATGTACTTAATGGGATTCATGCAGGAAATGAGTCGCGTTGTGTAGTAGAACATATATTGTCGTAACTTGCGTGATGCCCACGTTAGGGTGTAACATGTCTTTTCAATGGTGATGTAGTTGATTTCATAACTAGTGAACTTCTTGCTTAAGTAGTAAATCACCATTTCTTTCTAATCAGGCTTGGTTAACTGGCTTAACATGTAACCCATGGAGGTTTCTTGTACCACTAGGTAAAGGATCAATGGATATCTTGGCGTCGAGGGAACCAACAGAAGGGTTCAATAGATACTGCTTTATCTTGTCAAATGTCGTTTGGCACTCATCTGTCCATTCTATCTTGGTGTCTTTCTTCAAGAGCTTGAACAACGGATCATATATGGTGGTCAACTGTGCTATGAAGCGAGCTATGAAATTGACATTGCCTAAGAAGCTATGAATCTATTTCTCAGTTTGCGGTGTCGACATATCTCGGATGGCTTGGACTTTGGCTGGGTCCACTTCACTTCCTCTTTGGTTAACTATAGAGCCAAGCAGTTTCCCTAAACTAGCTTTGAAGACACACTTGTTAGGGTTTAGTTTCAATCTGTACTTGATAAGGCACTGGAACAGCTTTCTCAAATCTACCAAATGATCCTTGGCAATACGGGATTTGGTAATCATGTCATCTATATAGACTTCAATCTCTTTGTGCATCATCTTATGGAACAAGGTTACCATAGCTCATTGATAAGTAGCACCTGCATTTTTTAAGTCGAATGGCATGACATCGTATGCATAGGTTCCCCAATGAGTGGTGAATGCTGTCTTAGCTTTGTCTTCCTCGGCCATCTTAATCTGATTGTAGCCTAAGAACCCATCCATAAAGGAGAAGAACACGTTAGTCGCAGTATTATCGATCAGGGATCGATGTGTGGCAACGAAAAATTATCCTTGGGGTAAGCCTGATTTAAATCCCTGTAATCAACCCACATGCACATTTTCCCATCTTTCTTAGCAACGAGAACAATGTTGGTGACCAAATCTGAGTAGGCTATCGTGGTAAGGAAATCGACTTTCAACTGTTTTTCTACTTCTTCTTTGATCTTCAAAATAATTTCAAATTTCATCCTTTGAAGGGCTTGCCGCACTGGAGGGCACTCAGGTTTTACTAGAATTTTGTGCATGACAATCTCAGTATCTAACCTTGGCATATCTTGGTAAGACCAAGTGAAGATTTCTCTGAATTCCTTGAGTAGCGTGCTATGAGCTCATGTTTCAAGTCCTTAGGAAAGTTTACCCCAATCTTGACGAGTTTTACATTCTTGCCTTCGTTAGCAAGGTTAACCATTTCTGTCTCTTCTATGTTAGGCTTGGACCCTTCGCTCTCTCTGTTTAGAGCTTCCAAAATATCATGAGGCAGACTTGGAATTTCCTTTGACCCTTTAATATCATGTTTCAACTCTATTATTGTCTCATTCATATCATCATTATCCTCGCTATAGCAGCAGGACGATGTACCCGCTTAGGAATTAGAATAGATCCTATAGAACGAAACATATACAAGGAAACATAAGACAATTTGCATATACATATTCATAGGAAAGCGAGTAAAGAGATAAATGCAAGGATTTCCTGAATAATATGCTGGATAATTTCATTAGTGGATTATAGATAGGGGGAATAACAAAGTTCATGCCTGATAATGATAAAAGGGAAATACAGATTTTTTGGAAAATAAACTAGGAAAAATCGAATCATCCCCTGGGGATATGATGGCATTCACTAAGAATTCTTCTGGACAAAGTCGGATGAAACAAGCCAGATCTGATTCTTCCTCACATGATCCCCGCACTACTTCTGATTTGATGACCTCAGCTAGAGCCAGAAAAGTGACCTTGATGTGGGGAATAGACATCCCTTGGCCAATGCACTTCCTTTTCTTTCCTCTGGAAGCTTGGAAAAGTTTTTTGTCGGAGGGGTCATAGCCTAGACCGAATCCTCCTTTGTTGTCTAGGAGTTCAATCAAAGAAGCCTTCCCATGTCCTACAGCATCGAGGCCTTCACTTAACTGATAGCCAAATTTGAGCATCTTCTTGGCAGCCATTAAAGTAGTAAAGGGCCATGCTGACTTGAATTCTGAAGCTCTAGAAAACATGGAGACTAGCTTGAAACTCTGAAAAGTTGCCTCTAGAAAGGCATTGGCACCAATGTAGGGGACATAAGTCTCCTTGAAGAAATTCAGGGGTTCCTCATCCATAATAGTGATTATCAGATCCTCAGATGGGAACTTGAGTCTCCGATGAAGGGTAGAAGCAACTGCACTTGCCACATGTAGCCAAGGCCTCCCAAGGAGCATTATATGGGGAATCCACCTTGATGTCTTAGAAGTTGACCATGAAAAACACGGGGCCTATTCCAATTGCTAACTCGATCTCGCTTTGCACCTCCCAGAGAGTGCCATCAAAAGCTCTAATAATCATTGTGGTAGGGCGGATAAGAGAGGTATCCACATTCAAGCACTCTAAAGTGGACATCGGGCAAACATTCAGGGTTGACCCATTGTCAATCAGTACTCTGGCGACGATCATATCTTCACACTTTACTATAATATGCATGGGCAAAGTATGCTCTCTACCTTTTAGTGGTAGTTCATCATCCGTAAAGGAAATCTAGTTGGTGGTTGTTAGGGTTTGTGCCCTAAAATCCAATTTATTGACATGTCATGAATAATTAAGTTGCTTAATTATATGAGACTATTTATGAACTAGTGGGACATTATCTTAGTCCATGAGATGCATAGTATATGATTTATGTGAAAAGTCACAGAAAGATATAAATCACAAGTTCTTTGTAAACTCAGAATTTTAGTTCGTAGTCGGTGATGAAATTGGGCATTTCATCTGCGAAGACTATAACATATCAACTAAGATGATTTGTCTTGATCATGGAAGTGGAGACTTCTAGTTGGTATGTTGATATGTTTTAAGAGTTAAGACATATTGAATTGGACCGCTGTGAGATTTATTATTCTCCTAAAGACTGTCAAATGAATAATAAATCTCACGACTTACTTTTGCATGAACTCTTAATCTTAAGAGAATAATGGACCTGATCATAAGGTATAGGTTGCTTTGATATATCAGGAGTGAGATTTAAAGTAACGGTCAAAACCTCAGTATATTGGGCAGCCACATTTAGTGTTGATGGAACATATATTCTCAAGATGGAATTCATAGTCTCTTAACAGAGATATAAAATATTCCCTTGAGATAAGTTTAATGGGTTTGGTTATTCAGAGTGTTGGGCCCAACCACTTTAGTAAAGAGTTACTAAAGTGTATATATTTGTGAAATTGGATTTCATAAATATATATTGAATAACATAAAGGATTAAACTGGGTACTCAAGGATTAAGATGTAGTAATCTACAAAGTGGCAGTCAACATTTCATGACTTTGTATTACTACAAATATTTTAATGAAGGGGTTGCATGTACAATAAAGTCTTGGGAAATAATTTATTGATAAGGCCTAAAGTGCAACTATATTTATATAGTGGTATTAAATATAGTTAATGGTAACTTTGGACTTGTCAAGAGTTGACAGAAAAGCCCAAGGCCCATTGGAGCTAGTGTCTTATTGGTCCCTTTTGGTCCCACTCCAAGTCACAAACTTAAGCCCAATTGGAAATGCCCAAAAGGCCAGCCCAATTAGATAATTGGTTAGATACAAAAAGGGAAAAACGTTCAGAATATTGGTAGTGAGAAACATCATTGTGAAGTGGTGTGTATGTGAGTTTTTGTCACTCTCTAATCACCCTTTTGTTACCGATTGAGAGACCACACATCTTGGGTATCAAGTGGAATTGGAGTGAAGATTAAAAGTCTTCCTGAGAACGTTTGATCTTCGATTTTGAAATTCACCGCTTCAAGGTACGATCTCTTGTTCTTGAATTTTGAAATTTACTTAGTACGTGTTATCAATATCGAATGAAGTAGATCCGTTTAAAACTTATTTTCCGCTGCATTTATCTTTATTTCCAACAAATGGTATCAGAGCGGTTTTCAATTTCGTATTGTTTAACATGTTTTGTGAGTTTTAGAATTAGAGATGATAGTTTCATGTTGTTAGAAGATTATGTTTCTTAATTTTCTTCATGTTATTGAAACTATGATTTGATGAAAACTGAAATTGATGTTATGATGTTGTTTAAATTTGAATTTAAGTATGTTAAATTGAATCTTAAGGCATTAGCATCAATGAATTTCAGTTTTGACATCAATCTCTGATTGTAATGTTCATATGTTGAATGTTTGTTCATGAAAAACGAAGAAAATTGCCTTAGGAAAAATTCTGGAAATTTGAAATTCGCGATTTTCGATCGATCAAAAATCACTTTCGATTGATCAAATGAGACAATGATCAGACTTTTTAGATCAATTGATTTTCGATTGCTAGTCGATCGATCGAATTTGTTTTTCGATCGATCGAGAGGCAATCGAGTATCAATCGAAAGAGTCAGATGATCAAGTTCGAATTTCTTAATTTTTTCGATCGATCGAGAGGCACTTTCGATCGATCGAAAGAAAGAAAATTAGAAATTTTTTCTAAGTGTTTTCATTTTTTTTTTTTTTTAAGAGCAAGGTTATGTGTGATTAGATTACACATAGTTCTAACTAAAAGACCTAATGAGATCAAAGGTATTAGTTAAATAGAACTCTTAGTCCTAAATAGTTTAGGACTTGTCTTTTAAGAAACATTCTAATGAGATTAGAATTGTTGTATGATTAAAAGTCTTTAACTTAATTTATTTTAATTAGAAGTTTTAATGAGATTAAAGCTTAATTAAAAAGTTATATAGTTTCTAATGATATTAGAATACTTTATTTAATAAGTTAATAATAGAGTTCTATATAACTAATTTTTGAATCATTAGTGTTTAAGGAATCCTAAATAGTTTAGGACTTCCATTTTAGTTAGTGATTCTAATAAGATTAGAGTCTTTATCAAGTGCAAGGTTATTAGTTGTGATGGGATCACAGTTATTTAAGAAAAACCCAAATAACGAGTGGGAGTACTGAAATAGCCCTTTTGTTAAGTTTATTGTAATGTGAATAGATACCTTGTTTAGACTTCGAGTCTTGCATTCCATGCGGAGGGTATTTACTTCACGGATTACAAGGTTAAACTTCTTTGTGATTGCGTGAATGTTCGTTACGCTATTGTGATGTGACTTAGTAATATCACATTGAATTTAAACAATTAAACACACTTGATGTGTAGGGTTAAAATTGTGATTAGATCACAATGATTTCAAGACAATCCACTTGTTTTTAAAATTTCTAGTGGGAGAGAGATACAAGGGTTGGATCTCACGGCCTCCATTGTTGGTTCATAATGGTGTGGGGTAAACATCTCGTCTTGGCCTCGAGCCTTGCGTTCCATGCGGAGGATGTTTATTTCATGGTACTACAAGATTGAATTTCCTGGTTTATAGTGGTTTAATCAAACACCTTGTCTTAGCCTCGAGCTTTGCATTCCATGCGGAGGGTGTTTTTATCATGGTACTACAAAATAAGACTGTTAAAGGGATGAAATGTGGCTACATATGATTCTAGACAATGGTGTACACTAGACTAAAAGTTTGATAGCATCCTCTATGCTAAGTTCTTGCTATTATTACTTAGAGGCCAAAGGAAGAGTGGCAAATTATTTTTGTTTGGTAAGAGTTACCATGATAGCATTAATAAAGAGAATAATTCTCGCCTGATCATAGTGATTGGTATTCACTCTATGCTGAGGAATATTAATTGCAGGATTAGGTTGTCGTTGCACCTAGTATAGTATGTTTTCGGGTTCCATATTATATGGTTATGGATGCAAAATGATAATGTCCTGGTATTTAAGTTCATGGTCTCAAAATAAAGTTGTCATAAATTTTGTCCTCTAGCTACTATTTTAGTTGAATCACATTAACTAAGAAATAATTTTGGACATGGTGCTTAAAGGAGCTGAAGTAAATATTCATGTTTTGATTCAGCATTCTCATAATTTCCTATACATGATGTATTTATGGAAGATAGCTTATGATATGATCATAGTCTCCATTGAAATGCTAATATGTTATATTGGCTTCTATCTCAATTGTCCTACTGCATGAGATGCAAGAGTTAGTACTAAACTTAGACTTTATATTAAGTCTAAATGAGATGTTTGGTATGAATCACATTGAGTGCTAAGAAAAGCTTAAGAAGTTCCAATTCTATATCATTTTATGAAAATATTTTTTTTTTTATTTTTTTTTTAAATGAATTGAAATTCTTGGATGTTGAGATTAAATGTTAATCTAATGTGGATATGATCCACAAGTCCTTGTTAGATTCATTTGATCAATTTAGATTGTTTTGAAAATAAATTCTTTTTATATTGTCTGAATTGATGAGTGAGTCCTACCTAACGGAAGACATCCTAAAAGCTAAGGCTAGGATCAATATGATTTAATTCAAATTCTTAACCTAAACCGAAAGGTAAGGGTGATAAGAAGAAGAATTATAATACCAAAAAGTTTGGCAAGCAAGTTGCCCTAGTAGTTGCCAAAAGGAAATTAGACTTAAAAAGTATGACCAAAAGAAAGTGTTTCTGGTTTGGGTAAACTAAGTTTTGTCCATGATTGTTTCCTAGATGGAAATTTACATGTTTTATTTTTTTTTAAAGAGAAAGTTTTCATCCTTTGGTGTTGTATGTTTTGGCAATTAAGTCTAGATCTTACTAATCTAAATTGTATTCAAGATTGGTGAAAGATGGGTTTTTTAAAACCATTATTTTGTAATATTCCCAATCTATGAATTCTATTTAGAGGATAATATGATCTAGGACTCCTTTATTGTAAAGGTATATAGTATTAATGACTTCTTTAAGTCAGTGCATACTATAAAGGAGGAATAAGACTCTTTTAGAAATAGTAAAATACATGATAAGTATTTCCATTTGCTTATTTCTTTTGGAGATATACTCTAATAATTACTATACATTTTCTAAAATTGATTTCAAAAGTTTGTTCCTATGACATTTGTCAAATTGTGGATTGGGTGAGAACCTAGTATGTGATACTTCCACTTTTAGAGATGTCTGGCACTTGTGCTAGAAAGGAAGTCTGACAAATTGAAATCAAAAGGTAGAAAAATGTGTGATTATAATAAGTATCCAAAAGGATTTGTAGAAGATTGTTTTGGTAGTCATAAAGATGACAAGATGTTTGTAAAGTGCAAATACAAAGTTCTTATAAGATGTTTGTAATGTACAAATACAAAGTTCTTGATGATGACTATGTGAATAATCTTAAAGAATCGTTCTAGAAGAGAAGTCAGAATTTTTTCTAAGACAACTATAAAATACATTTAGAGATGAGGTGGTTGTATTAGATACATCACAAGACATAATTCTAGATATATAGCTAATACACGGGTACAATATTGTAGTGGGAGGATTACCGAATAAATTCATACTTTTGGGATAAACTTTTGAAGTCATTCCATAAGGATATGAATTTGATCCTCGGTCCTACGTAAAGGCAATAGATGATATGAATATGAATTATTGGATCAAGGTTATGTGAATAGAATTAGATTCTATTTAAAGTCTAGAACTTGTAGAGGCGCCTATTGGCATTGAGCCTATTGTTCTCAAATAGGTCTACAAGAAATTGAGATTGATAGAATTGAAGGTGCAAACCTTCAAAGTCAAGACTAGTGGCGAAAAGATTTATTCAGAAAGAAATGGTTCAATTATGAAAAGATTTTTTCACCTATAGTCAAGTTTGACTCTATCTAGATTCTTTTAATATTTTATTTGGATGAAATATGGCAATGGATATCAAGAAAACTTCTTTTAGTAGCAATCTTGAGGAAGACATCTATATGATGTTCCTAGACTTGTACATAGCAAAGAACCAATATTGTTTAGTATGCAAGTTGCTTAAATTCCATTTATGGACTAAAGTAAGCATATGAATCATAAAATATCATCTTTGATCAAGAAATCAAATTGTTTGATTTTGATCAAGTATTAAAAGACCTTATGCGTGTAAAGCTATATAGAATAATAAATCTCATAATGTATATTGATGACATTCTAATCATTAAGGATGATGGAGAGTTATTGTCATCAATATAGTTTTGGTTGTCTAGTCTAGTTTGATATAAAGTACTTAGGAAAGACCAGTCACATCCTAAGATTTAAACTTTATTATAATTCAGAAATTAGGATGTTGGGTCTATCTTAAACTGCTTAAATAGATTAGATTCTAGCCAAGTATAGCATGTAATACTTCAAGAAAGGATTCTTTCCTTTTAAGTTTGAAGTTCCTTTATAAAAGGACTATGGTCCTAAGACATATAAAAGGAAGAGCATATAAGACGGTTCCTTACATCAAATCGATAGGAAGTCTTTATGCTATGCTATATACTAAGCTAAATATCTATTTTGCGGTGGGCATAGTAAGTAAACATCAAGTGAATCAAAGATCACTTAATTTAGTGGGAGTAAAGCATATACTTAAATATCTTAGGAGAATGAGGGATTATATGCTTGTCCACAAAAGTGAGGTTTTGATAGATACTGGATGTACAAATACTGACTTGTAGTTTGATTGTGATTCATGAAGTTGGACTTCAAGATATGTATTCATCCTAGGTGGTGAAGATACACATCAAGCGTAGGTATCATCTCATTAGAGAAGATATGATTACGTGATAAGTAGTAGTAGAAAAGATAATTTATGCAATAAATCTGGCTGAAACTTATTTCCAAGCCTTGCCTTAGAGTGACTGTGAATTACTCTATAGGAAGATAAGTGTCGGATATGTAGTAAATTGTCTTTGAGGGCAAGTGGGAGATTGTTAGGGTTTGTGCCCTAAAATCCAATTTATTGACATGTCATGAATAATTAAGTTGCTTAATTATATTAGACTATTTATGAACTAGTGGGACATTATCTTAGTCCATGAGATGCATAGTATGTGATTTATATGAAAAGTCACAGAAAGATATAAATCATAAGTTCTTTGTAAACTCAGAATTTTAGTTTGTAGTCGGTGATGAAATTGGGCATTTCATCTGCGAAGACTATAACATATCAACTAAGATGATTTGTCTTGATCATGGAAGTGGAGACTTCTAGTTGGTATGTTGATATGTTTTAAGAGTTAAGACATATTGAACTGGACCGCTGTGAGATTTATTATTCTTCTAAAGACTGTCAAATGAATAATAAATCTAACGACTTACTTTTGCATGAACTTTTAATTCTGAGAGAATAATGGACCTGATCATAAGGTGTAGGTTACTTTGATATATCAGGAGTGAGATTTAAAGTAACGGTCAAAACCTTAGTATATTGGGCAGCCACATTTAGTGTTGATGGAACATATATTCTCAAGATGGAATTCATAGTCTTTTAACGGAAATATAAAATATTCCCTTGAGATAAGTTTAATGGGTTTGGTTATTCAGAGTGTTGGACCCAACCACTTTAGTAAAGAGTTACTAAAGTATATATATTTGTGAAATTGGATTTCATAAATATGTATTGAATAATATAAAGGATTAAACTGGGTACTCAAGGATTAAGATGTAGTAATCTACAAAGTAGCAGTCAACATTTCATGACTTTGTATTACTACGAATATTTTAATGAAGGGGTTGCATGTATAATAAAGTCTTCGGAAATAATTTATTGATAAGGCCTAGAGTACAACTATATTTATATAGTGGTATTAAATATAGTTAATGGTAACTTTGGACTTGTCAAGAGTTGACAGAAAAGCTCAAGGCTCATTGGAGCTAGTGTCTTATTAGTCCCTTTTGGTCCCACTCCAAGCCACAAACTTAAGCCCAATTGGAAAGGCCCAAAAGGCCAGCCCAATTAGATAATTGGTTAGATACAAAAAGGGAAAAACGTTCAGAATATTGGTAGTGAGAAACATCATTGTGAAGTGGTGTGTATGTGAGTTTTTGTCACTCTCTAGTCACCCTTTTGTTACCGATTGAGAGACCACACATCTTGGGTATCAAGTGGAATTGGAGTGAAGATTAAAAGTCTTCCCGAGAACGTTTGATCTTCGATTTTGAAATTCACCGCTTCAAGGTACGATCTCTTGTTCTCGAATTCTGAAATTTACTTAGTACATGTTATCAATATCGAATGAAGTAGATCCGTTTAAAACTTATTTTTCGCTGCATTTATCTTTATTTCCAACAATGGCCAACACTGTAGAGACCACACCTTTAAAGGCGGATTTCCTAGCACTTGTAGGAACACATGTTTCTTTTAAGACTTTTAAGAGAGCCTTGCAATGGACATCAGAGCTGGCGACTTGTTTAGCTACTGAACTCTGAGTTTTTAATAACATTCAAGACCTTCTTGGCTTCTTCGGTTGTGACCTTATTCCTAACGGGTTCGGTGGTGCCCTTGCCAATCTTTGTCCTTCTCTTTTCTAACTCCTCAGGAGTATAGCAGCGGCCACTCCTAGTGAGCCCAGATAGACCTGAAGAGATATTGGAACAAACATCCTCTTTTTCGGTTCGAGTGGAGATCAAGGACACATCATATGATAACACCTTTCTGAGTTTGCAAATTGGGCACTACAGAGAACGTCTTCGGATTAATGACCCCCAGACTTGGCAGAATGGCTTCCAGGGCCTTTGAGTTGGATACCCCAAAGATTCCTGAGGCAGGCTTGGGCAAAATAAGAGGGTTAAACCCTTGGATAGAGGGAACAATGACGGTTCCCTCCTGAATCAGTGACAAGGTTAGCCTTGTGACCACAGGCAATGCAAGAACTAGATGAGCGAATCCTTCAATGGTAGGCGGGGCTTGCCCTTTCCCTGAATCTGATGACCCCGGATCCGCAGGTGTTTCCACAATCTCCTCAATAACTACTGAAAAGGTAGGTGCTGAAGCAACTTGGCCAAGGCGTTTTAGTAAATATTTGTCCCATTCCTTCCTTGATCCAACTGACATAACATTATAGCTGGCTCTTGACTGAGTAATTGGAGGACACAGGCTAGTGGCCATACAATCACCTCTTCGCATAATTTCCCTTTCAATCTAGAAGATACTGCATTCAGCTAAACTCTGCACTTGTGCTCGGAGCACTTTACAATCGAACAGGGCATAACTGTCTTCAATATCATAGAATGAGCAGATTCCTCAATCAAATCCTAGGGTTCCCATACCTTTAAGATCAAGGTGGCTTTCTTTGGACCAAGGCTTGAAGCATAGCCTTCCATGGGAATGACGGTGAGGAGAAATCTGAAACCCTTTCTTCCACTATGATGATGGCATTCAAATTTCCTTCTTGATGGAAAGGCAAAGGATTGGTGATGACATTTGGAGCGGCTGCATTATCGAACTATATCAATTTGTTGTCTATAAGATCTTGGACACGATCCCTTAAATGGTAACATTCTTTTAGGGTATCCCCCTCGGCCTTGAAATGGTGTTTGTACTTCTTGGATGGATCAATACTGGGCGATGAAAGGCCTTCTCTAGGCCTTTGAAACATTGGTGTCACCAGCTTCCTTTCCAATAGGTACGCATAGAGATTTGCCATGGGCATGGATAGCAGAGTGTACTTCTAGTTTTCCCTCTTAAAGGGACAAGGTGGGTTTGGCCTCCCTCTCTAATTAAAGGCTTGGTTAGGTGCTTAAGTAGATTGACCCTGTTGTAGATAAGGTCTAGTAGTTGGGGTAGCATAGGCAGGAGCAACACCTCTAGGCCTTTCTAATGCATTATCGATCATATGCACATCAGCTTCCTTAGTCTTGCGGCTGGTCATTCTCTTGACTTGTTGTTCAACCATGGAACTCAAAGACTTGGCATCCATGATCTTCTTGCTCCTAATACCCTCGTCAATGCGCTCCCCAATGGGGATGAGGCTAGCGAAATGAGTGACTTGGGTGCTGATCATCTTCTCATAGTAAGGACGCTTGACGTTGTCGATGAACCACTGGATCATCTCATTTTCCATCATGGAGGGTTGCACCTGTGCAACTAGCTCATGCCACCTCTAGGCATACTCATGGAAGGATTCTCCACTCTTCTTTTCTATCCTCTAAAAAACTGTGCGATTGGGAGCTATCACGGCATTGATCTTGTAGTATTCTAGGAAAGAGTTGGCCATTTCCCTCTAGCTAAAGGTCTTTTCCAATCTCACATACCATGTGGCCGTAGGACCGGTCAAACTATCAGGGAAAATCTAGTAAAGCAGAGAGTGATTATCATTGATAGGCCAAAAACGAATTGACCCCTTATGATTAAATTAATTGATTAATTAGCTAAGTTATTAATTAATCAAATTAACATGCAAACGCGTGATAGCACAAACAAATCACCAATAAACTAATTATGCTGCGAAAAATAAATAACACGGTGATTTGTTTACGAATGGGGAAAACCTGACGGCAAAAACCCCACCGGGTGATTTTCAGGTCACCACTCCTGAAACTCCACTATTATCACAACAAGCGGTTACAAGTAAAGGAATCCCAAGTACCTTACCAACCTACAGTTGAACACTTACCCCAATACCCAATTGGACTTGTTCTGTAGTGATAGTTTCCCCTTTTTATCCATGGCTCCCAAGTACGTGATTAACCAATTGCGCGGATCCTAGTACGCGACTTCAATAACAAACTAGAGGAAGTTTGTTGGCTGCAAAGTTCTTCAGTTCATCCCAACGATGACAATCAAGAAGATGCTTGTTCACAAAACCCAAAGGTGCACATACACAGCAACTTCTTCAGAAGAGATGAACTAGGTCAAAACTTTGTCTCAGGTCACAATTTGCTTTTACAGAGTTTTCTTAATGCTTGTGCAAGTTGTGAACACTTTGACGGCCCCTAAAATAATCCTTTTATATGTCTAGGGTTAGGAGAAAAGAAGGCCCAAAGATACATCCACGGATCCCAAGAAATTAGATCAGAAATTTTGATTTTTATAAACCTCGACAGATAAAAGTTGTCGAACATCTATTGAGATAGCTGTCGAGCTACGGGCAAAACAGCTTCCTTAAATCTTGACACATGCTAGCTATCGAGCTTTAATAACTTTGCACTTTTAGCTTGTTTTCTTGAACAGACTTGAAGGCTTCAACACTTGATCTTGAAACATGGTTTCTTGAAGTATTTCAACACATCTTAGATCTACCCAAGTACAAGTAAAGTGTGTTTTGTCAAAGGATTAACCAATTACATAAAAGAATGACATATGTTCTTAACAAGTGAACCACACATGTCCTAACAATCTCCCCCTTTGGCAATCCATGATAAAACCACAACAAACAAATGAGATATGAGAGAAGTCATAAATCACTCAACTCATATTCACTTGTTGAATACAATAAAATCTATCCTATCACAAACTCTTGAAAAACTTTGCAAGAAAAGAGTTTATGGCAAGTAGACTTTGACAACCTGTATTTCTGAAACACTTTAAACAAAACTCATCAAGGCATCTTTGTGTGAAACAGAAATAATAGATTGCATACAAGTATAAAAAGAATGTGTATAAAGAGAGAAAAGAAACAACACATGTAAGGTAGGTGAAAGAAACATACATCAACATATAAGGAAGATAAGTACAATGTATGTAAAAATGATCATAAGACCCAAAGTACAAGAATAATGTATCTATAAAGAAAGAAAAGAAAAGATACATCATATCCTCACTACATCCCTAAAGTATCAGCACTCCCCCTAACAAAATATCCTATACTAACTCTCCCCCTAAGATGACTACTTTCATATCCCAAAATTACTCCATTTTTTTGTCACGAGTGACAAAAGTTAGAGTGTCAAGTAGACATCTCATCAATAGAGCTTGCATCTCCATCATCATCATCCGAAGCATCATCGTCATCACCATCATCATCATTATCCTTAGCATTAAAATCAAAAGCCACTGGAGGAGGTGGTGAAGGAGTAGCCTCAAAAGCATAGCCACCTATAGCCGCCTGCCGTCGTGCAATACGACTGACATGAACGTTCACCTAATACAACTCTGTAGAGAGTGTATCAAGGCGAGCATCCATACACTACAACTGTGCCATGATGTCTCCAAGAGATACATCGCCCATGGAAGAGGAGGCAACAGATGTAAATAGAGCAGACCGATAGGGTACTGAACGAGATAGAGTCGAACCGAAGTGAGGAGATGCTGACTCCTGTCGTGACCTAAACTAAGCCTCACTACGTTTTATGGTAGTGGCGTTTATGGCACACATGACAAAAAAGTGATCAGAAGAGGGAAAAGAAATAGAAAAATGGCGTAGAATCCGCATGATAGCTGAAGGGAAGATGAGCTTATCATGGGTAGCCGTATCCCTAAACACATCTATGATGGAAAGAATGAAATGTGAAGGAAAATTAATAGTGAGGTGCTCTAATAAAGAAAGAAAAAATCGAGCACAAGGCTCTGTGATAGAGTTATAGTGAGAGAGTGGGTGCAAAATAAAAGTCATCACCATGTTCATGAATCTAGGACCTTTAGCAAAAGGTTGACATGGTGTAAACTGACGCTCACCCTAAACAAATTGGTGCTCACACAAAGCAGATATCATTTCGTCTTTGGACACAGTCCTCAAACACTCACAATCGGGGTAGTCAGGATGCTCTACCCTCGGAACTTGAAGCACATTTGCAACAAGTTGCAGTGTGATAGTAAAGCACGTACCTCGAACGCGAGTGTGAAAGAGAGGTACTGAAGAATCAATCTCGTACATGTTGGAGTAAGACTTTTGAATAAGCATGAGACTGACCGAGATGTCACATAATGACTCCTATCCCCGACTGTGAATGACATCGAGAATGTCAGTGTCAGCGAAGTCTGCCAAAATGACTTGGCGTTCTGAATGAACACCTCCGAGTAGGCCTTTCAGGCATCCTCATCATGGAATTGAATGTTAGAAGGAGTAGGATCAGAAGAAGATGATGCCCCAGAACGAAGAGGGTTCCAAGACAGAGCAGACTTACATTTAGGTGCCATAGACACGACTAACGTAAACAAAGAGAGAGAGGGAGAGAAGGAGACAATCAAAAAAGTCTCAAAAAATTTCAAATATATCAAGATATATTGAAAAGAGAGTACGTATGCATGAAAATGTATGAGCATGTGACATGCAAAGTAAAAAACATCATGGGCTTAGCCTAATCCAATCCTATCAGCACACAAGCATATTACACACATCTAAATTCATGAAAATACTGTTATAATACAAATGTGGTGCAATGTATGAGATTTTAAACACATTTAAATGAAAACCCAACCCAAAATTACAAGAAAAACTCATCAATTTTGAAAAACCCCAAAAATTTTCAAAAATCCCAAAACCTAGGTTTCAAATCATGAAATACATGAAGAATGAAGAGATAGAAAGCTTACTAAGTGAAGAAAAACTTGAGGAAGCTTGAAGAAACCTTGAAGACCAAGATTGGAGTGAGATGAGAGTGTTTGGGAGAGAAAATAGAGAGCTATCAAGAGAGAGAGATCGAGAGAAATGAGGTTCGGATCGCACGAGGAGCTTAAATAGAATCCTTAGTAAATCTCGATAGATGAGGTATCAAGTGGTGTTGAGACAGCTATCGAGGGAGGTGTTGAGAAAAAGAATGTTGACAGCTGAAGGTGTTGAGGAGGTATCAAGGGATAAAACACCAAATTGAGGACATAAGCTCAATCGATCAGCCAAATGTAGAGGAGGTGTCGGGATTGCAATAAGAAAAAGCTTAAGAAGCTCGACAGACAGCAAGGTATCGAGGAGGTGTCGAGCCAACTTTTAAAAACAGTTTTTCGAGAAGAGAAAAACACAGATATGAATGCAATTCAATATACAACTCAAACACTGATCCAATTAACATATTAAGCTCTCAAAAACATCTCTCAAAAAGAAATTTAAGCACATGGATCCTTAAAAACACACACACATACATTAAAAAAGTCTGACAAATTTTATATTTCAAAAACAAGTCAAGACAGTTTAGTGAGCATACATTAGCACATGTAAAATCTTGTGATAGCCAAATCACATTGTACCTGCATATGTATTAAGAGTAGCAAAGAATATTGCGTGTTGTGTGTGAAAAACATCACAAGATTGCATATGTGTATACATGTTATGACGATTTGAGATATGAGAAAATCACTTTAACTCACATATAATCATAACTGTTTGATGGGGACTATCACCTTCGAGATACATCCTATAACTCTCACATCTCTTAGAATACATGCTTGCAATCATATTTAAAGTATTTTTTTTTATATTTTTTCTTTTTATTTTCTTTGTGTATTTTCTTTTATTTAGCATATCATGCATAGACATATAAGAGAGAGAAAAGAAATACTCAAGATGTTAAGCATTTGACATTGCACTTTTACTATGCCAAAGCATACGGATGTCTTTGACACTACACTTTTGCTATGTTGAAGCATATAGGTGTCATATTATGATTGGTGGGCAACAATGGTGAGATGGTTATTTATGCCTTTCTCTTAGGATTTTCTAATCCTACCCGTCAAAAAGAGTGATATGAGTGTTAAGTTCAAGAGATAACTTAATCTTACTCATCACAAATAAGAGCCATAAAGCTCACTTGCTTAGTTGTGCATAGAGATGCTCATCTAATTTACAAATGATACAAAGTTTAGAAAACTTTGTTTCAATGGCCATCCAAGGTACACAAGACACAAACTGTTTTTGTATTTTTCTAATTTTTCATTTTTTTTTTAATTTTTATATTAAAATCAAAATAAACAAAAATGAAAACAAACAATCAAAAACATGTTAAACAAAGCAAAGTATAAAACTAGATACAAATGCATGAGAGAGAAAGAGATCAATCCATGGAGATAACACCAATGTTTTGATGAAGGAATTCAAAAAGTTTGTTGTCAAGAGGTTTGGTGAACAAGTCAGCCTTTTGATCATCAATGTGGATAAACTTAAGAGCGAGATTACCATCTTTGACAAGCTCCCTAATGAAGTGATGTCGAATCTCTATGTGTTTGGTTCGAGAATGTTGAATCGGATTCTTAGAGATATTGATGACACTAGTATTGTCACAGTAGATAGTAAGATGCTCTTGACAAATACCATAATCATGAAGGAGTTTTTGGATCCAGAGGAGTTGGGTGCAACAGCTACCAGCAGTAATGTACTCAGCTTCTGCAGTGGATAAAGAGATGGAGTTCTGCTTTTTGCTCATCCAGGAGATAAGATTGTTACCCACATAAAAACAACCTCCTGAAGTACTCTTTTTATCATTAGCATTGCCAGCCCAATCAGCATCAGAGTACCTAGTTAAGACATCATTTGTGTCCTTGCTATACCACACACCAAACTCAGCAGTGGTTTTGACATACTTTATAATTCTTTTTAAAGCAGTCATGTGTGATTATTTGGGGTTAGCTTGATATCTAGCACACACTCCAACACTGTAACTAATGTCAGGTCTACTAGCCGTAAGATAAAGAAGACTACCTATCATGCTTCTATAAAGAGAAGGATCAACACTCTTGCCTAACAAGTTCACAATGAGTTTAACATTTGCGCTTATTGGGGTTCTAACAAAACTAGCAGATTCCAAACCAAACTTTTTAACAAGATTCTTAGCATATTTAGATTGAGATAGAAATATACCTGAATCCTGTTGACGAATCTGTAGTCTAAAGAAGTGAGTCAGCTCTCCAATCATGCTCATCTCGAACTCGGCTTGCATGAGTTTTGAGAAGCCATGAGCTAGTTCATCTTTAGTTGAACTAAAGATGATATCATCAACATAGACTTGTGCAACAATCAACTCACCATCTTCTTTCTTGATGAAGAGTGTTTGATCAGCCTTTCCTCTTGTGAACCCATGTGACACCAAATATTGTGTAAGTCTATCATACCAAGCTCTAAGGGCTTGCTTCAACCCATAAAGTGCCTTCTTGAGGTACAACACATGATCCAGAAAGTGTGGATCAATGAAGCCTTTTGGTTGAGTCACATAGACATCCTTTTTAAGCAGCCCATTCAAGAAATTGAATAGTTATTCGAGAGAAGATATTGAATAGTTAAGGAATTTTTAATCATCAATGGGAGATTATTAGAATTTAATAATTAGGAAGAATAAATTGTGTGGGATTTGTTAGGTGAAATCAACTGTTCTAGACCCATTCTTATCATATTTTTACACTTTTAGATTTTTATGCTTTGTTAATTTTTTTTATTCGTAGATTTATTTTTATTAAATAGTTTAATTTAATTTAGATAGTAGAACGTTCCATTTATTTTCGATTTTCCAAATAGTAATTAATTTAGTGAATTTCGATATTCAATAACATAGTTAATCCTTATGGGTTCGACATTCATTTTCTAAAAACACTTTACTACTTGTTATGATTCTGTGCACTTGCAGATTATTTTACGCAAACAAATTTTTGGTGCTGTTGCCGGAGATTAACTATTTGTTATTGATATTGATACTAGCTAGATATTTACTACTTTGGATTTTATTTCACTTATTCAAAAAAAAAAAAAAAAGGTTTGTAGGAATAAAGAGACCAAAGAAATCTTCAATGGGTACACGGCTGCACCTTAAGGAAAAATATTCAATTAAAAATCAGGGGAGCATCTCTTCTCCTTTCTCATTCTTTTATTTAGTTTTTCTTCCTTTTTTCCCATTGAGGACAATGTGAAATTTAAGTTTGGGGGAAGGGAATTGATTTTATTTATTAAAAAAAAAAATTGCCTATGATAAGAATATGGTTGAAATTTCTTATAATTTTTAGGAATCATTCTCATTGCTTAAGTCCAGTTGTTAATTCTTTACTTGATCTTGTTTAATTTGATATGATCATTAATCATTGTGCATACCTAGAGAAATTTTATGTGAATTTTGTAAATTTGGATGGTCTCTACTTATTCTAGAACTTGTTGAATTACTCTCATGGAGAAATCTTATACAAAATATTACTTGGGAAGTGATTTAGGCATTCTTTGAATTGATTGAGCCTTTTAAGCTTACCTCTTTATTATCTTTATCCCTAGTTACCCAATTAATCTATTCTTAAACTGGGTTGAAGAAAAGAGAACGATATATGAGTGTTAAAAAAAAAAAAAAAAAAGAAGAAGAAGAAAATTGTACAAAGTTCAATTTACTCCAATGTTTTGAGTTGCTAAGTAACTAGGGGTATTCATTACCAATGTTTACTCTTACGTCAAACCATAACTTGAAATATGAGTATGCAAAAGCACTTCAAGTTTGTGACTTGTTGAGTAATTGGGTGCATCCATCACAAATGCCTGCATTCATGTCAAAAGATAAGTGACGACTTGAAGTAAGAAAAAAAAATTGAGGAAGAGAGGTATTTTGAGATATTCAAAGGACTGAGAAAAATTTATACTTTAGAAGTAAGAGTGCTCTTTTTGCTTAAACCTTATCTTTTCTTTATAGCCCTCACCATATCCATACATGACAAGCCTAATAAAGACCTATTGATCTTGGGTAATATTTTGTTTTATATTAGTGGAGAGTGATTTAAAAAGCAAGCTTATGGAGTTCTTAGAGATCCGTACTTATTTACTTGTTTGCATAAAACTATCCGGGAAGCTAATGATGAAGTGAGAATGATAATGTGATAGAGTTGAGTTTTGAATTAACTTTTGGACTTGATTAATTTGGAATGATTCCTTTGAATTATAAGCTTTATGCAGATCTTTGAGGCAAGGAAAAAAAAAATTATGAGTATGCCGAGTCTTTGGGTATGGCCTTTTTTTCTAATTAAAGGCTTGGTTAGGTGCTTGAGTAGACTGACCCTGTTGCTGATAAGGTCTAGCAGTTGGGGTAGCATAGGTGGGAGCAACAGCTCTAGGCCTTTCTGATGCATTATCGACCATATGCACATCGGCTTCCTTAGTCTTACGGCTGGTCATTCTCTTGACTTGTTGTTCAACCATGGAACTCAAAGACTCAGCATCCATGATCTTTTTGCTCCTAATACCCTCGTCAATGTGCTCCCCAATGGGGATGAGGCTAGTGAAATGAGTGACTTGGGTGCTGATCATCTTCTCATGGGGGGTTGCACTTGTGCAGCTAGCTTATGCCACCTCTGGGCATACTCATGGAAGGATTCTCCATTCTTCTTTTCTATCCTCTAAAGAACTGTGCGATCAGGAGCTATCTCGGTGTTGATCCTGTAGTATTCTAGGAAAGAGTTGGCCATTTCCCTTTAGCTAGAGGTCTTTTCCAATCTCGCATACCATGTGGCTGCGGGACCGGTCAAACTATTAGGGAAAATCTGGCAAAGCAGAGGGTGATTATCATCATAAGGAGCCATCTTCTTACAAAACATGTGCAAGTGTGTGAAGGGACTCCAGTACCATCATACTTGACAAACTCTAGTGCCTTGAACTTGGGAGGCACAATGACGTGAGGGAAGTTGGTTAGATTGTCTAGATTAATGCTTCCATGGGCGCTGGAGCCCTCTATGATACGAAACTTCTCAGCTAGAGTTTCCACTTGGCTTTTAACTTGGCCATACCCAAATTCAGGATTTTTGTCTTAATAAGTGTAATTTTTACATGATTTTTATTATCCTCTTATTTATTAAAATTGTTAGTTTTCCTTTATTTCTTTTGATGTGTTTTGATGCTTTATTTATATTTATCTATTCATTTGTGCTTTGAAGGATTGAGAAGATTTCAAATTAATCTACATCTTGTGGATGTAAATTAGTTGACTTAAAGAGTATTTTATTTCAATGGGCCACAATCTGCACTTCAACTTGGGAGATTTCTTGATGTTTGACTCCTTTATTTAGCAGCACATTTATTTCATATGTAGCCCAACAATAGCTGTATGACCTTTAGCAAGATTCAGCCTGGCCCACAAAAGCACATGAAATCAAAAGGGCAAAAATAAGGTCGCACTTGTAGGAGTTTAAAAAGGGCATGACAAGTGGACTTTCAGTTAGCTGGGGACATCTGCACGGTTCCTATAAATAGAGAGATTAGAAACCTAAGAAGGGGGCGCGCCACATTGAAGAATTTTTTTTTTTTGGGAGTCTTTCTGAGGAGGAGGATCTGAGGACAAAGGCGAGAGCTTCATGTTGATCAACTAATTCAGATGAAAAACATAAGTTTTATTTGTTTTCTTTTTAATTTAATTATGAACTAAATTTAATTTTCTAGAGCGTTGATGTAGTCTAGCAATGAACACACAATTTATATTCTGAGTTATTTTATTTTTAATATTTCCATGATTGAGTGTTTAATTCTTATTCTTAATGCTTACTATTTTTTTACGAATTATTTTTTGATCAATTGAATTACAATGAGACCGAGAGGTGATTCGTTATTTTAGTTCTAGAATTAAACACCATTAGTTGAGCGAAAGTAGAGATGCTTTACTGCAATTAGTGTGATTTTTCAGAAAATTCAAAGTACATAATGAGTCTCCAGTTAATTAAATTCGCATAGAGATATGGAATTGTTAGCTGAAGATATTTTTGATATTATTCAAGAGAAGATATTGAATAGTTAAGGAATTTTTAATCATCAATGGGAGATTATTAGAATTTAATAATTAGGAAGAATAAATTGTGTGGGATTTGTTAGGTGAAATCAACCGCTATAGATCCATTCTTATCATATTTTTACACTTTTATATTTTTATGCTTTGTTAATTTTTTTTATTCGTAGATTTATTTTTATTAAATAGTTTAATTTAATTTAGATAGTAGAACGTTCCATTTATTTTTGATTTTCCAAATAGTAATGAATTTAGTGAATTTCGGTATTCAATAACATAGTTAATCCTTGTGGGTTTGACATTCGTTTTCTAAAAACACTTTATTACTTGTTACGATTTTGTGTGCTTGCAGATTATTTTACATGAACAAGTTAATGGCTAGATATTTACTACTTTGGATTTTATTTCACTTATTCCAAAAAAAAAAAAATTAAATTAGGTGCATCTGAGTTGTTTTCTTTCTTTTCAGGAATTAGAAGTGCATGCCTCGATCTAAACTATTAGAGCATACACTCTTTGATCCTAAAATTGAAAGAACCTTCCTTAGCTCAAGAAAGAAAAGAAGAAAGAGGCCAACGCATCTCTATCTAATATGGTCGATCAAGAGCAAAAGGCGTTAAAAGATTATGCTATGCCCTCGGTCAATGGAGCTACATCGAGCATAAGGAGGCCAGCCATACAAGCCAATAATTTTGAGATCAAGTTGGCCATCATTTAGATGATACAGCAGACTGTCCAGTTTGGGGGGCTGTCACAAGAAGATCCTAATGTCCATATTGCAAATTTCTTGGAAATTTGTGATACTTTTAAACATAATAGAGTGACAGATGATGCAAGTCGACTAAGGCCATCATTCTGACAAATACCCTCTTCCACTAAGAGAGAGAGCACCCGAAGCCCTGCGCGTGCGGGAATTGTCACCACGATAAGTGGTTGAATGAGGGCCCGCAACAACGGCGGCGGTTTTTTTGCCCTATTTCGATCGAGGCCGAGTTTCGACAGACTGATGACTCCACTGGGAATTGATGAGAGTTTAGCCTTTAGAACTTTTGATAGAACTATAATCTTAGGACATTGGCTTTCAAAAGCACAGAAATTGGCATTGGCCTCTGGGGCTTTCCTTTCGAAAAAGGCTTCTACTATATCCTAGTAGGCTTTTTTCAAAAGAGCAAAAATCATTTTCAAAAAAAAATCCTTTTCCAAAAAGGTGGCTACAAGGTATATTTACATAGGGCTTTACTGCTTTCCTCACATGCTTTACCGCTTTCCTCACATGCTTTATAGCTTTCCTTCACATGCAAACATAGGGTAGCAAAATTTAATTTCTGCTACACCTTTATTTGCTTTCCATATATATGTCTGATGTGCCTTAAAAAAGTCTTTCCCCTTCATTAAGGATTGCATGACATATACACCCTTTTGAGCCAAATCCGGGCTCGACATTGCTGACACAATCTCATCTCTTTGGGGATTTCATCACCCTATCTGTAGATGCCTGGTTGGAAACATCAGCAGTGTTAACTATAGTTAGATTTGGGGTTGATGTTGTAGGCACTTCTGGGTGCATGGTGGACAGAAGTTGCTGAAAAGGCCACCTCGATCCTTCCTTCCCTATAACTTCCATGATGGGAGGGATATGGCGATTAAGTACCCTAGGACATGAACAACTTACCAGATAAGCCTTTGCATATAGTTGGCCTAGTTATGTCAAACCCATGAGGACTAGGTCAAGCCTAGAGCCAATCAGAACTAGGTGAAACCTAAAGAGTGAACATCCAAGCCTAGGAAAGGACACCCTTGTAGGGCTAAAGGTCAGGGGAAAGTGTCTTGTAACAGGTGCGCCCTTTTTGCTTGTGCCAAAGAAATTGTGCTCTACTCCAGGTTCCTTCTATCCTGCTTGCACAACATCCATGATTAAACCCCAAGGAAAAGCAACCCTGTTGCTTGTACATGCCAGATCATACCCTATCCCTAAGGGTTTACAACCCTACAAGGGCATTCATGCATACACTAATTGGTTGCGTCACCTAATTGTGCAAAGATAAAATTCATGGCAAGTAACCAAAACTCCGTTCAGGAGGAGATGTTGTCGACGAACTGTCAAGAATCTCAAGATATCATGAGTCCAAGAAATCTCCCATGGAAGATCCAAGAGAGATTGCTAGGAGACCATAATCATCAAAGAGATCGCAAGATGTCAAAATGGCCATAAAGGTCCAAGATCCAAATTGCCAAGAGATCCAAATTGTCAAGATGTCAAAATTGCCAAAGATCCTAGATGTCAAGAATCCAAGGGCTCCCTCAAGAGATCCAAAGGTCTAAGAGATCCATGTTATCCAAGTCAAAGAGATCCAAATGTCCAAGAGTTTCCCCAAGAAGTCCACATTGTCAGAAGCCAAACTTTTCCTCGTGATTGCATTTCCTTGCGTTGTAAAAGGCCCACCATGGGAGCCAATGAACCTAGCATTGTAAAAGCAAATATTGTACAAGCATGTAATCTAAAGAGGGTTTGTCCAGCATTGCGAAGCATATCATGAAAGTTTCGGTTACTTGCCAATCTTGTGCATTAATTTTGCATCATAGTAGAAACTTGCCATGATAAATACCCGATCAAGGGTGCAAAGCCAATTTTTGAAAATGATAGGAGCATGTCCTTAAGCATTTTGTTTGCAGGGTAGCAATTCTCCAATAAAGGTGTGATCTTTACCTACTTGCATAACATTGAGAAACCCTAGGAGAGACGATTCCAGAACTGCTTGTGCATTAGAATCCACCTAAGTCCTAAGGGTCCCCGACACTATAAGGGCATGCATGCATTTTCTAATATCAACTAACTCATTGTGCTGATAATAAATTGGGTGGCAAGCAACTAAATTTTTCCATAGAAATGTACAAGAAACTAAGTTTTCTTCAAAATTGTCAGAAAGATCAAACTTTGTTTTCCTTGTATCAAATGGCTTTGCATTAAAATTGGTTTCTTTGTCCAAGGACCTTGGTGAATATCATTACAAAAACTGTTGCCATACAAAGTGTGCCAAATTTTTCCTAAAAGGGCAAGGTGTTACACCTTAAAATTTTCATTGTGAAAAAGGTTCCGTCCTAAGGCTTTTCAAAATCTATGTAAATGCTCAGTTGCTTAACACAATTCGGTCATGTTAAGATTTACGTCACTTTAGAAATTCATTTAATGACGAGAATTCCAAATCATGGAACATCTCCCCCATAATTGCAAATGAAAATAGGGGCATGCTTAAAGCATTTGGACATAAGACTAACATGTGCTTTGGTTTTTGTTTCCGCCATGAAAATATCCCAATCCATCTCTAGGTGTGAGAAGAAATGTGGGAAGTTTAAGATTCTTATATCTTGTAGCTTATACAAAAGGACATGTGCAAGAACAAAGATTGCAAATCAAAGTCTCAGTTCATGTTAGCTAAGAATCTTCAAGAGGCTGTTTAGACGGTTGAAGGGCTAGAAAAATGTCATACTGGGGCATAATTTTTCTCGATCATTCTCCCATGAAAAAAGAGATGAAGCCAATGGCAGTAAAAGCATGATGAATCCTGGTGCAATTTTCATAGGGTTGTCTTCAACAGACCGAAGGGTCATCCATGTTCTTCAAATTACCTCAGTCAAGGTCATTATAGAAGCTTGTGGAGCCATTTCTAAATACACGAGCCTTGAATAGCTTACAATAAACCTACTTTGAGTTATCTTGTGGATGCAACATCTCCATCAATCAGTATGAGACACCTATGTTGGACATGAGAATAGACAATTAAATGGATGCATAAGGCCACTCTATCGGAGGAGGGCCAAGGTATTTCAAATTTTGTCAGATCCTCTTAGGGCCAAGATTCCCTACTAACTTTAGTCTTTTAAATTTCCTTTTTTTGGAACTAGCTTCAGCCTATCAAGTATCAAGAGAGGCATAACCCGAGTTGTTTACTCCAGTGAATTTTGACCAATTTCCTTCAAGGAAGCCACCAGAGGGTCCTATATTCCCTATCTCAAACCTGATCAACAACCAATTCTATTAAAGCATTAACAACATGATTAGTGAGATCAATAATCCACAAGACGTCCATATGGACCGGAAGAAGGCCAAGCCTTTAGGAGCTCTCATATGATACTGGGGTAGATTTTTAGTGGTCTTAGGTAATAACAGGAGTGATTACTGCATACCGCTTCATCGCGTGTCTAAGAACGTTCAGAATGTCCGCATTCATTACCAGCATTTGGTATGGTCTGTGAGGTCGAGGCCATTTTCAGCTGGTATGCAGGCTTGGAACCCTGCAAAATCCTAAATTAGGGCTGTTTATTTTGTGTGGTTCCCTCCACCTTGTCCAATATACAAGAATGGGTCCGTCCCACTGAGGATGTGTCCCTCATGTCAAGAATCACATGAAACCCTAAACTGGGGCAGTTTATTTCACACGGTCTCTCCATTCTCTCTTCCCCCAGTGGGATGATCATTGTCAAAATCCACTAATAAACCCGTGAAACTGTGGTGCAATACAAATGAGTGTGACACAAGTTGGTTCAAAACCACTATCTATGATGAAAATGCAATAGGGCATACATACAACAGTAACCCTTTGAAAGGCGAAACCCAGAATTATATATATAAGTCCTATCCAGAGGCATTGTTTCATGCATACATCAACAACCCTTTAAAAGACAAAACCCAAAATTATACATGTAAGTCCTATCCAGAGGCATTGTTTCATGCATACATCAGTAGCCCTTTGAAAGATGACATCCAAAATCATACACGTAAGTCCTACCCAAAGGCATTATTTCATGCATACATTAGCAACCCTTTTAAAGGCGACATCCAGAATCATACATGTAAGTCCTACCCAGAGGCATTGTTTCATGCATACATCAGCCACCCTTTTAAAGGTAACATCCAGAATCTTACATGTAAGTCCTAATTAGAGGCATTGCCTTTCACATATGTCGACAGCCCTCTCAAATGCACTTTTCCTAAAGTCATACATCAGCCCTCTTAAAGGCAGTTTCCAAAGTTATACATGTAAGGCCTGCCAAGAGGCGGTGTTCATAAATATATTAGAAGCCTTTGGCTAGTCTTCTGACTAGTTTCTCTTATTGAAACACGTTCAGCTAGAAGAATCCCCATGGGATAAGTCACAAGCAGGGGCTTTCCCCTGATCTCCTCCAGACCTCGCCCTCTAAGGCATAATCTATAAATTAATTAGAAATTTAGACACAAGTGGTAAGCCCATGAAACAATGGCAATATAGATGAACTAACACACTTTCCTAAACATGTTGTGCAGGTTCATGTCAAGCATATGTTCACACAAGAAAGCAGATTCTTACAAGTGCTTCTACAATCCGTATACTCACATCCCATTTTGAGGTTATAGCGACCGTGTCGTATGTCTCGCCATCATAGTTATCAAATTCCTAAAGAAGTTCTGAGTTGTTGATCTTACAGTGGGTGATAGCAGCCATGTCGTATGCTTACATCCCATCTTAAGGTTATTGCAACCGTGTTGTATGCCTTGCATCAAACAGTTATCAAGTTCCTAAAAAAGTTCCAAGTTCCTGATCTATAGTGGGTGATACCCCATCTTGAGGTTATAGCGATCGTGTCGTGCGCCTCACATCACATAGTTATCAAGTTCCTAAAAAAATTATGAGTTCCTGATCTACAGTGGGTGATAGCAGTTATGCCGTATGCTCACATCCCATCTTAAGGTTATAGCGACTGTGTCGTACACCTCGCCATCACATAGTTATTGCGTTCCTAAAAAAGTTCTAAGTTCCTGATCTATAGTGGGTGATAGCGGTCGTGCCATATGCTCACGTCCCATCTTGAGGTTATAGTGACTATGTCATACGCCTTGCCATCACACAGTTATCAAGTTCCTAAAAACGTTTTTCAAGTTCTTGATCAACAGTGGGTTATAGCGGCCGTGTTGTATGCTTACATCCTATTTCGATGCTAACTAGAGGTCGTATCATACATCTCACCATTTCCACTATTCCCAACTACCAGGTTGGTCCCTTTACCTATGTCCTACATTTTATTTTCAACATTTAAATTACTGCATATTTGCACATCCATATAGCACATCCATATGCTTTTTGCATCTTTTCCTTCCATTGCTTGTCTAATGCTTTCTTATCTTTGCCTTTGCATGTACACACATGGAGCGAGGACGTATAGAGCTAGGGCATGGTCTCCCAGAAGCAAGCAAAAAAGAAAGGCAAGGATGTGAGCATGTGGATATAAGCCAAGCGGCTATGTTCAATAGATCTAAGGGTCTAGCCTCTCCCATTTGGTTATTTACTCTTTTAAACCCCCTTCCTTCCTCCCTCCTTTCTCTCTTAGATAGGTTCTATTAGGTATATCATGCCATGTACCATTCGTCCTCATCTCTAGAGTATGGTGACCCCTATTTACTTTCCTACACCTATATCTTGGGCCATGCTATAGGGATTTAGGCATTTACTTTCCCGCTCTGTGTGCTTGCATTGTTCATGATGTATGTATATATATACCTGCACGCCCCTTCTGGTGTGATTGTCACAGTCCATGTCACCTAAGGCAAAGCAATGCCTAATTTCTGCTACGAAAGTAAGGTGACATGTCGCCAGATTTTCATCGTGGAAATCTAGTACTTTGCTTGAATGCCTAAGGAAAGCATAGATTGGGACCACACCTATTCAAAAGCCAAAACTTAAAGCCCCCCATGCATGCAAAGCCTCGAAAGCCAATGCCAAAATCAAGTTTTTTATTGCTAATCTCCAAAAATTAAGGTTTTATCAAAACAAAGGAATGTCCTTGGATTAGCCTTGTGGGGTGCCTAACACCTTCCCCACACATAACCAAACTTTCAGACTCAAGAATCAAGATTTTTTGCCACCCACATTAGATTTGGAAAAATGCCCTTTTTCTTATCTTAGGATCAGTAATAAAATCAACTAGAAACAGGTGACCAATCACACCTTAGAAAAACCCAATGATTGATGGTGACTTCACTTACCTTTGATAATCACCTAAAATTTGGCCAAGATTCTTACCACACCTCCAAAGGTACCTCTAGATTCCTCCCCCGAGAAAGAAAGAGAGAGCACTTGAAGCTTTGCACAAACCACACAATCATTGAGAGGGGCCTCCAATGGGCCCCGCGTGAGCAGAAGCGTCGCCAAGGCGAGTGGTCGAACAAAGGCCCGATGGTTTTCTAGCCGTTCGTGACCTAGGCATCCACCGCAATGGGAAGTACCGCTTTACTACTGTAGGCCAAAGAGTAGGCAGTTGCCCTAATTGAGGCACGGATAGAAGTTCTGTAACCCCATAAGGCAAATGGGAGCTTCTCATCCTAATCTTTGTATATCACTACCATATTGGCTAGGATGTTTCTAATGTTCTTATTGGCTGCTTCTACAACCCCATTGATCAGTGGTACATGGTGAAAACTTGTGATGCTCAATGTTGTACAGTTCCATGATTATTCTAACCTCTCCCTCAAAGTGCAAACCATTATCGGAGATAATCTCTTACAGTACCCTATACCGACAAATGATATTATTCTCTATGAATCGAGCCACATGATTGGCTTTTAACATAAAGTAGGAGGGCACTTCCACCCACTTGGTAAAGTAGTCAATTGCCACTAGGATGTATTTATGTCTGTTCGAGGCCTTAAGAGCTATCCTTCCAATCACATCAATACCCTAAACTAAGAAAGGCCATGTGAAAGTCATGTTGTATAGTTCACTAGGTAGCACGTGATTCAAATTCACGTGTGTTTGGCAATCATGGCAACTCTTTACAAAGTCTACACAATCAATTTCCATCCTATTCCAATAGTACCTTATCCTTAAGATCTTCTTGGCTAACATTCTTCCATTCAAATGAGGATCACAAATCCCTTGATGAATTTCTCCCATAACTTTCTCAGCTTCTTCTTTCTTTAGACAATGAAGCTGTATACTAATGGATAGCAATAAAATGGTCATCCATATTGCAAACCGTCCATGTTAATGATGAGTAAAAACATGGACAAGAGTAAGCGCATTAATTCCAGACAGCATTTAATGACCAAATGATGAATGAGCACAGAGCCGTTATCACCGTCCAATGATGTGCATTTAATGGCCATTACAAACGTTAAAGGGCTAGGATTAAGTGGTCATTATTGAGCCATAAATCCTCCAGTTGTGCTACAACATAAGAGAGGCCAACAGATTGGGCATTTACTCACACAAAGGCTATATAAAGCCAAGAGAGACAAGTAAGTGATTCATATTGAAAACACATAAATTGCTTTATAGATTACTTATTTCTAAAGAGTTTCAGTTAATTTAAGTATCAGAGGGTCCTAGGCAAGCCCCAAACCAGTGTCATTATTTACTTAGTGTTTTTCTCTTACACAGGATCTCAACGTCATCTATCGTATTGACAAGGAACATACTAACAAGGCGAAATTATGTTTTATCAGTTTGGCATCGTTTGTGGCAAACGATAGGCTATCAATCAATAAGCTATTGGATTCTCTACTAACTAAGTTCCTTAAAACTGATGGACTTAACCACAACTACGCTGCCAGATCCGGTGGTGATGGCTCAACAAATTCAAGCACTAACAGCTAATGTGCAAGAATTGATGAAGCAAAATGAAGACATGAAATGTAAAGTGCGTGCAAAGAGCACAAATACGTCACGGTCACGGCGTAACCGCAATGACAATGACGATGAAGCCTATAGCCCAAGAAATAGCAAAAGAGAAACTTTTGAGCACACTGCACAGTCGAATCGTGGTAGCGGTCAGATGATGAAAAACATGAGGAAGGAGTTAGATGATGTTAGGACATATGTGAATCATGTTAGGAACATATGTCATTTAGAAATTAATCCTTTGACAAAACGCACTTTACTTGTAATTGGGTAGATCTATGATGTATTTAATACTTCAAGGAACAAGAGTTCAAGTCCAAGTGTTAAAGCCATGCAAATTTGTCCAAGAAGCAAGTGAAGAAGTGCTGGATTTTAAAACTCGACAGATAGCATCTTTTGAAGTTTAAAAGGCTTGTTTAGCCCGATGCTCAACAGCTGCTCAATAGATAACCTATCTATCAAGATTTAAGAAAATCAGTTTTCAGATTTGATTTCACACCAATCCGTGTATATTTGTTTAGGCTTTCTTTTCTCACAACCCTAAACATATATTAGGATTATTTTAAGAGCTGTCACAGCCGATGAAACTTAATGCAAAAGGTTTTCACAAGCATATTGTGACCAGAGACATATGCCCTAGTTCATCTCTCTCTTGAAGAAGCTGCTGCGTTTGTACGCCGTAGGGTTTTGTAACTAAGAGTTTCGTGATCTTCATCGTGTTGATGAACTGAAAAACTTTGCAGCCAACATTCTTCTCAAGTTGGTGGTTAGTCACGTACTTAGATCCATGTATCGATTGGTTAGTCACGTGCTAGGAGTCGTTCAAAGAAAAGGAGAGATTTTCACTATAGAACAAGTCCAATTGGGTATTAGCGTAAGGGTTTAATTGTAGGTTGGTATAAGGTATTGAGATTTCTTTACTTGTAACTGCTTGTTGTGATAATAATGGATTCTCGAAAGTGATGACCTTAAAATTATCTGGTGGGGTTTTACCTTGGAGGTTTTCCCTATTTGTAAACAAATCACCGTGTTAACTTTATTTTTTGCTGCATATTAACTTACTTGGTGATTTGTTTGTGCTACCACGCATTTTGCATATTAATTGAATTAATTAATTAACTTGGCTAATTAATTGGTTAATTTATCACAAGGGGTCAATACATTCTTGGCCTATTAAGTGGTGTCGAATCAGGCACACTCTGATTAGGGTTAATCTTTGCTGTGTAACTCATTGACCCCTGTTGTCATGGCTGCAACCAACATGAAAAGATCTTTGTTTTCAAATACATCTTGTATTTCTAATCTCTACTTGATTAAGTGTATCAAAAAATGCAAGTCTAAAAGTTATTTGAAATCTATCATGATGATTATTGGAAAAGATGTTGGCATGACAAAGAAGAAACTAGACTATCTCAGAATGAAAATGTGCAGAGGAGTTCATCTAAGAAAAGTGAAAGTTAAAAGCTTTGTTCATAAATGGAAAATGAGAGAAAAAAAGATTCCTACTGATTTTTCATCTAAGCATGAGGTGTGCTTCATGATGAAGTCTGCATTTAAGGTTTTGGACATGTGTTCGTGGTACCTTGATAGCGCCTGCTCAAGACACATGATTGGAAACCGATCTTTCTTTAAGGTTTTCAAGTCTAAGAAAGGTGGTAATGTCACTTTCAGTGATATGAGCAAATCACAGATTAAAGGAAAGGGAATATTTCTTTACTGGACTGCCAGACATTGCAAATGTGCTATATGTAGAAAGTCTAAAAGTGAACCTGTTGAGCATAAGGCAGATATGTGTTCAAGACTTTATGATGCTATTCCCAAAAGGGAAATGCCTTGTGTTGAATGAGTTTGGAAAGAAACTTATGATGGAAATAAGTATGTGTGCAGTGGAAAATTAACGGATCTACTTAATTCTCAATCTATAACATGCACTATGTAAATTTCAGAATTAGAGTACCTCGAAGCGGTGAATTTCAAAACAAAGATCAAAGCACTTAGGAATACTTTTAATCTTCACTCCAATTCCACTAACGCCTAAGAAGTGTTGACTTTCAATTGGTTACAAAAGGAGAATTAAAAGAGTGATTTTCACTCACATACACTATCTTACAATGATGTTTTTCCCACCATATTTATTTTGTACATTTTTCCTTTTGTATCTAACCAACTATCTAATTGGGTTGGCCTTTTAGGCCTTTCCAATTGGGTTTAAGTGTGTGGCTTGGAGTGGAACAAAAAAAGACCAATAAGACACTAGCTTCAATGGGCCTTGGGCTTTTCTGTCAACTCTTGACAAATTCAAAGTTACCATTAACTACATTTAATACCACTATATAAATATATTTTCACTCTAGGCCTTATCTATAAATTATATCCCAAGATTTTATTGTACATGCAAACCCCTTCATAAAATATTCGTAGTAATACAAAATCATAAATGTAGACTGCCACTTTGTAAATTTGCTACATCTTAATCCTTGAGTACCCGGTTTAATCCTTTTAAGTTATTCATCATATATTTATGAAATCTAATTTCATAAATATATACTTTAGTAATTTCTTACCAAAGTGGTTAGGCCTAACTCTCTCAATAACAAACCCATTATACTTATCTGAAGTGAATATTATATATCTCCGTTAAGAGACTATGAATTCCATCTTGAGAATATATGTTCCATCAACACTAAATGTGGCTGCCCAACATATTGAGGTTTTGACCGTTACTTTAAATCTCACTCCTGATATATCAAAGCAATCTACCCTTCATGATCAAGTCTATTATTCTCTCAAGATTAAGAGTTCATGCAAATATAAGTCGTGAGATTTATTATTCATTTGACAGTCCTTATGATAAATTTCACAGCAGTCCAGTTCAATATGTCTTAACTCTTAAAACATATCAACACATCAACTAGAAGTCTCTACTTCCATGATCAAGACAAATCATCGTAGTTGGTATATTATAGTCTTCGCAAATGAAATGCCCAATTTCATCACCGATTACAAAATATAATTCTAAGTTTACAAAGAACTTGTGACTTATATTTTCTGTGACTAAATCACATACTATGCATCTCATGAATTATGTGATAATGTCCGAATATACATGTTACTAATATTTCAGATAATAATAAAACAACTTCATTTAACACAATAAGTCGTACATAATGTCATACACAATGTCACACTTAATATCATACATAGTATCATACAATAGGAAGTAAGGGCACTAATCCTAATAACTTATAAGTGGCGTTCGCACTCTAAACAATTGTTATGGTTTAGTCCCTAATGTTGATATTGTGTGCAATAGCATTCGTTTGCCAAACGAAGATCTATGGCACCAAAGGATGGGACATGCTAGTTACAAACATCTTTCAATTGTATCTAAGCATGAATCAGTTATAGGGATAACAAAGCTTAGTAGAGTGAACAATGTGGTGTGTGGACCTTGTTAGATTGGAAAAGAGACGAAAGCTAAATATCTGGGCACTCAGACATCCACTACATTTAGACCATTGGAGCTACTACATCTGGATCTCATGGGTCCAACTAGAACTAAGTCTCTTGGGGGAAAGAGATATATCATTGTTGTGGTAGATAACTTCACTAGGTACACTTGAGTCATTCTTCTAAGATCCAAGTCAAATGCTCTTGAGTACAGTGAAGCCTTGTGCACAAGATTGCAAAATGAGAAGAGCTTAAAGATTGATCGAATTCAAAATGACCACAGTAAAGAATTCGAGAACTCTTACATGGAGTCATTTTGCACTAGATCAGGTATATCTCAAGAATTCTCTACTCCTGTTGCTCTGCAGCAGAATGGTGTAGTAGAAAGAAAGAACAAGGTTATTTTGGAGATGGCTAGAGCCATGTTGCATAACAAGGATGTGGCTAGAAACTTGTGGGGAGAAGCCGTCAACACAGTGTGTCATACAGTTAACATGGTGTATTTCAAACTTAGTACCAAGAAGACTCCCTATGAGTTATGGAAGGGAAGGAAGCCAAATGTAAAGTATTTTAGAATCTTTGGAAGTACTTGTTTCATTCTCAAGGATAGATAGAATATGGGAAAATTTGACTCCTGAAGTGATGAAGGAATATTTCTAGGATGCTCCCCTACAAGCAAGGCTTATCAAGTATACAACAAGAGAACCAAGAAGGTGATGGAAACTATAAATGTTGTGATCGATGAAGCTTTAGAGTCCGGTTCTAAGAAAATTAGTAAGGAAATCCCCAAGAAAATTCTTCCTCCCGAGCCCAAGGATGTTCAAGAAATTGTTGATCAAGAGCCTGCATCTCCAAGTACTACCAGCACTCCAAATATTGTAAAAGGTTCAACAAACATACCTACCTCACCTGACTCTAAATCCCATAAAGAGAAAGGACCTTGCTCTAGTATTAAGTTGAATCATCCTTCTAAAGTTATTGTGGGAAACATGAATGAACTTACACTAAGGAAGCATACAGTTGATAAATGTATTGCTAACTTTGTGTCATATTCTTATTATTTATGAACCCACCAAGGTTGAGGAAGCTCTTCAGTATGAAAGTTGGGTTGAGTCTATGCATGATGAACTACTTCAATTTCAAAGGAATGATGTTTGGACTTTAGTACCCAGATCGGAAGGTGAGCACATCAGTGGCACAAAGTGGATCTTCCGCAATAAGATTAATGAGAAGGGTAATGTAATCTGCAACAAGGCTTGTCTTGTGACTCAAGGATACTCTCAAATGAAAGGAGTAGACTATGATAAGACATTTGCTCCAATATCCCATATGAAGTCCATCAGGATTCTCCTAGCCTTGGCATGTCACTTGAAGTTTAAGTTTTACCAAATGGATGTAAAGACTGCTTTCTTGAATGGGTTCCTTAAAGAAGATGTTTATGTGACTCAACAAAAAGGATTCATTGATCCACACTTTTTGGATCATGTGTTGTACCTTAAAAAGGCACTCTATGATTTAAAGCAAGCCTCAGAGCTTGGTATGATCGGTTCATACAATACTTGGTGTCACATGTGTTCACAAGAGGAAAAGTTGATCAAACTCTCTTCATCAAAAGGGAAGACGGCGAGTTGATAGTTGCTTAAGTCTATGTTAATGATATCATCTTCAGGTCGACTAAGGATGAACTTGCTTATAGTTTCTCCAAACTCATGCAGGCCGAGTTCGAGATGGGCATGATTGGAGAGTTGATTCACTTCCTTAGGTTGCAGATTCGTCAGCAGCAAGAGTCAAGTATATTCCTATCTCAATCTAAATATGCTAAAAATCTTGTGAAAAATTTTGGTTTGGAATCTACTAATTCTGTTAGAACCCCTATGAGCCCAAATGTTAAACTCACTATTGATTTGCTGGGTAAAAGTCTTGATTCATCTCTATATAGAAGCATGATAGGTAGTCTTCTTTACCTTACTGCTAGTAAACCTGACATTAGTTACAGTGTGGGAGTGTGTGCTAAATATCAGGCTAATCCCAAAGAGTCTCATATGATTACCTTGAAAAAAATCATAAAGTATGTCAAAACCATTGCCGACTTTGGTGTGTGGTACAGCAAGGACACAAATGATGTCTTAGTTGGGTATTCTAATGCAGACTGGGCTGGGATTGCTATGATAGAAAGAGTACATCTAGGGGTTGTTTTTATGTGGGTAATAATCTTGTCTCCTAGATGAGCAAAAAGTAGAATTCCATCTCATTATCCACTTCAAAGGTTGAATACATTGTTGCCGGAGGCTATTGCACCCAACTTCTATGGATGCAAAAACTCCTCCTTGATTATGGTATTTGTCAAGAACATCTTACCAACTATTGTGACAATACTAGTTCCATCAACATCTCTAAGAATCTTGTTCAACATTCTCAAACTAAACACATAGAGATTCGACATCACTTCATTCGAGAGCTTGTCGAAGATGGTACTCTTACTCTTAAGTTCATTCACACTGATGATCAGAAGGCGAATTTGTTCACCAAACCTCTTGATAGCTAACGGTTTGAATTCCTTCGCCAAAACATTGGTGTTATCTCCATGGATTGAATTCCTCTTCTCCCCCTCCTTCCTCATGCATTTGCATATAGTTTTATTCTTTGCTTTGTTTAACATGTTTTTGTTTGTTTATTTTCAGTTTTTCTTTATTTTTTTTTTCATAAAAAAAATTTGAAAAAAAAAATACAAAAATAGTGTGTATTTTGTTTACATTGGTACTTATGTACCTTGGATGGCCATTGAAACAAAATTTTCTAAACTTTGTATCTTTTGTAGCTTAGATGAGCATCTCTATGCACAACTAAGCAAATAAGCTTTGTGGCTCGTGTTTGTGATGAGTAAGATTAAGTAATCTCTTGTACTTAATACTTGTATCACTTTCTTTGACAGGAATGACTAGAAAACCCTAAGAGAAAGGCATAAATAACCATCTCACCATTGTTGACCGCCAATCATGAAATGGCATCTGTATGCTTCAGCATAGCAAAAATGCAATGTCAAAAGTTTAACATAATTTGGTATTTCTTTTCTCTCTCTTATATGCCCATGCATAATATGCTTAACAAAAGAAAATATGCAAAGAAAAATAAAAAGCAAAAAGAATCAAAATGCTTTATATATGATTGCAAGCGTGTCTTCTAGGAGATGTAGGAGTTATAGGATGTACTTCAAAGATGATAGTCCCCATCAAGTAGTAATGATTATGTGTAAATTAAAGTGATTTTCTCATATCTCAAATCATCATAACATGTAGACACTTATGCAATCTTGCAATGTTTTTCACACACAACACGCAATATTCTTTGCTACTCTTAATACATGTGCAAGAACAATGTGATTTAGCCATCACAAGGAATACATGTGTTAATGAATGCTCACTAAACTGTCTTGACTTGTTTTGAAATATAAAATTGGTTAGACTTGTTTAGTGTGTGTGTGTGTGTGTGTTTTGGATCCAAATGCTTTAGATTTTCTTGTTTAGAGATGTTTTTAAGAGCTTAAAATGTTGTTTGGATCTTTGGTTGAATAGCATGTTTGATTGCATTCATATCTGTGTTTTTCTCTTCTTTAAAAAGTTGTTTTTGAGCAATCTTAACAGCTTCTCGATACCCCTTGACAACCAGGCTATCTATCGAGACTCTTAATCTTCGTTTCTCGATAGCTATTATCACAATTTCAATCCATCGAAGTTTTTGAGAATTTGTCTCGATAGCTTCTTTATCCATCGAGATCACTTTGCTATGGACACCTCTCGACAGCTTCATCTGTCGAAAATATAAGCTCGACACCTCTCGATCCATCGAGCTTTGTGTTTTTTGAAAGCTCGAAAACGTGTTGAAAAACACAAGAGCTGTTTAGACCCCCTAATTAAAATTACGGCTCGATAGATTTTACACAACTTTAATACAAAGTGCGGAATAGTGTAAAAGCGAGCGGATGAACAAGAAGCTACTCTAATTCAAAATTAAAGCAACACAGCAGTAATAATGAAATTAAATAAGAGTAGGGAAGAAGGATGCAAACACAGAAAACACCGAGACGTGTTCTCGAAGAGGAAACCGAAGAACTCGGCGAAAAACCTCTCCGCCGCCCTCCAAGCGGAAATCGATCCACTAGACAATCAGTTGGGATACATGAGTAAGCAAGAGACCCTCCAAGCCTAATCTACTCGATGTACCTAAGCCCTCCAAGCTCCTACTCCAACAAGGCTTCTCGGAACCGTGTCTTGTCTTAGTTCTCCGGATCCCGCAACAAGCTCCATGTTGCATCTGCCATTCCAGGCTTCTTCCAATACTTCCCAGCAGCACCAAAACGTCACTCAACACTCTTAAAAAGGTGTGGTAAGTGTTTGGGCTTTCACCCTCTCAATGGTGTGGAAAATGGAGAGAGAAGGGTTGAGGAGATACCACAAGCAAGTGTATAGAGAAAGGTGGGGATGACAATCTCTAATTGCAAATGTGTTTGGTTAGGGTTTTCTCTCTGAAGCATTCCTCAACATTTGTGGGTAATGGGGGTTTATATAGGATGGGTGCAAAATGTGTGAGTCAGTCAGTACAGGCTGGCAGAACAGCATGTCTCGCGGGTGTCTCGCGGGAAGGCCTTACCCGCGAGATACTCACGAGAGACAGCTGTCTCCACCTGGCCTGACTCTTCGCATTCCAGCATGTGCAGGGCACATGCCTCACTTCGCATGAAGCTTAGTCGCGACATACCCGCGAGATTCCTTCAGCTTCCAATTTTGCTTGAGTCTTCACACACTCTCTATCACACACCCCTTACATCAATTCCCACAACAAATACAGGGTATAAACAATTGATATTAATTACAATCAAATTTGGCACGGAATAAAAGCCAACAAAATACATAGTTGTAAATCACAACTTTACAATCTCCCCCTTTGGCTATTCCATGACAAAACCCTAAAACAGACTCTAGACTTAAACGTGAGTTTGGGAACACAGGCAAAACTCACTCACACCTAATTCTAGATTCTGATAAGCTCTTGAAACATATGAACAAGTAACTCCTGAAACACAACAACAAACTATTATCATTGTATGCAGAAAACTTGAAAAGCATATGGAGCATTAAGAGCATGATCAAGCAAGATGAAATAGAGAACACTAGATCATGGCAAGATCAAACACGTAATCACTATACACAAGCAATTACTATGCTCATTCACACAAGGAATGAACATCCGGATATGCAAGATGATAAGCTCATATGAAGAGTACCATTTGCAAATCCAACACTCAACCAATGCAAAGTACTCGAAGTATTTGCATCTAGGAACAATCCTACTAGGGCACAAGAGTGTTCATCACTCAACCAATGCATAGAACGTATATGCATCTAGGAACAATCCTACACGGGCACAAGAGTGATGTATCGAAGTAAAATGTATGACATTAAACTTCAAGAACACAAGCATAAAGGCTGCATAAGCAAAGAATTGCAAATACATGGTACAAACCATAAAAGCCTACAAATATGCAATGAAACAAAACAACCCTTAAAGCTTACAAAAGCAACATGGATACATGCAAAGTATGCTACAAAGCATAGAGAAAAACATAAAAGAAACATCTGAAATAATACTTAAATAAAGCATAGTATCAAAGTCTTAAACCAAAAACAGTAAAACAGTTATAACCACTAAAGATACTGAATAAAAACCATCTTTAAACCAATAACCAATGTTACTAAGTTGCTAGACTATGCTCCCCCTAACGCTGTGCAGGCTCTTCTCTAGCTCCCCCTCAGAATTTTCTCCCCCTTTTTGACCGGAATGGCCAAAGGGTCAGAACTGAGCTGACTCTGAATCCGAGTCATGCTCCATAGATAAGTCTTGTATTTGAGAAGAGAGTGCAGTGATCTGTCCTTGAAGGTATGCAAACTGATCCGCGGTGTATTGTACATGGGAGTCAAGCACGGTAGACATCTGATCTATCTTAGCAAGCAACTGATCCAGTTTGCTTAAGCCTTGTGGATGAGCCGAAGATGATGGCTATGCAAAAGGTTCAGGAGCCGAGGTGAACCTGTCAATCTCTTCCTCTCTATCTTCACCTTCATCATGCTGAACCTGTCGTGGTGGCGGTATGGTATGCACACCGATCTTAGAACCCTTGATGTGTGCAGTGCTCCTAGTCAGTGTATGACCACCAATGGGATAGTCTCTTGGAACAACCGTGAGGCCACTGGGCAGTTTGAGCTTTGCCTTGGCAATCAGTCCCATGATCAAAGAGGGGAACGGCATCACAGTTCGTGAATTCTGCTTGGTGATGCTCTTCTTCAGGACATGCATGATATGGCCACAGATGTCAATCTCCTTATGTGTAAAGAGGTCATACAAGAATCTGGTTCTCGGAGCAGAGAGAGTGGTGAGATTGGTGACCGGATAGAGATTGTGAATCATCACATAGCCTAGTGTCCTCATTTCTGGAGAGAACTTGATGGTATTCATGGATGATTTCTTCGGTTCACCACCAAGGAGTGTAATCATGTTGTGAGTAGAACCCATTCTGTCCTCATAAGCAACAGTGATTGGCTGAGATGGAGGACGAGTTTCCAGAAAATCTTGAATGCTCTCTCTTGTAATCACAAACTCCCTGTGTCGTACCCAGCACTCAATACATTCTCCGTTGACAGAGGCATTGGAGAAGAACTCTTTGATAATCTCTGAATAGACCACTCCAGTTGGGTTCAGGAACTTGGTCCAAGTTCTATCTTTGAACACTTCAGGGATGAAAGTGTCCTCAAGCGTCTCTAACTGGACTACACGTTCCATGATGATTGTCTTGTCCTTGTAGTAGTCATTGTATTTCATATCAGCTTCTATAGACTTAAAATGATCAGAATCAGTTCGGGCTCGCTTTGAAGACGATTTCTTCTTGGCAGCATGCTTGGTGGGAGACATCTGCACAATTTTCCAAAGCAAAGAAGGAAAAAAAAAATATGCACCAACACAAATTAGAAGACAAACTTCATTAGATTCAAATTAGTTCCAAATTAGACTTACACTAACTTAAAACATATCATGGTAGACACTAAACAACATGCTCAAAGACTCCAACCAACAAAACATAACCACAATGCAACAAATTAAGAGATAGTGCAAGTGTGTGTGTCTATGTGCATGTGCTGATGAGTGTGTGCGGCATGAGATGCGTGAGGGTTCCTAAGTGTGCCTAGTTGTGTGCCAAGAGTGTGCAACATAAGCAAAGTGAGTGAAACACACAAACAAAGACCAAACCTGAGTAGAATAAGGTCAAACAAGTGAAACACCATGGATTGAAATCACTTGATTCCATTTTGACACAAAAATGTCACTTGGACATTTTGACAAACACTTAGCGTGCACAAATGCAAAAAATACATGAAAAATGCATGAACATGTAAAAATCTACCCTCAATACATGATAAAATGCCACAAGGGGCCAACACAGATGCAGAAACAACAAATGGGACACAGCCCAATCAAGAAATTTGAGAAAAATGCACCCAATTTTGAAAACCAACCCAAAGTTTCGAAAATCCCCAATTTTGAGAACCCTAACAAAAATTCTGCATAATCTAAGCAAAAACTTAAAAAGAAATGGTTAACAAACATACCTTGAGGAAGAAAATGCAGAAAAAAATGCTTGGATTGAAGGGAAATGAATGGAATAGTGATTTTGGGTTGAAAAAGGTTGAGAGAGGTTAAGTGAGGGAAGTTTGATAGTTTTGAAAAACTGTCACATCAGCTATATAAAAACTGAAAACACGCATTTTTCGCGGGTTAGAGAGGGGCGAGACAGTCGCGAGAGGTGCCACTGAAGCACAAAATTTTCGCGAGAAGCATTAGGTCGCGAAACAGTGGCGAGACAGTCGCAGTAGCTTCTGTCTGAAATTGGAAAAATCCAATTTTAGCCAAACAGCATTTCGCGAGAAGCTGTTGGTCGCGAGACAGTCGCGAAAGTTTCTGTGTGACATGATAAAAGAAAATTTTCCCTCAACCCATTTTTGCGGGAAGCTCTAAGTCGCGAGCTTCTCGCGAAACTACCCCTGAACCAGTTTTTGAAGAAACACAAAAACATGCATTTTAATTAAAAACAAATGACAAGAAAGTATAAAATCACTGTCAAAAACAAATAAAACACTCAAAAATATTTTTGGGTTTGATCAACAAAGATTGAGCATGTGAAAACACATTTAATCAAGTACAATCACACAAATGAATAAGACATTCATTGAACATAGACTTGTGTGTTGTGTGTGGATATCAAAAATGAGATAGTCCTTAGTCCAATGTGAAGCTTCAATGATCAATTCAATCAAGGCATACACAACTAGCACTAGATTATGTGACCTATCTCAATTATAGAAACATGCATATATGACCTCCCACATGAACTTGATAACACTTCATTGAAGCTTTTCATTTGGCTCCATATTGAACATATCATTTGCAACTTTTGAGCAAAGAGAATCTCATTTAGAGAAAGATGCCTGAAATTTTTGATATTTCAATAGATGAGTTAGCCTTTGGCTTGTTGGGCATCATACATTTTTATTTTGGTCGCTTTCCCTTTTTCCTAGTCGAATACTAGTTTGTGCGACAGGCTTTTACAGCTTTATATCTCTTTTCATTTGGAGATTTACAATTAGAGAGCTCTTTTAAGCAAAAAAATAAAGGTGGGAAGATATATAGGCATGAGTCTATGTATGTCTCAAGATCAACAAAACCATTCACTAATCATTCATGACAAGGTTGAAGATCTATTTACAACAGTCACATAGATTTCAGAATTTCTTCCACAATGATATGAGTGCATGAGAGACAAGCTAAGCTCGTTAAATGCACCAAGCCATAAGTACAAAGGTACAAGGCAAAACATGCTTTGAGACAAAACTCAACAAAGTGATCAAACTTTTTAGATTTTATAATTTTTATGAGTTTTTGAATTTTTGAATACACTCAAAACAGAACAGGAAAAGAGAGAACAACACATAAAGACCAACCAAGAAAAACAAAAAAATTCAATAGCAAATGACCCTAAGCATTGAAAAAATTTATGCGTGAACATGTTACAATGCTTATGCATGAGTACCCCTCTTCACCCACACGTCACGTGCGTTTATGGTGATATCCTTAACGGATTGGGCACGAGAATTTGGACTGTCAAACCTTCTGGTGAAACTCTCCAAGCAAGTGGTGAAGGCACCGATCATTTTCATCACGTCCATCATACCGGGATCACGATTCTGACTTCTCGGTTGTTCACCACCCCAAGACCTCATGTCATTTCTCCTTCCTCGTGACCGAGGTGCACTTGAATTGTTATCTGATCTCAGCTTTTGACAATTGGGTCCAGTATGTCCATGCAGTCCGTAGTAATGGCACACATAATCCATTCTTGGACTCCGTTGTGATCTTAGGAGAGATCTTCCTCTGGTTCCATGATTAGCCACAAATTGATTTCGGGGCTTATTCACCATTCGTTGCTCAGCCACATTCTTCTTCTTTACATCCTCAACTTTCTCAATACTAGGCTCTTCTACAACCGTATTGTTTGCCTTCACAAACTTCACTTCTTTGGTGACTTTTACTGATGAACTGCTTCCTCCTGTGTATCCCAAACCAGACTTGTCTGAAGAAGGTTTTTGTGATGAGATAACATCATCTAACTTCTGGGATGAGACTCTCTCTATCTTGGCATGAGCTTGCACTACCTCTTGCTCAAGAAACCTCACCTTCATATAGGCTTCAGACAACTCGCCATTTAGTGTCTCAATCTCACACTTAGCCTCTCTATATCTGACCAAGAGACTTCGGTAATCTTCCTCAGCTTTCTTCATTTTCCTTACAGCTGCCTTGGCTACTCTGGTATACTCTCCTGACTTCTCAAGTAGTAAGGAGTAATTTTCTTGAAGATTAGCTATATTCTCTTCATCTTCAGCGTTTGATTCTTCCACAATCCCAATGGACTTTGAATCAGAATGCTCACCAAGCTCCTTAACAAGTGCGCCCAAATCATCTGATGACTCCACATGAGCAATGGTCATGAATGTGGAGTAGTTTCCCTCTCCGTCACAGCTCTCTTCCGAGTCTGAATTAGAAGAGTCTGAATCACTGAGTGTCGTAGCATAAGCTTTGCCTTTTCCCTTCAGAAAATTTGGACACTCCTTCTTTAGATGTCCATGGCCATTGCACTCATAGCATACAATTTCTGAAGAAGGTTGAAACTCCCTCCCTTCTTTCCTTGTAAACTCTTTCCTATCACCTCTTGAAGATGAGAATTTTCCTCTGTTGAATGATTTCCCACTGTTCTTCATCTTCAGAAATTTGCGAAAGTTTTTCGCAAGAAATGCTACTTCCTTCTCCACCCCATCTTCTTCGGAGGAATTATCCATCCTTTCGGTGATGGTTTTAAGAGCAAGTGATTTACTCATCTTATGGGAAGGCAGTCCCATCTGATATGTTTGGAGAGACCCAACTAATTCTTGAATTTTAATCTCATCCAAATCCTTGCTTTCCTTTATGGCTGTAAATTTTGCTCTAAAACTTTCAGGCAAGGACCTCAATACTTTTCTCACCACCTTAGCATCTTCAATCTTCTCCCCAAGATTGAGTTTAGCAATTACAATTTCATTGAGCTTCCCATAGAATGAATCAAACGGTTCATCATCACCCATCTTGAGCTCTTCAAATTTGGTGGTAAGCATCTGAAGTTGTGTCCTTAACTTTCTTTGTACCCTCATACGTGGTCTCCAAAATCTCCCAAGCTTCTTTGGCAACAGTCATATGAGAGATCCTGTGGAATTCATCAGGAGACATAGCACAAAAAATAGCGTTTAAAGCTTTGCTATTAGCATTGGCTGCTGTTAAAGCTGCCTTATCCCAATTAGCCTTGGGTGTCTCCGGCTTAGTCCAGCCTAGCTCAACCGCATCCCAAACGGTATCTTCTATAGAGCATAAAAAAGCTCTCATTCTGACTTTCCAGAATGCGTAATTGTTCCCATCAAAAAAAAGGAGGAACATTGAGCGATTAAGACCGGTCCATCTCAAATAGGGTCAAGGATTACACTAAGGTAATTAAACCACAGCAAGTGTACCCGCTCTGATACCAATTGAAAGCTCGAAAACGTGTTGAAAAACACAAGAGCTGTTTAGACCCCCTAATTAAAATTACGGCTCGATAGATTTTACACAACTTTAATACAAAGTGCGGAATAGTGTAAAAGCGAGCGGATGAACAAGAAGCTACTCTAATTCAAAATTAAAGCAACACAGCAGTAATAATGAAATTAAATAAGAGTAAGGAAGAAGGATGCAAACACAGAAAACACCGAGACGTGTTCTCGAAGAGGAAACCGAAGAACTCGACGAAAAACCTCTCCGCCGCCCTCCAAGCGGAAATCGATCCACTAGACAATTAGTTGGGATACATGAGTAAGCAAGAGACCCTCCAAGCCTAATCTACCCCATGTACCTAAGCCCTCCAAACTCCTACTCCAACAAGGCTTCTCGGAACCGTATCTTGTCTTAGTTCTCCGGATCCCGCAACAAGCTCCATGTTGCATCTGCCATTCCAGGCTTCTTCCAATGCTTCCCAGCAGCACCAAAACGTCACTCAACACTCTCAAAAAGGTGTGGTAAGTGTTTGGGCTTTCAACCTCTCAATGGTGTGGAAAATGGAGAGAGAAGGGTTGAGGAGATACCACAAGCAAGTGTATAGAGAAAGGTGGGGATGACAATCTCTAATTGCAAATGTGTTTGGCTAGGATTTTCTCTCTGAAGCATTCCTCAACATTTGTGGGTAATGGGGGTTTATATAGGATAGGTGCAAAATGTGTGAGTCAGTCAGTACAAGCTGGCAGAACAGCATGTCTCGCGGGTGTCTCGCAGGAAGGCCTTACCCGCGAGATACTCGCGAGAGACAACTGTCTCCACCTGGCCTGACTCTTCGCATTCTAGCATGTGCAGGGCACATGCCTCACTTCGCAGGAAGCTTAGTCGCGACATACCCGCGAGATTCCTTCAGCTTCCAATTTTGCTTGAGTCTTCACACACTCTCTATTACACACCCCTTACATCAATTCCCACAACAAATACAGGGTATAAACAATTGATATTAATTACAATCAAATTTGGCACGGAATAAAAGCCAACAAAATACATAGTTGTAAATCACAACTTTACATTTTTCTATATATAGCTCAACGCTATTTTTTTTCATTTCTCACTGATCTCTCTTAATAGAAACTCTCTCTTTTCTCTCCCATACTCTTCTCTCTCAACCTCTTCATCTTCCCCGCATGATTTTCAACCTAAACCTTGCCTTTTCACTAGTATGATCTCATTATCTCTCTTTCTTCATGCATTTCATACTTTTAGACCTAGGTTTTTGGGTTTTTTAAAATTTTGGGGTTTTCCAAAATTGATGAGGTTTTTGCAAAAATTTTGGGTTGGGTTTTGTTTAATTGATCTTAAATGTTCATGCATTGCATCACATGTGCATTTTAACAATGTTTCACGCATTATAGATGTGTGCTCCATATGTTGAAATGATGTGGGCTGGTAGGATTAGATTGGGCTAAATCCATGATGTTTTTCTTATTGCATGTCACATGTTCTTGCATTTTTTATGCATACATACCAATTTTCTACCTTTTTATTGATATTGATACATGTTGGTACTTTTCTGTCTCTCTGTCTCTGTCTCTGTCTCTGTCTCTCTTTCTCTCTCTCTCTCTCAGTTAGTTGCTCTATTGCACCTAAATGTAAGTCTACTCTGTCCCGGAACCCTCTTCATTCCGGGGCATCTTCTTTTTCTTCCTTTATCAATTCTACCCCCTTTCACGTTTAGTGCCATGATGAGAAGGTTCGTACAGACTTCTTGGAGAACTTTTCACGATGCAGCTTCATTCGGAACGCCAAGTTGTCCTATCAAATTTTTCTAATACTGACCTTCCCATTGTCATCTATAGTAGGGGTTAGGAGCCGCTTTGTGGCGTCCCAATCACTTGTCCCTCCGCGACCATACAGGAGTTTTACTCCAACATGCACAGATTTGATTATTTTGTACCTCATTTTTTCACTCGCGTTCAGGGTATGCACATTGTAGTCACTTCGAATCTTATATCCGAGGTGCTACATGTACCAAGGGTAGCACATCCTGACTACCCCAACTATGATCATCATAGGACTATATCCAAAGATGAACGCTCATCCCTCTTCTACAAGAAACCTTCATCTTGGTGTGACCATCAAAACACCCCTTGCTCAAGCTTTGCAAAAGGTCTGAGGTTCCTTAACATGGTGATGACATTTGTTCTCCATGCCTTGTCTCACTATAACTCCATTACTAAGCCATGTGCTCGATTTTTGTTATCCCTACTTAAGGGACTCACTATAGATTTTCCCTTTCACTTCATACTCTCCCTTATAGATGTCTATAAGGATACGATGACCCATGATAAGCTCATTTTCCCTTCGGCTACCACGCAGATTCTCTGCCATGCGTCTATCTCCTATCCTGAGTCTTTACACTTCTTCACTATGTGTGTCATAAACGTAGCGACCGTTCGACGAAGTAAGGCCTAGCTTCGACCGAAGTGGCCACGGACCGAGACAGAAACTCCTCCAGCATCTACCGCTCCATCCACATCTGCTCCTCCTTCTATGGTGGTGTGACCCTCGAGGCAATCATGGCGCAGCTTCAGTGCGTGGATGCTCGCCTTGACACACTCAATGATGAGTTGTGTTAGGTGAACACCTATGTCAGTCATATTACACGACAACAGGCTCACCTTGATGGCATCTGAGGATGATGATGATGACAATGATGATGAGGATGAGGATGCTAGCTCTTCTAGTGACAACGAGATGACTACTTGAGTTACTTGCCCTTTGTCATTCGTGACAAAAAGGGGGAGTAGTTTTGGGTATGAGAGTAGTCATGTTTGTTTGCTTTTAGACCCCTTAAAACACAATTGGATTAACCTAGTTAACAAGCCAAGTTATTACTTTGTCCAAATTCCAAATCTAGGTTAACACAATTATATAATCATATCAATGTAAAATGCGGAATATAAAGAACACAGAGATATAATGACCTAGGAAAACCAAACCGGTAAAAAACTTAGGGAGGATTTAACCTAGCTATCCTCAAGGTAAAACTAAATCCACTATGAAAGAATCGAAGTTTTATAATAGCGACTTAAACCACTAACATCCTATTGCTACCTCATGTAGAAAACTTACCGACACGACCACGTGCAAGCTCCAAGACCACGGACTCCTTTCTTGGATTCTCCAAAAAGTACAAGCATTCCCGCTTGTGTATCTTTAAGCTCTTTAGTGCAGTAACTGAATGATCATCAAGCTCTTAATGAAATCTCCTTCTTGATAATCCTAAACATGTGTGAAGGCAACCACATCTCAGATCCCACAAGAGATTCACACACACAGCAAATAGAGCAACCTCTAAAACGTGGCTAGGGTTTCCCTTTTATACCTAAGGCAAAACATTAAACCCTACACATCATATGGGACTAGGGCTGAGTTGGAAATTCTGCAAAAAAAAATTCTGCCCGACTTTCGATCAATCGAGTCTAATTCTCAATCGATTGAGCCAGTCAGAATTGCACACTCAATTCTGTAGTTAACTCGATTCCAACTTTACATAAAAAACATACTTTGAGCAAGTCTAAAACAAGACTAACAACCTGTTTTGATCATGTTTTACCAACAATACAAATTAAAGTTCTAATACATTAGTTCCTAAGTTCTTAGAACCTAACAATGTACTTAAAGGGGAGAGTTAGTATAGGAGATTTTTATGTCAAGGGGAGTGTTTTCGTTTTTGAGGGATGTAGTGAGGACTTTTTGTATCTTTTATTTTCTTTACTTTTTAGATACATTGTTCTTACTTTGTGATAGCAAACCTTGTATTTATTTTGATATATATATATATATATATATTGAGGTTGTTATTACATTCTTTCACCTATCTCTTTATGTGTTGTTTCTTTTATCTCTTTATGCATATGCTTCTTATTTACTATATGTAATCTTTTATATTTTTGCTGCACACTAAAATGCCATGATGAGTTTTGTTTAAAGTGTATTAGAAATACAGGTTGTCAAAGTCTTTCTTGCCATGAACTCTTTTCTTGCAAAGTTTTTCAAGAGTTTATGTTAGGATATATTTTATTGTATTCAACAAGTGAGAATGAGTTGAGTAATTTATGACTTCTCTCATATGTTCATTTGTTTGTTGTGGTTTTGTCATTAATTGCCAAAGGGGGAGATTGATAGGACATATGTGAATCATGTTAAGAACATATGTCATTTAGAATTGGCTAATCCTTTAACAAAACGCACTTTACATATAATTGGGTAGATCTAGGATGTGTTTAATACTTCAAGAAATAAGAGTTTAAGTCCAAGTGTTAAAGCCATGCAAATCTTTCCAAGAAGTGAGTGAAGAACTATTGGATTTTAAAGCACGACAGATAGCATCTATCGAGATTTAAAAGGCTTATTCAGCCCGATGCTCGACAGCTTCTCGATAAATAACCTATCTATCGAGATTTACGAAAATCAGTTTTTCAGATTTGATTTCACACCAATCCATGTATATTTGTTTAGGCTTTCTTTTCTCACAACCTTAAATATATATAAGGATTTTAAGGGTCGTCACAGCTAATGCAACTTAATGCAAAAGTTTTTCAGAAGCATGTTTGACCGAAGACATATGCACTAGTTCGTCTCTCTCTTGAAGAAGCTACTATGTTTGTACGCCATAGGGTTTTTTAACCAAGGAGCTTCATGATCTTCATCATGTTGATGAATTGAAGAACTTTGCAGCCAACATCTTTCTTAAGTTGGTGGTTAGTCACGTACTTGGATCCGTGCATTGATTGGTTAGTCACATACTAGGAGTCTCACATTGAAAATGAGAGATTGTCACTACAGAACAAGTCCAATTGGGTATTTGGGTAAGGGTTCAACTGTAGGTTGGTATAAGGTACTAAGATTCCTTTACTTGTAACCGCTTGTTATGATAATAGTGGATTTTCGGGAGTGGTGGCCTTAAAATCACCTGGTGAGATTTTGCCTTGGAGGTTTTCCCCATTCATAAACAAATCACCGTATCAACTTTATTTTCTACTGCATATTAACTTATTTGATGATTTGTTTGTGCTACCACGCATTTTGCATGTTAATTGAATTAATTAACTAACTTGGCTAATTAATTAGTTAATTTATCACAAGGGGTCAACATATTCTTAGCCTATCAAACGAAGTTGAGAATGCCATGAAGGGAAAAACAATGATAAATCCTGATGGCATGATCAAGATGACGGACTCACCCTTCATTGCTAGCATTTTGGAGTGCCCTTTGCCTCCTAAATTCCGTTTCCCTCAGTTGGAGGTCTATGATGGCACTAAGGATCCCCTAGATCACACAGGGGTATTCAAGACAATATTAAATCTCCAGCGCTCCCTAGACGAGGTAATTTGTAAATCATTCTCCGCAACCCTCAAAAGAGTAGCATGGGTGTGGTTTAGCAAGCTACCTGTGGCATCTATCATAAACTTTGAGCAGTTAGTAACTCTTTTATTTGTCATTTCATTGGGGGCCAACGCCATAAGAGGCCCACCTCAAACTTGCTAACTGTGAGGGGAAACCTTAAGAGAGTATGTAAAATGCTTCAACAAAGCAATGTTAGAAATTGATAAGGCAAACAATCAGGTGATAATGATGACCTTCCAAGCGGGGTTAAACTATCCTGACCTCGTCTTCTCTCTAGGGAAGTCTCCACCAACATCGATGATAGATTTGTTGTTCAAGGCACACATATATGAATGGAGAAGATGCACTAACTGCAAAGGGATTAATGGGCAAACAGAAGAAAGAAGAGAATGCTGAGTCACAGGGCAAGAAGAGGGATCACAAAGACAATCTCTTAGATACCAAGACCAACATAAGTAGTCTGGAAGCACCATCGAAGAAAAAGCTGAATTTCACTCCTTTACCAATGCCTATGGACAAAATCCTCATGCAAATAAAGGACAACCCCACTTTAAAATGGCCTAAACCGTTGAGTTCATCCTCAAAACGGAGAGATTCAAAGAAGTACTGTCGCTTTCACAAGGGTCATGGTCATTACACTAACGAATGTCAAGATTTGAAAGAACAAATTGAAGAGTTAATCTAGAGAGGAAAACTCCAAAAATTTGTCGAGAAAGACTACTAGACACGCCACCGGACGGAAGAGAAGTCTACTGATGACCATAAAGAAGATGATTGAGACAATCCTAAATGACAAAGAAATAAGGAAGATCGCTGGGGGACCGGTCGCAAGTGGGTCATACAAGTCTTTAAGAAAAGCAGTCCAAAGGCAAGTTAACAGTGTTCATATAAAGCACCCGATAGCCAAACATCAATGCACTGGAAATGACGACGTTGTTTTTTCCGAACGAGATGCAAAAGGAGTCAAGCAGCCACATGACAACCCCCTCGTTATCATGCTAACAATTTAATTGTACTACACTCGGAGAGTTTTGGTAGATAACGGAAGCTCGACAGACGTGATGTACATGATGTCGTTCTAATAGATGAAGTTGGATCCAAAACGCCTCAAACCTTTCGAGTCTCCCTTGGACAGCTTCATTGGGGATTGCATATATCCAAAAAGCATCATTTCCCTATTGATTAAAGTAAGGACTCACCCAGCACAGGTAACAAGGGAGGTAGACTTTCTAATTATTAACTGTCCTTCATCATATAATGTGATTCTAGGACCACTAACCCTTAATCACCTCAAGGCCGCAACTTCTACATACTGCCTAAAGTTGGAAAAATTTTGGAGACCAGCTTTTAGTTAGGGAATGTTACTAGGCAGTCTTGGCGTCCAAGAAAAATTACACTTGAATGGTAGAGGAAGAGCCGTCCAAGCCTATGGAAGAGGCGAAGAATATAGAGCTGGTGGAAGGAGACCCTTCCAAAACCGCTAAGGTAAGGAAGGAGCTCCAACTGTCCCTAAAGGATGAGCTAGTGAGTTCTTGAAAAAGAACCTGGATGTCTTTGCATAGAACCATGAAGATATACCAAGAATTGATAGACGTGTATTTGCCCCAGAGCAAAACAAAGCAGTTGTGGAAGAGGTAGAAAAGCCCTTAACTGATTTATTCGAGAGGTTTATTACCCCGAATGGCTTACCAATGTTGTCATGGTAAAAAAATTCCAACGAAAAGTGGAGAATGTGTGTGGACTTCACAGACTTAAATAATGCATGCCCCAAAGACAATTTTCCCCTTCCCAGAATTGACCAGCTCGTTGATTCAACAGCTGGCCATGAAATTCTAACCTTCATGGATGCTTTTTCAGGTTATAACCAAATTCTCATGAAGGAGGAAGACTAGGAGAAAACTACATTCATGACTAGCCAGGGCCTATATTGTTACAAAGTCATGCCATTTGGACTGAAGATAGGCAGGAATATGTAGGTCTATGTGGATGACATGCTCATAAAAAGCAAGGAAGCAAAAACCCACCTTGAAGACCTCCAAGAGACATTCGATACTTTGAGAAGGTACAGAATGAAGATCAATCCTACAAAGTGTTTTTTTAGAGTCTCGTTAGGAAAATTCCTCAGTTTCATGGTATCTTAGTGAGGAATTGAGGAAAATCCAAAGAAGGTCAATGCCATACTTGACATGACTTCTCCCAAGATAGTCAAAGAGGTGCAAAGCCTGGCAAGACAAATTACAGCATTGAACAGGTTTGTCTCCAAGGCCACGATAAATGCCTCCCCTTCTTTAAAACTCTTAAGTAGGCCTTCCAATGGATAGACCAGTGAAAAGCAGCCTTCCCGAACCTTAAGAAGTATCTAGCCAAGCCCCCACTCTTGAGCCCATCTATAAAAGGAAAAAAAAAATTATTCTTATATCTGGCTATATCACAAACAGCCGTCATCTTAGTTTTAATTCATGAAGATTCCAAGGTGCAACGACCTATGTACTACACAAGTCAAGCTTTTCAAGGTGCTGAAGCAAAGTACCCACCGATAGAGAAGATGGCATTTTCTTCAATTGTCGCATCAAGAAAGCTCCGTCCATATTTCCAAGCTCACACCATTATGGTAATGATGGACCATCCAATTTGAAAAGCCATGAGCAAACCAGATGCAGTAGAGCACATGGTCTAGTGGGCTGTTAAACTAAGTCAGTTTGAAATAAATACAGGCCAAAAACAAGGATCAAAGCCCAAGAATTAGCAGATTTTATCGCTGAATGCACTCTTCTAGACCTAGGTCTGGATGTAAACTATTAGACAATTTATGCAGATGGCTCATCTGTCGTAGGACTCGGAGGCGTCAATGTAATTATAACCTCGCCTTATAAGGATGTCCTTAAATTCGGAGTTCAACTCCAATTTTTAGCGACGAACAATGAAGCGGAGTATGAAGCAATCCTTACCTGCTTGAGGATTACACAAGCTTTAGGAGTTAAGAATTTAAAGCTAAGAACCGATTCTAGGCTGATTGTTGGGCAAATAACCAACGAGTATGAAGCAAAAGAAGAAAGAATGAAGAGATACTTGAAACTGACGAGTCAACTGATATATGATTTTGATGACATCAGGTTCGAGCAATTCCCATGGGAGAACAACTTAGCTACTGGCGAGGTTGCTAAACTGGCATCAATTAAGGATGCTCCGAGAAACCTGAGCTATACATGGAAGTCCAAACAATCCCTAGCATAGAAGGATTACAAATCTTCCCAATTTAGCAGTCAAGCACCTATATGGACCTAATCCATTCTTACATCAAAGACAGCCAGCTCCCATCGGACCCATCCAAAGCAAAGAATGTTAGGGTCAGAGCAGCAAGATTCACTGTTGTGAACAATGAACTCTACAAGAGGGGATTTTCATTACCTTACCTAAAATGCCTGGATCCTGAAGAAGCAACCTATGTATTATAAGAGATTCATGAAGGCATATGTGGTAATCACTTAGGACCTCGATCTTTAGTTGGAAAGGCAATCAGGGCAGGCTACTTTTGGGCGACCATGCAAAAAGACGCAGTTAAGCTTGTTAAAAAATGAGATAAATGTCAACGGTTCGGAAATGTGCAACACATTCCTAGAGAACCAATGACAAGCATTTTCTCACTATGGTCATTTTTCACCTGGGTGATTGACATCGTTGGTCCACTCCCACGAGGGAAGAAACAGAACTTCATCTAGAAGAACATTGTTTACAGGTTTGGAATCCCAAGGTCGATCATCTCTAACAATGGACGGTAATTTAATAGCCAAAATTTCAAAGAATTTTGTGCAAAGCCAGGAATAAAAAACCACTACTCGTCACCCGACCATCCACAGGCGAATGGACAAATAGAAGTAACAAATCATACTTTGCTCAAACTTAACAAAGCACGACTTGAGGGGGCAAAGGGTGCATGGCCAAAGGAGCTACCAGGGGTATTATGGGCTTATCGAACAACTGCAAGAACACTGATAGGAGAAACACCATTCAAGCTGACCTTTGGTACAGAGGCAGTTATTCCTATCGAACAGGGGTCGTCTAGCCTTAGGAGAGCCCATTATGATGAGAGTTCAAACAATAATGAGCTAAGACTAAATTTGGATTGCTTATTTAAAGTTAGAGATGAGGCTGCCCCAAGGCTGACTCGATATCAACAGAAGATGGCAAAGTACCACAATCAGAGGGTAAAGCTCAAAAGGTTCAACCCCGATGATATGGTACTGCGAAAATCTCACAAGCCATTATAGACCCAACGTAGGGGAAGTTAGGCCCTACTTGGGAAGGTCCATATAAGGTCGTCTGTTACTCAAGAAGAGGAAGCTACTACCTGAAGGACCTTGACAACAATCCATTACCTCGTCCCTAGAATGTGGAGCACCTCAAGAAGTATTATCAGTAAGAAGTACCTAAATCAATAAGCTCCATCCATAGGAGTAACTCACCTAACGATGTACCAGATAAGTGAGAATTCATTGCTTTTACTTTAAGCATTTTTCCTTTTAACATTTAGTTTGGCCAAGTTATTTCTAGTTATTTCCCTTGTAATCCCCTCACAAATAAGGGTGCATGAAGTAATAAGGCTCCATAAGCCATCTCTTTTTCAAAAAGCTTGAACTTTAAGTCAGTCATTCATTACAACAAAATCTTAAGGTTAACATTGCATACAAGGAGATGCCCATATATCCACAGTAAAAACTCCACTTACGAATTTAAATCATAAACATGGTAAAAGCTCCATTAACAAGTTTAAATCATCATCAATGGTAAAAACTCCTCAGACGAGTTCAAATCACAAAAGAATATCGCTAATGGTAAAAGCTCTAGAGACGAGTGTAAACCATAAAACCACAAGAGTATGTCACTCATGACAAAAAACTCCAAGTTCAGAACATACATTCCTAGGGGAAATACCATGTATGAAAAAAAGAACCCCAAACAATGAAGTTTAAAGTTATGATAAAAGGTTATGCAACCAAGACTGAAGGCATGAATAAAGCTTAAAGTCTAAAAAAGGCATTGCTTACAAAAACAAAAGCCTCAAAACATGAGGCATATTAGAATATCTACAGTTCTTAAAGACGAGATATAAAAGCCTCAAAACAGGAGGCACCCAAAATATCCATTGTTTTTAAGTTAAAGCCTCAAAACAAAAGGTAGCCAAAGTTTTCAAAAAAAAAAAAAAGAAGAATATTAAAAGTCTTTTTTTAGGGTGCAATGACAACCTCCTCAACATGGCCCTCGTCCACACGAGCCTCGTCCACAGGTCCACCTATAGTAGCACCATCTCCTTTAACAACTGCACCAATAATAGCTTCACCTTCCTTTTCCTTGGTCTCATCAACAAGGATTTCAGTATCAATTGCCTCAAAGTCAAGGTTTGAAAAATCCACTACCTGGTTATGATGTTTCATCGTCCATCTACAAAGCAGCTCAAAACCCTTGAAGTATTGGACGAACTGAAGATTAGAGAAGCGACCAAACTCTAAAAACTTAATGATAACCTTCTCACGCTCCACGCCAGTCTTTAGAAGGGCAGCCTAAATTTCCTCGTCCTTCTAAGTGACGAGCATCTTTTCCACCTTTAGTGCATCCTTGAGCTCCTTCACCTTCTCCTTGACCTCTATAGCCTGATCCATCGCCTCGATCAAGTCCTTCCTAAACTTTGAACTTTCAACCTTAATAGAGTCTACCTTAGAGTTGGCAACCACCACCTTCCCTTCACTACTCAAATAATTTGTTGTCAAATGCAGGGATTCTCCAAGAACCAAAGGACGAAAGTAGAGTCTTTAACATGTGTCAAAATCTCAATAATTCATGAGATGGAATAGAAGAAAGGCCCCTACGCTCATCATTGGTGATGACATTGTGGGCTTATCCAAGGGCTGTGGCAGGGTCTTCCCAAATTCTCTTACCAGCTTTACTCCTTCCTTTGGAACGGGTAGTTGGAGGAGTGAAGGCGGAGTGCCAAAAATGGACAAGGGGGTAGGAATTTCATCTTTTCCTTCATCCAACTTGCATTTCTTCAAATCCAGGGGTAAGATAGGACAAGGGTTCGTTCATCAGACCCTTCACACGGACATACTTCTCCTTGCCGTACCTAGTAGCCATTTCTGCAAACATAAGATCAGAGAGAAGGACAAGATTTTCTAAAAATAAAAAGAAGAAGGGAAGACAAGCTTAACTTACTTTTCTCTTCCCGAATAATCTTCTTTAACACAAATTCATAGGGTTCAGGTCCAAGGCAACAGTCATTTAAATGACGAGGATCCACCAAATCGTCAAAATCATCAATTGTAAGAGCAAACTCTAGAGCAGCTTGAACTCGACCTTGATGACGATCTTCCAACTTAGGACGCTCAGAGACTGCAAAACAAATTGAGAAAGGAGAATCAGAAAAGGAGAAAAAAAAAACAATTAGCCTAACAGAAAGACAAAAGAACACACCAAGAGATGGAATTTCCCATTTCTATAGCAACCATGGGACCTCACCCCATAGGTTGTCAGTCATGGTTTCCCATCAAGATCCAGAGACAAAAAAGTATCACGATTTTCAGTCATGAAAGATGTAGGAAAACTATGGACAATCCTAGAATCCCTACTCCAAGGTAAAAGCTCAAAATAACAATAGTGGGTAGAAGGCTTCAGACGATATAAATGTAGAAACTCGTTTAGAGTTATCATATCCCCATCATGAATAGACACCCAAATTGACATGCAGTAAATGATCATCCTCCAAGCTTAGGGATGAGTTACCCAGGGGCAACGTTAAGAGCAGTTGAAGCTTCATGATAAAGGGATGGACAGGGAAACAGAGACCACACTAAAAAGCAACCTCATAGAAGCTCACCTCGCCGTGGCAACGCGCAAGCTTTCTCATTGGGATGGGGTAATCTAGTGACGACTCCTCCAAGGAACTGAAATCTTTTCCTTATAGATTTTAGATGTTTCTTCTCCAAAGAATAAGATTTGGAGAGAGCATGAAAAGGGATTGAAGACGAGGATGAAGAGGGTTTTGAGGATGATGAAGGCTTTGACATTGCAATTTCAAAATCTTTATCTACAAACTAGTTACTTAAAGACAAACCTATTTCGAGTTTGCTAGACCTAACTTCGGTGTCCCTATCCTCTATGGTGGTCATCTCTAAGTGATGTGAAATCAAAGAATGACGAATCAAAGGATCGAGGGTGAGCAAAACATGCCGAAAAGCCGCACAGTTTTGAGGGAAGAATAAACCTACTTGGGGACGTAGCCCACCAGAATGCTCAAGAAACCCCCTATCTAGCAAAGAAGAAAGAAATATAAGAAGTTTCTTGCGTAATGAAAGCAAAATCAACCATTAATGGAACTTTAAGAGGAGAAGTCTTACCGTACTGAATGTGCAGGAGTTTTTTTTTTTTTTTTGAATACTTCAAACTTCAAATATCATAAACAATGAAGAAGAAGAAGAATATGAGAAGTTTTTCTAAAAAGGAAAGCAAAAATCAAGGCGCGAGAAGCTCGAGAAATCATCACATACGCGGCCAATACAAAGAAGGCACATGGCAATCATCTGACAAGAAAGGTGCCTCACATTAAATGTGATGGGACAAGAATCTCAGGGCATGAAAAGAAGATTGGCTCGCCAAAAAAACCTTTCCATATTCCTATGCTCGTCCAAACAAAGGATGACAAAGGAATAAAGGAGGTAGCTAACGAATAACAATAAAATGGTTGTTCGTATTGCAAACCGTCCATGTTAATGACGAGTAAAAACATGGACGAACGTAAGCACATTAATTCCAGACAACATTTAATGACCAAATGATGAATGAGCATGAAGCCATTATCGCCATCCAATGATGTGCATTTAATGGTCGTTGCGAACATTAAAGGGCTGGGATTAAGTGGTAATTATTGAGCCATAAATCCTCCAGCTATGGTACAACATAAAAAAGGCCAACAGATTGGGCAATCACTTACACAAAGGCTATACAAAGCCAGGAGAGACAAGTAAGTGATTCATATTGAACACACACACAAATTGCTCTACAAATTACTTATTTCTAAAGAGTTTAAGCTAATTTAAGCATCAGAGGGTCTTTCGCAGGCCCCAAACTGGTGTCATTATCTATTTAGTGTTTTCTCTTACACAGGATCTCAAGGTCGTCCATCATGCTGACGAGGAACATACTGACGGGACAAAATCACGTTTTATCATATACCATCATAAGATCTCCTATAAATCTGGCCTCCACATAAGATGTATTGCATTGCCATCATCCTAATCGAACGACACTTTCTTTGTCGACACCATTCAGATATACCCCTAACTCCAAAAATTTCATAATGTCATAATACCAAGGAACCTTTCTTCTTCTATAACCAAGACTGAAGCTTCGGCCTTCTCTTTGTGTACCATCCCATAACTTTGTTCAATCTCTAACGGCCATGTCCACACTCCTTTAGGTATTTCAACCATGGAAGCTAAGGTAGCCAAGGCGTCTGCAAACTAATTTTGAGCTCTAGGGATGATCGTGTACTCAATTCTGTCAAAGTTTTGGTTAAATCCTCTAGATACTACTGATAATGTTTTAAGTGCTCTTCCTTCGCTTTCCACAACCTATGTGCTTGAGCTATAACCAAAGTCGAATCTCCAAAGACCTTAGCCTCTTTTATACCAAATTCTTGAAGAGCTTCCATTCCTACGATACAAGCCTCATATTCTGTAGTGTTATTGGTTGCCTCAAAGTTCAACTTAACTGCTAAGGGTATGTGTGATCCTTCGGGAGTGATCAAGAATATTCCTATCCCATTTCCATGTTGGTTGATGGCTCCATCAAAATACATCTTCCATGCCCTTAGCTCATTATCCAAAATATCCTCATCTGGGAAATCTTCTTTGCCATTCTCTCCTACCATAAGGTTCAACACAAAAATCTGATACGAAACTTCCTTTGGTAGTTCTCCTTGCCACATACATCAGATTGAATTTGGCTAATAGGATTAACTACCTTGATAGTCTTCCACTCAAAGTGAGCTTCTCAAACAATTACTTTAGTGGATCCATTCTAGCCACTACACATATTTGGAAAGGTAGGATAATGTGTCTCGACTTTTTTACAGCCCATACTAGAGCAAAGCATGATTTTTATGGGTGTGTATCTAGTCTCATAATCATGGAACTGATTGCTTAAATAGTACATGACCCTCTCATTCTTATCGTCATTTTTTTGTGCAGGCATACTTCCAACCGCATCCTCTATGATAGAAAGATAGAGGAGTAATGGTTTTCCATGCATCAGGGTACCAAGATAGGTGGATGGAGGAGATACTCCTTAATGAGCAAGAAAGATTTTTGACATTCATCATTCCATTCATGAAGTTCATTCTTCCTTATGAGCTTAAAGATGGGTTCACAAATGGAAGTGAGTTTGGCAATGAATCGGCTGATGTATTGTATCAGCCTAAAAATCCCCTTATCTGTTTCTCACTCTTCAGTGGAGACATTTCTAATATGGCTTTGATCTATGATGGGTCTGTAGACACTCGATTTTGCACCCATAATTTAATCAAGGAAGATGGCTAGAGTGACCATTCATATTCCCGAAAAAATCATAGTTGCATTACATGCATTAATTCATTCATTACATATCATAAAAATGATCTTGAAACTCTAAAGGTTGCGACGGTATGCCCAATTCCCAAATTGGACAGTTGGATTGAAAGATATCGCATGATCAAATTTGCATGTTCTTCATTCATTTTGTTTGGGTGGTACCAACCACGCATGATTAATTTAAATTAATTCTGATTGGTTAGACAATTAAAATTCATTAAATAATTTTGTGATTGGTTGTTAGTTAGTGTCAAAAATAGACTTGCTTGCATAGGAATAAAGTGGATAATCAAATAACAATGAACTTGTAGATAATCAAGACTTTTTGGAGTATTTATCTGCAAGATAATCATTATTGTAAAGACCTAAATATCCAAAAAAGGGGTTTAATTTTTAGAATACGGATTAAAAACGCATCTGAGTGCAAGTCCTAGCTTTAAAAAACTCAAAAAAGGAGTCCAAAATGGACTAAAACTCAAATGCGAGTCCAACACCTAAGAGAGCAATATGGCACTCTTGGAATGCCGATTGGCACAAATTCGAGGCCCGGCATAAGGACTTCTGGATTGAGATAAACCTTACCTTTTTCGATTTTTTTGAGATAAGGATGCATCCCAATTTGTATTTAGATCATTCAGCTAATTTTTCGAAGCATTCCAACCTTTATAAATAGAGGATACCTTTCAAAATTTAGGACTTTTTCACACTTCCTGATCCCCCCTCTTTCTGACTCTTATTTTCTTTTCAATTCCCCCTTACGTTAAAGACGTTCTGGAGGCTCTTGCCTTAGGAATTTCTTTTTTGTAAGCTAAGTATTTTAGGCTTCAAAGAGTTGAATAAATTTCTTTGAATCCTAAAATATTCTTTCACTAAGAAGAGCACGCTCATGCAAGAGGTAGTCTATTTCTTTTCTTTTTCTAGTCTTCTCTATTAAATTTGTTGATGATGCATGTTTGATTATGTAATGATCCAAGGAAAAGTGCTATCCACATCGGTGCTATACCTCAAAAAGACTAGTCACAATTGAGGCTCCTTGTAGTTGTTAATAAAGATCAGTTCAACCCAGTAAATACTTGATGTGGGACTCATCACATAATTAATCAATCAAATTGGGACATCACAATCTACCCCACTTAAATCCCTAACGTCCTTGTTAGGGGCCCACTTTTCTGAGCCCACATGGGGTTACTAGGCTGGCTCTGATACCATTAAAATTGTCACGTCCCGAATCCAACTATAAAGATAGGCACGTGACAACTGCTACACGCTTATAAAGTAAGCACCCTACAAGTATGCAAGGCCTTTTTAGCAACTAAAATTTATCCTCAAAAATTAATTTAAATAAATCCAAAATACCCCAACAATTTATTTATGAATAGATCTCCAATAATTTAATAGGAACAAAATCCAAACCTTATGTACATGATGCTAATTGGCCAATCAATATAAAACTATTAGAAGACTATCCAATCCCAAAATCAATAAGCTTCTTTTCCCGCTCACAACACAACATCAAAACTCCCAAAACTTATTATTCTTCATAATCTGAAATTAGAGGGGAAAAAGGGGGGGTGAGTTGACAACTCAATAAATAACCAAACTCCTAATAAGTTCTAACAAACAATAGATTTGTAAAGTAATAAGATGTAATATGAGTCTTCAAAAGTTATAATATGCTATGGGTTTTCAAAAATAACTAAAGAAGTTTCAAAATCTTAAAATAAAAAGTTACAAATAGATCACATACTCTAATCTTACAGATATATCATAGATGGTTTAGAAAGTAGTTAGTTTTTCATATATCAAAAGCTATAACTTACAATAGGTTCTAAAAATACATAAGCAATTTAAATGACTCAAAATAGTTTAAATACTCAAACATTTTCAAAATCACATATGTAGTTTTAAGGACTCAAAATAGTTCAAATGTTCAAATGTAATTCATATTTTTAACAATCTTATGACTATGGTCATGCTATATCTGATGGAAATAAGCATGTACATAGTGGAAAAATTAATTACGGATCTACTCCATTCTCAATCTATAACATGCACTTTGTAAATTTCAGAATTCGAGTATAAAAGAGCATACCTAAAGCGGTGAATTTCAAAACAAAGATCGAAGCACTTAGAAATACTCTTAATCTTCACTCCAATTTCACTAACGCCCAAGAAGTGTGGACTCTCAATCAGTTACAAAAGGAGAATTAAAAGAATGACTTATACTCTCATACACACCACTTTTCAATGATGTTTTTCACTCACTTAAAATTCTGTACGTTTTCCCTTTTGTATTTAACCAATTATCTAATTGGGCTGGCCTATTGGGCTTTCCAATTAAGCTTAAATGTGTGGCTTGGAGTGGGACCAAAAGGGACCAATAAGACACTAGCTCTAACAGGCCTTGGGCTTTTTTGTCAACTCTTGACAAGTCCAAAGTTACCATTAACTATATTTAATACCACTATATAAATATAGTTGCACTCTAGGCCTTATCTATAAATTATATCTCAAGACTTTATTGTACATGCAAACCCCTTCATAAAATATTCGTAGTAATACAAAGTCATAAATGTGGACTGCCACTTTGTAGATTATTACATCTTAATCCTTGAGTACACGGTTTAATCCTATTAAGTTATTCATCATATATTTATGAAATCTAATTTCATAAATATATACTTTAGTAATTTTTTACCAAAGTGGTTAGGCCTAACTCTCTGAATAACGAACCCATTAAACTTATCTCAAGGGAATATTTTGTATCTCCGTTAAGAGACTATGAATTCCATCTTGAGAATATATGTTCCATCAACACTAAATGTGGCTGCCCAACATATTGAGGTTTTGACTGTTACTTTAGATCTCACTCCTGATATATCAAAGCAACTTACACTTCATGATCAAGTTCATTATTCTCTCAGGATCAAGAGTTCATGCAAATATAAATCGTGAAATTTATTATTCATTTGACAGTCTTTAGGAGAATAATAAATCTCACAGCGGTCCAGTTCAATGTGTCTTAACTCTTAAAACATATCAACACATCAACTAGAAGTTTCCACTTCCATGATCAAGATAAATCATCATAGTTGATATGTTATAGTCTTTGCAGATGAAATGCCCAATTTCATCACCAACTATGAACTATAGTTCTAAATTTACAAAGAACTTGTGACTTATATCTTTTATGAGTAAATCACATAAATCACATATTATGCATCTCATAGACTATGTGATAATGTCCGAATATTCATGTTACAATTATTTCAGATAATAATAATAACAAAACAACTTTATTTAACACAATATTAAGTCATACATAATGTCATACACAATGTCACACTTAATATCATACATAGCATCATACAATAGGATTTAAGGGCACTAATCCTAACAATATCCCCGTGACTGGGCATCAGAGTACCAATGAATAACCCTCATTGGCTGGATATTAGAGTACTAATGAATAACCCCATTGGTTTGGATATCAGAATACCAATAAATAACCCTCATTAATTTGGGTATCAGAATACCAATGAATAACCCCCATTAGCTGAGTATCAGAGTACTAATGAATAACCCTCATTGGTTTGGGTATCATAGTAACAATGAATATCCCCCATTGGTTTAGGTATCAGAATCAATTCATAATTAAATTGTCCATAATCATATATATGAAATCATAGTTTCTAATAAAAATATATCTTATTCAAATACATATATATAATCATATATTCAGTATTCAAATATATTTAGGATATTTCTATATTCTTTACTTTAAATCAATATAGCTAAAAAGCAATTAAATAAAATAAATCTTATATTCAATGCTCATATATATTTGTGAAAATTCTTTATTCTTTACTTTGAATCAGTATAGCTAAAAACAATTAAATAAAATACATCATATATTCAGTAATCAGATATATTTGTGATAATTCTTTACTTGAAATCAGTAATACAATAGAAATAAAATTGTAACAATGTAAACAATTTTCAGTAGTTAAAGTTACACAAAATAAAACCAATTAGGATAAGGTTACTTACCTCAATCCAAAGCCTATTCAAAAAATCCTTGCAGTTTCCCAAGACCAATCCAATGTAAACCTTTTAGCAAACTAAATAAAGAATTTACTCAAAACAAGTTTGTGACTTAGATCCTTGGACCTCAAATCTCAATGCCATCTAACACCACAGAGACAACAAAGCAAAGATGCTTTACACACGAAAAGACTAAGTCCTTGGAAACCTTCAAATAATTGGTATTGACTTCATCTTTTATCTATCAATAAGGAACCTTAATGACAAGTTAGTACTGCCCATAGTGACCAACACACATCTAGTTACGTTGCCCTCAATAAGAATCATGGAATAAAAGTGATGTGCTTTTAGTGGTGAAATTTTGCTTAACTGGACAAAAACTGGTTGGCTTCTTAGATAGGAGAAAAGATGAGGAGGGGGGTGGGGGTGAACGGCAACTCCTCTTAGAAAATCTTTTGGTGTAAAAAGCAAAATCCTTAGGGTGGCTAGGGTTTACATGATACAATTAGGGTATAAACATTGATAACTTAAATATTGGAAATTACTAAATTACCCCTAAAAATAAATCTCCTTTTTTTTTTTTTGGGAACCAAGTATTACAGATTATTTATGATTCTTGATGTAATTGCCACGTTTTGTTTTTAAATTTTTCTTTAAATCTGTTCTTAGATGATTTTTTTTTTTTTTTTTTTTTGTGATTTCTCTCTTGAATCTCAAAATCTACTAATTGTCAAAGATCTCTTTAAACTAAAAATTGATCTAAAATTTTCAAATCTAATTTTTAACACCCAAAACTGATCAGTATTTTCATTAAATAAAGATCTGATTTTTAACACACAAAAATGGTCCGTATTTTCATTAAATACAGATCTAATTTTTTTAACACATAAAATTGATTTGTATTTTCATTAAATATAGATCTGATTTTTTTAACATGTAAAAACTGATCTGTATTTTCATTAAATACAGAACTGATTTTTTTAACAAATAAAACTGATCTGTATTTTCATTAAATACAGATCTATTTTTTTTAACACACAAAACTAATTTGTATTCTCATTAAATACAGATTTGATTTTTTTTTAACACACAAAACTGATCTGTATTTTCATTAAATACAAATTTCAATTTTTTTAGAAAAACGTTTTCTTTGACACAAAGTTGCAGATTTTGAAATTTAAAAGAAGAAATTAAAAATTAGGTTGAAGTCTTTTCTTTTTTCTTAATATGTGATGCAAGTAAAATAAATTTATCTTATGAGTGGGAATCCTCTTTCAAAAAGTGATTATTTTTTATTTTTTATTTTTTTTTTTTTTTTTTTTTTTTTTTTTTTGTTATGTCCAATAATAGATATGATTTTATATATATATATATATACAAACCAAAAATCTTTTTTTTTTTACTATTCAAGACACATCTGATTTTTTTCTTGATAAAATCTTACTTTTTATTTCATAAACAAAAACATATCTGACATTTTTTTTAACAAATCCAATGGTTTTTCTTTACAAATCTAATTTTTTTTATCTACATAAAAACAGATCTGATTTTTCTTTACGAATCTTTTTTTTTTTATTCACAAAACAGATTTGAATTTTTCTAAAAAAAAGAGGATACTTTCATAAGATAAATTTACTTGAGTTAGTTAGTTCTGGTCAAGTGTTTGTCATGTATGTTCGACATATCATTTATATCATGCAAAAAATGGTATATTGGTCATTAGAGTCTAGAAGACCTAACTCTGTCTGGGCGGAATGGCTTCCTAACACCTTCCCATTCCCTAACCTAGCCTTCGGACTTAGGTTTTTGGATAGGTAGATTAGTATCTTATTTTTTTAATTTTTGGTAGATTGTAACTAGGACCAAAAGTGTTGTATTCTTTTACATAGTTTGTAACTAGGACCCAAAGCATTGTAAGGTTTAATTTACCAAAATTGTATTGTTCTTTATTCAATCAATAACATTAAAAGCATTTCTAAATATGTATTTTTATTTAGTTTTTATCTTCTTCTTTTTTTGCATAAAAAACACCTAAGTGGTGACTCCACACCACTTACCCAAAAAGAAATGTGCCCTTAAAAGAATCCAAATCTCTTTTTTTGAGAGCACCCTCTCAAGTAGCTTGCAGTCTGTCACAATGGTGACTCCGCTAGGGATATCGAGGGCTAAGTTTCGTGTTAGGCTTAAGTGACGAACAATATACCCTTGTCTTTTGCATGATTTTGCATGATATTATTGTTTGTTTATTCATTTATATCTTGAGATGTTTGTATGATATTTTTTTTTTGTGTTACCATGTTTGTTTTTTAAAAGCTTTCCCTAACTGTCATAATGTATGCCATCAAAACAACAAATATGTATGCACCCCTTTCAACAATATGGTGGTAGTAACCATAGATCACCGGTCTTCATTAAATTCAGGTACCCAGTGGTGAACTCACCAACTCATAGCCCAAAGTCATTGGATCATTTCTTGTTGACTATAAAGGATAGACCATGCCATTTGGACCAACGCAATGTTCATTACATTACAAGTTGGGAGCTGTAACATCCTAGCTATTGGAAACAATAAAACAACAAACCCACCCTACAATATAATGACTTAAAACCTACCCCTAGGCTGATCCATCATTAAATTGAATTGCATGTTGCGTGTGTTTGTTTGGTTGGTTGATTGATGTAGATGGGGACCTAGCTTTGATTAACCTAACCAAGCCTGTTTTTAGGGAAGAATTTGGTCAAGATCAGAGGGAAGACTCCAAAGAGAACACAAGATTGACATTCAAGCTAGTAGCTCCAATTCCAAGCCCGTCACTCCTATCATGGTACTAAAGCTCGTGAGCATAGAAGACACTCCGCTGCTGCAATATCACAATCCTATATTTGACCTACAAGACAGTTCAAGCCACAAGAAGTATGAAGATCCTAACAATATGGTGGAAGAGGGAGAACATCTGAACACTAAAGAACCCATGAGCACTCAAGAGCTACTCAACACCATGGTAGCTAGTCAAATCCAGTTGAGAAAGGACATGAACCTTATGGTGCAACAGTTTTAGAACCTGAAGAGTAACCAAGAGGAGAACAAGGCTAACCATAATCCTCCAACCATGGAGAGTGAAAAGAAGATCAACTAGAGGATAAAAAAGATGGAAGAGATGATCAAGAGAGCTCGCAAGATGGAAGACCTCATGGACTACCAATCACTCTCACTTTTCCCCAATGTGAGATTGCCTCCCAAGTTCAAGATGCCAACCTTAGACAAGTTTGGAGGGACTAGCTGCCCAAAGTCCCATTTGAAGATGCATATGAGGGCCATGCAGCCCCGAGGTGTGACTAAAGAACTACTTGCTCAAATGTTCCAAAACACTCTGACTAGAGCCACTCTTAGATGGTTCCTCAACCTAGATGATGCTATTGTTGGAAAAACATAGTTTGTATCGCATACAAAACATACGCAGTGGAAAATTAATGGATCTACTCCATTCACAATTGATAACGTACTATGTAAATTTTAGACTTTAAGAACAAGAGAGCATACCTTGGTGAGGTAAAATTCAAAACCAAAGATTAGAAGTACTTGGGAACACTTTTAATCTTCAATCCAATTCCATTTTTTCCCAAAAAGTGTGGTCTCTCAATCAGTTCACACGTATGTGTCCAAGGGAGAATAAGAGAGTGGTTTACACTCACATATACACCATTTCCATTCATCTGAAAATTCTATATGTTTCTCTCCTTATATATAACTGATTATTTAATTGGGCCAGCCTTTTAGGCCATTCTAATTGGGCTTTAATATGTGGCTTGGAGTGGGACCAAAAATGACAATTAAGACACTAGCTCCAATAGGTTTTGGGCTTTTCTGTCAACTCTTGACAAGCCTAAAATTGTCATTAATTATATTTAATACTACTATATAAATATAATTGCACTCTAGACATTATTAATAAATTATATCCCAAGACTTTATTATACATACAACCCCTTCATTAAAATATTCGTAGCAATACAAAGTCATGAATGTTGATTGCCACTTTGAAGATTACTACATCTTAATTCTTGAGTACCCAATTTGATCCTTTAAGTTATTTATCATATATTTATGAAATCCAATTTCATAAATATATACTTTAGTAATTTCTTACTAAAGTAGTTAAGCCTAACATTCTGAATAACCACACCTATTAAACTTATCTCAAAGAAATATTTTATATATTTATTAAGAGATTATGAATTTCATCTTGAGAATATATGAACCATCAACATTAAATGTGGCTACCTAACATACTAAGGTTTTGATCGTGACTTTAGATCTCACTCCTGATATATCAAAGCAACCTACACTTCATGATTAGGTTCATTATTCTCTCAGGATTAAGAGTTGATGTAAATAGAAGTCATGAGATTTATTATTCATTTGACAATCGTTAGTAGAATAATAAATCTCACAGTAGTCCAGTTCAATATATCTTAACACTTAAAACATATCAACATATCAACTAGAAGCCTCTACTTCCATGATCAAGACAAATTATCTTAGTTGATATATTATAGTTTTCGCAGATAAAATGCCTAATTTCATCACTAATTACAAAATAAATTCCGAGTTTACAAAGAACTTGTGATTTATATTTTCTGTGGTTAAATCACATAAATCACATACTATGTGATAATGTGCAAATATTCATGTTACCATTATTTTAGATAATAATAAAACAACTTTATTAATCACAACATAATGTCATACATAGCATCATACAATATTATTGAAAGGGCACATATCCTAATAGCTAGAGCAAGGAGTTGGGAGGACATCTGCTATGAGTTTCACAATCAGTACAAATACAACATAGAAGTGGATGTAACAAGGAGAGATTTGGAGACCATGAAGCAAGAACCGAAATAATCCTTCTCTACCTTCATTACCAAGTGGAGGTCCAAGACTGCACAGATGATGAATAGGCCAACTGAAGAGGAACAGTTAACTATGGTTGTAAAGAACTTATTACCTGTATACCATAAATATTTTTTTGCCCAGTATTTACCTAATTTTAAAACTTTGATTGCTGCTGAAATCCAAATTGAGGATGTAATAAATAATGGCACTATAAAGAATGAGGACCCACTGAGGTTTAAAAAGAATTTAGGATCTAGTTCTAAAATTGTAGAAGTTTCTAATATATGAAAAAATGATCCTTATCAACTTATTGCTCCCATTGCCCCTATGTAAATATCACAAGGGCTACCTCTAAGGCCTAGGAGGGAATTTCATGAGTAATTTATGACTATGAGTCAAGGATTTGAGAAACTAAAAGCCAAATGGTTACTAAAGCCCCTAGATCCAAGACTAATTTGAAACCCTTTACCTACAAGGTTTGATGTTACCAAAAGGTGTGCCTACCCCAAAGCCTTAGCAATGATACTGACAAGTGTTTTGGCCTTCATCATGCAATTCAAGACTTAATAGACAATAAGGTGATTGCACCGCCTACATGGCCTAGCGTCACTAATAATCCCTTGCCCAATCACAATTTTGGGAGAGGACTAAGGATTAATTGCTTAATGATTGAGGAGGAAAGTAAAGAAGACCCGTTTGAGTTGATTTATGACTTACCTGAATCTTTTATGATGACATGGGAAGAGCTTATGGGAATGACGTCCATTGCAGGGTATGACATATGGAGTGAAGATGTAACTAAAACCACAAATTACCCGATATCCACAAATACGGGGAGATACTTAAAACCCCAAACAAATTACCCAACATCCACAAATGGGGGGAGACACTTTAAACCCCAATCAAATTACCAAGCAGCAACATACGAGGGGAGACACTTCGAACCCCAATCAAGCAACCCAATACCTACAAATGAGGAGAGACACTTCAAACCCCAATCAAGCAATCCAATACCTATAAACAGGGAGAGACACTTCGAACCCTAATCAAATGGCCTAACATCCACATATGGGGGGAGACACTTCAAATCCCAAGATATCGATCTAAATGACCCAACAAAAATTGCCCACATCACAAGGGGGAGAGATACTTCAAACCCCCACATTTGGAGACAAACAACCCAGTAGAATCCTTGAACAAGGCCACCCAACAAACACCCACTGAAGAGAATGAGGTCCTCAAGCAATTATAAAAGACACAAGACAATATATCTTTATGGGGTTTACTCATGGCCTTATACAAGCACCATCAAAATCTAGTAAACCTTCTCAACCAAATCCAAGTCCCTACAACCATAACCTCCCAAGATCTGAATGTTATGATTAGGTCCATAAGTAGGGAATTCACTATTTCCTACTCTGACAAAGATTTGACAAAGAAGGGGAAGCACCATAATGACCCACAACATATTACCGTAGATGCCAAAGGCAAGAGGATTCCCATGGTTCTAATTGACGACAGAAGTACCTTAAATGTGTGTCCTTTAAAGACTGCAAGTTGCTTAGGTCTAAGTATTGAAGATTTTGTTCCTACTGATCAACATGTAAGGGCCTATGACAATAGTAGAAGAGAGATCTTAGGAACTGTAACTCTGGAACTCACTATAGGACCAATGATCAAGAAGGTGGAGTTTCAAGTCTTGAACATAGCTTTATGCTTTAATATGCTCCTTGGGCAACCATGGATCCATGACATAAAGGTCGTACCTTCATACGTATACCAAAAGGTCTGATTTCCATATGAAGAAGCCATAGTTACTATACATGGCGATACTTTAACCTTGCCAAAGCCTATTTTCGGTATTGATTTTGAGGAGCCATTAACCTTGGACGGCTTTGAGATGGAGAAGCCTAGTTTTGAAAGACGAAAAGAAGAAGTGGAGAAGATCCCCATGGACTTTGCTCCCTACAGCAATAACAACGTGGTGAGAATGATGAGAAGAATGAATTACCTTCCAAAAATGAATTTGGGGAAGACTGTAAAAAAGCCAATTATTCAAGACCCAATAATTCCTACTGCCACGCCACCTTTTAGGCTAGAGTATAAGCCCATTGATGGTGACTTGTTAGAGATGGAGGTGAGAAGAATGGCCCGGAACCCCTAAGGCCCTATACTCCAACATTGAATGGAAAATTTGTCAAAGCTAGAGATAGTTAACGCTATTAGAGATTCCCTGCAAAATTCGAGCTTTGCATTCCATGCAGAGGGTGTTTTTGTATCATGGTACTACAAAATAAGCCTGTTAAGGGGATGAAATGTGGCTACACAAGATTCTAGACAATGGTATACACTAGACTAAATATTATAGTATCCTCTATGCTGAGTTCTTACTATTATTATTTAGAGGCTAAATGTATAACATCATATTATTAGTGTTTGGTAAGAGTTATCATGATAGCATTAATAATGAGAATAGTTCTCAATCAATCATATTATTTAATGTTCACTCTATGCTGAGGAATATTGAATATGGGATTGGGTTGTTGTTGCCTATATTATATTATGGTTTTATTAAGGTTCTATACTATATGTTTATGTGCTAAATTGATAATGTCCAGTTTACTTATTATATTCATGTTTATTATATCAGATTTGAACATGGCATCATTTAGCCCACTTGTTACTATTCTTAATCAAAATAAACTGATTAGATCCAACTATATTGACTGGAAAAGAAATTCGGATATTGTTCTTACAGCTAAAGAGCACAAATATGTGCTTACTTGACCATGTCCTAACTTTCCTTCATTAGATGCTCCTCTTGAGGAAAAATAGCAATATGATCGTTGGTAGAAATCTAATGAAATGGCCAAGTGCTACATCCTAGTATCTATCTCAAATGTTCTATAGCATCAAATGCAGGATGTAGAACTAGCTTCGAACATTATGTTAAGTCTGAAGGAGATGTTTGGTGAACAAGGCCATTCTGCAAGGCAAGAAACCATGAGGAAAATCTCTAATACCAAAATGTCTAAAGGTAGTTCAGTGAGGGGGCATTGTCTTACAATGATCTCTAATTTGAATACATTGGAGGTTTTAGGTGCCGATATTGATGGAGAATCCCAAGTGGATATGATACTCTAGTCACTACCAGAATCATTCAAGGAATTCAAACTCAATTATAATGTGAACAAAAAGATTAATTCTTTGTTTGAATTAATGAATGAATTGGTAGCGGCAGAAGGTATTCTTGGTACTTCTAGTGTTGATGCTAATATGGCCAAAGCTTCTACTTCTCAACCTAAGTCGAAAGGTAAGCATAAGAAGAAGAAGAAGAAGAACTTCACCAAGCAAGATGGTAAACAAATTGCCTTAGGGGTTGTAGACAAAGGAAAGTGTTTCCATTGTGGTGAGAAAGGACACTGAAGAGGAATTTTCCAAAATTCAGGGCTGCCAATAATAAGGGTATGAAAAGTTCATTCCTCCTTGATATATCTTTAGTACAAAATCCCACGGATTCCTAGTGTGTGGATTCAGTCTGTATTAATCATAACTGCAATTCTTTGCAAGGGTTCCAAGAGACCAGAAACCTTAATGCAAGGGAATTGTTTCGTACTTTGGCTGATGGGAGCAGGATTATGGTTGTAGCTGTTGGAGTGTTTAATTTATGCTTTGAGTCTAGGGTTTTAATATTGGGAGACTGTCTATATGTAACTAATGTTCGGAGGAATTTAATTTTTCAACTTATTTAGGTAAACATGGATATTGTGTTATCCTTAAAGACAAAGTTGTAATAAAGAAGGGTAAAGTGTTTATCTGCTCTGGCAATATTGTTGATGGTCTTTATTAACTCCTGATAAGCATAAATTATATAATTCTAAATTAGATAATAACTCTCATGTAAAATCATTAAAGAAATAGTTTCGTTCTACTAGTAATGCATATCTTTGGCGTTTACGTTTAGGTCATATTAATCCAAATAGGATTCAAAGACTGATCAAAGATGGACTTTTAGAGCCATTAAATTTTGATGATTTTCTAGTTTGTGAATCTTTTTTGGAAGGCAAAATGACCAAACGACCTTTTAATGCAAAAGGTAGAAGAGCCCAAGATTTGCTAGAACTAGTACATTCAGATGTATGTAGTCCTATGTCAATCCAAGCAAAAGGTGGCTATGAGTATTTCATTACTTTTACTGATGATTACTCTAGATTTGGTTATGTGTACTTAATGAAACTGAAGTTCGAAGCCTTTGAGAAATTCAAAGAGTTTAGGGTTGAAGTTGAAAATCAATTGGATAAACACATAAAGGCCATTCGATCTGATCGTGGTGGCGAATACCTTCTTGGTGATTTTAAGGATTACTTAATTAAAAATGGGATTGTATCCCAATTGACTGTACCTGGAACTTCACAACAAAATGGTGTAGCAGAAAGAATGAATATTTAGATATAGTTAGGTCCATGTTGAGTTATTTGACTCTACCAATTTCCTTTTGGGGATATGCCTTAAATACTGCAATGTATCTTATGAATTTAGTACCTTCAAAGTCTATTCCTAAAACAACTGTAGAGTTGTGGAATGGGCGTAAGCCTGGTATGAGACATCTTCATATTTAGGGTTGTCCAGTAAATGTGTTAAAAGGAAAGTCTGACAAGTTATAGTCTAAAACAAAAGTGGTTTTCTTTGTAGGGTATCCAAAAGGAACTATTGGAGGTTTATTCTATATTCATAAAGAGAATAAAGTGTTTGTTAACACAAATGCCAAATTCTTGGAAAATGACTATATGAATTATTATACTCCTAGAAGTGAGTTGTGTTGGCTGAAATGAATGAACCTGTAAATGAACAACCCATGAATGAAACTAGGGATGATGTGGTTGTATCGGATACACCACAAGATACTACTCATGAGATGTCTAGTACACAGGTGCCTTGTCGTAGTGGGAGGATTGTTAGGCCACTTAGATTTATAAGTCTTGAAGAAACTTATGAAGATATCTCAGAAGAGGCTAAAACTGATCCTTACACTTATGAAGAAGCAATGAATGATATAGATGCACATCATTAGGTTAAAGCTATAAAATCTGAATTAGATTATATGTATTCCAATCAAGTTTGGGATCTTGTAAAGGCGCCTAATGACATTAAACTTGTTGGTTGCAAATGAGTTTACAAGAGAAAGAGAGGGATAGATGGAAAGGTTGAAACCTTTAAAGCAAGGCTAGTGGTGAAAGGGTATACATAAAAAGAAGGTATTGATTATGAAGAAACCTTTTCACCAGTAGCAATGTTTAAATCTATCAGAATTCTCTTATCCATTACTGCTCATTATGATTTTGGGATTTGGCAAATGGATGTCAAAACTGCATTTCTTAATGGCAATCTTGAAGAGGAAATCTATATGATGCAACCGGAAGGTTTCATAGCGAAGAACCAAGAACATATAGTATGCAAGTTGAAAAGGTCCATTTATGGACTTAATCAAGCATTTAGATCATGGAACATCAGATTTGATTAAGCAATCAAGTCATTTGGTTTTGAACAAAATCTTGATGAACCATGTATGTACAAAAGACATTAAGATAAAGTAGTAATGTTCTTAGTGCTTTATGTTGATGATATTCTACTCATTGGGAATGATGTAAGGGTAATGTCATCAGTAAAAGTTTGGTTGTCAAGCCAATTTGATATGAAAGAGTTGGGTGAGGCTAAATTTATTCTCGGGATCAAACTTTGGTGAGATAGCAAGAATAAGATGTTAGGCTTGTCACAAGCTGGGTATATAGATAAGGTTCTAGAACGGTTTAGCATGCAAAACTCCAAAAAAGGATTACTTCCTTTCAGACATGGAGTTCCTTTGTCTAATGACCAAAGGCCTAAGACTCAAGAGGAAGAAAATATGATGAGACAAGTCCCTTATGCTTCTGCAGTAGAAAGTCTCATGTATGCCATGCTTTGTACTAGACTAGATATCTGTTATTCAGTTGGCATGGTTAGCCGATATCAATCAAATCCAGGATCAAAACATTAGCAAGCTATAAAGCATATTCTCAAGTATCTATGGAGAACGAGAGATTATATGCTTGTTTACCGAAGTGAGGAGTTGATTCCCATTGGGTACACAGATTCAAACTTTCAACCGAATCTAGATTTCAGCAAATCCATTTCATGATGTGTGTTCACCTTGGGAGGTGAAGCCATAAGTTGGAGGAGTGTTAAGCAATCTTGTATTGCGGACTCCACCATGGAAGCTGAATATGTTGTTGCTTGTGAAGCGGCAAAAGAAGTTGTATGGCTTAAGAAATTCATTTCTGATCTTGATGTAGTGAGAATGGAGCAAGTTCCCATCACATTATTTTGCAACAATAATGGAACGATTGCACAATCCAAAGTTCCAAGAAATCACAAGAAAGGAAAGCACATTGAGAGAAATTACCACATCATTCGAGACATTGTTGCTCATGGAGATGTAGTGGTAACAAAGATTGAAAGTGCAAATAATCTAGTAGATCCCTTTAACAAAGCCTTGCCTTGAAGGACTTTCGAGTCACATTTGGAGAGAATGGGAGTTAGATTAGTACACAATAGTCTTTAGGGCAAGTGGGAGATTGTTAGGATTAGTGCCCTTAAATCCTATTGTATGATGCTATGTACGTTATTATGTATAACATTATGTATGACTTAATGTTGTGATTAATAAAGTTATTTTATTTTTATCTAAAATAATGGTAACATGAATATTCGGACATTATCATATAGTCCATGAAATGCATAGTATGTGATTTATGTGAAAAGTCACAAAAGATATAAATCACAAGTTCTTTGTAAACTCAAAATTTTAGTTTGTAGTCGATAATGAAATTCGGCATTTCATCTGCAAAGACTATAACATAACAACTAAGATGATTTGTCTTGATCATGAAAGTGAAGACTTCTAGTTGATGTGTTCATAAGTTTTAAGAGTTAAAACATATTGAACTGGACCGTTGTGAGATATATTATTCTCCTATTGACTGTTAAATGAATAATAAATCTTACGATTTCTATTTACATGAACTCTTAATCCTAAGAGAACAATGGACCTAAACATGAAGTGTAGGTTGCTTTGATATATCAGGAGTGAGATCTAAAAAGTTACGGTAAAAACCTCATTATGTTAGGCAGCCACATTTAGTGTTGATGGAACATATATTCTCAAGATGGAATTCATAGTCTTTTAACGGAGATATAAAATATTCCCTTGAGATAAGTTTAATGGGTTTGTTATTCAGAATGTTAGACCTAACTACTTTAGTAAATAGTTACTAAAGTATATATTTATGCAATTGGATTTCATAAATATATGATAAATAACTTAAAAGATTAAACCGAGTACTCAAGGTTAAGATGTAGTAATCTACAAAGTGGCAGTTTATATTTATGACTTTGTATTACTACGAATATTTTATGAAGGGTTTGCATGTACAATAAAGTCTTGGGATATAATTTATAATAAGGCCTAGAGTGCAATTATATTTATACAGTGGTATTAAATATAATTAATAGTAACTTTGCACTTGTAAAGAGTTGATAGAAAAGCCTAAGGCCCATTAGAGCTAGTGTCTTATTTGTTCCCTTTTGGTCCCACTCCAAGCCATATACTAAAGACCAATTGGAAATGCCCAAAAGGCTAGCCCAATTAGACAATCAATTATATGGAGAAAAACATACAAAATTTAGTAACTAATAAGATACATGAATTGGTATGTAAGTGAGTGTTGGATACTCTTTTCATTCTCTCAAGAACATACACATATAGTTAATTGAGAGACCACACTTGTTGGGCACAAGTGAAATTGGAGTGAAGATTGAAAATTTTCTCAAGAACTTCTAATCTTTGGTCTTGAAATTCACCATATCAAGGTACACTCTCTTATTCTTGAATTCTGAAATTTACATAGCACATGTTATCAATTGCGAATGAAGTAGATTTGTTAGTTTTCTGCTGCGTTCATTGATATTTCCATCAATAGACTAAGATTATTATCCTAATGGGCATCCCTCATATTGGAGCTGCATTACTAATGCTAGTTCAAAGTCAGGCCCTCGATATGAGAAGCATGGTAGAGAAATTCCTGAGTTAGGGTCATTCCACAATTTAGAACTTGGCTCATTAACCCCACACACTGAAGAAGAAGATGACATAGATGCTAGATTGGCCACCCTAGACAGAAAGTTGATGATCCACAATTTCAAAAACTTAACATTTGAGAGTCTTGAAGGTAAAGATGAGAAGATGAAAGGGAATGAGTTAGAATATCGCCCCTAATACATCCACTCCAACAATAAAGGAAAGCAAGATCTATTTGGTGAGTGGATGGACAGCATAGAGCGTTTGGATGCTTATGTGTCTGACAAGCCCACAGATATGGAGATTGATGGTGAAGGCATGGATTATATGGAGGAAGACCCCCTGGTATTGATGCTGAAGGAAGAAGGAACTCAATGGGAGCCGTCTGCCATCGTTGAAGCCACAACTGAGTTAAAGAATTGGGCATGGGAGGGAGCGACCCACCCTATGGAGGACTCTATGAGGAAGATCAAGACCGTCGAGCCAATCACTCCTGTCAAGAAGATCAAGACAATCGAGCCAGTCACTCCTACCAAAAACATAGTTTCTATTTCTATTGACTCTGTTTCTACTAGTATTACTATTCCTGTTAAGTCTATTTATGATAGTATTCCTATAGAGTCCATTTCTGTTAAGTCCGTTAAAAACTATTTTCCTTATAATATGATTTTTTTATTCTGCTTATTTATTGGCTTTAAATGTTTTTATTTCTGAAATTGGTAAAAAAAAATTATTAATAATGAGGAATTAATAGAGGAAACCCAACCTACTAACCTAGGAATTAATGATGAACCTAAAATGACAGAATTCAAAGAGGTAGTTGCATGGTCATATGAAGACATGCCTGGGATTAATACAGATATAATATAGAATTGCATTCCAACATATCCAACCATAAAGCCAGTCAAGCAGAAGTTGAGAAGAAATAAGCCAGAATGGACTCTCAAGATCAAGGAAGAAGTATTAATAATGAGGAATTAATAGAGGAAACCCAACCTACTAACCTAGGAATTAATGATGAACCTAAAATGACAGAATTCAAAGAGGTAGTTGCATGGTCATATGAAGACATGCCTGGGATTAATACAGATATAATATAGAATTGCATTCCAACATATCCAACCATAAAGCCAGTCAAGCAGAAGTTGAGAAGAAATAAGCCAGAATGGACTCTCAAGATCAAGGAAGAAGTTGAGAAACAGTACAATGCAAGATTCTTGAGGGTGGTCAACTACCTAGAATGGTGAGCTAATGTGGTTTCGGTGCCAAAAAAGGATGGAAAAGTTAGAATTTGTGTAGACTTCTGAGACCTGAATAAGGCTAGCCCAAAAGATGATTTTCCCTTGCCTCACATTGATATCTTAGTTGATAATACAGCAGGACATGCCTTGCTGTCATTTATGGATGGGTTTTCAGGGTACAATAAGATAAAGATGGCTCCGAAAGATATGGAGAAAACCTCCTTCATTACTCCATAGGGGACGTATTGCTACAAGGTCAAGCCATTTGGCCTTAAAAATGTTGGTGCTACTTACCAACGTGCAGCCACAACTTTGTTACATGACTTGATCCACAAAGAAGTAGAAGTTTATGTTGATGACATGATAGTGAAGTCCAAAGATTGTTGTTGACGCCAGGCCGCAATGGCTAGAAAATCGCAAGGCCTTTGTTCAACCACCTACCGTGGAGACGCTCTCGCACGCACGAGGCCCGTTGGAGGCCCTTCTCGATAATCATGTGATTCGCACGGTGCTTCGGGTGCTTTCTCTCTTGGTGGAGGAAGGTATTTTTCTACCTTTAGAGGTGTGGTAGGAATCTTGGCCAAATTTTAGGTGATTACCAAAGGTAATTGAAGTCGCCATCAATCATTGAGTTTTTCTAAGGTGTGATTGGTCACCTGTTTCTAGATGATTTTATTACCAATCCTAGGCTAAGAAAAAATGCATTTTTCCTAATCTAATATGGATGGCAAAAAATCTTGATTCTTGAGTCCAAAAATTTGGTTACGTGTGGGGAAGGTGTTAGGCACCCCACAACGCATGTCCAAGGATTGTCCTTTGTTTTGATAAAACGTTAATTTTTTGAGATTGGTAGTAAAAAACATGATTTTGGCATTGGCTTTCGGGGCTTTGCATGCATGGGGGACTTTGAGGTTTGGCCTTTGAATGGGTGTAGTCCAATCTATGCTTTCCTAAGGCATTCAGGCAAAGTACCAAATTTCCACGGCGAAAATCCGGCGACATGTCACCTTACTTTCACGGCGGAAATTAGGCATCGCTTTGCCTTTAGTGACATAGATTGTGTCAATCACACCAAAAGGGGTGAGCAGGTATATATATACATACATCATGTATAATGCAAGCACACAGAGTAGGAAAGTAAATGCCTACATCCCTAGAGCATGGCCCAAAATATAGGTGCAAGAAAGTAAATAGGGGTCACCATACTTTAGAGATGAGAAAGAATGGTACATGGCATGATATACATAATACAACCCATCTAAGAGAGAAAGGAGGGAGGGAGGAAGGGGGTTTAAAAGAGTACATAACCAAAAGGAAGAGGCTAGACCCCTAAATCTACTGAACATAGCCGCTTGGCTTATATCCACATGCTCGCATCCTTGCCCTTTTTGCTTGCGCCTGGGAGACCGTGCCCTAGCTCCATGCGTCCTCGCTTCATGTGTGTACATGTAAAGGCAAAGACAAGAAACCAATAGACAAGCAATGGAAGGAAAAGATGTAAAGAGCATATGAAAGAGGCAAGAAGTAGATAAGCATGATAGACATGGCAAGCAAAGAAACAAGAGAGCAAGCAAACAAGCAAGAAGGCAAACAAGCAAGAAAGTAAACAAAAGGTGGTATCCGCGATGGATAAATGTAGGTTTGGATTGAATGTCCATAACTTCATTGTGTTAAAGCATGGACAACACACTAGTAAGCAAGACTCATGCATGGACATGCGAGAAAGCGTGTAAAGATGCATAACAAGTCAACAGGTGGCGCGAACAAACATGGTAAGCATAGCATTGCATGGAGCGGAAAGGGAGGGGTATGTACGAAACAACCCGGCATCCGGAGATGCTACCCAAATGGTCAAATCCAAACAAGGCCTCATGGGCATCAGATGTAACCAAACAAGATCAAACCCACGGAGGGTGTCAAGCATGGCAAAGCCTAGAACAAAGAGAGGCTAGCATAAGCATAAAGCATAGAAGCAAGCAAGCATAGACATGCAAATAGGAATGATCCAAACCCTTTTAATATGGGCCATGGTATATGGACGATGACAGAGACCATAGGGTCTAGATCGAGTTCAAACCATTAGGCCAAAACACAAGAAAATGCGATAAAATGAACAAAAATGCTACAATAGCACATGGCATGACAAACAAAGTCTAGGCCTAAGCATATAAACAAGGCGTATAGCACACAAGCACATGAGAGATGGCATAAAGCATGTAGAACGCATCAATCTAAGTATTTAAATACACCAATCTACGCATATAAGCATGGAGATATGCATGTAGGCATGTGAATGTACATCTAAGCATGTGGATGTAAGCATAAAAGCATGGAAGAACATAAATCCAAGCATAGAAGCATGTGAAGGCATAGACATAGGCATAGGAGCAAAGAACATGCATACAAACATGTAGATCTAAGCAAGGCATAACCAAAGACATGATATCAAGCATGTGAGCATGTAGACCCAAACATCAACATGTGGGAAAGAAAAGATCTAAGCATCTAAAGCATGGCATAAAGCATAAAACATGTAGAAGAGGCAACTAACACATGAACAAACATGGAAGCATATGGAAATAAGCTAAAAAGCATGCTAAAAGCAAGATAAAGCAAGAATCATGCTAAATAAAGCAATAAATCATGTTATTAAGGCAAGAGAAAGCAAGATAAAAGCTAGATGAAGCTTTAAAGAAAAAGGGATATGGATAGTAGCTAAAAAGCTACATCCATACCCCTTAAACCTCAAATCCAAGGTATGGAACCAAGGAAGATGGAGGGTATGAACACTACCTTGTATTTTTGGTGAGGAGAAGAATCAAGAGGCTTTGATATGTTTTTTGTGTGGTATTCATGTTTGGAAGAGAGGAGAAAAGCTCAAAATTCATCCAAGCAGAGAGAAAGCAGCTAGGAAGTCTCTTTTTTTTTTTTTTGGGTCTGAAGGTGCCTAGGGCCTTTTATAGCCCCAGTATGCTTTACGAGGTGGCGCACCTTGTAGGGCCACTAACGACCCTTTAAGGGCTGCCACCTGTGAAGCTCCTCAAATGGGTTGATCTTGAAACCCCTGGAAAGATCTTGACTTCCAGTTTCTAAAAAGATATGGAACTCAAAAATTCAACGTTCGGATCAAAAGTTATGGCTCCGGGAAGTTAGCGGTGCATCGATCAGTGAATTAACTGGTTTTCATGATATCTCGACCGTTTTAACTCCGATTTCAACCCATGAGTAGTCGTTGGAATGAGAATTTGATAATTTTCGCAATGGCATTGGGTTCAACCCATTCTGACAGCTGGATCAAAATTAGGATTTTTGGGGCCTACCAAGAGTCAACTCTAAGTCAAACTTGGTCAAAGTTGCCAAAAATCTCCAAGGAGCTCAGGTTTGATGTAAAACAATGAAATGTGATATTTTGAGGGGATTTTGACCTTGTTTGACTTTCGGCCAACCTAGGGTCAACAAGGGCATTTTGGTCATTTTGGCTGAAAGAGGCACTTTGAGTGCTCCAATGTCTGAACAGTTGCGTCACGTCATTCTAGATGTTCTTGTGGTCCAATGAGAAAAGATGATATTTTTGTATTTTTTTGGGTCCAGCACACAAATCGAGAGCAGACAAAATACGGTATCAACAATCATGAAGGGCACAAACCAGCCTTATGAAAGTTCTTTGAAAGAATTCAATTCTATAAGCTACGGTTGAATCCCAAGAAATGCACTTTTGGCATCACATCCATAAAGCTATGGGATTTATGTTAAGTCAAAGGGGGAATTGAAGTCAATCCAGACAAAATCAAGGCAATCATGGAGATAAAGCCTCCAAGGACTGAAAAGGAGATTCGAGGATTTCTAGAAATGATACAGTACATCAGCAGATTCATAGCTCAGCTCACCATGACATGTGAGCCACTTTTTCAACTACTCAAGAAAGAAGTTCCCACAGTATGGAATGAACAATGCTAAGAAACTTTTGAAAAGATTAAGAATTATCTAATGAAGCCACTAATACCAGTTCCACTGGTACCTCAAATGCCATTGTTGTTGCATCTCACAACTACGGACACAGCAATGGAGCCTTTGCTTGCTTAGTACCTAGAGGAGTCTAGGAAAGAGAATGTGATCAATTGCATTAGCAAGAAGATGTTGGCCTATGAAGAAAAGTATTCACCACTTGAGAAGACATGTGTAGCACTTGTATAGGAAACCTGCAAACTCAAACATTATATGCTTGCTTTCAAAGTCTTTTTGATTGCAAGAATGGATCCTTTGAAGTATTTGATGGAAAAGCCTGTGCAAGATGGGAAGACAACTAAGTGGGTTTTGCTTTTGTCAAAATTTGATATTAAATATGTGACTCAAAAATCTGTGAAGGGAAGGGCAATTGTTGATCACTTAGCCCCCTGTTCACCTAAAAAGGCTGAAGAGATCCAAGGAGAATTTCCAGATAAGGATATCATGGGGATTGAGGTAGAATCGTGGAAGATATATTTTGATGGAGCAACTAATCAAAATGGAAATAGCATTAGAGTTCACCTAATTTCTCCGAAAGGGACACACATCCCATTCTCTAGTAGGCTCAACTTTCCTGCAACTAATAATGCCACTGAATATGAAGCTTGCATTATGGTATTATAAGCACTCTTAGGTCTTGAAGTAAAAGAGTTGGAAGTATATAGTGATTCAGCTTTGATAAGTTCTCAGATTCAAAATAGATGGAAGATCAAGGAAGAGAGGTTGATGCCTTATCAAGAATGTTTCACTCCTTATAACTGATTATCTAATTAGGCTAGCCTCTTGGGCCATTCCAATTGGGTTTTAGTATGTGGCTTGGAGTGGAAACAAAAGGGAACAAATAAGACACTAGCTCCAATGGGCCTTGAGCTTTTTTGTCAAATCTTAATAAGTCCAAAGTTAACATTAATTATATTTAATACCACTCTATAAATATAATTGCACTCTAGACCTTATTAATAAATTATATCCCAAGACTTTATTATACATGCAACCCTTCATAAAATATTTGTTACTATACAAAGTCATGTAGGTTGACTGCCACTTTGAAGATTACTACATCTTAATCCTTGACTACCCGGGTTAATCCTTTAAGTTATTCATCATATATTTATGAAATCCAATTTCATAAATATATACTTTAGTAACTCCTTACTAAAGTAGTTAGGCCTAACATTCTGAATAACCAAACCCATTAAACTTATCTCAAGGGAATATTTTATATCTTCATTAAGAGATTATGAATTCCATCTTGAGAATATATTCCATCAACACTAAATGTGGCTGCCCAACATACTGAGGTTTTGATCGTGACTTTAGATCTCACTCCTATTATATCAAAGCAACCTACACTTCATGATCAAGTCCATTATTTTCTCAGAATTAAGAGTTTATGTAAATAGAAGTCGTGAGATTTATTATTCATTTGACAGTCATTAGGAGAATAATAAATCTCACAACGGTCTAGTTCAATATGTCTTAACTCTTAAAACATATCAACATATCAACTAGAAGTCTCCACTTCCATGATCAAGACAAATCATCCTAGTTGATATGTTATAGTCTTTACAAATGAAATGCTCAATTTCATCACTAACTACGAACTAAAATTCTGAATTTATAAAAAACTTGTGATTTATATCTTCTGTGACTAAATCACATAAATTACATACTATGCATCTCATGGATTATATGATAATATCCAAATATTCATGTTACCATTATTTTAGATAATAATAAAACAACTTTATAAATTACAACATTAAGTCATACATAGTATCATACAATAAGATTTAAGGGCACTAATCCTAACATAGTCCTAGGCATCCTATGCCTTCTTTGAGATTCAGAATTGGCAATGACCGTTTAGTCTCACCAAGATACAAATTCAATAGCGACCGTTTAGTCTTAGGCATCCTATGCCTTCTTCGAGATTCAGATTTGACAACAACCGTTTAGTCTCACTAGGATTTAGATTCGGCAACAACCATTTAGTCCTAGGCATCCTATACCTTCTTTGAGATTTAAATTCGACAGCAACCGTTTAGTCTCACCAGCATTCAGATTCAGCAGCAATCATTTAGTCCTAGGCATCCTATGCCTTCTTCAAGATTCAGATTCGGCAACGACCGTTTAGTCTCACCGGGATTCAGATTCGGTGATGATTGCTTAGTCCTATGCATCATATGCATTTAACGGGATTCAGATTCAGCAGCGACCGTTTAATCCTATGTTTTCCAAAAATACCATCACTCAAAATCGCATTGTTTTCACATTTTCAATCCTCTCAAATTTTTTCGTCTCTATCATGCATAGGCTCTCATATCTACCTATCTTTTCTTTTAGTTTTGTTAGTGTTTCATGTGTTTTCATAGCATCTAACATATGCAAGTTTGCCAATGCTACTTTAACATGTGAACAGATATATTTTCCAACATCATCATGGCATAAATGATATAAATATATATATATATATATATGCAAAAATACCAAAAATATAAAATAAATACTAGCATGCTTTCCTACTTGCTTTGCTATTGACATATTTGCAAAAAATAAAAAGAAAGAGAAAATAGACACTAACCTCAAGTGCAGAACTAAAGACTGAAGCCATGAACTAAAGCTGAAAGCCGGACTCGCTAGACCATGACTTGCTCTATAGACTTTTTTTAGAAGTGAGAATTCTGAGAAATGAAGTCAGAATGGTCAAAACAGAGCTTTGGGCCCATTTATAGGCCTTGTACGGCCTGGGCAGCCCAACGCACCTTGAATGGTTGCCCGTCAACATTAACCGTTGACCTTTGACCAAAAAAAAAAAAAAAGAGTCTTTTGCCCAGCATCAAGGACCAAGCCAGAAAATTTTCCGAATTAGCTGCAGTAGCTCAACCTTGTTAGGTAAAACCGGTCTCGATCCGTGAACAAGTGCAGTTTCTGTTAGGATTAGTGCCCTAAAATCCTATTGTATGATGTTATGTATGTTATTATGTATGACATTATGTATGACTTAATGTTGTGATTTATAAAGTTGCTTTATTAATATCTAAAATGATAGTAACATGAATATTTGGACATTATCATATAGTCCATGAAATGCATAGTATGTGATTTAGTCTTTATTTTATTGGTTCATGAATATTTGTTTGTCTATTTTTGTTTGATTGTTTAGTCTTTATTTTGTTGGTTTTCAAAATAAAAGGAAAAAAATAAAAAAAAAAAATACAAAATAGTGTGTTTTGTGTACATTGGTACTTGTGTACCTTGGATGGCCATCGAAACAAAGTTTTCTAAACTTTGTATCTTTTGTAGTTTAGATGAGCATCTCTAAGCACAACTAAGTAAGTGAGTATTGTGGCTCGTGTTTGTGATGAGTAAGATTAAGTAATCTCTTGTACTTAACACACGTATCACTCTTTTTGACGAGAAGGACTAGAAAATCCTAAGAGAAATGTATAAATAATCATCTCATCACTGTTACCCACCAATCATAGAAGGACATTTGTATGCTTCGGCATAGCAAAAGTGCAATGTCAATGACATTTGTGTACTTTGGTATAGCAAAATTAGAATGTTAAATGCTTAACATAATTAGGTATTTCTTTTCTATCTCTTATATGCCTATGCATGATTTGCTTAAAAAGAAAAATATGCAAAGAAAAACAAAAGGCAAAAAGATCAAAATGCTTTTAAATATGATTTCAAGCGTGTATTTTAGAAGATGTAGGAGTTATAGGATGTACCTCGAAGGTGATAGTCCCCATCAAACAGTTATGATTGTGTGTGAGTTAAAGTGATTTTCTCATATCTCAAATCGTCATAACATGTATACATATATGCAATCTTGCAATGTTTTTCACACACAACACGCAATATTCTTTTCTACTTTTGATACATGTGCAGGTACAATATGATTTGGCCATTACAAGGAATACTTGTATTAATGTATGCTCACTAAACTGTCTTAACTTGTTTTTGAAATATAAAAATTGGTTAGACTTGTTTAGTGTGTGTGTGTGTGTGTGTGTGTGTTTTGAATCTATGTACTTAACATTTTTCTTGTTGAGAGATTTTTTTTTCACATGTTTTACATCTTTCTATTATCTTGTCGTCTATAGCATCTTGTTTCATTACATTCATGCATTTATATGAATTTCTTGTGCCTCCTTTGATCATCCTTGATCATCTTTATGTTTCTCGGGTGAAGCTTTCTAGCTTCTTGTACCCTTTGTCAATCATGACAAAAAGGGAGAGAAATTGTAGAGAAATTGTGGTTTCTTTTTTTAAGATTTTACATGTTAGGGGGAGAAATACATGTCTCTATAAGGAGGGAGATGTGTTTCATCTCGTTAGGGGGAGTGTTTACCTCCTTCTTCTTGTACACTGGTCTTGTGACCATGTTTACATACATTGTGCTTATCTTTGATTTATATATGATGATGTATGTTTTCTTCACCTACCTCTACATGCATTGTTTCTTTTCTCTCTTTATGCACATGTTTCTTATATATTGTATGTAATCTATTATTTTTATTTCACACTAAGAAGCCTTGATGAGTTTTGTTTAAAGTGTTTTAGAAATACAGGTTGTTAAAGTCTACTTGCCATAAACTCTCTTCTTGCAAAGTTTTTCAAGAGTTTGTGTTAGGATAAATTTTATTGTATTTAACTAGTGAATATGAGTTGAGTGATTTATGACTTCTCTCATATAATCATTTGTTTTTTGTGGTTTTGTCACGAATTGCCAAAGGGGGAGATTATTAGGACATATGTGGATCATGCTAGGAACATACGTCACTATTTTATGTAAATGGCTAATCCTTTGACAAAACGCATATTACTTGTATTTTGGTAAATTTAGGATGTGTTTAATACTTCAAGAAATTTTGTTTCAAGTCTAGCATTGAAGTCATGCAAATTTATCCAAGAAACAAGAGAAGAATTGCTGATTTTTAAAGCTCAATAGCTTCTCAACACCTTTTGACACCTGGCTATCTATCGAGTTTTTCAACTTCTTCTTATCGCAATCTCGATAGCTAGGTTGATCGATCGAGCAATATTCTGTCCCCTTAATAGCTCCTCGATAGCTCGCAATAGATAGGCTCGACACCTCCTCGATCAATCAAGAATTATTAAGCTTTACGAAATTCAAATTTTCAGATCTGATTTCTAGCCCATGCTGACATGTATATGTAAGGTTTCTTTTCTTACAATCCTGACATATATAGGACTTATTTTGGAGGTTGTCACATAAGAGAATACAAGGATAACATATGCAAAAGGTGACCGGTGCCTTATTCTCTCTGAAAGAAGCTACTGCGTCTTTGCGCCTTAGGGTTTTGTAACCAAGTGCTTCTTGATCTTCATTGTTGATGAAGTGAAGAGCTTTGTAACCAACAACTTTCTCTAATTGGTGATTGAAGTCGCGTACTGGCATCTGCACATCTATTAGTTAGTCACGTACTGGGATCCGTGCATCAAAAGGGTTGCATTCATATATTGAAAAGTTTAGAGGTTCTGAAATGGTAGAAGGTTTCTGCTGTAAGTTCATCTACAGGGATTGTAGAGTCTAGGGACAAAGGTTTTGTAGTAGATCTAAAACTTCTCTTTACTATAGTAGATTGCTTTTCGGGAAGGTTTCCCCCTAGGTTTTTTACTATGAAACTAGTTTTTTTCAATGGTTTTTCTAAGTCATCATATCTTGTCTTATTTATTTTTTCCGTTGCATAATTTTGACATGATATTGATGTTTGTTTGTTTTAACAAATTTTATTTATAATAAATCTAATTAACAACTTGGGTTTAAAACTTGTTAATTCTATCAACTGGGGTCTAAATCTCCCAATAACTGCCCTCTTTTGTTGGAAGTTGTGATGTTCAACGTGGCCGGAGTGCCTTTAAATTTGAAAATATGTGGTTGAAAGTTTAGGGTTTTGTTGATAGAGTTCAGCATGGGTGGAATGGGTACAGGTTTGTGGGTTTACCTGGTTTTATTTTGGCTCAAAAACTGAAGGCTTAGAAAGCAGATTTAAAAAAGTGGAACAGGGAGGAGTTTGGTGACTTGGCTTTTTGAAAGAAAAAGTTGCTGACTAAACTGATGGGTTTAGATGTGAAAGAGGAGCTGTTAGGTCTATCAAATGAGGAACAGATTCATTGTATTCAACTCAAAGGAGACATAGAACAGTTGACTTCTCTTGAGGAAATTTTCTAGAGACAAATATCTCGAGCTTTATATGTGAAGAAGGGAGTTAATAATACTCGTTTATTTCGTAGATTAGAAAACTCTCATAGAAATGCTAATCTTATTAAGAGGATCGAGGTGGATGGCGTTCTTTATAAGGATGAGTCGGATGTGCGCTCTCAGTTGTTTGAGGAAACTGAATTGGGGCGCCCTACAATGGATGGATTAGATTTTGATTGTATTGAAAAGGACGAGAGGTTGTTTTTAGAGAAGGAATTCATGAAGGAGGAAGTCCTCCAGGTCTTAAGGGAGATGAAGGGTGATAAAGCCCCTGGTCCTGATGGTTTCACTATAGCTTTCTTTCATAAATGTTGGAGTGTTGTGGAAAATGATGTTATGGATTTTTTTGAGTATTTTCATCGGCACTCTGTGTTTGAACGGTCTATGAACGCTTCATTTCTCACTTTAATTCCTAAGAAGGGTAATGCTGTCAACATTAAGGACTTCTGCCCTATCAATTTGGTGGGCAGTGTGTACAAGTTGTTGTCCAAGGTGTTTGCTAATAGGTTAAGGCGGTGTTGGATAACCTTATCTCTGAGAATCAAAATTCATTTGTTGGTAGAAGGTAGATTCTGGATTCAGTGCTCATTGCAAATGAGTGTCTAGATAGTAGGCTGAAGAGCCGGATTCCGGGGGTGGTTTGCAAGCTTGATATTGAAAAAGTTTATGACCATGTAAACTGGGAGGCCTTGTTTTATCTATTGGACCGGATGGGTTTTGGGTTGAAATGGAGAGGGTGGATTTAGGCTTGTGTTACTTCTATCCGTTTTTCAGTCCTAGTAAATGGATCCCCTAAAGTCTTTTTTGGAAGCTTTTGTGGGTTGAGACAAGGAGACCCTTTATCCCTATTTTTATTTCTCTTGATAATGGAGGTTTTAAGCAAAATTTTGAAGAAGACAGAGGAGAATAACCTTATTCAGGGATTTCATGTGGGAGATGTGAATTCTGTTAGTGTGCGGATTTCCTATTTGTTGTTTGCAGACAGCACTATCTTATTTTGTGATGCCTCTAGGGAACAGTTGTTGTCAATAAGGTTGGTGTTGTCTTGTTTTCAAGCTTTTACAGGCTTAAAGGTCAATATTGGGAAAAGTGAGATTGTCCTTGTTGGGGAGGTGAATAATCTAGTTGCACTAGCTAGTATTCTTTATTGTAGAGTGGGGAGTTTGCCTATGAAATATTTGGGGATGCCATTGGGAACTTCTTTTAAGACAACTTCGATTTGGAATCCTATTTTGGAGAAGATGGAGATGAAACTATCAAGGTGGAAGCGACTCTATTTATCTAAGGGTGGTAGGCTAACTTTACTTAAAAGTACTTTCTCTAGTCTTTCAACGTACTTTTTATCTCTCTTCACTATTCTTAAAGCTGTGGCTGCTAGAATGGAAAGTATTCAGAGGAATTTTCTTTAGGGGTCTTCTGAGGGGAGTTTTAAATATCCTTTGGTGGCTTGGGAAAAGGTGTGTTTACCTATTGAATTGGGGGGTTTAGGGATAAGAAGTGTGGTGTTGTTTAATCAATCTTTATTAGGGAAATGGTTGTGGCATTTTGGACATGAAGTTACCCATCTTTAGTAGAGAGTTATCTCTGAAAATATGGTGAGGATCAAGGGGGTAGTGTATGAAAGTGTGTAGGAGGACTCATGGATGTGGCCTTTGGAGAAGCATTCAGAAAGGGTGGGAGAGTTTTTCTAAGCATCTGTCTTTTGTAGTGGGTCAAGGCACCCGTATCCGCTTCTAGCATGATAGGTGGATTGGGGTCAATACCCTAAAAGATCTATATCTTGAGCTCTTTATGTGTTCAGCTGCCAAGGATGCTTGCATCTCTGAGGTTTTGTGGCTTCCGGAATGAGGCACTATTAGAGTGTGGGATTTAAGGTTCTACAGAGATTTCAAAGATTGGGAGCTTGCTACATCTTTTTCTCTATTTCAGTTTATCCAACCTCGTATTCCTCGAGGTGATAGGAGGGATACTTTTTGTTGGGGACTCAAAGGTAATGGAGAGTTTGACACCCGATCGTATTACCATGCAATTCAGGGTACTCCAAATTTTTGGTTTCCTTGGAAGGGTGTTTGGAAACCTAAGATTCCTAAGCGAGTGGCTTTTTTCTTGTGGACAGCTGCTCACGATCAGATTCTCACATTAGATAATCTTGTGCTTAGGGGTCACTCTTTGGCAATTCGGTGTTGTATGTGTTGCTGTAATGGGGAGTCAGTAGACCATCTCCTTCTTCATTGTCCTATTACACATACCTTATGGACCTTTATGCTTCAGGCTTATGGTATTCATTGGGTTATGCCAGGATCGGTGGTGGGATTGTTGCCCTGTTGGCTTTAGTGGCTTGGGAAGCACAACTCGAATATTTGGAATTTGATTCCAGGGTGCTGAATGTGGATTGTTTGGTTGGAACAAAATCGTTGCTCCTTTGAGAACATGGAGAAGACATTGGATGAGTTAAAGGTTTTAAGCCAACTTAGTCTTTTCGAGTGGTCTTGTTGTTGGGGTTTTACTGAGTCTTCATCTCTTCCAGAGTTTTTATTTTCCCTTAGATTAACTATTTGATTTCCTTTTCCTTCATTTGGCTGTTTGTTTCTTCTGTTTCTTATTGTTCATCATCATGAACAGCTTGTATTTTTCATCTTTTACTTATAAATAATAGTTCTCTGATTACCTATCAAAAAAATATATATTTCTAATAATTGTTGATATTTAGTTATTTACATTATAAGTAGAATTGTGCTAACATTATTGTTATTGAAAGTTCAAATAGCGATGAGAACACTATGAACTTTTAGACCCCCAAACAACAAATTACCAATTCAAGCTTTATATCAAACAATGTATGTGCGGAAAATGATAACAAGCTTATAACAGAATTGATAAACAATCTAAACCATAAATAATCACAATCACGGCAGTAATTAAATGGTAAAGATAAAAGGAAGAGAGATGCAAACACAAGGACAACACACGATGTGTTATCGAAGAGGAAACCGAAGCTCTCGGTGTAAAACCTCTCTGCCGCCCTCCAAACGGTCAATAATCCACTAGAAAATGTAGTTGGGATACATGAACAGCAATTGACCCTCCAAGCCTAATCTACCCAAGTACTTAAGCCCTCCAAGCTTCTTGCTCCAATGAGGTTGCGCCGAACCTTTTTCTTCTCTAGCTTACCGGATTCCACTATAAACCATAGCATCAACCAATAATCATTGGTCCCTTCCAAACTACTTTCCTTAGCACCAAAAGAACATTCTCATAGACATGGGTATGGTGAGAAAAGGATTTGGTCAATAACCTCTCAAGGATGTATCAATGGAGAGGAAAAGAGTAGAGGAATTTGAAGAGTCTCTTGGGTGAAGATTGTGGATAAGGCAATCTTGTTTTCTTTAAGGTTTCTCTCTCAAAATTCTCTCTAGAAACTCTCGACATTTCACGGGAATGAGGGGTATTTATACTAGGGTGAGAATGGAATGTGAAAAGTTAGTTTTTTCCAAACAGGGTGTTCTGGCGACTTGACCTTGCAACTGGGTTGAGTCACGAGTTCAAGCCACGAGCTAACGGCTTGGCCAACCAAGGACTTTTGTCCTGTAGTGCAACAGCTGGCATGACTCTTCAACTTCTGGCATGCTTGGTACGTGTGCAACTTCTGGCGGCTTGCAAGCCGCAAGCCACCCGAGAGATTCAGTCGCGAGTCCCTGCTTCTTTGCACAATCTTAAGCATTTCTTTACACTCTCTCACTTACTACCCTTACAAGATTCCCACCTAAATACAGGGTTACTAATTGCTAAAATACAAGTAAATTTGGCACGGAATAAAGCCAACAAGATGGTTGATTAAATTCAACCTTACAGGGTATAATGGCCTCCTCTAGTGATCCTTTCTAGCAATATGATTTTGACGATGCCTACTTTGACTCTAACAGTAAGGACATGGACATTGATAGCTATGGTGATGACATGGATCTTGGTGGCTATGATGTTGACATGGATCTTGGTGGCTGTAATGCTAGCATGGATATTAGTGTAGACACAGATTCAGACTATGACATTGAGGAGGAAGAGTTTTGGTTTTTATTTTCCCTAGTTGGCGAGATGGTAGCATATTTCTAGCAGCATTACGACAAGCGCATGATGCGTACTAGCATTCTTAGTGGAAAAGACTATATGGCCGAAATGAGAGATGGCAATCCTACCAACTGTCATGACATGTTCCGCATGACATTAGATTTGTTCTATCACTTGGTTGATGAGCTAAAATGTCACGGGTACTTGAAGGAAGGGAAAGGGCGTGTTTACATGCAGGAATCAATGGCTATATTCTTGTACATCATCAGCCATAATACTCGGATGCGACCTGTGGGAGACAAATTTTAACATGCCACTAAAACTATTAATCACAAGTTTTGTAGGGTGTTGAGGGCTGTCCACATTTATGGCCAACATTTAATCAAGCCCGATCCGAATGTGGTAGGCCTTCTATAGCATCTATGGGAGAACAACAAGTACAACCCCTGGTTTAAGGTAAATCATTTCATAAAATAAGTCTTCCTTCATATCATTGTATAGTCTTCCTTCTTTCACATATAGAGATGTTGTGTACAAATAATTAGCACTCTTCATTGTAGAAATGCATCAAAGCTATTGATGGCACGCATTTTAGTGCTCAACCTCCAACAGAAAGAACCCAGCCTTACAAGAGTCTTAAGAGTTCTATTACAACCAAAATTATGTGTGCATGCAACCATGACATGCAATTTACGTATGTCCATTCCGGTTAGGCGAGCAGTGCCAATGACTCAAAGGTATTGGAAGAAGCTATTAAAGACCTGAAGCATGGATTCCCATGGCCATTCGAAGGTATATGTAATTAACCTAAATCTACCTCACACATCAACAAGGGAGATAGATGCTACCCATTAATAATTTTTGCTTCTTGTTGTTTTCCCGTCATTGAATGATTTTTTTTTTTTTTTTTACCTTGGGTTTAACATCTAACGGGAATCATGTAAGGGTAGTATGTGTGAGAGTGTAAAGAAAAGTTTAAGAGTGTGCACTTAAGAAAAGCCTCGCGACTGGATCTCATGACTAGCAAGTCGCCAAAGGTGGCACACATGTGAAGCATGCAGGGGAAGTTGAAGGGTCACGGCAGTTGTTGCACTATAGGACAAAACCTCCAGTCTGGCTAGGCAATTAGCTCATGACTTAAACTCGCGACTCTTTCCAGTCGCGAGCTCGAGTCGCCAGAATGCCCTGTTTGGTTATAACTGACTCTTCACATTCCTTATACACCCCACGAAATGTAGAGAGCTTCTAAAGAGAGTTTTGAGAGAAAAATCCTAGAGAAAAATAAGATTGACTCATCCACAATCTTCATCCTTTGATTCTCCAAATTCCTCTGCTCTTACCCTCTCCATTGATATATCCTTGAGAGATACATTAACCAAATTCTTATCTCACCATACCCATATCTGTGAGAAGGCTTTTTGGTGCTTAGGAAGCAATTCAAAAGGGGCCAACTCATTTTGATTGATGCAATGGGTAATTACGAGATCCGATAAGCTAGAGAAGACAAGGTTTGGTGTAACCCTATTGGAGTAAGAAGCTTGGAGGGCTTAGGTACAATGGGTAGATTAGGCTTGGAGGGTCTTTTGCTCTTCATGTATCCCAACTTTATTCTCTAGTGGATTATTGACCACTTGGAGGGCAGCGGAGAGGTTTTTCCCTGAGGACTTCAGTTTCGTCTTCGATAATACATCCCTGTGTTGTCTTTGTGTTTACATCTCTCTTCCCTTAATCTTTGCCTTTTAATTACTGTTATGGTTGTGATTAATTTTGGTTTAGATTGTTTTACCAATTTTTTTAACTTATTTTCATATTCCACACATACATTGTTTGATTATAAGCTTGTATTGGTAATTTGTGAGTTGGGGGTCTAAACGTTCATAGGTGTTTTACACACTATTTAAACATTCAATTGGTATCAAAGGGGGTGCACTTGTTGTGGTTTAATTACCTAAGTGCGATCCTTGACCCCATTGAGATGGATCGATCTCAATCTCTCAATGCTCCACCATATTTTGATGGAAGCAACTATGCATTTTGGAAAGTCCGGATGAGGCCATTCTTATGTTCAATTGATGAGACTGTTTGGAATGCAGTAGATGTAGGACGGACTAGGCTGGAGGCCATTAAATCCACATGGGATAAGGTGGCTCTTGTAGTAGCCAATGCAAATAGCAAGGTGCTGAATGCTATTTTTTATAATGTTTCTCAAGATGAGTTTCACGGGATTTGTCACATAACAATTGCCAATGAGGCATGGCAAATATTGGAGACCACCTATGAAGGCATGAAGAAGGTCAAGGACACTAAGTTGCAAATGTTGACCACACGATTTGAAGAGTTGAAAATGACGAGTCATTCGACTCATTCTATGGCAAGCTGAATAAGGTGGTTATCAGCAAGTTCAACTTGGGTGAAAAGACGAAGAACTCAAAGATAGTGAGGAAAATCCTTCAATCATTGCCAGAGAGCTTTCATGCAAAAATTACAGCAATTAAAAAGAGCAAGGACCTTGATGATATCAAAGTTCAAGAACTAATTGGCTCACTTTAAACTTATGAGCTGTCATTGCCATCACAAAGGAAGAGCAAATCCCTTGCTCTAAAGACAATCAATGAGAGGTGGAAGCTCACGGCTCATCAGATGAGGATGAGGTCGAGAAAGATGTGGCATATTTTATGAAGAATTTTCGAAAGTTTTTGAAGTTCAAGAAGAATGGAAAATTTTCTGAGAAGGGAAAATTCCCAAGTTTTGAAAAGGAGAAGAAGGACTTCAAGAGGAAAGATGGGAAAGAGTCTCAATCCTCTTAAGGAATCACATGCTTCAAATGCAATGGACATGAACATCTTAAGAAAGAGTGTCCTAATTATTTGAGAGGGAAGAGCAAGGTGTATTCCACTACTCTTAGTGATTCCGACTCCTATAATTCAAATTCAGATGAAAGCTGTGATGGAGAGGGAAAATTCTCTGCATTTATGACCATTGTTCCAGTAGAATCTTCAGATGATTTGAGTATGCTAGTGGAAGAGCTTGGTGAGCACACTAAATTGGAGTCAATGGGAGTAGCAGAAGAATCTGATGATGAGGAAGATGAAAGAATAGAGGAACTGTAAGAGAACTACAATTCCCTCCTTGAGAAGTCAAGAGAATATGCAAGAGTGGCGAAGGTAGCCATTAAAAAGATGAAAGGGGCAAAGGAAGATTATAGAAGTCTTCTAGTGCGATACAAGGAGACCAAATGTGAAATGGAGACACTAAATAGAGAATTAACCAAAGCTTATTCAAAAATCAAATTCCTTGAGCTTGAGGTGATTCAAGTGAATGCTAAAGTAGAGCGGGTTTCCTCCAAGAAGCTTAATGATGTACTTGCTCATCAAAAACCATTCTCCGACAGAAGCGGATTGGGATACACCGAAGAGAGCAATTTGGTTGCTAATATATCCAAGGAAATGAACTTTGTGAAAGCTAAGGAACCAATGGTAGAAACTTCAGTTGTTGAGAAAGTGAAGCTGGAAAAGAAGCGGAATATAACTGACCAACGGTTTTTAACTAAGCCTTCTAACCAATCAGTGGTCAAACCTAAGGGTAAAGGGAAATCTCTTCCAAAGTCACAAAGAGGTCTGAGAACTCAACATTTCTGCCATCATTGTGAAATTCAAGGACACACCAGACCCAATTGTCATAAGCTTCAAGCATTGAAGAATTCAAGTGCTCAAAGGTTGAGAGGACCAAGACATGGCAAAGGGAATCGGACTGCTGAGTAATCAAAAGGTCAAGAAGTTGATCTCGGAGTGAGAGATGTGATAAAGATGATTGATGACTTCACCACCTGTTTAGCAAGCTTCACCAGAAGTTTTGAAAGTCACAACAATCGTAACCAATCCTCTAGGGATATCACTCCAAACGCAAGTGTCGTGTGGATGAAGAAGGGTACACATGCATAAGCATTATAACATGTCCATGCATTAATACTTCCTATGCTTGATGACTTTGATTGGTTGGGTGCTTTTTGTTATCGTTCCAACATGTGTTGAAAATTGTATTTGTTTGCTATTTGCTTTAAATGTTTTTACATTTCTTTTTATCAATCTTTAATTGCTTTTGTGTCAAAAATTCAAAAACACATAAAAAGTAAAAAATCCAGAAAGTTTGATCGGCATTATTGTGTATTGTCACTAGCATGTTTTGCCTTGTACCTTTGTATTGATGGCTCTGTGCATTTATGAGCGTAGCTTATTCTTTATGCACTCATATCATTGTGGAAAAAATCTTGAAATCTATATGACTGTTGTAAATAGATCTTCAAACTTGTCATGAATGATTAGTCAATGGTTTTGTTGATCTTGAAACTTGCATAGACTTGTGTCTATATATCTTCCTACTTTTTTTTTTTTTTGCTTAAAGAGCTCAACAAATGTAAATCTCAAAATGAAAAGAGATAATGAGCTGCAAAAACCATCGCACATACTAATATTTGACTAAGAAAAAGGGAAAGCGACTTTTATGAAAAATGTATGATGCCCAAAAAGCCAAAGGCTTGTTCATCAATTTGAAATATCAAAAATTTCAAGCATTGATCTCAAAATGAGATGTATTGATTATAAAAGATCAAACAATATGATGTGTATGAAGCCAAATGAAAAGCTTCAGAATTATGTAATCAAGTTTTGTGGGAGGTCATATATGCATATTTCTATAATTAAGATAGGTCTCTTTTCCTAGTGCTAATTGTGTATATCTTAGTTGAATTGATCATTGAAACTTCACATTAGACGAAGGACTATCTCATTTTTGGTACCCACACACATCAAACATCTCTATGTTCAATGAATGTCTTATTTATTTGTGTGATTGTACTTGATTAAATATGTTGCACATGCCCAATTATATATTGATCAAACACAAAATGATTTTTGAGTATTTTAGTTGTTTTTGGAAAGTGTTTTATTTTGAAAAATGTCAAAAATTTCAAAAACTATACAACACTGTGTTGGTGACTTGCCTTGCGGGTCAATCCAATCGCATGTCCCAGTCGCGAGCTTACACAGAAGATATTCGCAACTCTCTAGTGAGTTAAAGTCCCAATCACAAAAAGGACTTAGAATATTTTACAAAAATCTGGGTTTTTAGATTTCTCGCGACTCAGTTTGGCGACTTGTTCACGAGTGGAAGCTCTAGTCACAAGGGTTACTTAGAAGGTTTGGCGACTTCCATTGCTACTTACTCACGAGTGGATCTTCCACTAGCGAAAAACACTTAGACAAATTTTTCCAAATTTTGTCTCAAGGGTTTTTGACTACTTGTTCGTAATTCAATCCAGTCGCGAAAATCACGTGTTTTGCATAATGAGGGTTATTTTCAGGGCAGTTTTCAAAAAAGTTTCATTTTTCCCTCGCATCTCATGACTACTCATCTTCTTGTCTGTTTTTCCCTCTTTCAAAATCGCATTCACACACAAACTTTCCATATTCTTCCTCACTTCTTCACCAATCTTCAAGAAAAGGTATGGTTTTTGTTTCTTTCTCAATATATTTCACATTTCTTGCCTAAGATTTCTTGAACTAGGTGTTTTCTTTTGATTTCTGTGAATATGATGCTTGAATATGAGTATTTGCTACTTTGGTGAGATTGTTGTCTAGGTGGTGTTGATTATGTGTTGTTACACTCTGCCTTTGGTTGCACAATGTGTTATTTGTGGGACACACACATTCAGTGACATGGTTGAGACCTTAATCTCATGATTTTAGGTTTTTCTTCAATATTCCAGTTTTAGGACTAACTCAATACTCATAAAGTTTGTTGTCTTGTGTGGTTTCTGTTGCTCTTTGGTGTAACATTATGCAGCTTGAAAATGTCTCCGTTTAAAAGATCAGTTATGAAAGGAGGCAGCAGCAAAGGGAAAGAACCCATGATTGATGTTGATGATCTTTCTCCTAGGTCAAAGAGAACCCGATCACCGACGGGAGTATATGACCCTAACAAGTTCAGATCTTATGCTGCTTTTCAAACCCATGAGAACTACTTTAGAGAAGCCTCATTGTTGGTTGAAAGGGCTGTTGACCAGTCATCTCTCCTAGACACCACTTCCCTAAATGGTTTGCCACCAAGGATTGGAACTTCCTTCTCTCCAACCTTAATGATGCATACGAGAATTTGGTGAAAGAATTCTATGCTAATGTCATTGTTGAAGGAAAGGAGCTCAAATGTTAGGTTAGAGGAAAGAGTTTTTCAATGACTCCCGTTTACATGGCAGATATCATACACATCAACCGGCCGATGTTTACTAATCCATCAATATATGATGATTTGAATCCTGATGAAGGTCTACTTTAGGATGCTCTTGGATGAAACTTGGAATTCTCCCCAAATGGAAACTCAATCAATGTTTCCTCCCTATCTCTGGAATTAAGGGTCCTTACAATAATCATGTTCCACAATCTCTACCCTCTATCCAGCATCGAGTACACGAATCTCGGGAGAGCTTTGTTCTTTCATAATCTAATTACTGATGAAAAGATCGATATTTGTACTCATATCTTTCACATTTTGTGCAAAACTGATGCAATAACTGAGTCAAGGAACTGCATTCCTTTTTGCTGCCACATTTCAAGGATATTGAAACTCAAAGGCCTTCATTCATCGAAAGATGAATCTCCTTACCCTAAGCCAAGTCCAATCAACATTCGTACGCTCAACGCTAGCATTGGTCATAGTCGGAAGGGCATTAAAATAGAGACTTCAACTTCTCATAGTGGTTCACGCTCTAGCTCATCCTCCTATAATGAGAAGTTAGACAACATTATGGCATCTGTCCACGACATAAGTACTAAGATGTCCGGACTTGCCTCTCTCCTGCACCATTACAACATCCGTTGTAATACAAAGTTCACTTCTCTCCAAACTCAATGGGACCAAATTCAAAGAAAGCTAGAAGAAAATGAGGACTAGCTATTCCATGACAAAAAGGGGAGATGATGATGATAGGGGGAGTAAGAGCTTGATCAAAGAAGGAGTATTGATGTTGAAGAGCAGGAGATAGAAAAGGCCTATGTTTATGTTGTGTTTTTATATTATGCTGTATTTGTACCTTAGCTTTGTAGCTCAGTACTTTTAGTTAACGTTATGCATTTTCTTTAGTACTTCACTCTTGTACCCTTGTTGGATTTTATATTCTTGATGCAATTACCTTGTGTTGTTGTATCGGTTGAGTATTCGACATGCAAATGATACTTTGCATTGAGCTTATTAACTTACATGTCCGGATGTTCATTCCTTGTGTGAATGATCATTGTGGTCACTATTTATAGTGATTGTTCGTTTTTGGTCAAGCCATACTTTATTGTTCCATTCCTTTTTGCTTGATCGCATTGTGCTTACTCCATATGCATTTCAAGTTTTCTGCTTACAATGATTGTATTGTGTTGTTGTTGTTTTCAGGAAATACTTGTCCATATGGTTCAAGAGCTTCACAGATTCTAGAATTAGGTGTGAGTGAGCTTTGTTCAACTGTTCCCAACTCACATGTTAAGTCTGGAGTTTGTTTTAGGGTTTTGTCACGGAATAGCCAAAGGGGGAGATTGTAAGGTTGAATTTATTCAATCATTTTGTTGGCTTTATCTGTGAGAAGGCTTTTTGTGCTTGGGAAGCAGTTCAGAAGGGACCAATTCATTTTGGTTGATGCAATGGGCGATTGCAGGATCCGGTAAACTAAAGAAGACAAGGTTCGACGTAACCCTGTTGGAGCAAAAAGCTTGAAGGGCTTAGGTGCACTAGGTAGATTAGGCTTGGAGGGTCTTCTGCTATTTATGTATCCCAACTTTATTCTTTAGTGGATTATTGACTACTTGGAGGGCAGTAGAAAGGTTTTTCGCCGTGGACTTCGATTTCGTCTTCGATAACACATCACTGTGTTGTCTTTATATTTGCATCTCTTTTCTCTTAATCTTTGCCTTTTAATTACTGCTATGGTTGTGATTAATTTTGGTTTAGATTGTTTTATCAATTCTGTTTTAGCTTATTTTCGTATTCTACACATACATTGTTTGATTATAAGCTTGTATTGGTAATTTGTGAATTGGGGGTCTAAACGTTCATAGGTATTTTACACACTATTTAAACATTCATGTTTCAAGCTTGAGACTTATGCTATTCTAGAATATTTCTAATTTTGTGTCTAAGTCATTGTTGGGTTGATAGGGGTTGTTTTTACAAAGATGCATTAATTGTTATACTCAATTAGTTGTTGGGGGGTAAGACCAATGGGACTAATTTATTGAGTGGTATGATAAGTTGGTTTTTGTAGTTAAGTTGATTTTTTGGAGCAGACAAATTGCCCTCAAGTCTAAGAGCAGCTAATATGCAAAACATCAATTAGTCAAATTATTGGAATTTCGATCATGATTGATTGCAATGAACTTGAGATAGCTACAAAGTAGTTTCCTTTCCAACGAACCAAGTAGATTTATATACTTTTTATGTGCATTTGATATTCATTAATAGTGCTTCATTAATCCACATGATTTGTAATGGAAATAACCATCATTTGATCTCTTGGCAGTAGCTGACAACCAAGGCACCAAACATGGTAATATGGCATCATGCGGTTTGACTCTTGTATCATATGACTTACTTTGTATTCTTCCATGTTAGGTTCTAAAAGTTTAGAATAATTGGCAAATCGTAAACACAAACTTATCTAAATATAGATCCTAGAGTCTAGAGGTATTTTTAGACAATGTTCAAGGTGATACAAGTCAAGATTCAAGAACATACAAGCTGCAGAAAGAAGAATTCGAAATCTGCCTGGTTCGATCGATCGAAAGATAGGCTCAACCGATCGAAACACGTATCTGCAGAATTTTAAGTCAGCCCAAATAGTAGTTCTAGCACGTTAAGGGTTAGGGTTTCAGATCTACTTCTTCTCATATATAAAGGAAACCCTAAGCACGTTTTTAGAAGGCTTTTTCGAAAATAGTGTGCCTCTTTTGTAGATCTAGGGTTTGTACCCAAAAACTCTCTTATATCTTCTATTGGTGTTATTCCTTGAAGAATATCAAGATCTGGTGTCGTTGAAGTTGTTGCCTTCTCTAGTCATCAAAGGTGCTGATGATCTAAACCTTCAAGGGTGTTCTTAGACTCATAAACAAGAGAGTTTGTGTTTTTTATCACAAGTGTGGGTGCTTGTGTTGTAAAGGCCTAATAGAAAAGGAGTCCGTGAATTCGGAGCTTGCACGTTGTCATGGCAGTAAGTTCTACATGTGGTAGCAATAGGATGTTAATGGTCTAAGTCTTATTGTAAACTTCGATTCTCTATAGTGGATTTGCTTTTTACCTTAAGGATAGCTAGGTTAAATCCTCCCTGGATTTTTACAGGTTTGGTTTTCCTGGGTCATCATATTGTTTTGTTTTTTATTTTTCTGCTGCTTTACATGATATGATTATTTTGTTTTAACCTAGATATGAATAATAAACCTAAGTATTCACTTGGTTAATTAATTAGGTTAAACAATCTAGTTTTCAGGGATCTAAAACCTAACATTCTAGATTTGTCAAGATTTTATAGTATTTCAAAGTAGATAATAGAATGCATATTTCAATTTTAATAAATTTCCATATACTGAGGTCAAAGAGGTCCTTTCTTTCTTTCTTTTCTTTTTTTTTTTTTTTAATTTTTATAATACTTGAACACTTGCTTTAGAATACAATTTATCATGGTACATGGAACTGATTGAGAGATGCTACCGTTGTAGGTTCATATTACTTGGTTGATTCGGGCTACCCAATTGGTGCATCACTTCTGCCACCACACAAGTCCACTTAATACCATGCTCAAGAATTTAGGAGTAATTGGCAACTGGCAACAAGGAAAGAGTTGTATAACTATAGGCACTCTTCATTGCGTATGGTAATTGAGCAATGTTTTGGAGTCCTAAAGGCTTGATTTCCCATCTTGTCTTACATGGCGAAGTATAAGCAATATCGTCAACGTTTGGTTGTTTCTGCATGTTGTGCGTTACACAATTTTATATGCATCAATAATCGCAGAGATGTAATGTTTAACACATGGGAGAACCTTGACATTGATAGAGATGAGTAGCAAAATGGAAATAATGGGAATTATGCTTAATCGAGTGCTAGTGCCAAAAGGAGGCATGTAAGGGAAATGTCTGATGCGGCGAAGAGAGAGATGGCTGCCTTTAGGGATGATATAATTGAAAGTATGTAGAAGGAGTATGTGCAACGTTGAGGTTGATGGTGGGAATCTTTCAGTCCTTTCTTTTTTTTTTTTTTGTTGGGACATATGTATAAAGTTAATAGTTCCTGTGACAGTTAGGTAATGTGACTTGAAGTCACTTGGCAGGATAGATGGTGCATTCTTTTGGAAATTATAATGCATTCTTTTGGATAGTTATATTAACTATGGACATGCTTACATGTAATGTCAATAAACTATTGACATTTATGATGATTGTCTTTTGGCAATGTAACTATAGGTGTAGTAAAACCTGTTGGTAGTGTAAGTACAAGTGGACATGCTTATATGCATTTGTATGTAGTACCTTTTGGCAATGAAGTAATTCCCATCTTTAGTAGCGGATGAGATCCTCAATTAAGTTTTTTACCTTGGTTGGATCATTGTTTGAGGTTTGTACAGTATGGAAGAATTGCTAATTCTAATAGAAAAATTATTTCCAAACCCACTGTGGTTTTAGGAAAATTACCCATCTGCACCTCTATTGTGACGAGTGAAGAGGATTAAACCATTAATAAATATTGTGTCCTGTTGTTTGTTTAACCATAGAGTCAACTATATCAAGTAATATATATTGTGTGCCCTATTTTTTTTTTTTTTTTCCCCATACAATTTCTGGTTTTTGTGTACCAAACACACATATTTTACAAGTCCATATTGAATAAATTTGAACACTGTTAACATATATTCGAAGTCCAATGTCATACATATCATAAATTTCTACACTTCAATACAAAAGACAACATAAAGTTGCACAATTACAGTAGAGAAGATATCCAACGTAATAATACGAGTCCGTATTATTACACACATATGCAACTCATGATGGCAAACACCTTCGCCTCATTACAACTTCCCCAAACCTAGTAGACAAAATAAGCAATACTCCAAACATCACCCGTGATATTACTAGACTATCTTAAACATCTCTGCTTTCTCTTCAGCAATCTTGCGTGCAACCTTAGCTCCTTCAACCCTTCATTTTGCAGCTTGTTCCCTTTCCAATGCTACTTCTTCTATGGAACGAGCTTTGCTTCAACTCTTCATTAGCAATTTCCACCTTAGACTCCAACTGCCTGAATTGCTATAATAATAGGTTCTGTGGCTGCACCTTGCATACAAGTGTTGGTGTCCAACCATTTGAAGAACTTACATGCACAATCATCATCCTGTAAATTAAAATGAAACACTTACATAGTGATACAACGAATTGGTAACTCAATGCACAAACTTAAATAAAGAGAGTAATTGGATATTGTACTTACTGACGACCAATAGTGATAGCCATAAAACCTCCTACCTAAAGTATGAAGTTTCAGGGACGTCCTAAAGGAGCAATGGTCAAAGTCACACAAATGCCCACTAGTACTAGAGTAATAATTACTTGTTTCTAACATTGTCAGGAACCAGCTGCCCCAATATCCATTGCCAAAACAAGAATTCTTATTACTTCTTTTTTTATGAAGAAAAGGTATTTAAATCTAGCAAATATTATTTTGTTGTAGTGTTAAATTATGTGTAAACTATTACCTTATTATCCAAAATAATATAAGGTGTTAATGTGATGATATATGTCTATATCTAAAGCAAATTTTCATATAAAATAGCACCATGCAAAGGCTTGTATACAATGATTATATTAACACAAATAGTACTAGTTGGTATACTTCAAATAATAGCACCATTCGATTGATCATTTTCTATCTGTTCACCTAATTGGTATACTTCAAAAAGTTTCTTCTATAAGCACACAAAAAAACAGAGAAAAACAAGACCCACTAGGCGTATTATTGTCCAGAGGATTTTGCTAGTTTGGTTAAAGATCCATCCTTAAAATAGTTGCCCTTTTAAGCAATTCATCAAAAAGACAATAGCTCTTTGCCCTTGTAAAACAAACAGGGTGCAACCAAGCATTTATCCGTACAAGAATGAAACCCACATTCAATTTGATTCTTTTCACCATATCCTGTCTTGAACAAGTTCTATATATAAATAAACACAACAGATTCATAACCTGTGACATAGAAACAGATTCATACCCATCCGAATTAATATATCCCAAGCAGCAGACATAGGCATGCGGTGATATTCAAACAACCAACATACCCATCCAAATGTATCTAACCCAAATAGCATACATAACATTAAACCCAAACTCAACAAAACCCATTGATTGCAGAAATATTGTTGTGGGAAATGGGGTTAAACATTACAGACCCAAAATCCCCTAATATTTTCAAAGGCAAAGTAGAGTAAATCCATTCCTTACATTTATTCAAAATCAAATCTAAACAGAGCAAGATAAACAGAGGGACGGAGCCAAAGCCACATGAGAAAAGTACCTTATACGGTTCAGCCGGTGTCAGCAACGATTATTCCACTCCAGGTACAGTTCACGAGCCTTAGACGACGATTTGCATTCAGAAGAGGGAGAGGTGTGAAATGGGGATTCAGGGAAGAGAGGCGTTAAACGGGTATAGAAAATGAAAGAAGATTAAAGGAAGAAGAGAACCTGTTTGATTTGTGCGAGTGTGTCGAAGTGGGAATCGTCTTGATGGTGTATGGGCAAGTCTGCGTGTCTGGGTTTTCTGATGGGAGAATATGAAAGTGGAGGAAGGGAAGTGAGGAGTGAGGACGCGGGTAGGATGGTAGAAGTTCTGAGCTGTGGCAGTGGGGTGGGCTCCACCACTTTGGCAAAGAGGTGGGCAAATTTTGCAGAGAAGCATCTACTTGGGAAAAAAATAGCAAAAAAACATTCGATTGAAACATTTTAATAAGTTAAACTAAAAAAATAGAACTCATTTATATGAAACTCGAGATCCAAGATTTTTCACAAGGAACTTGACTTTATCGAATAAGAGCTCTGTTCAAATGAAAGTCGAGTTTCCAAGACTCAATTTTCACTTTTTTTTTTTTTGACTTCACGCAAGAGAGAATTGAGTTGGAAATCGAGTTTGTAAACTCGATTTCTAAAAACAATCCAACTTACTAATATATTTCATCCACATGCTATGCACTAAAAAATTTTCTAAAAAGCTACTATTTGGCAAATTTTGCCCAAAAAGTTGAGTTAAAAGGTAAGATATGTAACTCTACGTGAGTTTGATTAAAAAAGTGGAAGTTTTAAAAAAGTTGGGGTATGGAATTGAGTTTTTTTTTTTTAAAGTTGAGTGTTAAGTAAAAATTGTTAAAAAGTATTTTTAGAAAAAGTTGAGTGTTTGACTAACACTTATAAAAGTTGTGGTTTGAATGGTAAATTACCAAAAATGATAATGTATATATAAAAGAGTTTATTTTATACTTAAATCAACTACTTAAAAATACTTAAATCAATTTTTCTTCATTCATTTCTAAAACTACATTCATAATATTTTTACAAAATTTGCACAAAAAATCATTTGTAATAAAAATTGATAATGATTTTAAATTTGAACATATTATTAAAATTTTTTTTTTTCTCTTTCTAAAAAAATGATTTTTTTCTCACCAATATTAGCTAATAACCTCCTCTCTTTTTCTCCTCCACACACGTACCATATTTCTTTCTTTTTTCCTTTTTTTTTTTTTCCTCTCTTCTTTTCTCCTCCACACACATACCCTTACTCTTTTCTTTTTTTCCTTCTTTCCTTTTTTTTTTTCCCTACCACTTTCTCCAAACTTCAGAACGTTCCACAGAGCTCTCTTTCTTCCTTTTTTTTTTCTTCCTTTTCTCTTAGCACTTCGTCTGTAACACCCTCGCACTTCTTCACCTTGATCTTCTTTATTCTTTTCTTTTTCTCTAAATTCAACCACTCATAAACAAGATGATTCAGATCGGGAAGATTCACCTAAGATCATTTCTCTTAATTTCACCAAAAATATTTAATACCTCTCTCTCTTCGTAACCCCAAAACCAAATGGGAATTGAAGTCAGATTGATGCAGATTCAGCCATGTCGAAAGATTTAGATCAGGTTGTTGAGAGTGAGATTGGCAATGGAGGTTCCGGCATATTGTAGATATTATTTTCTTTGTTTGTCTTTTCAGTTTTCAGTGTATTTTGTGGTAAGTAAGATGAGGGTAATTTGGGTTATTCCTTGCATTTCCAATGGTAATATTGATCAAAAGCGCTTTTGCATTTGCAAAAGTTCGAGAAACCTGTTCGCACATTTTGGATGAATTCTTTGCATTTCAAAACATAGCTTTTTTGAGAAAGCACGTTTTGAAACATTACCAAACGCCTGATTTATTTTTTTTTGTTTCAAAAAGCGCTTTTTGCCATCTGAAAGCTGAAACAAACGGGCACTCAGTTTGATAACCTTTTTTTTTTTTTTTGAGTTTTTGAGTTATATTGGGAATTAAGTTATAAGTTATGGGTTATGAAAACTGAATCATGGGGTTTCTAAACAAGCCCTTAATACCCTTTTCACTCTTTGCCAATAGCAAATTAGATGGTTACCTCGTCGCTTTCTATCAATTTAAATGTCTTCCCACCATTCCTTTGCTTCATCGTCCAATTTATTTAATGCAAGACGCACTTTTTCTTCATCACAAATCTTCAAAAAATTAAAATACTCTTCCAAATCAAGAAGTCAGTCAATAAAATCCAACTTACACATATCTCCATCAAAAATTGGAATTTTGTTGTAGTTAGGAGTGCGTCTTTGAATATATTGATCATTGTTGTTGTGAGATAATTTCCTAGCAAGAAGGGTAGCAATCATTTGTAGGATTTCATCAACAATTGGTTGTTTCTCTTTACGAAATTAGTGAAACTCAGTCCTAGTGTGAACTATGTCTTCAACTTCGTTGTTGTAGTTGTGGTGGTTACTGTCACGTCGGTTAGTCACCAGATCAGGGTATGTCAAAGCTCTGATACCAACTGATGTCGCTAAAGCCTGAAGAAAGCACACACAATACTCTATTGGATGGATAGAAACTAAACTGTTAGTCACTGGATGGTAAACCTCGAATTCACAAGGTAATAAAACTGGAATCCACCAGAGGGAAAAAATGACAAAAGTTTGTGTTTATTAGTAATAGTTTGATAACTAAATTGCCTTTGGAGGCTACAATGCGTTTAAATAGTAAAAAGAAAATCTAGGGTGACTAGAAACCCTAAAGCAGCTAGGAAACCCTAAGGCAACTACAAAAGCATATAAAACCTCAATTTGACATTAAAAACACCTAAAACAAGGCAATAAATAACCTAAACCTAAAATTTAAAAAAAAATTACATAAAAATACAAATATTAAATATTAAACCATGTCCTACATCACTTTCCCCTCATGTTCATCTTATTTTTAAAGAAATTACAGTTATTGCTTATCTCTAAAATTTATCATTTTTATTTGGTTAATAAATGAATATTATTAACTTTTACCAAAAAATATAGAAAAGCCTCTGAGCACGCACAACACACATGCTTAGAGGCTAGTTATTAGTATAGGCATCTAGTTTATTTTACAAGTTTGTTAGTATTTTAAGTGGTGCATAAATTTATTTTCAAATAAAATTCAAATATTTAAGGGGGTAGAAGTTTCAATAAAGCAAAATTATCTCATAATACCTGAATAAAAGATAAAAATAAATACTTAATTTAAATTAAAATTTTTTATAAAAAGTGAAGATCTTCCAATTATTCAATAATATATGATTTATTCAAATTTTCTATAAAATAAGATAGTATTTAAATAAAAAATATGATGTTAAAAAATCTAAAAAAATAAAATAAATTAAGAATATCTTTATAATTTTAGTTTAGTATCTCTCACAATATATAAAAAGCTTCACTTACATGTAAGGAATGAGCATGTATACATATAATATGACTTTTTTTTCTCCATTTTTTAAGAGAATATATAATACTAGCTTTTGAGCACGTGCGTGAGGCTTTTCTAATTTTTGGGATAAAGGTTGAAAATTTGCATCCAATATAATTTGGGGTTACTAAATTTTTCAATCCAGAAAAAAAAAAAAATAAATAAAACCTAAGGGTGTGATGAGTATTATGTATTTGTAAGTGAAATAATTTTTTCATCACACCCTTAAGTTTTTTTGTGATTGAAAAATTTAGTAATCCCAAATTATAATGGATGCAAATAATTAACTTTTATCCCAAAAAATAAAAGAGCCTCTAAACACGCGCAGGTGCATATGCTCAAAGGCTAGTTTTGGTAAAGGTTAATAATTTGAATCTATTATAATTTGGTATTTCTACATTTTTCAATCACAAAATACTTAGGCGTGTGATGAACAAATTATTTCTTGATTAGGCACTTATTATTTTTGTAAAGTTGTGATTTACAACTATGTGTTTTGTTGGCTTTTATTCCGTGCCAAATTTGATTGTAATTACTATCAATTGTTTATACCCTGTATTTGTTGTGGGAATTGATGTAAGGGGTGTGTGATAGAGAGTATGTGAAGACTCAAGCAATTTGGAAGCTGGAGGAATCTCGCGGGTATGTCGCGACTTAGCTTCCCGCGAAGTGAAGCATGTGCCTTGCACATGCTGGAATGCGAAGAGTCAGGACAGGTGGAGATAGCTGTCTCTCCCGAGTATCTCGCGGGTAAGGCCTTCCCGCGAGACACCCGCGAGACATGTTGTTCTGCCAGCCTGTACTGACTAACTCACACATTTTGCACCTATCCTATATAAACCCCCATTACCCACAAATGTTGAGAAATGTTTCAGAGAGAAAACCCTAGCCAAACACATTTGGAATTAGAGATTGTCATCTCCACCTTTCTCTATACAATTGCTTGTGGTATCTCCTCAACCCTTCCCTCTCCATTTCCACACCATTGAGAGGTTGATAGCCCAAACACTTACCACACCCTTTGAGAGTGTTGAGTGACGTTTTGGTGCTGCTGGGAAGCATTGGAAGAAGCCTGGAATGGCAGATGCAACATGGAGCTTGTTGCGGGATCCGGAGAACTAAGACAAGACACGGTTCCGAGAAGCCTTGTTGGAGTAGGAGCTTGGAGGGCTTAGGTACATCGGGTAGATTAGACTTGGAGAGTCTCTTGCTTACTCATGTATCCCAACTGATTGTCTAGTGGATCGATTTCCGCTTGGAGGGCGGCGGAGAGGTTTTTGGCCAAGTTCTTCGGTTTCCTCTTCGAGAACACGTCTCGGTGTTTTCTGTGTTTGCATCTTTCTTCCCTACTCTTGTTTGATTTCATTATTACTGCTGTGTTGCTTTAATTATGAATTAGAGTAGTTTCTTGTTTATACGCTTGTGTTTACACTATTCCGCACTTGTATTAAGTTAGTGTAAAATCAACCAAGCCGTAATTTTAATTAGGGGGTCTAAACAGCTTTTGTGTTTTCAACACATTTTCGAGTTTTCAATTTTCTATTTTTTTATTAAAAAAATTATTTATTATAATTCGGGGTTGTTATATTTTGAAATAACAAAAAATTCTAGGAGTGTGATGAGATGTAACGCAAAATATAAACACATTTGGAAACGCATAAATCTCATCGCATCCCTAGATATTTTTGTAATTGGAAAAAATGCATCAATCCTAAATTATGATAAATAGATAGTTTTGTCCTTTAAGGGGAAAAAAAAAAAGCATCTTTAAGCACATGCATGGCTAGTTTCTTCTAATGTGAAAATTGTCAATTGTTTTGATTTTTCTATATCATTAAAAAATTAGTTTTAAATATATTACTCAATTTGAATGCCTCTTGAACTAATGCTTTTATCAACTAACATAAATGCGTTGCAATCTACGTAACTATGTATTAGTCCTTTCACGCATGCTTAAAGTTTTTTCTATTTTTTTAAATGTCAATACTGTTTTTTTCCTAATATTTTTTTTTTCTTTTGCCATTAACATATAAATTGTATTGGTAATGATAAGATACAAATAGAATAAATTTTGTGAATAGATTCATTAAGCAAAACTTAATTCAATATAAATTAGTGCATCATTAACATCTTACATGAATACATAATGTAAATATCTTGAATCCACTACTAAAATATTCGTAATTTTTTTTTTACTACTTCAAAGCTTACAAAGCATTTACTATTCAAACAACAAAACTTTGTATGAGTCTCATGATTAATATGATACAAATTTAAGACTCAACTTCAACTAAAATATTCTTAAAAAATCATTATAAATTTTTTTTTTTACAAAGCAATAATTCAACTCTTGTTCTTGAATCTGGACCAAAGGAGATTCATACATTCTATTTGGAAAAAAAAAATAGCAGTTATTTCATTATTATATAATTTGGACAGGACAGAGAAATAGAGCAATAATATTTTTACATTGTGTAACTCATCTCAAAAAAAAAAAAAAAAAAAAAAAAAAAACTAAATACAATTTATGTTCCTTATAATTAGAATATAGAATCTATAGATAACAAATCCAAAGAAAGGGGTTCCCTGTATAACTTAACCCATTATGTATGTTGTAGGTTCTTTAGACAGTTGTTTCAAATTTGGGAAGAAATAGACCATTTAATTCCTTACTTGGATAGAATTGATCACTTGACTCAGCATCCACTCCAAGTGTGTTGTATTTGGTAGCTTTAATCCCTTGTTTACAGGTCTAATCAAGGATCTCAGAATTATGTTTCTTTCTTATTGAAAATAGTATAACAAAGTAGCACAAAGGAAAATGTGGGTGTGTAAAAGATTTGATAAAATTTCTTTTGAAAATTTGAAATTGACAAAAAAAAAATTCGTTCATGGACATCTTGGTTTTTTGGAGCCATAAGTTGCTAATAAAATTGTATAAGAAATTCTAAAAAAAATAAAAATAAAAAAGAGGAAAAAGGGGGAAAAAATAAACTCAAAGAATAAGGTATAGATATAGACATGAATATCAATCCATTTGAATTTTTGATCCTCACTTAATTGACTGCAAAGAAATTGCACCAATACCAAAAGACCTTATCCGTACAAATCTTCTACAAAACACACAAAACAATAGACAAAATCAACATGCCATAATTTGCTGATAAAATTATATAAGAAATTGTAAAATCTAAAAAGAAAAAAAAAATAGATTTGGCCGTAATAAAGTTCTAGGCATGTTGAAGAAATGTTATCTTGAAATATTTTGGCAAATAGAACTCAATAAGGCAGTAAACAAAAAACTAAAAATTTAAAAAGAACATGAGAGAGAGAGAGATGCCTAGCACATAAATGAGATACACCAACAATTGTATCAAATCTTTGCTGGTACACACACAGGGGAGAGGAAAAAGGTTCTAACACAAAGGCATACCACAACTCCACTCAAAAGCCTTGTTTATGAATAAATGGGTTAGTGGGAGAGTAATCCTATTTTGTAGGTGATGATGCCGAAAAAATAACCAGTGAGACGCACGATATTCACACACTATGAATGTAACCTACACAACACAAGAAAGGAGAAAGACCTTAACAGAGAGTAGCGGAGTGGTGTCGGCTAAATACCCTCCGAAAGTCAAGTTAGAATCTTTTACAACTCCAGAACCTCGATTTGTGAGGGTATTGAGGATTTTATAGTAGTCGAATGCTGACCTTTCTTCCTTGGAGTAAAAGTCCTTTCTTTATAGGAATCCTCTTGAGAAGTCCTAAACGTGATGGACAAGTATTTTCCTTATAGAGAAGATCTTCATTAATGTGTATAACTTCTGGAATCCTCTTTGCACTAGAATTCTGTTTCCCTTAGGATTCTATAGTGTGTGCCGCAAGTAATCCTATTTAGGGTTTCTGTCTAACCCATGGCCAATCAATCCGTCTATAATCCATCCGTTCATGATGGATCCATCCTCAATAGATCTTACATACAATAGACTCGTCCATTTTACGGCCCATGAACGATGAACAGTCTAGCCCACTATATTGGGATCTGTTGCTTATATATTTTTTCCTCTTCAGTAGGCAATGTTTTAGTGAGAGTTAAAGATGTATTTTTACTTTGTTGTCATTTAGTTCTATCTCTACTTAAACTTAGGGAAATAAGGGTATTTTGGATAAAAAAAAAAAAACCGGTCCAAATAGGGAAGCCCTTTAAGTAATAGTATAGATAATTTTTCTTTCATCACAATTTGAAAAAATAGATAGGATTTTTCTTTTTTCCAAAGAGAATAGGATTCCTATTTTAATAGTTTAAAAAAGAAACGTGGGATAGTTTTTCCATTTTTGGTAGAGATAGTTTTTTTTTTTTTTTTTTTTTTTTTGTGATTAACGTTGACTATCTAGTGTATAGTTAATAACCGGTAAATTTTTTATTTTTTATTTTTATCTTTTATCTATTTATGGTTTTAACCTCATTTCTAATTTTCAGGAATAAAAATAAATTAATTAAATTAGGGGTATTTTTGGAAGTGAAAAATGCACTAACTAACTTTCTGAATCCTCTTAATATATATATATATATATATATATTAACATATAGAAGAAAACCTTAGTTAATAACCGGTAGATTTTTTTTAAAGAAAACCTTAGTTAATAACATTAGTTTCTAGTTGACATTAGTTAATAACGAGTAGAAATTTTTTTTTTTTTTTTGGTCGAGAAAACCTTCATACCAAATTGATTAGAAATAAATTGGGTAAAATACAATTAACACTCTTGAGTTTGAACTAATGTCAACCAGATCTAAAACATTTCAAAACGAATCAATTTAGGTTGAGTTTGGATTGCATTGAAAAACTATGGAGTCTGCGTTTGGTGGTTTTTTTGTGGGTCCCATATACTATTCACAGGACCCACAAGTACGAAAAAAATGCAATTGTTAAGTTAAAACTGGGTCTCAGGGCACTATTTACACATTTAAAAATTATTTTGCTACAGTATTTTCAGTAATAACCGATATCCAAACAGGCTCTTTGATCCTTAACTGTTACTTATTTTCTTCTCTCATAGTGATTAGGGAGTAGGAACCAAATTGATCAATTTTCAAATGCCTTAGACTTAGCTAATATTAGTCCAAATCTCAGCGTATTAATTGTATTTTACCCTAATAAATTAAATTTAAATAATTAAAAATAAATGACTTATAATGACAATTTTTTTTTTTGAAAAAGTAAAAAAAAAATTTCTTTGTCATTATAATGACAAAATTAAATTGACTAGATGTAATTTCACTAATTTGTAATTAAATTAACCTAAAAAAATAATTTTGTAGTTAAATTAAAAAAAATATCCCTTCAAAAAAAAAAAAAAAATGTAATGAAAACGAAGGCTGAGAGATCCAAAAAATTAAAAATGTCACCGCCAGTGTCCCATTTCTCTCGTTCGAATTCAAATTCCTCACCCTACCAAATTTGAAATATATATCTTTTCCTCAAACGCACTGATTGAGATCCGAAATCATACAAATCAAAATCCCATAACACTGTTTTTATTGTTACTCTTACATTTTCAAAACCACCTTCCCTCTCTCTCTCTTCCAAAACCCTAAAACTCTCACTCTCACACACACACACACACAGTGAGTGATAGACTTGTGAAGCAGGCAATATTGCCGATGACAGCTATCCCAGCTCCGACGCCGGGGCGCGAGCTCTCAAATCCGCCGTCCGACGGCATTTCCAACCTCCGCTTCTCCAACCACAGCGATCATCTCCTCGTCTCCTCATGGGATAAGGTATTGCTTCTCTCTCTCTCTCTCTCTCTCTCTCTCTCTCACTAACATTTCGTATTGTTCCGATTGGGCAGAGCGTTCGACTCTACGACGCGAGCGCCAACGCGCTCCGCGGCGAGTTCATGCACGGCGGTCCCGTACTCGACTGTTGCTTCCACGACGATTCCTCTGGTTTTAGTGCCGGCGCTGATAACACTGTTAGGCGGTTAGTTTTTTTTTTTTTTTTAAATAAACATTGTGCCCTAATTTTCTGTTTGGTAGCTGAGAAAGTGCGGGAAACGAAAAGGAAAATTAGATTGAAGCCGAGTTCTTATATTCTACAGTGCTAATAAAAAATACAAGTATATTCACTTAACTGAGCTCACAGGCTTTACTTAGTTAAGCTAAGAGTAATTAGTCAATTTTTATGGTGTTAGCTGAGGGTAAGATTTTCAATCTGATTGGTGGTCAGTGCTTTTAAATTTTCGTCTATTGTTTTGCCTAATTTTCTGTTTGGTAGCTGAGAAAGTGTGGGAAACGAAAAAGAAAATTAGATAATGTTCAAGCAGAGCTCTTATATTCTACATTACTTATAAAAAAAAATGCATGTACATTCACTTAACTGAGCTCATAGGCTTTAATTAGTTGAGCTAAGAAAAATTAGTCAGTTTTTATGGTGTTGGTTGAGGTAAGATTTTCAATTTGATTGGCCAGTGCTGATAACACTGTTAGGCAGCCAGTGTTAAATTTATGATTCTTGAATTTTTTGCCTAATTTTCTGTTTGCTAGCTGAGAAAGTGTGGGAAACAAAAAGGAAAATTAGATAATATTGAAGCTGATTTATTCTATTATACAGTACTAATGTAAAATACAGGTACATTCACTTAACTGAGCTTAGTACAAATTAGTTGAGAGTTAGTGAGGTTTTTGTTCTCTGCTCTAATTTGATGTTTAGTTGCTGAGGTAATGAGGGAAAGGGAGAGAATGAAATAGGCTTCACTGAGTTGAGCTCAGTGAAATTAGTCAATTATTATGGTTTTTGTTGAATTAGGATTTTTAATATAATTTAATAGCTTTGGAGTTGAGTTTTCACTTTTGATGTTCATAAATTGATGTGTTTTTTCTTATTTAGAGTTATGTTAAAAAAATCAACATACATTTTGCTAGTTGATTTAACCATTTGCATGTATGACTAAAAAATATATAATGAGCTTGTGACTATTTCTATCATTCTGAATTTAGCTGAAGCTTTGCATTGTTGTGTTTGAGTTTGAATTCATTACTTCTATCTAGTTTTTATGGCCCGGTTTCTGATGTTGATTATGATTTTGGAGACATAATTTTTTGCTGCTTAAGATTATGGGTCAATGTTTCAGGCTTGTTTTCAGCTACAATAAGGAAGATATTTTGGGAAGGCATGATGCACCTGTGCGTTGTATTGAATACTCTTATGCAGCAGGTTTGTTTTCGTAGTGCTCATATTCACTTTTGCCCATCTAAATTTTCTTTTAGTTGTTTTGCTGGTATGTGATGATTTGGAGGCTGTTGCAGCTTCAGCGTTTGTTGAATTAATAACGATTTTTATTACAAACCCTTTCAAATCTTAAACGAACCTGAATATATATACATTCTAGTATTTTTAAAAATACTAGACTTTTCAACCACAGGTGTGTGAAATTATTGCTGAAAAATGTCACTTAAGGTATCATTGTTATTTACCCTCTCTACTGTAGGTGTTTTAATTAAAAGTGAAGGTTAACAGTTTCAATATTCTATATAGTTGGCCGTGACCATAGTTTAATATGTCAAGAGACCCAAATACTGTTAAGTTAAAGATTATATATTCACATGATACGGTGTTATTGGGCATTCTCTTATCCTATGGCAAGATTTATAAGAGCATTCACATCAAAGCTCCTAAAAACTTTAGCATTTAGCAACTCAAAAAGTTATCTTATCTATTTTAACAACTCGCTTTATAATACACCTAACATCAAAGGTTCTATTTTTACATTCATCCCATTAAAACAATATAAACAACTTATTAAAATAAAATAAAACTTATCCCATAGAAATTCATAGCAACTAGCCATGTTCACCACCACCACCACTGTGGTAGCCACAACCCACCGTTGAAAAAAAAAAAAAAAAAAAACCACAACAACGACAACAACCACCCAAATGTGACAAAAATTCAAAGAAAATTGAACCAAGCCAGTAATTTTTAGATTGGGTTGGTTCTGTGCTTATGGTTGCATAAATGGTATTTCCACCTCCCTTTATAATGAGATGGGCTATGGAGGGTAAGGTTGTGGGTTCAAGTCTTACAGGGTGTGTGTGTAATTTAAAAAAGAGAAAAAGAAAAGAAACATTGCTAGGTATTAAAGTTACACTCACACTCATTTCTTAAGTGCCTGTATTTGTATCCATCTTGAGGACTTATAAGGAAGGGGAGTTAAGAAGTGTGTCCTGGCTAAATTCTGTTCTTGGCATCAAAACAAATATGTGGGTTGGTGGCACATAGTAATTATAGTATAAGATAATGATTTTAAATAGTTGGTTACAGTGTAAGAAATCAATTATGCCTGGTAACCAGAATACAGTCTAAACTATTGTATGGTTTTATCTTCTGCAATGATTACTATAAAGGAAAGCCAATGTGATTATTAATTTATGATAATTTGACAAAAAGTTCTTTTACACGGTTTTGAGGTCCTTTTGTCGGTTTTAACATTAGAGTTATGGATGCTTTGTTGGATTAGTTGCATTGATTTTCTGGGCGCTGTTCAACATAAAATGGTATTGACTTATTAATTATGAACCCAAGTCATTACAAATAGATGCAGTTGCCAATTCATCATACAAGATTCTCCTACATACAGGGTATCAACTTCCCTTTCTATCTTAACTGTGTTGATTCTATGGTTGGCATCGCTTAGTAGTCAAATATATACCAGTCAAACAGAACCATTTTTGTTTCAATTTACAGCATTTAATATTTTCTCTTCTGATAATCATCTCAGGGCAACTAATCACGGGTAGTTGGGACAAAACTCTGAAGTGTTGGGATCCTAGAGGAGCAAGTGGGCAGGAGCGCACTCTTGTTGGGACATACCCACAGCCGGAGCGTGTTTACTCGCTTTCTCTTGTTGGACATCGTTTAGTTGTAGCAACTGCTGGAAGACATGTAAATGTCTATGATTTGAGAAACATGTCTCAACCTGAACAGCGAAGGGAATCTTCATTAAAATACCAAACTAGATGTGTGCGCTGTTATCCCAATGGAACAGGTAATTTTCTGACCTTCTAGTGTTCTGGTGCACTGACAGTCTTTTCCTTATGTCAGTTTGCAGTAAAAAATACTAGTAAAATCATATGGCTTTGTGCTTAAACACCATCCCCCTTTTCCTCTCTCTCTCTCTCTCTCTCTCTCTCTCTCTCTCTCTCTTTCTCTCTCTTAATTCATTTATTCTCTCCATATTTAAGAAATAAGTCAACTATTTACTTGAATTTGCTGTACTTTCTTATGCTGTATTTTGAATTCCAGTTGACTACTATTAGTAAACTTACCTAGAAATTTGTAGCATACCTATTTGCTAGTGTGATAAATCCTCTGATTCAGATTGCCCAAAGTGGACAGGTAGCTATAAGATTGTATTTGGCCAACAGGCTGTTTAATCGCAGAAGGGTTTATAGCAATTGGCTAAAAATAGTCCACAGTTTGTCTATGTGATGCACTCTTGATCTCTGTTTCTAGGATTTAATTCCGACTCATTTGAATATTGTATGCAGGATATGCGCTTAGTTCTGTTGAAGGCCGAGTAGCAATGGAATTTTTTGATCCTTCAGAGTCTAGTCAAGCCAAAAAGTATGTGTTGAGCTATTGATGCACCATTAAGAAGCAGAAAATTACTTGAATAATGTGCCTTCTATTCATCAACTTTTGTAGTTTGTCCTTCTTCCTTTGTGTTTCTGTTAAATATGCAAGGTATTCCTGAAATGGAGCACTTCTGCTGATGCATTATCAATTATGATGTTTCTTGCATACCCTTGAATGCTTCCAGAAATGAATATTTATACATATACTTAAGAGGTGCAAAATAATTGAGGCATTTTAAATCTTCCCTATGGCTCTGCTTGTGTCTATCTATTTACAGTTAAGAGTGTCATAATTGTGGAGTGTACTGTTGGTTTTCTACAATTACTGGGTGCATAGTATCACTTATTAAACAGTCTTGGTTAAATGACAAGCATGGTCATGTTGTGTGCCATAATCTGTGGATGGTCCTCTTAGGGTTGTATGAAATGCAGGCATGCCTATATGTTTATTTTATTCTGCTGCATGCCATTCAGCTGTCATTTTAGGAATTTAATATATCAGCTTTTTGCAGGTATGCATTTAAATGTCATAGAAAATCAGAGGCTGGAAGGGACATTGTCTACCCAGTAAATGCCATAGCATTCCACCCTGTGTAAGTTTTTACTTATTACTGTTCTTTGTGAGTTGAATTCTAAATCTTGTAATTATTGGAACACATAAAGGATAGGCCAGAAGTCCAATATTCTATGTCAAAAGAGTAATCTTTATGATTTAAAGAATTGTTCATTCTTGTCAATTTAGTTTCCTAGGTATAATATTCTTCCCTCTTCTCACGTGTGTGTGTGTGTGTGTTAAACTATTTAGTATTCTAAAAAAAAAAACAGTGGGTTAATTCTGTATTAGAAAATGAATGAGTTAAAGAGGTTTAAAGTTTGTGCATGTGTATCCAAGAGTTAGGCCCTTTTGGATATACACCTCTGTCAGTTTTTTTAAGAACTTCTTCCCTTTCCCTGTGTGTGTGTTAAAATACTTAGTTTTTTCAAACAAAAAAACAAAAAAGTTTCCTAGGTATAACTGTCCCATGGTTTATTGCTCAATTGGATTGTTTGGAACAAGAAGCACATGCTCAGATTGTTGCACATAAAAGGAAGAATCTGGTCTCATAATAACTGAGAAAGTGATGGCTCATAGTATAATATAGTCATCGTTTAGGGATTAATAAAGAAATTGTTGACCTGAAAGAGATCTGAGTAAATCAACTTGGGAACTTGAGTTGATAGATGATATAATTAAAAAAAAAAAATTATAAATAAAGGGAATTTACAGATTTTCATATGTTCTTGCACTTGATTGGCTGATGTGAAGACTGTTGTAAATTTGCAATTAATAAACTGCCTTTGCACTGGGGTAGACTTCACACCCTGAGATTAAATGTAGCAACTTCTTTCTATACTAGTCAGTACTCACATAGTTACTGGTCCATTCTTGCAAATTTGATCTGCAGATATGGTACATTTGCAACTGGAGGTTGTGATGGTTATGTGAATGTGTGGGATGGGAATAACAAGAAGAGGCTGTATCAGGTAAAATTTTGCTCATGTGATAGTAATATCTTGTTTATATTGTGGCAAGCTTGAATTTTTTGTAATTGCTATTTTTTCTTCTTATTCAGTACTCAAAATATCCGACAAGTATTGCAGCACTGTCATTTAGCAGGGATGGCCGCCTGTTGGCAGTGGCATCAAGTTACACATTTGAAGAGGGAGACAAACCGTAAGATCAACTCTCTCTCTCTCTCTCTCTCTCATTCTCTCTCTCATATTAGCTCTAATGTATTGTCTTATCACTTTGCAGTCATGAACCAGATGCTATCTACGTTCGCAGCGTAAATGAAATAGAGGTCAAGCCCAAGCCAAAAGTGTACCCTAATACTCCCGCGTAACTTGCTGTGTAGAATCTCCTTGTTACATAGTAGTCTGGACATAATTTTAATTTTCTTTTTTAGTATTCTGAGATGCTTCAGTTCTTCCTAATGAAGCTTGTGAAAACTTGATTCAGAAACTGATGTCTTAAGGAGATGAGCTATCTTTTAACTTCATATTCTTACCAAGTTCTGAAATCAAGAAAATGCCGAGACTCGTCGCATATTTTGAAATTACAACTGGCAAACAACCAAATTGAAATTCACTAACTCATGCTCAGCCAAAAAAAGAAAAGAAAAGAAAAGAAAAGAATTTCACAATAGGAGTGGAAAAACATATAGATGCCGAGACTACAAAGCAACACTGACACCACATCACAAGCTTGTCTAACATACGCTATGAATATGAGTAGTATATGCTTCAGCCGCACCCCATTCAAAGCTCTCTTCGACTTGGTCTCAAAGGGTTAAAGTGCCAATTCAGCCATGTTGGTTTGGTATTCCTTTGTAAGAGGCAGGGTATGTGCGACTCCAAAAAGTCTCAGGTTTTTATTTTATTTTATTTTTTTTATCTGAAACAAAAATCACTTTCTGAGGCCTCAATAGTGAATTGGGGATGAGGAATGGAGAGAGAATAACATGAGACACAAACCAATCAATCTACCTCCCAATTCTGGATCTTAGTTTTGTAAAGATCATCCTCTAATCACCGAGCCACAGTTTTTGTTTACCAATCCTACACGGTATGAATATATAGAGGATTCCAATTTCCAATAGTAAGAAATGTACATGTTTGTATTCTACGTACATTTTCCGCTATTGCGTTACTATTTTTGGCTATAAGAAACAAAAGCAAGATATCATTACTCCTAAGCATGCTTTTATTTGTTCGTTAGCTCTTCAAATTAAATTTCCCATAAGGGATTATAGTTGCTTAGGACTTATGCAAGGTTGTCAAAATCGGGATTCTACGTAGGATCGGATTGTGGATCGTAAGATCTTATATATTTTTATATTTTAAGCAAAAAATCTATTGATAGTGACTTTGTATGTTATATAATTACTTAAAATATGAATCCATCCATTAAAAAAAAAAATATTGCATCATAAAATGTAATTTGCACACACTACATTGTTCTTATATCATTCTAACGAAACAAAATATATTTAACTTTTGACATAATATATCTAAAAAGTTTAGTACATGTTTAATTAGCAACTAAGTACCAAAATATTATCTGCACATGGAAAATGTTTTCCAAATTCTAAGTTCCAAATCCAAAATAAGTTAGGCTAATTAGCATATAAAAACTAGCTAACTACAAATTTACAATATGTAATCCGAAAAAGAATTCTCAATCTAAGGTAAACTAACTAATTACAAATATGAAATCCAAAAGAGAATTTTCATTCTAAGATTCTTCTAATCTAATCACTGTCATTGTTATATCTCATTTCATCATTTAAATATTTTAGGTTTTGTTTTTGAAAACGTTAAACTTAAGTACTTCAATTCATTATTGGGCTTCTGATAACCCATTGGGCTTGTGGATTTAGGTGGATTATCTTACCCAAATGAATCCCACTTTAAAAAAAAAAAAAAAAAAAAAAAAAAAAAAAATCAAGCCAAATGGTAGGATCGGTAGAATCCCATATGATCCTACGATCATACATATGATTCTACAATTTTTATGATCCTATTACGATTTTAAACTTTTTGGTGAGGTAGAATCGTAAAATCGTGTGATTTTACAATCCAGATCGCGATTTTGACAACTATGGACTTATGGCTACAAGGATAGCTTATTGTGTCTATTTTGTAGAAGTCACATTGAGGTGAGAGACTATTTATCTTTTGAATGCCTTCTAATACATTGACTGGGAAGATATTTTAATATGTCTAATGCATTGACGGGTTAGAGATTGGAAGGCTGAACTCGGTTGGACTTCTGAGGACCTTGAAGCCGACGGTAAGAGCTTTCAAAAATTCCATTTAAAATAGAGTTCTTTGTAGGGTTTGGAGCATTGCTGTTTCTAATTTTAAACAGTGTTTCTAATTTTAGACTGCTTGCGTGCTCTATTTGTTTTCTCTGATGTTGCGATAGTGAGACTTGAGTGTCCCGTATCAGCAAGCTTAAGATGCTTTGGTTTATGTTTAGGTTTTAGTGAAAGGCAGATAGTTCTTCCCAGCTGTTTTGTTATCCTCGCCTGTCTGTTTTATAAAGCCAACAACAACAAAATCTATGTCCAAGAATATTAAGAATAGCACCAAAAAAATTTGGTAACTGCAGAAGTCACTATAACATAGGTAGCATATATACAAAAACAAAAGCCAAAATTTATACTTAATATGCCTTTAGGTTAGGCAAGTGATTAAGCATTATACATTCTCCAAGATACGATGTATGATAGGTACTGAATCCCCAACATAACCACCTCCAAGGCTTTGGATACCAGCATAAATCTATCTTCTCGGACGTTTATGCTACTGCAATTGTGCTCTAATTACCTAAATCCTGAAGGAGCTTCTAGTGGACCAGCTCCTGGTGATCCTCTCATAGCTCTTGATTTAGCAAGCAACTCATCATAATTCTGAGCAGAGAAATTATAATTAGAACTGACATGGGGGCTTGAATCCTTTAAGGAACGCAGAAACAAAGAAGGATGGAACATTACCCTTTTCTCAAATGCATTATCCTCTTTATTGATTATCTTGTCTGCAAGGCCGTACTCTATGGCTTCCTGTGCTTGGAGATATTTGGGTCGCTGGGTGTCTTTAGCAATTTCTTCTTTGGGTTTCCCAGTTCCTTTTGCTAATAGCTCAATGTAGGTTTCAGTATTCGCATCTAGTTCTTTGGCCTGAAAGAAGTTGTCACTGAAGTGCATATATATATATATATATATATATAGAGAGAGAGAGAGAGAGAGAGAGAGAGAGAGAGAGAGCAAGTACCTTGATCCACATATCTACGGCAGCCCCACTTGATCTGTTGACTTTTGGCAGATATAATTTTGCTGTAATAAAGAAGTGAGACGGACATTCAAAAGAAGAATTGGAGCTTAAATGTATACTATATTGCGGGCACATACCAAACATAAGGGCAACAGTTTCAAGTACATAAGTCAATCAGCAGGCTGCAAAGTTGTACATAATAACAAACAAACTGTAGTCCTTTTTATTGGTAAATTACATATGTACCCAATGGGTTTTGAACTCATAACCTCATCCTCCATACAAACTACAGTTTGACACAAGAAGTTCTCATCTCATAATGGATTTTAACATAAATTGAAACTGGTGAGACATTACAGGATTTAAAATAAATAAAAAAAATTGAAAAATGGTAAAAAGATTCTTCTGGAGGGAAACAGGTTTGGAAAAGGCCTCAAACATGTAGTAACTTGATCTGAGCATCATGGAGAAAGTAAAAGCAGATATATTTTACAAAATGGATGTGAAGCAACTAAATACGTGACTCTTTATTTCTGTAAGAATACAATTCATAAAATCGCAAAGGAGTGCAACTCAAGTACACAGGAAGTATTCAAGAGATAAATACATGACAGATTAAGTAAGGATTGTTCTATCTGAATTCTGGTTTCCTTGTTTCTGATGATGATAATGTCAAATTGATAATAGTAATAACACTAAAAATAATAAGAACAGAATCTAGTTTTTCAAGAATGAATGGAATAATCAACTTTGTATATTTTGAAAAAAAGAGGGATAATGATATATCCATCATTAGCTAGATAGAGGTGTACAGTAGCAATCTTAATTAATTAAACCCCATTTGTGCAAAACGGTATATGAATCTTGAGTAAGATAGGGTGTGGGGGAATTTTTCTTTTCTCATCATCTTTTTTTTTTTTTTTTTTTTTGGGGGGGGGGGGGGGGGGGGGGGCGGGGGGCGGGGGGTTGTTGTGGGGGGGGAAGGTGGGGCGCTAAGATTCATTTTTTTATGTAGAGTAACCCTTCAGTATCCAGGATTGCAATTTCTAATTCAAGCAAAAATCAGATTTCCTTCACTTGTAAGTGAAAAATCTTGTTCATAGTTTAGGCAGAAATATTATGAAGCCTTACATTAGTTGATTCACAACATAAACACCACTTTTGGTCCTTAAAGTTTGTCCTATTTTTCGAAATTGATTCTTAAAGTTTCAAAAGCATAAATCAAATCGTTTAAGTTCATAAAATGATCAATTTTGTTAATTTGGATACCAACGTGTTATATAATTAGGGACATTTATAATAAAAAGGTCTATGTGCCTCAGAAATTGCTCGCAGGCAGTCCAGATAGTTTAAAAGTGCATGTGACCACCATGATTGCTCACCATCTCCACATGGCATTGATGAGGAATTTAAAAAAAAAAAAAAAAAATGCAAAATAAGATTTTCCACTTACTAAACATGAATTTACAATTTTTTTTTTCCTATTCCATGTTTGGCTTGAAGAAACAATGTTAAGAAAGAACAAAGAAAGGGTGGAAAAATATTTGAGCAGTCATTTTACAAACTTTTAAATCCCTAGGGACCAAATTGGATAATGGAGCAAACTATAAGGATCAAATGGGATTATTTTACACACTTTTAAGGATTTCATTGCTGCTTTTTTTTTATGCAAATGCATTATTAATAGGGACAAAATACAATTTTCATTGCAATTACCCTCACATACAAAAAATATTTGAGTGAAGGTAATTCATTTTAACTCTAGTAACACACTTCCCAATGATAACATGGTTTCAAAGCAATAATGTGGCAGAGAGTGAAGAAAAAAGGGTATCCAAGAAGCTAAATTCAAGGCTTATGATATATTATATAGCAAATTGGGGATGAAGGATGGAGCAAAGAATATATATAAAAACTTGTTAAGACAAGAAATAAATTGTGTCAAGTGCATCAAGGATGAAGATCACATAATGTTAATAAAGGAAGAGGAGATTACAGAGAAATGAGAAAATTATTTTGATAGATTTTATAATGAAAGTGATACATGAGATTGGAGTGAATTGAGTAAATCAACTGAGGATAGAAACTGTTGCCCATTAGGATTGTGCACAGGTCGGGTGGGTTGAGGCCTGTATATCTAACCAATTTGCTACTGACTCGGCGAGTTGGGTGGGTTTGCAAATTTATACAAAATGCATCTACTTAAATTAGGCCTTCTCTAATTGGGCCATAAAATAAAGCATTTTAGTTGTCCCTTTAATAGGTATTATTTATCTTCTTAAAAAAATTAATTATTATTTATAATAACTCTTCGTTCTCTCAAATAAAAAAGGAAAGAAAAAAAAAATTGTTGTAGGTGGGGGTCAGTTCTTAACGGGTAAAAAATCCTAACCCACGAATCAAACCGCTAATTTGATGGTTAGAACCACCTAACATGCACCAACTCAAATAATAAACCTGCATGAGTGACAGCAGGTCAGGAGGGTGAGCAGGTCAAGTTGAATTGCTGGACAGCCCTAGAAACCATTTTTTTTTCTTCAAAGTATTAGAATAACCGATATAGAGGATGCACTATTGAGGAGGATGGAAACAGGAAAAGTCGTGGGACCTGATAAATTTTTTATCGAAGTTTGGAAATGCTTGGGTGTATGTTGGTTGACAAACCTTTACAATAAGATTGTGTTAACAAAATGCATAGGAATAGAGAAGCACTAGATTAATCTTTATATGTGTGTGTGTGTGTGTGTAAGAAGCACTCTAATATCTATTTAAGGGAGATATTCAAAACTATGCAATTACTGTGGAATTAAGCTTATAAGTCACACTATGACACTTTGGGAGAGAGTGGCTGCATATAGGTTAAGACATGAAACAACAATATCGGGGAATCAATTTGGTTTTATGCTGAGGTGCTCAAATATGGAAGCTATTTTCTTAGACATGTAAGATCTCCAAATGGTTTTATTGACCTAGAAAAAAAAATACAAGGTACCTAAAATTTTATATGATAGGTGTTAGAGGGGGGAAAAACCCTCTAAATTATATTAAGTTGATTAAAGATATATATGACAAAGCTATAGCTATTGTGAGAACAAATGAAAGCATCACAAGCGGGTTTTCTAGCATTATAAGCTTGCATTGAGGATCAACATTACATCCATATCTCTTTACACTACCATTAGAAGAGATATAGTTCGATTCAAGATGAATTACTTTGGTGTATGCTTTTTTGTAGATGATATAGTTTTGATGAATGAAACTAGACATGGAGTTTTATCAATATATAGCCCCCTAGACATGGATTTAATCTCAAATTAAAAATTTGAAGAGATTCTCTGAAGTCTAAAAGCTTTCGGCTTAGTAAAACAAAATAGTTCAAAAAGGAATGAAAGTATGGTAAGAGTAGAAACAAAAATGCCAGGGTTGTAAAATTTGATGGTTAAGAGATACCAACGAGAGAGAATTTTTGATATCTCAAATCAATAATTCAGAAGGATAGTGAGATTGAAGAGGATTTGAATCATAGGATAAGAGTAGGGTGTATGAAGTAGACAAGCACGTTGGGAGTATTGTGTGACCATAGATAACTATCAAGTTAAAGGAAAATTTTCCTAAGATTTCCATAAGACTAACAATCCTCTATGATACCAATGTTAAGGCTGTTAAGAAACATGTTCATAAAATGAAAATGAGCGTAGCTGAATTTAGAATGTTAAGATGAATAAGTGAAAATGCAAGGAAAAATAGGATTTGAAATGAGAAAATTTAGTAAAAGATAGATGACCCCCTATTGATGAAAAGACTAGGGAGAGATGTTTGAGATGGCTTGGTCATGCACAAAAGAGAGTGATTAATGCAACATTGAGCGTGGGTGAGTTGATTCAAGTCGAGGGGAATGAAAAAAGGTAAAGGAGATGTAAAATCATTAATAGAGGCAGTAAAAAAGTACATGTCAGTTAAGCAGGTAATGGAGAGTATGACTTCAATTAAAATAGAGTATGAATTCAGTTTGAGAATCCACACCCAACCCTTAAATTTTGAGATTAAAGCTTGATTGTTGTAATGGTTTTTTTTTAATATTAAAATTGAGTGACACATAAGCATTTTGTAATACCTGGCAAGAATTTTGTGAGTTAGATAATGGTAAGAGTAAAATTGAATCGTGTTCAAACAAGAATTGAGTTGACACAATTTTTTTAGGAACAAAATGAAGTCAGTCCTAAAAGTTGAGGACCAAAAAGTGATTTTTGTCTAAAAAGAAATAAGCCTTTTAAAACCAAACGAATTGTAAATCAACTCAACAACATGGATTAGGATCCTCCCATTTCAAAGGATCCATTTCATGATCAAGATCTTGTTTTCAAGAATCTAAAAGTGTGCATAGTGCCATGTCATTTAAAATCTCATCCCACCATATAAAGAATGATAGTTGATTTTAAATGACATGCCAAGAGGCTTGTAGCTCAACTGACACCTTTTGGTGTTTCCAATGGAGACTTTAAGGTTCAACTCCCTCCCCAACTATTGTTTTTTTTTTTAATTAAAAAAAAAAAAAAAAAAAACCCTAAATTTTTACTGCAAAATGGACCCTTTTAGTTTTTTGGGATTTGTCCTGAATGGCTATTTGGTGGCCGAACCTACTGCTTCAAAGTACAATATATTACAAGTTAACAACTGAGAGGTAACACCACTGTAATAAAGAACCCCCTTCTATAACATTGAAAGCAGAGATCCCAGGTTTTCTGGAAGCTCTCCCAACCAAAGGAAAACAGACTTAAAAGAAAAACTGAAAGTCATTTTGTAAATTGTAAAAGACATGGCTGGAAAATTGTGAAATGGCTAGCTCTACACTATGCTTCAGTTAAAGTTGATTCCTAAGTTATTTCTTTTTTGACTGTGAATATGGTGCAGTGATACAAACACAGCATCCCCCTTATAGCTTACAGAGGTGCAGAACAATTGCATAAAGCAGTTATTCTAATCTTTTGAATTTTAGAGGGAAGTGAATCATACTGGAGGAATTTGGCTGCATAGCACGATAACCCTTTGCTCCAAGTGATAGAAGCATTGCTGCTTGACCATATGCCATGCCACAATTTATGGTATAGACTTCTGATTTGACATACTTCAGGAGGATAAAGAAAGACATGAACAAGTTAAAGAAAGTAGGTTAGGTAGGCAAATAAATAAAAAATGATAACCAAACCAAATAACATATGAAGAAAATCTGGCCATCACCATGGGCCTGTTTGACCACCATTATATTGCATCACAATAGTCATTGATGCAAACAATCACATGTAGTTGATGATAATACTTACAGCCATCATGTCAGCTATGGCATATGCCTCAGTTTCAGATCCAACAGTCTCATTCTTCTCATTCTAAATGGCAAAAGGAAACAAGATGAATTAGATACACTAGTTTTGATAACAAATGTGATTCGAAGTTTCAGACCTTATAAATATTATTTAACAATAAAAATTTTCAAAATCAGGAAAAAGCAGGACAAATAAAACATCAGATTCCACTGCCAACCTGTGTTCCGGATGAGTTTATGTATAGATATATAGGCTTTGAAGGGTTATCATAATCCAACCACATAAATTGAGCAACAAGGAGCTCAGTTACTGATGGTACAATCTGCAAAAAGCAGACAGGAAATGATCAAGATGGGTCAGATCAAATGGAAAGAACATGCCAGCCCAATGAGATTTAGTAGTGGCTTACTGGCATGCCCAGATAGCATATACGAGCATCTAAGAGCAAAGAAGGCAAATCAGGAGGAGCACTTCTAGGTCTGCCATATCCTCTGGCTCCTCCACGATAAGTGCCCGCGCTCATACTATATTTTGGAGGACCCTTTTCACCCATGCCTGATGTACTCCACATGCCCCCATGATCCAAATAGTTCCTGGCTGACGAGATGCTTTCCTGTCAAGAGATGTCAAAAGATAAGAACCCCCTAGGATAACTGAACTGGCAGCAACAAGATTTAAATTCTAAGGAAACCAACTTCCAACAAGAATAATAAGTAATGGGCTTTCTTTACTATTATAACACTAGACAATATCAAGGAGTAAGTAAGTGAGAAGAACCTCTGTAACTCTTTCTGACTGCCGTCGGATAGGATTATCTTCTGTCATGAAAATTTCCATTTGTGAAGCAGTAAGACCATAAAACTGTTTGGGTATATTCTTGTAATTGTCCATCACTGTCAAAGGAAATATGGAGGTAAAGGTAAGTAAAATTATTTTGTTTTGGGCTGAAACTCAAATTTAAAAAGGCTTTTCAGAAAGTAACACACCAGCAAGAAATGAAAATACAATTTTACCAATATAACCAAGTATTTTACTCTTATGAGCACTAAGCATGCGCTTAGCATCACCATTCCATATCTCACATATGGAGTCCTATTTTAATATAAACAGACAAATCGCTATGCATTTTCCTAATGCTTTTGATTCCAAGCTGTTGAATGAATCCCCAAAATTATTTAAGGCACTCTTCAGAGAGCTGTCATACGTGGCTTACTTTCTTGTTGCATATCAAAAATGTCAAAGGGTCATGTACCCTGTCCAATTATTTTTTTTGATAGGTACCCTGTCCAATTATCGTGGGGGTCTTAAAACAAAGAATAAAACTTTCACTCTACAGCGACATATTAAATTAACTCCACTAAGATCCATCATTCACTCCCCTCTCCAAATCACCTGTGGCAATGATGTAAGTGCCACTCATAAAGCCACCAAAAGTTTCTAATAAATGCATGAAACATACATACATCTAGGCTGTTAACATTTCCTCCAATCGAACAGCTGGGTAACTAAAACATAATTGTAAGTCCAAATATTTCATACTATTTTATGAAAACTTTCATTATAATTTTCAGCACTCCAATTTATCTCTTTTAACTTAAAAACAAAACCTGAAGTTGTTAGGCTATTCAATTATCCTAATGCTATCTAAATATGACAGTACATGAGCATATTTTGTTAGTTATAACAGAAACAATCAGCAAGAAAACTAACCCCTCTATTGGTTACTGAGGAAAGCTTTTTCACATCTATGTTTCTAAGAAATAAAGCCAAATAAAATGAATTACAAAACCCATTTTGTAGTTTCACATCTCAAGCAATCAATCAAGAGTCTAAGATTCTCATTTCCTTCCACAGCTTTTCTCTCCCAAACCCAAAACAAAAAAGCCCACTATTTATCTTCCATTAAAATGACCTTTAATCAATCCCAAAACCAAAAAAATAAAAAAATAAAAATGCAAATTGAAATGAACAGTGGCAAAATAGTATAGATAAGAAGGGTGGGTGTGTTTGAAGATTGAAAAAGAGAGAGAAAGAAACTCACATCCATCTTTGAGATTTTCTTCCCTGAACTTCTTGGGAATGTGGTCCAAAGACAGGGCAAATGGGGACCTGAAGCACCTTCTAGTTATGGTCCTTCTGAAAGAAGAAGGAGAAGGGAAAGCAGAGAAGAGCTTTGTGCCTTGAAGGAAAGGTGAGGGACCCACTTCGCCAAATGCTCGAAAATCATCGATGGTGGACGAGGGGGGAGCTGAGAGTGGAGAGAGAAACGAGGTAGCCATAGAGAGAGTTGAGGGTTTCTTCGGTGCAGAGGAATGGATGGGTATGCTTTCGTGACACCATGTGGCATAGAATAGAAGTAGTCCACAACAACCCGTGGGTTAATGGGCTTGGGTCTTTGTTTTGGTGATTGGATTTACATCCACAAAACAAGTTTAAAACTAAATCCAGACCAGTAATAACTTGTTCCAAAATATTTCGATTTTTTTTTTTTTTTTTTATAGTCCAAAATATTTCGATTACTACCATATTGGAGGTGGGGAAAAATTCTCTCTTTGTTGTCTCATCTCATAATAACACGGCTAGATGCACAGCTTAAATCCTTTCCCTTCTAAACTCCAAGAACTTTATATGTGTAAGAATGACAATTTATATCTATAATATCCATGAACCTATTTATTACCCACTTTATTTAGATAAGTCTTAACCTAATCTATTTGAATATTTGTGTTAAATGGGTAAAGACTCATTAGGTTATTTAATTGTATGGGTATTAATGGATAAACTCACTAATACCTACTAAAACCTATCTAAATTTTAAATAAATAACATAAAATCTCAATTTCTAGAAAATGACCAAAATACCTCCAAAATTTAAAAAATAACCAAAATGCCCCATGAAATCTAAAAATAACCAAAATACCCCTAAAACCTTAAAATTACCAAAATACTCCAAAAACTTAAAAATGACCAAAATACACCCTAAACCTAAAAAATGACCGAAATATTTTGAAACTTTTAAAACTAGTCGCTAACACGTGCACTGTATGGGAAAATTATTGATTATGAAAAAAAACCCAATAATGAATGAAGAATTTAAGCTATTACTTAAAAAAAAAAATTGAAAAAAAAAAAGAAAAAAAGAATGAAGAGTTTAAGCTATCACCTATGCAATTTTTTTTTTTTTTTTTTTTTTTTTTGTGCACTCCAGTTAGGCTTTAGACAATAATAATATGGTTATTACTTCTACTATTTTTGGGCTGAAATAAGTTTTTTTTTTTTTTTTTCCTTGAATTGAAATAAAGTCATTTGTTGACTACTTTTTTAATGTTGGAATTTATTTATTGTTATTGTTAAGCTAAAATATTTAAAAATGACTATCTGATTATTTATTTAAAAGAAATATTTTTATAAAATGATATAATGGCAGTTTTGTGAATAAAAGGGCATGTGACGGTGTCATAAATGTCATCTCTCTCGCTGTTTCTCTCTCTCTCTCTCTCTCTCTGTGTTTTGCGTTCTCTCTACCTTTTCTCTTCCTCTCACTTCAGACTCCTTTGGCTGCTCTCTTCTTCTTCTTCTTCTTCTTCTTCTTCTTCTTTTTTTTTTTTTTTTTTTTTTTTTTTTTCATCTCTTTCTCCCACACTCTCTACTCTCTTCCTCTCACGGCTCACGGTGAAGCCTCTCTCTTCTCAAGATTGACTATGGGTGGGTGGGCTTTAGATCAGCGTGGGTGGCTTCAGCTCGGTGTTTTGTGCTCATGTTTAAATATTTTAGTTTTGTGCTCATGTTTTGGGATTATTTTGAAACTTTTGGTTTGGTTTTGTGCTCATGTTTACTGTTTTGGTTTGGTTTTGGATTTGTGCTGTGCATGTGATATAGAGGAAAATGTGAGGAGAAAGACTTGATCGGGTTTTTATAAGGAAGGAGGAGTATTGGGGATAAATAGTTATTAAAATTAAAAATTTTGTTTTATAATGCTGATGTTTTAAAAATAATGATGGCGTGGAAAATTGTAGGAGCTTCTACGACTTCGGTTATATCTATATAACTAGTTGCTAACCCGTGCTACGCACGAGAAAGTTCAAAAAAAATTATTTAAATATATTATATGTTTTTTTTTACTTTATTAAGCACTAATAAATAAAATTTCTATATTTGAACAAATAAATCAAGGTTTATAGTAACAATTTCCACATTAAAATTGCAATAATATAATACCAAAAACTTACATACAAATAAATACAAAAATAATTTGTTTATGCTTATATGCTTCCACTTCTCTTGGTTGAAAATCTTCATTACTATACACAATTGTATCTTTGTATGATGTAATCTCATTTTTAACCTCAAGGAAAAGTTAAATCATGGTCCCAAAGGGCAACATAAAGTTGTTTACAGGCCCCTGCAGTGTTCTTTCTTTTCCATGGTACCCTAGATCTCCCAAAAGTGAAGCTTATATGCCTTGAAAAAGAAAATAACTTATTAACTTCCTTGACAATAACAAAGACCCACCACATGAAAATGTCCACTTAACAGAATAAGAATCATATTATTTAGTTTCACTAATCCACAATTGAATTTAGTAACTCACATTAAAGATAACACCAAAGACTTTAAATTACATATATACAGCCATCATTTCCATCATGAAAATCAAAAGATATGAGCATGTGGTTTGAAAATCAACCTACAAAATTATCAACCTGCAAAAACATTGTATTTTTCAAACAGCAACACTTAAATTACCAAACAGCATCATAAAGAAACATGTGCATCTGCAACATTAGGGCCATCAAATATCAAAGGCACCATACATAAGGACTTCCCCAATTGCCATTCCTAAATTCCTATTGAACATTAGAATAATCAACACTATAGTCATTATCACTGTATTTTAACACCCATAACAATTCTTTTTATTAGATTGTAACCTGTATGCATGTCACGCACAGATGCCTTTCTTTGAGAAATTACAATATTAATTGAAGACATTTCTGCTTGCGTTAACTTTTCTCAGGAAGAAGATCATGGAATCCTATTGTCTTCTTAAAGTGTCCAAAGATTATGTTCAAATACAAGAAGACTACTGTATTACTCAACTAAAGGACTATAGTCATCAGTTATCATAAATAATGTGCTACTTTGCTTGAAAGTTAGAAATCCTTAATCCCGAGAATGGAAAAAAGTTAAAGACAGTAACAAAGGAGCAATGCTAACTTCATGCTTTTTCAAGATCAAGATAAAGACACTGCAATTGCAAGAAAAAGCAATATTCCCATCAGAAAGGCCCTAACTGCTTGAAGGTAGGAAGCATATCTAGTATAGAAAAATTACTGTTTGAATTCGTACGTTTTTCATTGGTATCAATGCCCTCTTAGTGTTTTTCGTCCAAAACAGAATTTATCATTCTCAAAACAAATAAAGGTTATCAATTTACTTTGATTTTGTTTAACAACCTATAGTGTGGTGAGTCAATAGTTCTTTCTGTATTGTACTTTAGGCTCGTTGCACCTTTCTACCAACATCCTTCCATGATAAATTTTAATTACGATTGATTAACAGCTGAATCCAAACAAAGCTAAAAGAAAGTAAATGACAAGAAGTTGTAAATACCAGAAGATTTTCACACAAACCAATATAAGTGTGAAATCGTAAACACAAAATGCAGAAGATCATCCTTAAAATAATAAAATAAAATAAAAGGGTATTTACAACCCTTCTCTGATTGAACAAATATGATACTCTCCTACAACTCTAAGTTACCTATGCATTGAGGCAATTAGTTTGACACTGAGATAAGATTGCCTTCATCAACTTGCTTGTGGATGACATCAAAGTATGTTGATGGATACAAAAATACGTCGGTAAACAACAATGCTGGAGAGTTCCACACACACACACACACACACACACACACACACACACACATATATATCAAAGTAACAGCTGAAACCCCGTTGGCCAATGTTTAGTGACAACTACATTACATTGTCACAGGACTTAAAGCATAAATCTCATTATTTTCTTAAGGCATTGTGAATGACAATTAACAAAGACAACAGCATAAAAATGACTACAGATAGGGCATGAATATGAACAATGTACAAATATAAATACGAAACAGGCTACGAAAGCCCAAATGAGCATAGATATCATCACATAGGCACAAAATTTACCGACCTTCCATGGAGCAAACAAATCCCATCTAGGCTTAAACCCAGTAGCACATATCACAACTTCAAAATCATCACCTATAGCTTCTGCTAGCCTCTCAAAACCCTCTGTTACATCAGTTCCATCAAACCCCATCTGTACTGTAGATCATCATGCACAATTCAAAATCCCATTCAACCCTAAAATCCCTTTTTTGTGAAACCAAGAGGAATAAGTTTCAAATAATAAAGCTCTAACATAAATTTTCTAATTCCTATTGATCAATAGTGAGTCAGCAATATCAATAAAAGAAATTTGAAATTTGAAAAAGATTAGATTGTAATTTTCCATACATGAAAAATAGTCCAACATCAGAAAAGGATCCCAATTCTTCAGGTCAATCTTGAAAATTTAATACCCAAAAGATAGAAAGTCAAGAACAAATGAAGTAGGAAAAGTTGTGTAAACATGGGATTATGGAGAAGAGTTTATCGGGTTTTAGAAAAGTTTGTAGGAAAATATATGAAATTTTCCCCTATGCATTGAACACCATATGAGTTGTTATTTCAGATTAGTATACATGCCCAAGCTGAAGGAAATTAGCAAGAGCAACTGGAGTAAGTAAAATTTTTATTAATTTAAAGGAGAAGAGAACAGTGTTCATCTAGAAGTTACCATCTCGATGTTACTCTTCTCCGGTCTCTCTTTCGTAGCGTTCATCTAGAATCGAACTCCCCCAAATTTCGCAATCATAGATCTTTAAAATGGTTTTTTGCTTTTGGGTTGTGGGTTTGATATGGTCTAATTATGTTGGTTTGTGGGTTGCGATTGTTGTGGATGGTGGTGGTGCTGCTGCTTGCTAAGTTGTGGTGGTTGTGGGTGGAACGGGAAAGGAGAAGAGGAACGGGAGAAATAGGGCTTGAGGAAGGAGATCTCTGTTGGTTTGTGGGCATGGTGGGTTTTGATTGAGAAAGGAGAAGGCAGAGAGCTGGCTTTGCGTTTATCGGGGTTTAGAAAAGGTTTATGTTGCGTGAATTTTTTTTTTTTTTTTTTTTTTTATGTTTTTTTTTAATATTATGATGACATGAAAAATTGTGGAAGTCTCAAAAGTTTCGATTATATATATATATTGATAACTAATAGCCGAAACGTTTGACTTTTCGTTGATCACTCCTCATTTTGCCACATGGCTATATAAATTGCTGACACGTTCACTTTAAAACACTAAACATAGTATCTTTTCGGTGGTTTGCTTATTTAGTTTTAGTGGGTAACTACTTATTATTGTTTATATACGCTATTTACTTTTTGTTTTCTTCTTTCCGTTTTTCCATTTTCTGTTTTTTTTTCTCCTCTGCGAGAACAAACCCAGCAAAGGTTGTGGACAAAAAACAGAGCACCCTTGATGCTACTGCTATTGGTAATTCTTTTCTTCACAATCATGCTATAGTTTTCTGTTTTTAATTTTTAATTTTTATAATAACAAACATTTTTAACTAAGGCATTGAAATATTTTGTGCACACAATGTGTTTGAGAAAATTTTGCGCAGAGTAGACCAGAGAAAATTTTGCGCAGAGTAAACCAATTGCCGATAAAGTGTTTTGCCTTTGTCATATTTGCTGTGTTTGAGATATTTTCCAACCATTGTATAAAGTTGTTTTGATGCTTGATAGTAATGGTGGGATTAATTAAATTAAATTATATTAAGGTATTTGTCTTCTTGAATCTTTGTTTGACTGAGCATTGGTTTATATATTCGCTGGTCTGTGCGTATTGGCCTAAGATTTTACTAGCCTCTGAGCACGCGCTCACACGCGTGCTCAAAGGCTTTTCTATTTTTTGGAAAAAAAGTTAATAATTTGCATCTATTATAATTTGGAATTATTACATTTTTCAATCACAAAAAATCTAGGGGTGTGATGAGTATTATGCGTTTGTAGGTGAAATAATTTTTTATCACACTTCTAGATTTTTTTGTGAATGAAAAATATAATAATCCCAAATTATAATAGATGCAAATTATTAATTTTTTTCCAAAAAATAAAAAAGCCTTTGAGCACGCACATGAGCGTGTGCTTAGAGGGTAGCGCGTGCTTAGAGGGTAGTTATTATTATTTTACATATATATACATATATATATATATACATATATATATATATATATATATATATATAAAGGAACCGTGAGAGTGTAGTAGGATAAGAACTCATATTTGAACAAAACACATGAATATAAAAAACGTAGTTACAAAAAAATTTTAATAAAGGAATATAAGAAACGTGAGAGTGTAACAAGAATATAAGAAAACCTGTGAGTGTAACAGGAATAAAAAAAAAATGTGAGAGTGTTATTATATATATATATATACACATACACACACACACACACACATATATATATAAGACAAAATAATAGTATAGAAAGGATAATGATAACAAAGCAAGGAAACGAAATATAAACCAAATACAGGAAAGTAAACAGTGAATGGATGAAAGATACTTACATTTTTGCTGTTGACTACACATCCGCTACGTAAGTCTCATAGCTGTTGAGTTTAATTAATATGCTGTAAATAACAAATTCCAAAAGAAGCTATAGAACAATGGTATTAAATAGAATTTGGTGATAGAGATTCGAAAAACATAAGCTTAAATTATTTGACATGAATGGAAAGAAAATGATGAGTAAAAACCTTTTTAAGTGGCTTCCTCTAGCATGTAGTCACCTATTACTATTGTTCCTCTTAGTATAAAAAGTAGGGACTTGAGGATGGAGATGGGGAGTATTTTCTTTTTTATGGAAGAGATGGGAAGTAATTTGATAACATTATAATTGTTGGGGAGATTTAAATTTGTTATGGGTGTACCGCTGTTTTCTATTTTTTATTTTTTTTGGGGGCAATAACTTTAGATGTATTTGAACACCCACATTTTACGTGTGTTAGTTTTTTTTTTTTTTTTTTTTTAACTATCAGTATGTGGGGTTTTTTTTTTTTCTTTTTAAATAATAGTAATAAAGTATTTAAAAAAAAAAAAAAACAATAAAAGTGGGTTAGTGGACATTTACGTGTGTAAGGTGTTTTTATTTATTTATTTATTTTTTTTTTAACTATCAATATGTGGGGTGTTTTTTTCCTTTTAAATAATAATAAAGTATTTCCAAAAAAAAAAAAAAAGTGGGTTAGTGAGAGAGTGTTCCTATTTTGTAGGCAATATTTTAGTACAAGTTAGACATATATTTTACCAAATTATCCTTTAGTTTTGTTTGTGCTTAAACATAAAGAAATAAGGGTATTTTGGAACAAAAAAAAATAGGGTCCAAACAGGTGCAGCCCCTTAAATAGTAGTATAGATGTTTCATACATTTTATGGATAGTTAAGGATATTTAAGATTTAATTCTTCATTTTATTTTAAACTTAAGTTTGATTTTTATTTTTCATTAAGTAATTTAATGTTTCATCTTTATACAAAATAGTTTTCCCGTGCATAGCACGGGTTAGCGACTAATATATATATATATATATAGATGAACAAAATACCCACGAAACTTAAAATTACCAAAATACCCCCTAAACCTAAAAAATGACTAAAATACCTCTGAAACCTATAAAATGACCAAAATACCATTAAAACCTAAAAAATTACCAAAATACTCTATAAAACCCCATGAAACCTAAAAATGACCAAAATATCCCTGAAATCTTAAAATTACCAAAGTACTCCCAAAACTTAAAAAATGACCAAAATACCCCAAAACTTAAAAATTACCAAGATACACACTAAACCTAAAAAATGATTGAAATACACCTGAAACCTATAAAACGACCAAAATACCTCCAAAATCTATAAAATGACCAAAATATACCTGAAACCTAAAAATTACCAAAATACTCCATAAACCTAAAAGATGACGAAAATAATTCTGAAACCTATAAAATGGCCAAAATACTCTCAAAACCTAAAAATGACCAAAATACCCCAAAAACGTAAAAATGATCGAAATACCCCAAAAACCTAAAAATTACCGAAATACCCCCTAAAACCAAAAAAAAGGAGTGAAATACCTACACAACCTAAAATTACCAAAATACCCTCAAAACTTAAAAAATGACCAAAATACCCCCGAAACTTAAAAATGACCAAAATACCATGGTTTTAAAAAACAGTACGGTGAAAGAAATGGAAATGGGATTAGTTATCGATTTTCTGGTCCAACCGGGGTCTGACCGATGGTCGAATCGATGACGTCATAAATAATTTAATTAATAATTTTTTAAATTATATATATAATAAATAATGATGAGTATATTTAATTTTTATAATGTTAATAATTTTTCACAACTTATATAATAAATATCATTTAAATATTAAAGGTAATTTGCTATATTTGTTCATAAATATGGTTAAAATGCTAAAAGAGGAACACATATATAGCTACAGGACTTTCTAAGCTCCACCAAAAAAGGAAAAGAGATAAAGAATAAATAAATAAAAATATCCACCCCACTTTGGTTACTTCTCCCAGCCATTACTAATAATTAACAAAATAATCCTATAAAAAAAAATAAATAAATAACAAAGTAACAATTTAACACCCACCCACTTTTTTTATGACATATCATTTACTTCTCCCAAGTCCCAAGACTCCCAACCTTTCCACTTTCCTAATAGAATTCCATCAAAATCCAAATTGGCAATTTCGCATAACCTCTTAATCGTCTCTCTCTCTCTCTAATCTATCTCTCCCTCTCACCTTTATTTGCCAAGCTTGTCCCTCTCTCTACAACATATCAATTATCAATAGTTCAAACTTCATACCAAAATACCTTCCTCCACCCTTCTTATGTTGCTTCTCCTACCTCCTCTCCAAATTTTATTTTACCTACAGATTTGAAAGCTTCTTTAACCAAATATCATTTACAACAGATCTCAGATTTCCAAAATGAGAAATAGAAATCATTCACTCCCATCATCCACAGCGATAAAGTAACTGCTGCACCAATGGGAGAGGCCGAATAGGGAAGAAATCAAGAGAAACAAAGTCATTTTCTTTGTATTTTGCAAAATTGGTTCAACCATACTAGTTCCTGGTTTTATGGTTAAGTCGGTCAGTTTTTTATTATTTCTGTTTTTAGATGATTTTCAGTTTTTAGCCATAATTGGATTTGATTGGTGGTCGGTTCCTGGTTGAACCAATCGGATTGGCCGATCTGATTTTGGTTTATAAAACCATGCAAAATACCCCCCAAACCTAAAATATGACCAAAATACACCCAAAACCTAAAAATTACCGAAATACTCCCAAAACCTAAAAATGACCAAAATACCTTGAATCCAAAAAAATTATCGAAATACCCCAAAACTTAATAATTACCAAAATACCTTTGAAACCTATAAATTTACCGAAATAGCCCCAAAATCAAAAAATTACCGAAATACCTCTAAAACCTAAAAGACGAAAGAAATGCCCTCGTAACCTAAAAAAATGTCCGAAATACCCTTAGAATCTAAACAATGACCAAAATAACCCCAAAACCTAAAAAATTACCGACATTCCCTCAAAACCTATAAAAGGACTGAAATACTCTTAGAACATTTAATTTGTCAAAAATACCCTTGAAACATCCAAAATACCCCAAACCTCTATTTTGGTAATTTTAGATGTTTCAAGTGTATTTTGGTCATCTTACAAGTTTAGGGGTATTTTGGTCATTTTTTAGGTTTTAGGGGTATTTCGGTCATTTTTCAAGTTTTGGGTTGTGAGAGATCTCGACAAAAGCGTCCCTCAAAAAAGAGAGATTTGGGTACTTTTTAGGGCACCTTTCTTTTTGGGTAATTGGTATGGAGTCACCACTTATTTTTTTATATAAAAAATAAGAAAAACTAAATATATACAAATACATGACTGAATTGTTCTCTTCATTGATTGAATAAAAGAAATTACATATCTTGAAAAACTTTAAAATTACATAGCTTTGGGTCCTAGTTACAATATACCAAAAATAAATGGCTTTAGTCCTAGTTACATTCTACCAAAAAAAATAAAGACAAGGCTAGATCTACTTAGCCAAAGACCTAAATCCAGAGGCTAGGTTACGGATTAGGAAGGTGTTAGGTACCCATTCCACCTAGAAAAAATATGATCTTCTAAACTCTTGTTGTTAGGATTAGTGCCCTTAAATCCTATTGTATGATACTATGTATGAAATTAAGTGTGACATTATGTATGACTTAATATTGTAATTGATAAAGTTGTTTTATTATTATCTAAAATAATGGTAACATGAATATTTGGACATTATCATATGGTCCATGAGATGCATAGTATGTGATTTATATAAAAAGTCACAGAAAATATAAATCACAAGTTCTTTGTAAATTTAGAATTATAGTTCGTAGTCGGTGATAAAATTGGGTGTTTCATCTGCGAAAACTATAACATATCAACTAAGATGATTTGTTTTGACCATGGAAATGAAGACTTCTAGTTGATGTATTGATATGTTTCAAGAGCTAAGACATATTGAACTAGACCGCTGTAAGATTTATTATTCTCTTAATGATTGTTAAATGAATAATAAATCTCACGACCTATATTTGTATGAACACTTAATCCTGAGAGAATAATGGACTTGATCATGAGGTGTAGGTTACTTTGATATATCAGGAGTGAGATCTAAAGTCACGGCCAAAATCTTAATATTTTGGGCAGCCACATTTAGTGTTGATGAAACATTTATTTTCAAGATGGAATTTATAGTCTCTTATCGAAGATACAAAATATTCTCTTGAGATAAGTTTAATGGGTTTGTTATTCAGAATGTTAGGCCTAACTACTTTAGTAAATAGTTACTAAAGTATATATTTATGAAATTATATTTCATAAATATATGATGAATAACTTAAAAGATTAAACTGGGTACTCAAGGATTAAGATGTAGTAATTTACAAAGTGGCAGTTTACATTCATAACTTTGTATTACTATGAATATTTTATGAATGAGTTACATGTACAATAAAGTTTTGGGATATAATTTATTAATAAGGCTTAGAGTGCAATTATATTTATATAGTCACATATAACTAATTAAAAAACCACACTTCTTGGGCATCAAGTGTATTTGGAGTAAAGATTAAAAGTTTTCCCTAGTGCTTCTTATCTTTGGTTTTGAATTTCTCCACATCAAGGTACACTTTCTTATTCTTATATTCTGAAATTACATAGCATATGTTATCAATTGTGAATGAAGTAGATTCGTTAATTTTCTGCTGTGTACATGCATACTTCCATCACTTGTGACCAATGTACCATGTTATGCATGTCATGAATGATATGTTGAAAATGTGACACTAAAATCAAATCACACAAATTTATTTATGAATGAAGTCTCTTCTTTTGTTTAAAAAATTCAAATCTGTTTTGGTTGGTAAAAAAAAAAAAAAGATTTTGATTTGTTAAAATACTAAATTTATTTTGTAGTATTTAAAAAGATGGTTTTTGATGACAAAATTTCAGATCTGTTTTGTGATGATAAAAAAAAATGGTTTTTAATGACAGAAAAATCATATCTATTTTTATTGTTTTAAAAGAATGAAAATGATTTTTTTTTTTTTTTTTTTTTTTTAAGAAGAGAGTTTCACTCATAATTTAAATTCATGGAGAATGAATAAAACAAACACAAACACAACAAGGTTTTATCTTTTTTTTATTTAAAAAATTTGCATATGTTTTAAGAAAAATCAGATTTGTATCTTAAGAAAGATACAAATCAGTTTTGATGTGAGAAAAATTTAGATCTGCATCTAAGGAAGATGCAGATCCCTTTTATTTTGAAGAAAAATTTAGATCTACATCTAAAAAAGATGCAAATCCGTTTTATTTGAAGAAAAATTCAGATTTGCATCTAAAGGAGATGCATATCTATCTTATTTTGAAAAAAAAAGAGTTGAATACATGTAGATCTTTAAAACTAAGAAACAAATTATAACAACAATGAAGGAATAAAGAACATATTTTCATGAACTAAATTAACAAGGTAAAATATTAATATCTAAAACAATTAAACATGCACCATCATGATAAAGAAAAGCATAAAAACAAAAGGGTTAGAAAACAACCTCTTGCATGAGCACACTTTGTTCTTGAGAGGATATTTTAGGGTTCAAAGAAACTTATTCAGTTATCTTTGAAACCTAAAAAACCCTAATTTAAGCAGCAACACTCAAAGAGAGGATCAAAAAATTTGAACAATTTGAGAGCCTAAAATGTATGCCTCCCAGAGTGTAGAAATAGAAGTATCAAGAATGCTTTCCACCACTACCATACTTGAAATATGTTTAGCACAAAATCCCACGTATTCCTGGTGTGTGGATTCAGGTTGTACTAATCATATCTGCAATTCTTTGTAGGGGTTCTAGGAGACCAGAAAGTTGAGTGAAGGGGAATTGTTTCTTACTTTGGCTGATGGGAGCAAAATTCCAGTTGTAGTTGTTGGAGTGTTTAATTTATGCTTTGATTCTAGGGTTTTAATATTGGAAGACTGTCTATATGTACCTAATGTTCGTAGGAATTTAATTTCTGCAACTTAATTAGGTAAACATGGATATTGAGTTATCCTGAAAGACAATGTTGTAATAAAGAAGGATAAAGTGTTTATCTATTCAGGCAATATTGTTGATGGTCTTTATATTTTAACTCCTAATAAACATGAATTATATAATTCTGAATTAGATAATAATTCACATGTAAAATCATTTAAGATAAATTTTCCTTCAATTAGTGATGCATATCTTTGGCATTTACATGTAGGTCATATTAATTTAAATAGAATTCAAAGACTAATCAAAGATGGTCTCTTAGAGCCATTAGACTTTGATGGATTTCTAGTTTGTGAATCTTGTTTGGGGGGTAAAATGACCAAAAGACCTTTTAATACAAAAGGTAGAAGAGCCCAAGATTTGCTAGAACTAGTGCATTCAAATGTATACGGTCCTATGTCAACCCAAGCAAGAGGTGGTTATGAGTATTTTATTACTTTCATTGATAATTACTCTAGATTTGGTTGTGTACCTAATGAAACAGAAGTTCGAAACCTTTGAAAAGTTTAAAGAGTTTAAGGTTGAAGTTGAAAATCAATTAGGTAAACGCATAAAGGCCATTTAATCTGATTAAGATGACAAATGCCTTCTTGGGGAATTCAAGTATTACTTAATTGAAAATGGGATTATATCCCAATTAACTACACCTAGAACTCCATAACAAAATGGTGTAGTAGAAAGAAGGAATAGAACTCTTTTAAATATGGTTAGATCCATGACGAGTTATTCAACTCTACTAATTTCTTTTTAGGGATATGCCTTAAATACTGCAATGTATCTTCTGAACTTAATACCTTTGAAGTTTGTTCCTAAAACACCTCTAGAGTTGTGGATTGGGTGTAAACCTAGTATGAAACATTTCTGTATTTGGGGTTGTCCAATACATGTGTTAAAAGGAATGTCTGACAAGTTATAGTCTAAAACAGAATTGGTTTTCTTTGTAGGGTATCCAAAAGGAATTGTTGGACGTTTATTCTATAGTGATCAGTTTTAGACTCCTTAAATCAACCAGATTAACCTAATTAATTAGCCAAGTGATTAATTTAGTCAAATTATGCAAATCTAAGTTATCACAATCAAACAATCATATCAAGAATATAAAACAGCGGAAAAGTAAATAACACAAGATATGATGACCTAGGAAACCACACGGTAAAAACTTGGGGAGGATTTGACCTAGCTATCCTCAAGGTAAACTTGAATCCATTATGCGAAAGAATCGAAGTTCGTACAAAAGGACTTACAAACTCCCCACTTGACTTCCTAATGCTACCCAGCAATAGAATTTACTGACACGACCACGTGCAAGCTCCGAATCCATGGACTCTTTCTTTCTTGGATTCTCCACCAAGTACAAGCACCCACGCTTGTTATTCTTTAAGCTTCAATGGCAGCAACTGAGTTGATCATCAAGGTATAGAAAAATATCTCTACCTAGAAAACTCTAAGTTTACGTGAAGGAAAACTCCTTAAGGATCTCACAAGAGATTCACACAAACTGCAATGTATGAGCAACAATATACCCAAAGCAACTCTCAAAAACATGACTAGGGTTTTGCCTTTTATACCTAGGGTAAAAATAAAAAACCCAAAACGTTTAATGAGATAAGGCTGAGTTGGAAAATTTTGCAGAAAAACATTCTGGCCGACTTTCGATCGATCGAGTCTAACTTTCGATCGATCGAGCCAGGCCGAACTGCACCAATGTATCTGCAGCCTCTCGATTCAAACTTTACATAAAATATATAAATTTGAGCAAGCCTAAACAAAACTATACATATTGTTTTGATCATGGTTTGCCAACATTACACATTAGAGTTCTAAATACATCAAATCCTAAGTCTTTAGAACCTAACAAACTCCCCCTTTGGCAATCCGTGACAAAACACAAATTAAAAACTCAAAGTTTACAAGTAAAAACCCTTTACAAAAATAATGCTCATAAACACAAATTCAATCCTAACTACTATCCATCAGTTGCAAGTGTAGACAGTACCTCAATTGAATCAACCTGTATATTCCTGAAACACTCAACAAACGCATAAACGAATGTGTGACAGAAAACAGTAAATCAACAGGTATGACATTCTTGTATGTTTCACACAACACAAAATAAAGACATATATCAATGAATAACTCATAAATATAAATCAATAAGCAGTGAACATAAGAAAAAAGAATTATGTATATAAAAAAAAAAATGTAACCCCCCCTAACATGAATAACCTAAAAAAAAAATGATATACAAAGTAAAGCACCTAGATACAATCTAATATCTCCACTAGCTCCGCAAAACAAAAAACTCCCCCTAACTACAAAAACTCCTTTACAGTGTCAAAACTTTACTCCCCTTTTTTGTGACGGAATGCTAAAGGACAATCACACGCTATCATCAAAAGAAGGTGGTGAGGGTGAACGAAGATGTGCTAAGTCGGCTCGCAGAGCACGAATCTCATCAAGCAAGTCCACCAAAATCTGACTATGAGCCGCCTGAACGGTTATGACAGTCTCCAAGGTACGACGAATATCAAAGTCATTCGAAAGAGGTGGAGGAACATCAGCAGTAGCATCACCAACAGGATCAGGAACATCCTCATCAGCAGGACCTGTAGAAGAGGAAGGAGGAGGTGTGCTACCAGAAGGCTACCTAGGGTGTTTAGAGCTAGCTCAAAGATGAGCAGCCCTCTGTCTAAGAAAAGACGCACCTATGGGAGCAATAACATGAACGGGCTCAGAAGAAGGGAAACCACCAAGATCAAGATATAACAAAATCCTATGAATAAAAATAGGATGGACAAGAGCATGAGAAGAAGATGAACTCCTATAAACATCATTCAAAGAACGAAGGAATAAATAAGAAAAACTAATAGGAGCATCAGTAATAAGAGCATACAAAAACACACACCGCTCAAGAGGAATGGTGTGAAGATGAGAAATGGGCTAGATAGAGTGACAAGCTATCCTAAAGAAGAGATAATGCAACTCAAATAGCTCAGCAGTGTCTCCTAGGATCAAAACCCCACTGGATAGAAGACCCAGTGATGTATAATATGACATCACTCAAAGGAGGAGACACATCATAAGGATAGACAGGGTGCTGGACCATATGTACCCTTAGAGCATCAACCACTATAGTAGGTGTAATGGTGTACTTTACACATCGTATCCAATTATTTACCAAAGTGTTGGAATCATAGATGTGGATAGAGATGTTCGAAAAGAACTCTCTAATCAGGGTAGCTGGAGGAGGAGGATCAGAAACATTCAGCAGAGGTAACCAGCCTTGATGTTCAAAATTTGCCCTAATGGCAGGATCAAGCTCATCTAATAGAACAGAACGCTCAGTCCAAATCTTTCTCTTAAGGTTCAGCTTTTCAAAAATATCTTGGTTTTTCTCACTCGAAAATTTCTCACGGTCAAAAGAAGGTGGGGGTGGTGAAGGTGAGGGAACAGACCTATGAGCTCTAGTCTTCCTAGGTATGATGCTAAGGAAAGGACACAGACACAGAGATAAAATCAAAAAAACACAAAAAAAAAAAAAAAACACAAATTAAGGGTAAAATGCAAGTTAGCACAAAAAAAATATAGAACAAAACTCTATATGATGCATGGACAATTACAATGTCATGATGCATGTACTAATGCAGTAAACAAAGTTCAAATTAAGTTTAATTTTACAAAATTGGCTTGAGCATAGAGTATCTAACAAAAACCCTAAAAATTTGAAAAACCACTTGAATGTTTTGAAGCAAATTGATGAATTGATCATCACACAGAGTTGAAAACAGATTAGAATGACCAATTTCATCAAAACAATAAGCCAATTTTATCAATTGAACCCAATTGAACAAAATCCCCAATTCGGATCAATTTCAGGCCCTAGAATTTTTAATTTTTCACAAAATACAAAATTGATCAAATTAAACCATCAATATCATGTTTATATCATGTCCCAACAAAAACCTAATGATCAATTTCAAAAAAATTGGCTTGAATCATCAAAAATCCCAAATATGCATAGGTTCGAAATCCCCAAAGAATAATGCATGAAAAATGTATGAAACTTGAAAATAAAATAAAAGGAAGGGGTAAAATAGACATACCGGCCCTTGAAAACAAAAACCTTGCAAAAAATCCGGAAGAAAATGACAAAAAATAGAGACTTTAGCCTTGCCGAGTTGGAGAGAGAAAGAAAGTTTTGAAAACTTTTTGAAAAGGTGAGTTGAAAAAGTCAAGAACAGTGTTTTTAAAAGCCTGATTCGCGATATTCGATTGATCGAAAATTACATTCGATCAATCGAATCAACTCGAGACTTTTAAAAGGAATTTAAGTACATTTTCGACCGATCGAAACAGGCAGAGGCATAAATTTTTTTTTTTAAACAGTTTTGAAAAAGAATAAACACATTTTGGGCACGACTCTCAAAGCATTACAATTGAAGAACAAAATGCATGAATATGAGATAAATTTTTTTTTCAAAAACCCAAGTATTAATCCCAGTTTTTCAAAGAAAATTTCAACCATTCTCCCTTTAAATTCTCAAGCAAACAAATGTTTTGCATAATACTTAAGGTATTTTCAAACTTGGTTGGTCAGACAAAAAACACACACAATAACATGTACAGTATTTAGCAAAGAGTAACTTGTGTAGTGTGTACAACTAGCAAAAGCTTGAGATACATATAAGGTGGTATGTGAATAGCAATCAATCACAAAGTCTACAAAATCCATCACATAGAATTCGAAAGAGACTATCACCTAAAGAGTTACATCATATAACTCCCACATCTCCTAGAACATAAGCTTGCAATCATGTAAGTTTTTTAAATTTTGCCTCATAATGTACACACAGATTTTAGATATGTGAATTGACATCAAGCCTAATAATACACACCAATTTTAATTATATGAGTTGGTATCAAGCCTAATAGTACACACCAATTTTCAGCATTAAGCAATTAACCGAGTTGACACCTTATGTTCTTTTTGTGCATGTGCTACAAGAGTACAAAATCTTATGATATGATGCATTAAGGTGGTCATAATTGGCTAGTGAACAGTGGTGAGATTGTTATTTATACATTTCTCAAAAAGATCAAGTCTGACAGTCAAATAACATGTGACTTCAAGATTAAGACAAAGTGTAAACACCATAAATATCTTTTCCACACAACATGCACTGCAAAGTTTCAACTAGTAAAATGCAATAAATAAGCTCATTAAAGCTAAACAAGGTACACAACACATGTTATGTGTAAATAAATTGACCAAGAAAAATAGTGCCAAACACAATTTGCTTTCCTCCTCTCTTTTTTTTTTTTTTTTTTAAAAAATTTTAAAAGAGAAAACAAATAAATCCTAAAATAAAATGCATGAATGTTATACAATGCAAATCCTAGAAACAAAAAAAAACACAAAAACCAAAGAACAATGGTCACAAAAGAGTAGAGCAATGAAGCACAAGAACCATGTCAGAAAGACTCAATTAGATCGAGTCTTTTGCGTCCAAAACCTTTTAGATGCACCATGAGCATTGGAGTTCTTATTCACGTTCGAGTGATTTCCAACTCCAAGATTGAAATAAAGGTTTAAAACCTTTACCAATTCACCAATGAGTGCCATAGGATCTTGTGCTTGAGGTACAGGCACTTTTGGTTTGTTTGCTTTCTTGGCAGCTTGAACCTTGTAACAGTTAGGACGAATGTGTCTAGACTTTCCACAAAAATGACAAACCTAAGTAGGTTTCCCATGCATTTTGTCCTTAGAAAGGGTAGACTTCTTAAGTTTAGACTTAACCAGATTAACCTTAATCTTCCTAGAAGGTGAAACTTCTACAGGTTTGACAACCTCACTCACAGTAGGTTTGACAGTTTCACTCACAACCTCACTCACGGAAGGCTCGAAAGAAGATGAAGGAACAAAGTTCATGGAATGAGGAACAAACACAGAGATGCTTTCAACATAACCTAAACCAGATTTGTTAGAATGATACTTTTGACCATTCAACATTTGATCAAGTTTAGAACTAGCAGATCTAGCAATAGATAAATCATGTTTCAAAGTTTTAACTTTATCAAGTAAGAGCATGTTCTCAGATTTCACAGGTTTAAAAGATCATTAGCATCAAATAATTTAACAAGCAAATTTTTCTTTTCAAGCTCAAGAGAATCAATTTTCTTTAGGCCAAGTTTAACATTCATAGCATCCTTTGCAGCAACTTTGCAAAGTTTATTATAGGCCTTTTGAAAATCTGCATCCTCAGAGAGTTCCCCATTAGAAGGGTTCTCTTCAATAGACACACTTTCATTGACTACAGCAGTAGCAGTGAAAGCAATGAAGTTTCCATCTTCGTCACATCCAGACTCATCATCAGAAACCTCATTATCATTAAGGGTTACAGCCAAAGTTTTACCCTTAGACCTCAAGAATGTAGGACATTCAGATTTAATATGACCATATCATTGACAACCAAAACACTGAGGATCCAAAGAATTGTTTGAAGATTGACCTACTTTTTCTTTAGGTTTTTCAAAGTTATTAACCTTAGTGAGATTATTCTTCCTAAAGTTTCTAGGTTCAGCAGTGTTTGTACCTCTTGCCTTTTTGTTGTTATTTCTAAGAAAGTTTTTAAAATTCTTGGTAAGATACGCAATCTCTGTAGCAGAGAGCTCATCATCAAATCCACCAACCTCAACATCATCAACTGACTTAAGAGCCATTGATTTGGATTTGTTAGCTTTGGGTAGGTCTAACTCATAGGATTGAAAAGATCCTATAAGCTTATCAACAGGGATGGAGTCCACATTCTTGCTTTCAGTAATGGCAGTCACTTTGAGCCTAAAGTCTTTAGTTAAAGATCTAAGAATCTTCCTAACAATTTTAGGTTGATCATAGATTTCACCCAAATTAAAAGCAGAATTAATAATATCATTCAACTTAGCATAGAATTCATCAAAAATCAAACATACTAATGCTTTCAAATCTAGAAGTTAATTGTTGTAATTTATTAATCTTAACTGCCTTTGTGCCTTCATACATAGTCTAGAGGATTTTTCAAGCAATGTGAGCAACCTTAACATTTGAGATTCTCTTAAATTCCTCCATAGAAATAGCATTAAAGATGGCATTCATAGCTTTGCTATTGAAACCAGCTGCTTCTTTTTGAGAAGTTTGCTATTCACTCATAGAAGTAGTGGGCTTCTCCCATTCGTACTCAATGGAATTCCAAACTCTCTCATCAATAGATTTTAGGAATGCTTTCATCCTTACTTTTCAATAAGCATAGTTATTCCCATCAAAGTGAGGAGGAACAATGAGAGAGTGTCCATGTTCCATGAAGACAGGCGTTAAGGATCAGCTCAGAGATCAAAAGATCTACAACAAGAGAGCTACCTGCTCTGATACCACTTAAACGGTTTTAGACCCCTTAAACCAACAAGATTAATCTAGTTAATTAGCCAAGTGATTAACTTAGTCAAATTATGTGAATCTAGGTTATCACAATCAAATAATCATATCAAGAATATAAAACAGCGAAAAAGTAAATAACACAAGATATGATGACCTAGGAAACCACACGGTAAAAACCTAGGGAGGATTTGACCTAGCTATCCTCAAGGTAAACTTGAATCCACTATGCAAAAGAATCGAAGTTCATACAAAATGACTTACAAGCTCCCCGCTTGACTTCCTAATGCTACCCACTAGTAGAACTTACTAACACGACTACGTGTAAGCTCCGAATCTACGGACTCCTTCTTTCTTGGATTCTCCACCAAGTACAAGCACCCACGCTTGTTATTCTTTAACCTTCAATGGCAGCAACTGAGTTGATCATCAAGGTATAAAAAAATATATCTACTTAGAAAACCCTAAGTTTATGTGAAGGAAAGCTCCTCAAGGATCTCACAAGAGATTCACATAAATCGCAATGTATGAGCAACAATACACCCAGAGCAACTCTCAAAAACGTGGCTAGGGTTTCGCCTATTATACCTAGGGTAAAAATAGAAAACCTAAAACGTTCAATGAGGTAGGGCTAAGTTGAAAAATTCTGCAAAAAAACATTCTGGCCGACTTTCGATCGATCAAGTCTAACTTTCGATCGATCGAGCTAGGCCGAAATGCACCAATGCATCTGCAGCCTCTCGATTCTAACTTTACATAAAATATATAACTTTGAGCAAGTGTAAACAAGACTATACATATTGTTTTGATCATGGTTTGCTAACATTACACATTAGAGTTCTAAATACATCAAATCCTAAATCTTTAGAACCTAACATATAGTCATAAAGATAATAAAGTGTTTGTTAGTACAAATGCCAAATTTTTGGAAAATGACTATATGAATGATTATACTCCTAAAAGTACAGTTGTTTTGGCTGAAATGAATGAATTTATAATTGAACAATCAATGGATGAAACTAGGGATGATGTGGTTGTATGGGATACACCACAAGATATTACTTATGAGATGACTGGTACATAGGGGCCTCATTGTAGTGGGAGGATTGTTAGGCCACCTATAAGATTTATAGGTCTGGGAGAAACTTATAAAGCTATCTCAAAAGAGGCTAAAACTGATCTTAACATTTATGAAGAGACAATGAATGATATAAATGCATATAATTGGATCAAACCTATGAAATCTAAATTAGATTCAATATATTCCAATCAAGTTTGGGATCTTGTAAAGGCGCCTAACGACATTAAACCTGTTGGTTGCAAATGTGTTTACAAGAGGAAGAGAGGGATAGATGGAAATTTTGAAACCTTTAAAGCTAGGCTAGTGGCGAAAGAGTATACACAAAAAGAAGGTATTGATTATGAAGAAACATTTTCACCAGTAGCAATGCTTAAATCTATCAGAATTCTCTTATCTATTGTTGCTCATTAAGATTATGATATTTGGAAAATGGATGTCAAGACTGCATTTCTAAATGGCAATCTTGAAGAAGAAATCTATATGTTGCAACCGAAAGGTTTCATAACAAAGAACCAAGAGCATATGGTATGCAAGTTAGAAAGATCCGTTTATGGACATAAGCAAGTTTCTAGGTCATAGAACATCAGATTTGATCAAGCAATCAAGTCATTTAGTTTTGAACAAAATCTTGATGAACCATGTGTGTACAAAAGACATCGAGATAAAGTAGTAATGTTCATAGTACTTTATGTTAATGATGTTCTACTCATTGGAAATGATGTAGGGGTAATGTCATCAGTAAAGGTTTGATTGTCAAGCCAATTTGATATGAAGGACTTGAGTGAAGCTAACTTTAGGGATCAAGTTTTGGCAAGATCACAAGAATAGAATGTTAGGTTTGTCACAAGCTGGGTATATAAATAAGGTTTTAGAACGGTTTTGCATGCAAAACTCTAAGAAAGGATTGCTTCCTTTTAGACATAGAGTTCCTTTGTCTGATAACCAAAGGTCTGAGACTCTTGAGGAAGAAATTATGACGAGACAAGTTCCTTGTGCTTCTGTAGTAGGAAGTCTCATGTATGCCATGCTTTATACTAGACCAGATATTTGTTATTCAATTGTCATGGTTAGTTGATATCAATCAAATCCAGGACCAAAACATTGGCGAGTTGTAAAGCATATTCTCAAGTATCTACAGAGAACGAGAGATTATATGCTTGTTTATCAGTGTGAAGATTTGATTCCCATTGGTTATACAGATTCAGATTTTCAATCAGATTTTGATTTCACAAAGTCAACTTTAGGTTGTGTATTCACCTTGGAAGGTGGAGCCATAAGTTAGAGGAGTGTTAAGCAATCTTGTATTGCTGACTCCATCGTGGAAGCTGAATATGTTGCTGCTTGTAAAGCGGCAAAGGAAACTGTTTGGCTTAAGAAATTCCTTTGTGATCTTGGTGTTGTGAGAACGGAGCAAGTTCCTATCACATTGTTTTGTAAAAATAGTGGAGCGGTTGCACAATCCAAAGATCTAAGGAATCACAAGAAAGGAAAGCACATTGAAAGAAAGTACCACATCATTCGAGACATTGTTGGTCGAGGAGATGTAGTAGTAGCAAAGATTGATAGTGCAAATAATCTAGCAGATTCCTTTACCAAAGCCTTGTCCCAAAGGACTTTTAAGTCACATTTGGAGGAAATGAGAGTTAGATTAGTGCACAATAGTCTTTGGGGGTAAGTGAGAGATTGTTAGGGTTAGTGCCCTTAAATCCTATTGTATGATGTTATATATGACATTATGTATGACTTACTGTTGTGATTAATAAAGTTGTTTTATTATTATCTAAAATAATGGTAACGTGAATATTTGAACACTATCATATAATACGTGAGATGCATAGTATGTCATTTATGTGATTTAGTCACAAAAGATATAAGTAACGAGTTCTTTATAAACTCAGAATTTTAGTTTGTAGTTGGTGATGAAATTGGACATTTCATCTGCGAAGACTATAACATATCAATTAAAATGATTTGTCTTGATCATGGAAGTGGAGACTTCTATTTGATATGTTGATTTTTTTTAAGAGTTAAATGAATAATAAATCTCACGACTTCTATTTTCATCAACTCTTAATCCTGAGAGAATAATGAAAATGTTCAAGAACTGTAGGTCGCTTTGATATATCAGGAGTAAGATCTAAAAGTCACGGTCAAAACCTCAGTATGTTGGGACCCACATTTAGTGTTGATAGAACATATATTCTCAAGATGGAATTCATAATCTCTTAATGGAGATATAAAATATTCTCTTTAAATAAGTTTAATGGGTTTGGTTATTCAGAATGTTAGGTTTAACTACTTTAGTAAGGAGTTACTAAAGTGTATATATATGAAATTGGATTTCATAAATATATGATAAATAACTTAAAGAATTAAATCGAGCACTCAAGGATTAAAATGTAGTAATCTTCAAAGTGGCAGTCAACCTATATGACTTTGTATTATTATGAATATTTTATGAAAGGGTTGTATGTACAATAAAGTTTTAGGATATAATTTATTAATAAGGTTTAGAGTGCAATTATATTTATATAATGGTATTAATTATAATTAATGGTAACTTTAGACTTGTCAAGAGTTGACAGAAAACCCTAAGACTCATTGAAGCTAGAGTATTATTTGTTCTATTTTGGTCCCATTCCAAGCCACATACTAAAACCCAATTGGAATGATCCAAAAGGCTAGTCCAATTAGATAATTAGCTATAAGGAGAGAAACATATAGAATTTTGTAAGAGAATGAGATAGTTTGTATGTGAGTGTTGGACACTCTCTTATTATCCCTTGAACACATACATATAAACTGATTGAGAGATCACACTTTTTTGAGTATCAAGTGGAATTGGAGTGAAGATTAAAAGTGTTTCCAAGTACTTCTAATATTTGATTTTGAATTTCACTGCACCAAAGTACACTCTCTTGTTCTTATATTTTGAAATTTATATAGTAAATGTTATCAATTGTAAATGAAGTAAATCCGTTAAAATTTTCCACTACACATGTTTTGTATGCGATACAAATTATGTTTTTCCAACACCACATTCCATGGGCACTCCAACTTTTTTCCATCCAAGGTCTCCAAGTAGTATGAACCCCATCTTTTGGAATTAATAACTCTATATGGTGTTTCCCAATCAGGTCCCAACTTTCCATAAGTGAGGTCCTTAGTGGCCAAGGATACCCTTTTCAGGATGAGATCTCCAATGTTGAATTGTCTAGGCTTCACCAATGCATCATGGTGCTTAGTCATTAGGCTTTTGCAACGTGCCACCCTCTGTTTCAGCATCCACCCTCTTGTAACATGCCACCCTCTCATTCTCCTCATTGTTATAATAGGCCACCCTGTAGCTAGTTAGACCAACCTCCACAAGTATCACTGCATCACTTCCATATGCTAACTTAAAAGGAGTTTCTCCAGTCAGAGTTATCACTATTGTCCTATATGCCCGAAGGACGCTGGGTAACTCATCTAGCCATATTCCTTTTGCCCTTTCAATCTGAGTCTTGATAATTTTTAGTAAGGATCGGTTTGCAACTTTAGCCTGTCCGTTGGCTTGTGGAAGGGCGAGGAGTAGTGATTCCTGATTCCTAACTACTCACAAAATTCTCTGAAAGGTGTATTGTCAAATTGACATCCGTTGTCTGAGATGAGTACCCTAGGGATTCCAAAATGGCAGACTATGTTCTTTTAGATGAAGCTTCTTACATTCTGCTCAGTGATTCTTGCCATAGGCTCTAACATTTGGTAAAATAATCAATCCCTACTACCAAGAACTTCATTTGTTTTGTCCCTATGGGAAAGGGACCAAGGATGTCAAGTCCCCACTAGGCAAAGGGCCAAAGGGCCACCATTGGAGTGAGATACTCCGATGGTTGCCTAGGTATGTTGTTGTAGCGTTGAGACTTGTCACACGCTTTGATGTAATTTTTAGCATCCGCTTGCATGGACAGCTAGTAATATCCTACTATCTTATAAACGAGGGACCTGGCCCCTGAATGATTTCCATAGGCTCCTTCATGGACGTCTCTCAGGATGTAAATGGACTTGTCTAGATTTAAACACCTTAGGTAGGGCTGAGAAAAACCTCTTTTTACAACACATCGTCCATAAGGACAAACCTTGCTGCTCTTACCCCTAGCTTCCTTGCTTCTTCTTTATCTTCGGGAAGAGCCCCATCCTTGAGATAAGACATAATAGGGGAGGTCAAGTTGGTGACTCCATCTATCTGATTTACTTCCGAAATGTCTATACTTGGAATATACTAGATTTTAACTTGATCACCTGTTATCTCGTGTGTAGATACCATCTTGGCTGATGCGTTGGCTTCCGTATTTTCCTCCCTTGGTATTTTTTGAAACTGCGCTGTTATGAAGCCTTTAATGCATTGTCTAACTTTATTCAAGTATTTCTTCATCTGTTCCTTCTTAACATCACACGTTCCATTCACTTGGCCTATCATCAACTGTGAGTCTCCTTCGGTGAGGACTGAATCTACTTCAAGTAATTTTGCTAACTCCAAGCCCTGAAGTAGGGCTTTATATTCTACCTCGTTATTGGCTGTTTGGAACTATAGATAAACTGCATACTCTAGATGATCCCCTTCCGGTGAGTGTAAAACTATCCCAATTCCTCCTACATGTAGTGTGGACGAGCCATCCACATGGACGATCCATTGGTTTGCCCCCTAGTCTTCATTTTGCCGACTATTGGCAGGAGTGAATTGTGCAATGAACTCTGATAGGACTTGAGCTTTTATTGCTTCTCTTGGTCTCTACTGTACGTTGAACTCACTAAGTTTTACTGCCCATTGGATTAGTCGTCCAGCGGCCTTCAACTTGTTCATGGCCTTCTTTAGCGAGTGATCTATTAGGACGTTGATTATATAAGTTTGAAAATAAGACCTGAGTTTTCTTGTTGCTGTCACCAATGAAAATGCTAACTTTTCCATTGGCAGATATCGTCCTTCTGCTCCTCTTAAAGCTTTGCTAGTATAGTAGACAGGTTTCTATACCTTTCCCTTTTCTCTTATCAAGGCCAAACTCACTGCATGAGGGGACACTGCTTGGTAGAGATATAACTCTTCTCCTGGTTTAAACAGGCTTAATAACAAAGTTGAAGCAAGATAAGCCTTCAAGTCTTCAAATGCTTGTTGGCACTCGTTCGTCCATTCAAATGCTTGTTAGTACTCGTTCGTCCATTCAAATGCTTTCCTTAATGCTTTGACAAATGGTAAACACTTATCAGTAGCTTTCAAAACAAACCTATTAAGGACAGTTACTCATCTAGTAAGGCTCTGGACGTCCTTGATATTCTTCGAGGGCTCCATGTTCAGAATCACTTGGATTTTATCAGGGTTTGTTTCAATCCCTCTTTATGAAACCATAAAACCAAGGAATTTCCCTGATGTAACTCCAAAGGCACATTTGCTTGGATTCACCTAAATGGATCAAAGGTTTCTTGAAGGTCATCCAGATGCTGCGTCTCCCTCTCGCTTTTGACCAACATGGCATCCACGTATACTTTAATGTTTCATCCAATCTATGGACAAAACATATGGTTGACTAGCCTCTGGTAGGTAGCTTCTGCATTTTTTAGACCAAATGACCTCACTTTGTAACAAAACAAACCTTGGCTTGTGATGAAGGATGTTTTCTCTTGGTCTGCCTCATCCATCTTAATTTGGTTGTACCTTGAGAATGCATCCATGAAACTTAGTAGCTGGTGTCTAGCTGTTGAATCCACCAACTAATCAATTCATGGAAGAGGGTAGCTATCCTTTGGGCATGCCTTATTTAAATTTGTGAAATCCACACACATACTTCATTTGCCATTAGCCTTTTTGACCATCACTACATTAGCTAGGCAATCAGGGTAGTAAACTTCGCTGACAAACTCTGTCGTGACTAACTTATGAACTTCTTCTTTGATGGCATTATCTCGTTTTGGGCGAACACTCTCTTCTTCTGATGAACGGGCTTGTAAGATAGGGACATATTTAATTGATGAGTAATCACACTTGGGTCAATCCTAGGCATGTCTTCATGGCTCCAAACAAAAACATCTGTACTCTTTTTGAGGAATCCAATGAGATCCTGCTTCGTCTTCTCCCCCATGCTCATCCCAATCTTGGTAAACTTCTCTGGGTTGTACTTGTTCAACAGTACATCTTCTAATACCTTAATTGGCTCAACCAATATTCTTCTTTCTTCAATGTTCATTGTCTACATCTGCTTGTCCATGGCCAACATTGCTAAGTAACATTCTCTAGCAGCTAATTGATTTCCTTGTACTTCTCCAATGCCATACTTCATTGGGAACTTGATAAACAAGTGGTAGGTGGACATTGCAGCTCTCTAATTGTTCAAAGTTGGTTGTCCAATAATGGCATTGTATGAGGACAAATAGTCTATAACAAGGAAATTCACTTCCTTATTGATTTGTCGTGGGTAAGAGCCAACCACAACTGGCAAGGAGATGATGCCTACTGGTAGAACTTTCATTTCTCTAAACCTAATCAACGGTACATTCATTAGATGAAGTAATTCCTTATTAATCCTTATTTTCTAGAAGGCTGGATAGTAGAGGATGTCTGCTGAAATCCCATTGTCTAATAACACCCTTCTAATTATATAATTTGCAATCACCAAAGTAATGACAATCGCATCGTCATGAGGATGGTGCAGTCGTCTTGCATCTTCGTCTGTGAAAATATTGGCCAGCTCATCTTCTCTGATCATCCATGGTGGTTGTCTTGATATTTGAACATTTTGAACTTCCAGTAGGTAGGTCTTCTTGGCTTTGGACGAGCTTCCTGTTGATGTATCCCCTACAATGATCCTTATTTCTCCAAGCGGTTGACGTGCCAGTTCTTCTGCTTCGCCCTTCATTGGCTATCTCTCGTCCTTGTGGTCTTGCCTAAGAAAATTTTTTAACTTTCCCTGCTTTATGAGAGCTTCAACTTACTGCTTTAAGTCATAACATTTGTCTATATCATGTTTATGGCCACGGTGAAAACGACAGTACTTGCTTTTGTTTTGCTTGCTAGTATCTCCTTTCATCCTTTCATGTCACTTCAAGGATGGATCATCTTTGATCTGCATTAACACTTGGTCAAGTAGAGTATTCAAGGGAGTGTAGTTGAAGTATCGTCCTAAGGACGACCCTGCTTTCTTGTCGTCATAGCCCTTTTTCTCTCTTACTTTAGACGAGGACCTTGCTCTAAATAATATATATAACCATTTTCCAGTCGTTCACCTTTTTTCTTTTTTTGGCAATAATCGCATCTTCTGCGTTCATGAAAAACTTGGCTGAATGTATCAACTCAGCCATTGTCTGTGGATCCTAATCATACAGCTTATGGATGAACAAGTATGAACTGACTCCATTGTAGAAAGCCGCTAAAAGGATATTGTTATCCATTTGTCCACCAATAGGGGATTTTTCTGTTAAAACGACTAATGAAGGTACGTAGACTATCATTTTCTCTAGTTGAGCTCTGACTTGAAACAACTCTGCTTCAAGCTTCTTGGTCTTCTCGGCCAAAAATGTGTTTTCAAATCTGAGTGCACCAATAGTTTGATTCGCCTCATCAAACTTTGTGGACAACTCTTCACGATCAAGTTCCACATCACTGAGTTTCTTAGTGGCCAGCCTGTATAATTTCTCATGCTTTTCAGAGAGCTTATAAAGCTTCTCATAGGCTGAATGGATATCATCTTGATCATCCATTTTCTCAAATTTTGATTCCACCAATTCTTCTTCTTCATCCACTTCTTCAACAATCCCTTCAGTAGGATTGACTGTGGCGGTAAAAGCATTTAAGATTCCGTCATCCTCATTGTCAGAATCATCTTCAGGTTCAGTGTCACTTAGAGTTGCAGCAAGTGCCTTGCTTTTCCCAATGCTCTTGAGATATGTAGGACACTCATTTTTCATGTGTCTGAACCCATGACATCCAAAGCATTTTGGTCTTGCAGGAACAGTGTACTGACTTCCATCCTTAGCATCCTTCTTCCCTTTGTCTTGGCTTTTAGACTGTGAAGAACTGAACTGCCTTCGGTCCTTGTCGAAGCTCCTTCCATTGGCATTCTTCATAAACTTCTTGAACTGCCGAGTGATGTAGGACTTCATCTTAGAATCTTCATCATCGGAAGACTCATCTGTATCACTGTTCTTTGCCTTCAAGGCCATACTTTTACCTTTACTCGACTTGCCAATCCTAGATAATCCTATCTCATAGGTTTGCAAGTTTCCTACCAGCTCAGTCAAAGGAATCTTGTCAATGTCTTTTGATTCTTCTATCGCCGTAATCTTGGCATGGAATCTCTCAGGTAGAGATCTAAGCACCTTCCTTACAATCTTGGGTTCTGGGATGGTTTCCCCAAGATTGAAGGCTGAGTTCACTATGTCCTTGAGCTTGGCATAGAACTCATCAAATGACTCATCCTCCTCCATCTTAATTTCTTCAAACTTTGTAGTGAGCCTTTGAAGCTTTGAATCTTTGACAGTCTTTGTGCCTTCATAGGTAGTCTGGAGGATGATTTAAGCCTCCTTGGCAATTACAGTTGAGGATATCTTTTTGAACTCCTCATTTGTGACTACGCTAAATAGGGCATTTAACGCTCTGCTGTTGAAGTTAGCCGCCTTGATCTTAGTGTCATCCCAATCGTCCGGATCTTCTGTTGGCTTAGTCCAGCCAATCTCTACAGCTTGCCACACCTTTTCATCTAAAGACTGCAAGAAAGCTCTCATGCGTACTTTCCAGTATGCATAGTTAGTGCCATCAAATAAAGGAGGTATAATCAAAGATTGTCCTCTATCCATGACAAACAAATGGGGAAAACAACAGGGGTCAATGGATCAACACAACAAAGATTAAATCCTAATCAGAGTGTGCCTGCTCTGATACCACTTGATAGGTCACAATCTGAATGACCCCTTGTGATTAACCCTAATTAATTAATTTAGCCAAGTAATTAATTAATCAATTAATCATGCAATTTTATAGAAGCACAAACAAATCACCAATCAACTAAATATGCAGCGGAAAATAAATAACACGGTGATTTGTTTACGAATGGGGAAAACCCTAATGGCAAAAACCCCACCGGGTGATTTTCAGGTCACCACTCCCGAAACTCCACTATTATCAAATCAAGCGGTTACAAGTAAAGGAATTCCAAGTACCTTACCAACCTACAGTTGAACCCTTACCCTAATACCCAATTGGACTTGATCTGTAGTGACAATCTCCACCTTTGATGCACGGCTCCCAAGTACATGACTAACCAATGCGCGGATCCAAGTACGCGACTTCAGAACACCAACTGAGGAAGAATGGTTGGCTGCAAAGTTCTTCAGATCATCCTTTCTGATGAATAGCAGGAAGATGCTTGGTTACAAAACCCTATGGTGCAAATACACAGCAACTTCTTGATGGAAGATGAACTAGGTCAAGAACTTCGTCTGTTAATCACAATTTGCTTAAACAGAGATTGTTCAATGATCATGCAACTTGTGTCACCCAAAACGGCTCTTAAAATAATCCTTTTATATGCTTAGGGTTAGAAGAAAAGAAGGCCCAAAAACATATTCACGGATCCCAAGAAAATCAGATTGGAAATCTGACTTTTTAAATCTCGACAGATAACAGGTGTCGAGGTAGCTATCGAGAGGTGTCGAGCTTTAAAAATTCTGCACTTCAACTTGCTTTCTCTTGGACAGACTTGATGACTTCAACACTTGACCTTGAAACATTGTTTCTTGAAGTATTAAAAACACCTAGAACTACCCAATTACAAGCAGAGTGCGTTTTGTCAAAGGATTAGCCAATTTACATAATTAAGTGACGTATGTTCTTAAACAAGTTAAAACATATATGTCCTAACAATCTCCCCCTTTGGCAATCCGTGACAAAACCACAACAAACAAATGAGCATATGAGAGAAGTCATAAATCACTCAACTCATATTCACTTGTTGAATACAATAAAATCTATCCTAACACAAACTCTTGAAAAACTTTGCAAGAAGAGAGCTTATGATAAGTAGACTTTGACAACCTGTATTTCTGAAACACTTTAAACAAAACTCATCAAGGCATCTTGTGTGAAACAGAAATAAATAGATTGCGTACAAGTATAAAGAACATGTGTATAAAGATAGAAAAGAAACAACACATGAAGAGAGAGGTGAAAGAAACATACATCAACATATATAAGAGATAAGATAAGTACAATGTATGTAAACATGGTCAAAAGACCTCATATACAAGACCAATGTATCTAAGAGATAAGAAAAAAATACATATAGCCTCACTACATCCCTAAAAAATATGATAACACTCCCCCTATCAAAAATGTCCTATACTAACTCTCCCCCTAAGATGACTACTCTCATAGCCCAAAACTACTCCCCCTTTTTGTCACGAGTGATAAAGGGTAGAGTGTCATGTAGACATCTCATCGGCAGAGCTAGCATCCCCATCATCATCATCATCATCATCCTCATCATCTGACGCTACTGGAGTAGATGGTGAAGGAGCAGCCTCTGGAGCAAATCCACCCATGATCGCCTGCCGTCGTGTAATACGACCCACACGAACATTCACCTGATACAACTCAGCAGAGAGTGTATCAAGGCGAGTGTCCATGCGCTGCAGCTGCGCCATAATATCACCAAGGGATACATCACTTGAAGAGGAAGAAGGAGCAGATGTAAATGGAGTGGATCTGGAAGGCCCCGAACGGGAGGAAGGAGTGGCACTTGGCTGTCTCGACTTGAACTGCGCCTCACTACGTTTTACGGTAGCGGCATCTATGGCAGATATGTGTGTGAAGTGGTCGGACACAGGAAAGGGAACAGAAAAATGGCGTAGAATCTGCGTGATAGCAGAAGGAAAGATGAGCTTATCACAGGACGCCGAATCAAGATAGACCTCTATGATAGATCGGATGAAGTGAGAAGGGAAGTCTATAGTAAGATGCTCAAGTAAGGAAAGCAAAAATCGAGTACGAGGCTCTGTGATAGAGTTATAGTGAGAAAGAGGATGGAGAACAAAAGTCATCACCATGTTAATGAATCTAGGACCTTTAGCAAAAGTCCTACATGATGTGAACTGATGCTCACCCCAATCAGTAGGGCGCTCACAAAAAGCAGAGATGAGCTCATCTTTGGACACAGTCCTCAGACGCTCACAAGAGGGGTAATCTGGAAACTCTATCCTAGGTACCCTGAGCACATCCGCAACAAGTTGCAGTGTGACAAGAATGCGCATACCTCGAACGCGAGTAACAAAATGAGGTACTGAAAGATCAATCCCGTGCATGTTGGAGTAGAACTCCTGTATCAGCACGAGAGGGCAAGTGACCGGGATGTCACACAGTGACCCCCATCCCCTATTGTTAATGACAGAGGGAAGGTCAGTATCGGCGAAGTCCGCCAGAATAACTTGGCGTTCCGAATGAACACCTCGTTTAGAAAAGTTCTCCGAAAATGCCTTATGAGCATCTCCATCACGGAACCGAATGTTAAAAGGAGTAGTATCTGAAGAAGAAGAAGCTCTAGAACGCAGAGGGTTCCGAGCAGGAGTAGATTTACGTTTGGCTGCCATAGACATGACTAACGTAAAAAGAATGAGAAAAAGATAGAGAGGGAGACAATCAGAAAAGTCCCAACACAGTTCAAATATATCAAATATGTTGAACAACAAGTACGTATGCATGGGAATGCATGAGCATGTGACATGCAAAGAAAAAAATCATGGGCTCAGCCCAATCCAATCCTAGCAGCACACAAACATAAAGCACACATCTAAATGCATGTAAATATCATTATAATGCAAATGAAATGCAATGTATGGCATTTTGAAATCATCTAAGTGCAAACCTAACCCAAAATTTGAAGAAAAACTCAACAATTTTGAAAAACCCCAAATTTTTATGAAAAATCCCAAAAACTAGGTTTTCAAACATGAACTGCATGAAAAAGGAAGGGAAAAGTGATCTTACCAAGAGATTTAAGCAAGGAATGAGCAAGATCCAAGTGGGGTTGAAGATTGAGTGAGAAAACCGAGTTGGGAAGATGAAAAGCCACGGACAGATCGAGTGAGATCGAGAGAAATGAGTGAAAAATCTCGATCTGCACTTAAATAGGCACCTCAGTAATTCTCGACAGCTGAAGTGTCCAGAGGTATCGAGGAAGCTGTCGAGAAAGGTATCGAGGAAAAATGCCTTCGCCAGATGCAGGTATTGAGAGGTATCGAGGAACAAGGACAATTGCAGATTCAAGAAGCTCGATCGATTGACAAGGTATCGAGAAGCTGTCGAGAGGACAGAAGAAATCTCGATCGATCCACAAGGTATCGCGACAGGTGTCGAGAAAGAAGACTCAAACATCACAAGTGAATCTCGATCCATCAGGTGTCGAGAATCTATCGAGGAGACAGAGACTTTCTCGATCGATCCATCAAGTGTCGAAGAGGTGTCGAGATTGCGATAAGAAACAACATGAGAAGCTCGACAGAAGACAAGTATCGAGGAGGTGTCGAGGGAGGTGTCGAGCCAGCAGTAAAACCAGTTTTCGAGAAAGGAAAAACACAGACATGAATGCAATCCAACACACATCTCAACCAAAGATCCACTCAACATATAAACCTCTCAAAAACATCTCTCAACAAGAAAATAAGCACAAGGATCATGCAAAACACACACACACACTAAACAAGTCTAACCAATTTTATATTTCAAAAACAAGTTATGACAGTTTAGTGAGCATACATTAGCACATGTAAAACCTTTGTGATGGCCAAATCACATTGTACCTGCACATGTATCAAAAGTAGCAAAGAATATTGAGTGTTGTGTGTGAAAAACATCGCAAGATTGCATATGTGTATAAATGTTATGACGATCTGAGATATGAGAAAATAACTTATAACTCACACACAATCATAACTGTTTAATGGGGACTATCACCTTCGAGGTACATCCTATAACTCCCACATCTCCTAGAATACACGCTTGCAACCATATATAAAGCATTTTTAATCTTTTTGCTTTTTATTTTCTTTGCATGTTTTCTTTTATTTTAGCATATCATACATGGGTATATAAAAGAGAGAAAAGAAATACCCAAGATGTTAAGCATTTGACATCGCACTTTTGCTATGCCGAAGCATATAAATGTCTTTGACACTGCACTTTTGCTATGCCGAAGCATATAGGTGTCATATTATGATTGGCGGGCACCAGTGGTGAGATGGTTATTTATGCCTTTTTCTTAGGATTTTCTAGTCCTACCCGTCAAAAAGAGTGATATGAGTGTTAAGTTTTAAGAGATAACCTAATCTTACTCATCACAAACAAGAGCCACAAAGCTCACTTGTTTAGTTGTGTATAGAGATGCTCATCTAAGCTACAAGAGATACAAAGTTTAGGAAACTTTGTTTTATTGGCCATCCAAGGTACACAAGTACCAAAGTACACAAAACACACACTGTTTTTTGTATTTTTCTGATTTTTCAATTTTTTTTTATTTTTTTTATTTTAAATCAAAAATAAACAAAACTGAACGTAACACAGAAAACATGTTAAACAAAAATGCAAAAACTAGACTAACTCAGTAGGAAAACAAAACACACAAGCAATGCAAAACACAGAAAAACAAAAAGGAAAAAGAAAGTGATGAAATCACTTAAAGTCCTTTTTCTTCCACACCTTGGAAGAGCCTTTCCTTTGATTGAATCCTTGAATCAGCGGTGAGGGGGGAGAATTTAACCCGTTCAAGTTCGAAAGGAACATGAGGGCTTTCAGAAGATCTCCAAGAGGAGCAAGAGAGGATTAGAGCTGATTATGGTTTCCAGATGCTATCACACCATTGCTCTGTTGAGTGGCTAACCACTTATAGCAATTTGGTCTAGTATGACCAGCAGCTCCACAATGATGACAGAGATGCTGCTTCTTTTGTTTAGGCTTTTGAGAGTTAGCCTTCTTAGCCCTAGGGTTTTTATCATCTTTCTTATCTTGCTTAGGGGGTGCTCCTAAGATAGATTTACCCTTGTCTAAGTTCTCACTAGCTAATTCAGTTTTGACATTAGTATTCTCAATTTCAGTATTATTAGCAGGAGGAACAAAAACAGTATTGCTAGTAGAAGCAGTGTTTGAGAAAGAAATACCATACCCCAAACCAGTTCGATCCGAAGCAGATTTCTGATTGCTCAGCATCTTATCAAGCTTTGCACTTGAAGTCCTCTCTAGTTGAGCTCCGACTTGAAACAACTCTGCTTCAAGCTTCTTGGTCTTCTCGGCCAAAAAGGTGTTTTCAAATCTCAGTGCTCCAATAGTTTGATTCGCCTCATCAAACTTTGTGGACAACTCTTCACGATCAAGTTCCACATCACTGAGCTTCTTAGTGGCCAGCCTGTATAATTTCTCATGCTTTTCAGAGAGCTTATAAAGCTTCTCATAGGCTGAATGGATATCATCTTGATCATCCATTTTCTCAAATTTTGATTCCACCAGTTCTTCTTCTTCATCCACTTCTTCAACAATCCCTTCAGTAGGATTGACTGTGGCGGTAAAAGCATTTAAGATTCCGTCATCCTCATTGTCGGAATCATCTTCAGGCTCAGTGTCACTTAGAGTTGCAGCAAGTGCCTTGCTTTTCCCAATGCTCTTGAGATATGTAGGACACTCATTTTTCATGTGTCTGAACCCATGACATCCAAAGCATTTTGGTCCTGCAGGAACAGTGTACTAACTTCCATCCTTAGCATCCTTCTTCCCTTTGTCTTGGCTTTTAGACTGTGAAGAACTGAACTGCCTTCGGTCCTTGTCGAAGCTCCTTCCATTGGCATTCTTCATAAACTTCTTGAACTGCCGAGTGATGTAGGACTTCATCTTAGAATCTTCATCATCAGAAGACTCATCTGTATCACTGTTCTTTGCCTTCAAGGCCATGCTTTTACCTTTACTCGACTTGCCAATCCTAAATAATCCTATCTCATAGGTTTGCAAGTTTCCTACCAGCTCAGTCAAAGGAATCTTGTCAATGTCTTTTGATTCTTCTATCGCCGTAATCTTGGCATGGAATCTCTCAGGTAGAGATCTAAGCACCTTCCTTACAATCTTGGGTTCTGGGATGGTTTCCCCCAGATTGAAGGCTGAGTTCACTATGTCCTTGAGCTTGGCATAGAACTCATCAAATGACTCATCCTCCTCCATCTTAATTTCTTCAAAGTTTGTAGTGAGCCTCTGAAGCTTTGAATCTTTGACAGCCTTTGTGCCTTCATAGGTAGTCTGGAGGATGATCCAGCCTTTGAATCTTTGTCAATGTCTTTTGATTCTTCTATCGCCGTAATCTTGGCATAGAATCTCTCAGGTAGAGCTCTAAATACCTTCCTTACAATCTTGGGTTCTAGGATGGTTTCCCCAAGATTGAAGGCTGAGTTCACTATGTCCTTGAGCTTGGCATAGAACTCATCAAATGACTCATCCTCCTCCATCTTAATTTCTTCAAAGTTTGTAGTGAGCCTCTGAAGTTTTGAATCTTTGACAGTCTTTGTGCCTTCATAGGTAGTCTGGAGGATGATCTAAGCCTCCTTGGTAGTTTCAGTTGAGGATATCTTTTTGAACTCCTCATTTGTGACTGCGCTAAATAAGACATTTAACGCTCTGCTGTTGAAGTTAGCCGCCTTGATCTTAGTGTCATCCCAATCGGCCGGATCTTCTGTTGGCTTAGTCCAGCTAATCTCTACAGCTTGCCACACCTTTTCATCTAAAGACTGCAAGAAAGCTCTCATGTGTACTTTCCAGTATGCATAGTTAGTGCCATCAAATAAAGGAGGTATAATTAAAGATTGTCCTCTATCCATGACAAACAAATGAGGAAAACAACAGGGGTCAATGGATCAACACAGCAAAGATTAAATCCTAATCAGAGTGTGCCTGCTCTAATACCACTTGATAGGTCACAATCTGAATGACCCCTTGTGATTAACCCTAATTAATTAATTTAGCCAAGTAATTAATTAATCAATTAATCATGCAATTTTATGGAAGCACAAACAAATCACCAATCAACTAAATATGCAGCGAAAAATAAATAACACGGTGATTTGTTTACGAATGGGGAAAACCCTAATGGCAAAAACCCCACCGGGTGATTTTCAGGTCACCACTCCCAAAACTCCACTATTATCAAATCAAGCGGTTACAAGTAAAGGAATCCCAAGTACCTTACCAACCTACAGTTGAACCCTTACCCCAATACCTAATTGGACTTGATCTGTAGTGACAGTCTCCACCTTTGATGCACGGCTCCCAAGTACGTGACTAACCAATGCGCGGATCCAAGTATGCGACTTCAGAACACCAACTGAGGAAGAATGGTTGGCTGCAAAGTTCTTCAGATCATCCTTTCTGATGAATAGCAGGAAGATGCTTGGTTACAAAACCCTATGGTGCAAATACACAGCAACTTCTTGATGGAAGATGAACTAGGTCAAGAACTTCGTCTGTTGATCACAATTTACTTAAACAGAGATTGCTCAATGATCATGCAACTTGTGTCACCCAAAACGGCTCTTAAAATAATCCTTTTATATGTTTAGGGTTAGAAGAAAAGAAGGCCCAAAAACATATTCACGGATCCCAAGAAAATCAGATTGGAAATCTGACTTTTTAAATCTCGACAGATAGCAGGTGTCGAGGTAGCTATCGAGAGGAGTCGAGCTTTAAAAATTCTGCACTTCAACTTGCTTCCTCTTGAACAGACTTGATAACTTCAACACTTGACCTTGAAACATTGTTTCTTGAAGTATTAAAAACACCTAGAACTACCCAATTACAAGCAGAGTGCGTTTTGTCAAAGGATTAGCCAATTTACATAATTAAGTGACATATGTTCTTAAACAAGTTAAAACATATATGTCCTAACAGTCGATGCTGACGCTGTCTATTGACTTCTCTAGTTAACTCCTAGTTCTGTTGGGTGACTGGAAGCGTTCCCACTCTCCTGGTGTCTTGGATTGGTGGCCATTGACCTAGTCCGAACCATTCAGCCTTTTTGTCTTTGGAAGGAAAATAAGTGAACAGAAACTTTTTCCTTACACCTCTTACCGCAGACAGCGCCAATTGATGATGTACGAAAATCAGTAGGCTGAAATACTTCAGGATATGATAATGGCTGTGAGTCCAAAAAAGAAAGAAAAAAAATGTCAAGGGTGATCGATATATCCCAGCCAAGTACCCTCTAATGGTTAAATCAGTTTCCTCTCTAAAACACTAGGATGGGAAAGTAGTAGATGGTCAAAAACTAACCTTGGGTGAATAGGGCTTGTTCCTTTTATAGAGAGTTGGAAATGGGTCTACTTGTTTGGATCCACAACAATCATGGATGATGTGGGTGGTTAATGGATGAAATAGGGAACGTGGAGTGACTATGGGGAATTCTCTCCATGTTTTAGAAGTAGTGCATTATGGCTTGATTACATGGAGCATTATGAGAGGTTTTCTTGTAGAATTCAACAAGTATTTCCTGGTCATCCATGCCCTTATGTCAATCATGGATGACCATCATTAAATAGTCTTGTTATTTTGTGGATGAGTATAGGTCATATACATGATGCCACAGTTGGGCTTTTCTCCTTTCGAGGCTTTGTAGATGCTATCAAGTTATGGTTGTGATTTGATTGTCTAGACGACCACTATGGATGAATCTTGTTAAACTTGACTCCTATCATAACTAATATATACATTTACTCCATTAGCTAATTCAATATACTAATACTATGATGTAAATGGAAATTTTATTGATTTATATCTAAATAAAGAAAATCTTAAGAAATGTATCACATGACAACTATATATATATGGACAAAATTTAAGTATAGTACTGATAGGCCAAGAATGTATTGACTCCTTATGATAAATTAATCAATTAATTAGCCAAGTTAATTAATTAAGTCAATTAACATGCAATACGCGTGGTAGCACAAACAAATCACCAAATAACTAAATGCAGCAGAAAATAAATTTGACATGGTGATTTGTTTACGAATGGGAAAAACCTCTTAGGCAAAAACCCCACTGGGTGAATTTAAGATCACCACTCCCAATAATCCAGTATTATCAAAACAGGCAGTTACAAGTAAAGGAATCCCAGTACCATATACTAACATAAAATTGAACCCTTAACCCAATACACAATTGGACTTGTAATGTAATGACAATATCTCATTTCAATGCATAACTCCAAGTACGCAACTAACCAATCGATGCACAGATCTCAGTACGTGACTAACACACCAACTTGAGAAGGATGTTGGCTGTAAAGTTCTTCAATTCATCCACATGATGAAGATCAAGAAACTCCTTAGTCACAAAACCCTATGACATACAAACGTAGCAGCTTCTTCGAGAGAAAGATGAACTAAAGCAAATTGTCTCTGGTCATAATATGCTTGCATAAAACTTTTGCATCCAGTGATACAACCCTTAAAATAATCCTTATATATGTTTAGAGTTGTGAGAAAAGAAAACCTAAACACATAGTTTGGATATGCGTGAAAAAAAAATTTGAAAAACTAATTTTTGTAATTCTCGATGGATACAGTTATCGAGCTTATCTGTCGAGCTTCACCTTTTAAATCTCGATAGATAAATCTGTCGAGCTATTTGTCGAATTTTAAAAAACAACACTTCTTCACTTGATTCTTGGACAGATTTGCATGAATTTAATACTTGGACTTGAACTCTTGTTCCTTGAAGTATTAAACGCATCTTAAATTTACCAAATTACAAGTAAAGTGCGTTTTGTCAAATAATTAGCCAATTCTAAATGACATATGTTCTTAACGTGATTCACATATGTCCTAAACAAGTACCTTAGGTTCTATTCCTTAGGTTTCTATCTTAAGATTCAACTATGTTGCTACTTAACTAAAAAATACACTTCCATCCCCATGAAAAAAATCCACATAGTAGAATTTTAAGAAGGGAACCTAAGGAACAGCGCCTAAGTACTGTATATAAGTCTTGCTATATATATATATATATATATATATTTTTTTTTAATATGATTTGCCTAATTTTGGTTTGAATTGTTCTGGACTATATTGTAAGGATTGTACGTTAAAAGAAAGGTATATACCCTTAGGTAGAAATACAATTTGAAATAATTAATTAAGTTTTTATCTTAGCAAGATAAATTGTTTACAACAACAACAACCAAAAAAAAAAAAACTTAGAAAACCAACGGTTGTTATTTGTTAGATAATAATTGAATGAGTAATGCTATAACTATAAATTATTTTATAAATATTTTACAAATTATTGATGTGACTAATTTTTACTGGTTCTCATATGAGTCCATCAACATCATTTTTTACTTACCAATAACTACTTACTATATCAATAATTTGTAAAAAAAATATTACTATAAAATTGTTTGTAACTCTAACATTTTATTTATTTATTTTGGTGGTTGAGGAAACTCTAGCACAAACTATAATGGTACTTACGCCTATTGGGTATTGGGCCCATTGGCCCTTATCCAATTTGAGGGAAATTGCTCCATCTCAGGTACATTGTCATCTCCAGCCCAATCTAAGCCCATCCAAACCTGGCCCATTTCTAGTCAACACGCTGCCAGCTCCAATCCTAACGGTTTTTTAACAAACTCTTCAATATTCCCCACTTTCCATGGCGATTTTGTAGAACTTCTATCAAAAACCTTTGACTGACAAAGCTTCCTTATAACACACACCACAACCGTTATTACAGGGAACAAATCGGAAGTGTCGAAATCCTATTCAACCAATCCTACTAGGAACCACACATTTAGCGATTTCCTCAACAACCCTTCTTTCTAATCCACGCTGTTTCACAGGTTTACACCAACTCCCTCACTTTTCTAGATATTCAGCACCAGTTGGAACCGATTCTGTTTGATCCATTTCACATGGTCGCGTTTTCAATCGGATTTTTCCAATTGTTTCTTTGAAATGATTCAAAAGAAACCCCATTTCTAGATTTTCATCACCAACTGCAACCAATTCCTCTTTGACCCATTTCATATTGACATTGTCACATATTGAATCAGGTTGTTCCAATGGGTTCTTTGAAATGATTCAAACACAGCCTGTTTTTTTTTCACAACCACCATATATATTGGCTTAAAGAAAATTTTAATTCTTTTCTCATGTTTGGTATGTTTCAAAGGATGGCAAATTTGAGTCCTGGGATTCTTATCAAGCTTCTTGGGGAGATGGGGGTTGACGAAGTGGATCGAAAACCTGTTTTGTTACAAATTAGAAGCATAATTCCTGCAATGGCAGAGGGTGATCTTTGGCCAAACCAGGGGTTCTATTTGAAGGTTTCAGATTCTTCACATGCTATGTATGTGTCTTTGCCTCACGAGCAGGATGACCTGGTTCTTTGTAATAAATTGCGACTTGGGCAGTTAATATATGTTGAAAAGTTGGAGATGGCATATCCAGTTCCCGTGCTTAATGGGGTAAATCCTATCCAATGTAGGCAACCCTGTGTTGGAAGTCCCAAAAATCTTGTTGTCATAAATAATTTGGCAAATGTTCGTGGGGTGTCTGATTTTGTGTCTTCAGAAGAAAAGGATAATGATGGGCAGAGGAAGCCATATCGTTCTTTGAGTACTTCAAAAGTTAGGCGAGATGAGGAAACAGTTAGAATATTCCGGAGGTCTAGAACTACTAGTATTGAAAGCGAAAATTGTGATGAAATGAAGGCAACTCGAAAAAATAGATCAGCTTTTGTTGAAAAAGAATGTGATTCTGAGAGTACAATATCATCTGGCTCGTCTGCGATACCAGTAAAGAGAAGAAGCTGGAATGGAGTAGAAATTTCAGAATCCCCATTTGCCAAGCGTGGGATAAAACCAAGTGCTCGTAGGCGAAGTGCATCTGTGAGTGTCTTGTTGTGCCTTTTGTACTCTTATATCTTTTATCAACAATTCGTCAAGTAAAATTTGGACTTAGATGAATAGGTAGAGAAACGTTGGTTTGAAATTTGTTAAAGAAAAGGTTCAGCTATTTTATTTTTGGGCCTATCTGGCTTAAGAAATTGACAGAATGATTAGTTAAGTTTATTTATACGACGTATGTAAATTATTAATCTTGACTTGAGCTAAGTTAGTCAGAAATGCACACATGTTTCTCGTTTAGATTCAACAACAATATACACCTCCTTTCTTTTAAGTCTTGACAGATTGTACCAAGTCTGACCTCCCCCATTGATTGCACTCTTCAGTGTTTGAATCAGTGATATAAATATAAACATAACTTTTGGCTTTGCTTTGTATGAGTGTAGCTGTAATTTTTATTGGATTGTGTCATTAAATTTTGAAGTTGCATATCTGTTATCTAATTATATTTATATGCCTTCTCATACTTTATGAACAGGTTTCTCCAACTTGGTCTGTTGGGTATGATAGCTCTGATGACAATTCTAACTCTAAATCAAAAAGAAAAGATATTAGTATAGATCTAAAGTCAGTCAAAAGTTCCGAGAAGTGTAGGATCCCTCTGTCAGTGAAATGTCATGAGCAGCCCTTAGATCCTCCTGGGGTGTTCAGTTGGGCTGATGATGAAAAAATGACAGAAACTAAAATTTCGTGGAATTCCCTCCCCCCAGCCTTAGTGGATCTAGGCAAGGTACAGTGTTTCACTTAAATTTGTCTTTATGAAAACGATTCTGACCTTTATATGTAAAAAAGAGAGAGAGAGAAATTAGTGGTCATGTAATTCTCTTTTTAATGCTGCAGGAGGTGTTAAGGCACAGAGATGTGGCTCTTCTTGCTGCTGTGGAGGCATTGCAAGAGGCTTCTGCTGCTGAAAGATTGCTCAAATGTCTGAGGTGCGCAAATGTCCACTAATGCAAAGTTCTAAAGATAAATCTAATAAACTGAGTTCATAAATTCCTTGAGGACTTTATATGCCATTGTTTGTCTAGTGGTGTCAACCAGATTTTAACATGGAATGGGAACTGTGATCAATGAATTATACAAATTAATGAAAGGAATATTATAAATTCCAGTATTCCTATCATGTAGTGATCTAAACAACTATAAGCAGAATGCATTGCACTTTTTGGTGGGAGTTTCACGCATACAAGGATGAACTCAGGCTATTATCTACATAAATATATGCACTTCAGTAACAAAATTTCAACTTCTAACTCATTGTGCTTAATTTATTTTATCCACTCCATGGTTTGCTGTTCAAAGTTCAATTAGGCTTTAAATTTTCTATGTTTGAGGCATACCATGATGCTCTATGTTAAATTTGAGGCATATTCGTCATGTGTATAGCTTTGGGTCAGCTCTTCTTTATATTTTTCTCATGAGTGGTACTGAGTTAATGTGCAAGCTTAGAGAGATGCTGCACTGAAATTAGCGTAGTGCATACTTTCAAGGACATGATAGGAGACAGTCCAAGCCTATAATAAAAAAACAAAACAAAACAAACAAAATATTGAGTAGGCCACAATGTAGAGTTTCCTTTCTCTCTTCTTAGCACTCCCCAACCATAAGTAAGACCTCATCCTTTTAAAGGGGAGAGGTGGCACTTGGATTCAAGGACTGGTGTGTATACAACCCAGATGTGTTGAAAAGATTGAGTTGAAAATAAGAATGTCCACCTCCAGAATGTAAGTGACTCACCCTCACCAAAAGAACTTTATGTTTGAAAGGGATAAGATGGAGAGGGAGAGGGAGTCGATCGGTCAAGGTGATTTGTCATTTGCAATAAAGCCAAAGACTACCTGGAGGAGTGACCAAGCAATACAGATCATGTTGGATGTGTTGTAAGGATGAGAGATACACTAGATACAATGTGTGTGTGTACATATATATATATATAGCACTATAATTTAACAAAAATGAATTAATTTAGGTAGTTTTCCATGTCAAACGAAGCCAAAGACCTATGAGGGGTGGCCAAGCTATATCAATCATGTTACAAGTGCTGCAAGGATGAAAAACTAGAAATGTGGGTTGAACTTGTGAAAGAAGAAATATAGCTCTAATTGAATGGAATTATGGTTGTTGATTTATTCTGATAGCTAGAGAACCTTAGATGGCTGTGCTTGTAGGCAGCTTCTAACTGGCTCTATAACATCCTTGTCATTAACTTGGTTTCTAGAACAATATGCATACCTGCTTGAAATTGAACCCCATTTTTCTTTTTATTATGGATAACTCAGGCATAGATGATACCAGTAAAACTTTTGTAATGAAAGTATATCTATCCTGCGCATCCCCATTCATATTCCATGACTTTTCTCAACTGATGTCAAAATGTTTTTCTTTTTCCCTTATTTCTGCCATCAATACTTGAACTTATTACACTTATTGTCTCTTTCTGATTTTTGCAAGCAGTGCTGCAAACATCCAATTATTGGTCTATTTCATTTTTTAATTTGTTATATGCTTCAACTGCCATGTCGATATCTTTCTACAAGAGTCACTAACTTCTGTTTGTCTTTCCAGTACATACTCAGAGTTTCAGGCTGCCGAGAGGGATGCTAAGAAGCCATCAGTTGATAAGTTCTTAAGCCTTCAAGATGACTTGATGAATACTCAATCAATTGTTCAGTCATTGACAAACATTAGTCCACTAAGAGGAAAAGACCATGATCCAAACTTCCATGGTTCCATCAGAGAATCTCTGAAACTTGCCATGGACAGAAAGAAAAATGCAACGATCTGGATTGAAACAGCTTTGGCATCTGACCTTACCTTGTTGTCTGCCCCTAGTGCCCCTAAGGCTACCAACTTAGTGAGAAAATCGAGTCTTCCTAATGACAGTGAACTGAATGGCATGCGTAGAGTTAGAAAGCAGAGAAATAATGGTGAAATCCATATTGGATTGGCAGCTGAGAAAGACGGTACAAGAAGTTGGGTTAAGGGAAGTGCTCTGGATGCAACTGTTCACCTGACAAATTCCCTGCATGATGAATTTAGAAAATGGTTCTTGGCTTTTGTTGAGACTTATTTAGATGAAATAAATAGCAAAACCATTTCCATAGAATCAGATAGTGAGGTAGGTGAGATGATGTATCAGATTAAGAAGGTGAGTGACTGGTTAGATGTGGTGGTTAACAAAGAGGTCAAATCTCCAAATCCCTCAGTGGATGATTCTGAATTAGAAGCTTATGGGAGGGTGAGGGACAAAATATATGCGGTCCTCTTGAAGAATGCTGAGAGAACTGCCATGGCTTTTGAAAATATGAATTTAGTAGCTGAAGGTTGAAGATTTACTAGCAATGAAATCACTTCCTTCCTGGAAGGAGATTTGACAAACATTAACTAGCTAGAAACTGTATTTTAATGTACCCAACTCTCTTTTTAATTCTCAATACATGAAATTGATACGTAAAGTGCCATTATTGCAAATAGATTTTTCTTCCCTTTTGGTTTTTTACAAGATTATCACATGTTATTGGTTATGATTGCTTCCAGAAAATGGCGAAAATTTTTTATTCTCTTATTCATGAATTACACATTATTGAATTGGCAACCTCACTCACTAATTCGCTATCAAGCTAGAGCTCATAGTAGAAGATTTGCCAAATATTTCTCTACCATTGAATGTGTTTTTTCATTAATTGTGAAATTGCAAATTTAGATGCAGTTGATTTAACTACCCATTATAGTTAATTGATTCAATTATATATTGGCCAAGGTAGTTATTTAATACCTGATTAAATTCATGGTTGAACATGCATTAACATAATCAAAAGCATAATTAACCACAATCATATATCTAGACATAAATTTGTTCACCAAGTGAAAACTCTTGGTCGATATACCTACCACACTTCAAGGGCAGAATCCTGAGAGGCATGATGTTAAAGGGCCTTGTAACTCTATTTATATTTTGCATTTTTTAGTGCTTTCAATACAAATGTCCAAAGTTTAAATTCCCCCTCCTGATTATCAATTTTTTTTAAAATAAAAATAACAAGAGCATAATGAATGGTGTATTGGATAAACAACTTGACAAGTAAATTTTGGTGAGGACAAATAGAAAAGGGCATGAAATTCATTGGGTAAAATAAGAACTATGTGAACCAAAAATGGAAGGCAAATTGGAATGCAAAATTCTCAAAGCCTTCAACATGATACTTCTAGCAAAACAAGGGTGAAGATTACTGTAGAATACTGATTCCCTTGTGAACCATGTGTTTAATGGCAAGTACATTCCACATACAAAGTTGCATCCACAAGAAAGATAAATTAAAAAGAGGCCAAGTTAGAAATCCTTATTATAATTTATAATAGCCACACAAGAAGGTGGAAGGATGTGTTGATAGATGTATGGTTTTTACTTTTTGCCCCATTAGGCTGAGGACATATAACATATACCGTCGAATCCTCAATTGCCCCAAGACAAGTGCATATCACATTGCAATGGAGTGTATAAAAAAGATAGTAACGAAGTAAAAGTTTCAGTGCATATGAATTACAAAAATGGTGGAAAAAAAATATGGATGCTCAATATGCCAAAAAAGGTTCTTTGCATTATTTATATGCAGTGAGATCACCCCAACTGAAGAGAACTTATATTGAAGAAGAATCATAGATGGGGATTTGTACACTGTCTGCCATTAGGAGACAAGTTGTGTTAGTGCTTAGGGGTATGAAAATGCAAACAAGGTATGGCAGCACACTAGTCATTTTTTGTTCGAGAAACCCAAGAGTAGCACAAAAATCATTTGCAGATAGAGCATGGGGAGATGGGGGGCTCGGAAAAGGGTAATAACTAGTTCACACACTCTCACACACTCAAATTGCAAAGAAATCGTGACTTGTTGGAAATTGTGACCTCCAATTGTCACAATTGTTGTGCAATTCAAATGTGTGAGAGTTTTGGAAACTATGACTTCAAGTTATGATTTCTGTGCAGTTTAAGTATGTGTGTGAGAGTGTATAAGATAATGTGTGTGGAATAAACACCAACCCTCGGAAAAGTGTATAATGTAGTTATAAGAATTGTACACTTTCTCCCAAAGTGGCAATATTAGCCACATTTTTGCCAACCACATTCATTTTACATGATACTATTCATGTAAACTAATCAATACGAGCCTAGAACCTTTTGGAATTAGTAGGGAACCCTCAGGAGGTAGTATATTGTGTACCCAGCATATATGCCAAGTACTATTCTAGGTACTAGATATAATTTTTCAACCCCCGGCCCTTGTACTTTTTCCTTCGGCCTTTCGCTCCCTGAGTGGTTGCAAACTAATTGTAATTCCATGGTACTTTTGCATAAGTATCCTTTCTGCATGTGATCACTCTAGCTTCATAGACATCTATATAGGTTGGTCTTTAACCCAGATGGGGTGAAGATTCTGGGCTTTTGCCCCTACTGAGCAAAATATTTGGCAATATGCCCCAATTTCCAAACTATATAGGTTTGTGCCCCTATTTTGAAACTCGATTGCATAGAAGTCGAGTTATCCCAAATGAAACTTTAAAAGAATAAGAAAAGAAAAAAAAAAAAAAAATAGAGTAAGCTTGCAGGGAACTTGAGTTCATGGAGCTCGAGTTCCATTTAAAATGCTGCTATAAGGTATGCCTGAACGTAACTATAGGTATGAGGCGATCAAACTTAAACTTAAAAAAAAAAAAAAAAAAAAAAAAAAAAAAAAAAAAAAATTGCATGGAACTCAAGTTTATGGAGCTCGAGTTCCATTTAAAACGCTGCTATAGGGTATGCTTGAATGTAGCTATAGGTATGGGGCGATCAAGCTTAAAAAAAAAAAAAAAAATTGCATGGAACTCTTGTTCATGGAGCTCGAGTTCCATTTAAAACGCCACTATAGGTATGGAATTTGAGACCAGTTGATAGTAAGGTCTTTGAGGATCGTTGATTAGAAGATTTGGGGAGCTTGCTCCCTCGCCCACCAAAACTCCCCCCTTTAATGGGTTAAACTTATTCCACACAAATTGTTTTACATAGTTTTACACACATTCTAAATAACTGAAATTGTCACTTAATTTTAGGGGCGTGTGTAAAACAATTTATGTAATAAACACTACTCGTCCGTAATATGCTTTGTTAATTATCATACGGTTGAAAATTATTATAGTTTAATCATTTCATAAGTTTAACAAAAATTGATATGAATTCTTACTTGATGTTTATCCAATTACTAAAAATCATTATATTAGAATTATAAAATCGAATTTTGATTATAATAAAATTATAACATAATTTATTTAGATATAACAAACCTAGCCAAAAAATACAGTATAGTGAATATTATTTTTATTGTACAGTGTGGTTGAAGTATTATTATTTTTAAAACGCTGCTATAGGGTATGCCTAAATGTAGCTATAGGTATGGGCTGATCAGACTTAAAAAAAAAAAAATATATATATATATATATATATGTATATATATATTGCATGGAACTCGAGTTCATGGAGCTCGAATTCCATTTAAAACGCCACTATAGGTATGGAACTCGAGCTCTATGAACTCGAGTTCCATGCTTTTTTTTTTTTTTTTTAAGTTTCATTTAGCATAAATCGATTTTATTAAAATCGAGTTTCAAAACAGGGGCACAAACCTATATAGTTTGGAAATAGGGGCATATTGCCAAATATTTTGCTCAATAGGGGCAAAAGGCCAAAATCTCCCAGATGGGGTACCATTTTCTAGACTAATAATTAGGCTAGCTAGTTTGATTCTTGCTTCCACGTACAAGGCCATTTAATTTCTATCTTAGGACTGTCTAGCTGTTCTTGATTCTAGGAACCTATGATATTTAGTGGTGAGCTCCTAGTCAAAGGGGTCAGGGGTGAAGGTAATTGCGGATGTATCATTTTCAGGGAATTTGAGACTAGTTGATAGTAAGGTCTTTGAGGATCACTGATCAAAAGATTTGGGGAGCTTGCTCCCTCGCCCACCAAAACTCCCCTCTTTAATGGGTTAAACTTATTCCACACAAATTGTTTTACACAGTTTTACACACATTCTAAATAATTGAATTTGTCACTTAATTTTAGGGGCGTGTGTAAAACAATTTATGTAATAAACACTACTCATCCGTAATATGCCTTGTTAATTATCATAAGGTTTAAAATTATTATAGTTTAATCATTTCATAAGTTTAACAAAAATTGATATGAATTATTACTTGATGTTTATCCAATTACTAAAAAACATTATATTAGAATTTTAAAATCGAATTTTGATTATAATAAAATTACAACATAATTTATTTAGATATAACAAACCTAGCCAAAAAATACAGTATAATGAATATTATTTTTATTGTACAGTTTGGTTGAAGTATTATTATTTTTAAAACACTGCTATAGTGTATGCCTAAATGTAGCTATAGGTCTGGGGCGATCAAACTTAATAAAAAAAAAAAAAAAAAAAAAAAAAGCATGGAACTTGAGTTCATGGAGCTCGAGTTCCATTTAAAACGCCACTATAGGTATGGAACTTGAGCTCTATGCAATTTTTTTTTTTTTTTTTTAAGTTTCATTTGGCATAACTCGATTTTATTAAAATTGAGTTTCAAAACAGGGGCACAAACCTATATAGTTTGGAAATAGGGGCATACTGCCAAATATTTTGCTCAATAGAGGCAAAAGGCCAGAATCTCCCAAATGGGGTACCATTTTCTAGACTAAAAATTAGGCTAGCTAGTTTGATTCTTGCTTCCACATACAGGGCCATTTAATTTCTATCTTAGGACTATCTAGCTGTTCTTGATTCTAGGAACCTACGATATTTAGTGGTGAGCTCCTAGTCAAAGGGGTCAGGGGTGAAGGTAATTGCAGATGTATCATTTTCAGGGAATTTGAGACTAGTTGATAGTAAGGTCTTTAAGGATCACTGATCAGAAGATTTGGGGAGCTTGCTCCCTCGCCCACCAAAACTCCCCTCTTTAATGGGTTAAACTTATTCCACACAAATTGTTTTATACAGTTTTACACACATTCTAAATAACTGAATTTGTCACTTAATTTTAGGGGCGTGTGTAAAACAATTTATGTAATAAACACTACTCATCCGTAATATGCTTTGTTAATTATCATACGGTTTAAAATTATTATAGTTTAATCATTTCATAAGTTTGACAAAAATTGATATGAATTATTACTTGATGTTTATCCAATTACTAAAAATCATTATATTAGAATTATAAAATCAAATTTTGATTATAATAAACTTACAACATAATTTATTTAGATATAACAAACCTAGCCAAAAATATAGTACAATGAATATTATTTTTATTGTACAGTTTGGTTGAAGTATTATATATATATATATATATATATATTGCATTGATATTATACTGCTTGGCTGGTTCTACCGCCTTACTATTATTTTAAATTACTTGCACTTTTATCATAACTGCAATACCGCCTTCTTGGCTGGTTTTACTTTGCTTACTTTACTTTCAACATATATTATATTATATCAGAGCCATTCTTTTCTGGCCGGTGATAGTGTTGTTGTGTCTTTGTTTCTTGTCTGTGCTTACCCAAAACTTTGGTACTCTGTTGTTGTGTTCCCTTCTTACCATCGTTAGTGCCACCCTAGACGTAAAGTGAATTCCTAGAATCTAACTGTAAGGCCCGTTTGAGCCAAGAGAGGGCGTGTAGGGCATGTAAGAGGTATAGGGTTGCTTAGGGTATGTATTACGTAATGCAACGGTTGTGAGAAAAACATGATAATTAAGTGTTAAACCTAGGATAGTATGGATAAGTTGTGGAGATCCAACTCCTCTATCAGCTCCAAGACTGGTTATCCTCTTGATGTTGTAAATGAAGAAGATCACACTGTTGAAGAACACGAGCTCCCTGATTTCTAGAAATGGAACATTCCTAAAGTTTATACTAAAACTATTTACAAAACTAGTTGGCCTGAAACCATCTTTCATCCCATTTACAAAGTGAGAACCATTGAACAAATATTTTCTATTTCAAAAACTCATGAAAAATGTTGCTTGTTTTCTAAAAGAAATATTAATGATTTCCTTGCTAAAAAACTCAGTTATTTGCATATTGGCATAGTTCAAGTCGCTGTTAAACCACTCACTAGAAAAGGAATAAATGCTTATGTTCTCATGTGTTTGAGAGGTGCTAGATTTAAGCACTTTAAAGATAGCATTCTTGGTATGATTATTGTTTCTTTGTATGATGGTCCTGTTTATTTCAACTGTTATCCTGATATTACTCTTGCTTTGGATGATCCTAATATTATTAAAGCTTTGACTTTAAATATTGCTTCATCTGGTTATCACATGGAAGAAGGTAGTAGACCTTTTGCTTTGATTTATCGTATTTATTATAGACTTTTGGTTAGTCAGTTAAATCCTGGTGCTAAGATTAATAGAGAACCTTCTAGTAAAACAATGTTAATTACATGTTCAACTCCTGATGCTAAAGTTGAAGTTCCAAAAATGATTCAATGGCAAGATGTTAAGCTTCCCACTGAATGGTTGTTGGAACAAGAATCCCCTGTTGCTAAACCTATTTTTGATGAGCTAGATCTCACTCATATTCAACAATATTTTGATGGTACTATTAAAATAAGTTTTCAAAACAATCAACCCTTAAAGATCAAAGAAGGAAGACATTCCTTTGTTGGATCTGAAAGTATTTTAAAAAGAGATCAAGATCTCAATGAATTTTTGCAAAAGAATCTTGAAAAACCCACTGATTTAAACTTAAAAGGTGTTTTAAGTGTTAAATCTCAAATTAGCTCTGTTTTCTATTCTACTAAAACTGAACCTTCTTCTCCATATGACAAATTTGCTAATGAAGAAGAAGATGACACTAAATCTGTTTGTCCATCGGATTTTAATTTTCCTCCTATTGAAAATCCTATTTACCAAAACCAATTAAGAGTTTTAAAATGTTTTGGATGAAAACTTTGAAATTGATTTGGTGTCCCTATATAATGAATTCACGCTTGCTAAAAACAGAAATAAAAGAAAATATTACCAAAGTAATTTTGCTTAGTCTGAGAAAGACCATGTTAAAAGAAAATGATTAGAAAAAATGAATCAATTGAAAAAACATATTTTGTTTTTTGATTTTATTGAAAACCATTATGTTTCAAAAGATGAAGTTCCAAAAATTCATTTGAATGTGATATAGAAGTCAAATTTTGTTAAAGAGGATAAAACCACTATTAGATTTAGTCATCCACCTCTTGAAACAATTTTGATAAAAACTAATAAGACTAATGTTAAAGCTTCCTCTTTTAAAATTGCTGATGATCAAACTTCCATTATTAGTCTTATTGAACAAAACAATTTTACTAATGAATCTTGCATGTTATTGGTCAACAACTTGACCGTATTGAAGAAAAAATTGTTGAAAAAACTGTTTCTGTCAAAACTGAGAAACCTTTGATTAATTTACTCAGTCATGATAAAATATTTAAGTTTAAAACCTCCCAATCTAAAACTCTTGAAACAATTGAAAAAATGCTTGCTGATTTAAAAGTTAAAACTGAAGGTACTTCTACAAGTACTGCTTGCATTATTTCAAGAAATGAAAAAGAAATTGTTTCTGAAGAAAATACAGATTCTGATACAGTTTCTTCTGTTTCTGCAAAAAAGGTTTTTGATGATGGTTTACCGGAAATTAAAGGATTGGTTGCAAACTCCAAACCTATGTTTTTTACAAAAAAATTGGTATTCAAAACTTACTCCCCTTGATATGCAGTTTGAAGAAAGACCTTTTCAAACACAATTTTTTTGTTTCTGCTGATAAAATTTATGAATGGATTATTGATGCTTTGTCTGAACAAGAAATCATTAATGAAATGGGTCATATGTCCATGGTTGGAATTGCTTATGTTAATAATCATAATCTTGATCACCCTGAAATTGTTGACCTTCTTGCTATTGGTTTTTCTGGCACTCTTCGTGGTTGGTGGGATTCATATCTCACAGAAGATTCTAGAGAATCTATTAAACATGATGTTAAGAAGAATGATGAAGGGTTGCCTATTTTTGGTGAAAGTATTGGTCGAGGTATTCCTGATGGTGTCAATACCTTGATTTATACTATTATCAAATATTTTGTTGGTACTCCATCTAATGTTTCTTCTCGAATTTCTGATCTTTTGAATAATTTGAGATGTCCTACTATGTTTGATTACAGATGGTACCAAGATGTTTTCCTTTCCAGAGTTATGCATCGGAAGAATTGTTACAAGCCTTATTGGAAAGAAAAGTTTATTGATGGCCTGCCTCCTATCTTTGCTTATAAGGTAAAACAAGAATTAATTGGTAAGAATGATTCCATTGATTGTGATAATTTAACCTATGGTGATATTTTAAGCACTATTAAAAAACTTGGTATCAATATGTGCAATGATGAAAAACTGTTAAAACACCGATTAAAGAATAAAAGAAAAGCTAAATATGAAATGGGTAATTTTTGTGAACAATATGATTTGCCCCTTATTGCTCCTTCTTGGCAGAAAGGTAAAAAATATGATAAAAGTCACAAAAATTATAGCCATAAAAAACATAAAAATTACAGAACTAATTTTAATGATTTTTATGCTAAAAATAAAAATGTTTCTAAAAAATATGATAAACAAAGATCAGGTAAAGGTAAATGTTTTAACTGTGGTAAACCTGGACATTTCAGTAAAGATTGTAGACGAAAACCTAGTAAGTTAAAAAACAAGTTTAGCATGTTAAATATTGATGATAAAGATCAAGAAGAATTATTCAGAATCCTTGAATCAAACAATTCGTCTGATTCCTTGGAAGATGATTTTTCTTTTTCATCTGATTCTTGCTATCATTCTACTAATGATTCTTCTGATTCACCTAATGTTAAAATTGGTTGTCGAGATTCCTGTTGCAATGTTGTTAAAACTATTAATGTTCTCACTAAAGGTAAAGAAAATGAAAGTCTATTGGTTAAATTGATAGGTCAAATTGAAAACCCTAAATTACAAAAAGAATATTTGGATAAGTTTAAGAAAAACTTATTAAAAGATGAAACTAGTAAAAAACTTAAATCAACGATAGGTTTTAAAGAAACTTTAGAAAGATTTAATAAAAAGAAATCCAAAGATTTAACTGTTAATGATCTTCAACATTAAATTAATATTGTTAAACAAGAGATAAGTGAATTAAAACATGAATTTAAAAGCATTAAAAGTGATAACAATAATCATAAACAAGAATTGGTATTGTTAAAAATTGATCAAAATAAGTCTGATAATGAACAAGGATGGAGATGAATCTAGTCAACAGGCTCTTCTTTCTGATAAAGGTACTGCTGATCCCTAACTTAGTCTTGTTAATAAAATACTCCCTCTAAAATGGTTTACAAAAGTCAAAATTGTTGTTTCTCATGATTATCATTTCTCTATTATTGCTATGATTGATTCTAGTGTGGATATGAACTGTATCCAAAAAGGATTGATTCCTTCAAAATATTTGAAAAATCAACTGAAAGATTGGTTTCTTCTAATGGTTCTCAAATGAAAATTAAATATGAATTGAACAATGCTCATGTTTGCCATGATAATGTTTGTTTCAAAATTCCTTTTGTTCTTGTGAAAAATATGACTGATAAAGTGATTCTTGGTTTGCCATTTATAAATGCTTTATATCCTTTTCTTGTTGAACATGATGGAATTACTACTGATCCTTTTGGATAGAAAGTAAAATTTAAATTTCTTCAAAGTTTGAAATTGATACTGATTATGCTTCAAATCTGAGTCATGCTAAAATCAAACATCTTAACTTCCTCTAGCAAGAAGTTAAATACAAGAAAATTGCTAAACAACTCTCTGATAAATTGTTACAATCAAAAATAGATAATTTTCAAAAAATGTTGGTTGATGATGTTTGATCTAATGTTCCTAATGCCTTTTGGCACAAGAAGAAACATATTGTTGACTTGCCTTATATTAAAGATTTTGATGAGAAAAACATTCCTACTAAGGCTCGACCTATTCATATGAATGTTGAAACTGTTCAATTTTGTAAAAAAGAAATTCATGACTTGTTGGAGAAAAAACTGATTAAAAATAGCAGGTCCCCTTGGTCTTGTGCTTTCTTGTTCAAAAAAATGCTGAAATTGAGAGAGGGATAGGTACAAAACTGCTTTTACTACTCCTTTTGGTCATTACAAGTGGAATGTGATGCCTTTTGGTCTTAAAAATGCCCCTAGTGAATTCCAAAATATTATGAATGATATTTTCAATTCATTCAGTCATTTCACCATTGTTTATATTGATGATGTTCTTGTTTACTTCAACTCCATTGATGAACACTGGAAACATTTGTATTCGTTTCTAGAGACTATCAAAAGAAATGGTCTTGTTGTTTCTGCTAAGAAAATTAAACTATTCCAAACAAAAGTTCGTTTCCTTGGCTATGACATCTCTAAAGGTCAAATTCGTCCTATTGATAGAGCCATTCAATCTGCTGATAAATTTCTTGATGTTATCACTGATAAAACCTAGCTCCAAAGGTTTCTTGGATTATTGAATATTGCTGATTTCTACCAGGATATGAGAAAACTATGTAAACCCCTTTTTGATCGGTTAAAGAGTAATCCTCCACCTTGGTCTAATGTTCATACTTCTCTTGTTAAACGAATTAAATCTCATGTTAAGACACTACCATGTCTTGGTATTCCCAATGTTAATGCTTTCAAAATTGTTGAAACCGATGCTTCTGACATTGGTTATGGTGGTATTCTGAAGCAAAGGGTTTCCCCAAAGTCCTCTAAACAAATTGTTCACTTTTATTCAGGAATCTAGAATAATGCATAGTTAAATTATAGTACTATTAAAAAGGAGATTTTATCTATAGTACTATGTATTTCAAAATTTCAAAGTGATTTATTAAACCAAAAGTTTTTATTGCGTATTGATTGTAAAAGTGCTAAATATGTTATTGAAAAAGATATTGAAAATATTGAATATTTTTGCCAGGTGGCAAGCCATTTTAAGTGTTTTTTATTTTGATATTGAATATATTAAAGGATCTCAAAATACTATCCCTGATTTTCTTACCTGTGAATTTCTGCAGTGTCAAAATGGTAAGTAGAAGACCTAAAGATACACATCCTGCTAAAACCTCCAAACAAATTGTCAAAAAGGAACCTGTTTCTCCTATTGAAATTGCTAACCTATTTACCACCCTGGGAACCATCCCTAGGCCTTACTCCACTGTTCTTGCCTCATCTTATGACCCTTATGCTATAACCCCTGTTAACCAACCCATTAGAACTTCTTTTCCCAGAAATTCCAACATCCCTCGATATATCAAAAAACAATATTTCCAAAACTTGTTTTGTATTGAACCCAACAGAGCCTTAATTTCTGATCCTCTCAAACTTGCTACAAGTTATTTCCCTCCAAGATTTCACTGGATTCCTGAGCATAAAGAAAAGAATTTATAGTATTATTCTGATCTCTTACGTCATGAAAAATCTATTATTATTAACACCATAAAAGATAAAGATGATTCCTCCAAAATTATTTACCATAGTGTTTACTTGGTCAATATTATTCTTGAAGAAAAATAGGGCCCTTCCCCTAACTCTACCAGAACAATGTCCACTTCTCCCATTCCTTATTCCTACCATGATTACATTACTGCTTGGTCAAGACTTATGCTTCACCAGAATGAAAATATGTCTCATGCATGGTTTGTTAACTTTGATAAAAATTTCACTGGTTATCTGCGTCTTTGGTTCAACCGATGGTGGACTTAATTTGGCCCTACTAATGACATATTTCCTGAGCCATTACTTGATGCTTTTGAATGTTTCAAGAAATTTTATAAGGTTGAGCAAATCTCTTCCTTTCCAGTTTGGGTGGAGGTCAAAGACACATCATACTTCCATGGGACATGATGGCTATCCTAGTAAGCAAAGGGCTTCGGCATGCGAATGATGACACCTTCTTGAGTTTGCAGATTAGGCGCTATGGAGAACATTTTCGGACTGATGACGACTGGATGGGCAAAGTGGCTTCCAAAGCCTTCAGGCCAGATACCCTAAAGATTCTTGAGATAGGCATTGACAAAACTAGAGGATCGAAACCTCGAATAGTAAGGAGAATAGAGGTTCCCTTTTGAACGAATGCTAGAGATAACTTTGCAATTGCAAGCTATGCTAAGACTAAAAGGGGAAAACCCTCAATGGCCAACGTGGCTTGTCCTTTCTTTGGAGCTTATGCCCTCGGATCCACAGCTGATTCTATGATTGTTAGGACATATGTGATTCACTTGTTAGGAACAAATGTCACTATTTTATGTAATTAGCTAATCTTTTGACAAAACACACTTTACTTGTAATTTGGTAGGTCTAGGATGTATTTAATACTTCAAGAAACCTTGTTTCAAGCTTAAGTGTTAAAGCCATGCAAGTCTATCCAAGATTCAAGTCTAAAAAGTGCTTGTCATTAAAGCTCGATAACTAGCTATCTATTAAGATTTGTAGAGCTATTAAAGCCCGTGGCTCAACAGCAGCTCAATAGATAGGGCATCTGTTGAGGTTTATGAAAAACAGAACTTCAGTTTTGTTTTAACTACAATCTGTGATTTTATGTTTGGGCTTTCTTTTCTCACAACCCTAGACATATAAAAGGATTATTTTAAGGGCCGTCAAAGGTGGAACAAGTTGCACAAGTGTTGAGTAAAGTTTTTTCAAGCAAATTGTAACTAGAGACAGAATTTGCCCTAGTTCATCTTTCTTGTGAAGAATCTACAATGTTTGTGCATCGTAGGGTTTTGTAACCAAGGAGCTTCTCGATCTTCATCATGTGATGAGCTGAAGAACTTTGTAGCCAACAACCTTCTCTAGTTGGAAATTGAAGTCGCGTACTGGGATCCGCGTAATTGGTTAGTCACATACTGGGAGTCGTGCATTAAAAGGAGAGATTGTCACTATAGGACACAGGTATTGGGGTAAGGGTTCAACTGTAGGTTGGTATAAGGTGCTGGGATTCCTTTTCTTGTAACTGCTTGTTGTGATAATAGTGAATTCTCGGGAGTGGTGACCTTAAAATCACCCGATGAGGTTTTTGCCATGTAAGTTTTCCCTATTCGTAAACAAATCACCATGTCAATTTATTTTTTGCTGCATACTTAGTTTAATTGGTGATTTGTTTGTGCTGCCACACATTTTGCATGTTAATTTGATTAATTAATAAACTTGGCTAATTAATCAATTAATTCGTCACAAAGGGTCAATTCGTTTTTGGCCTATCAATGATTTCTTCGATGATGACTGAAGTTGGAGGAGTTGGGGGAATCTTGCAAATGTGCTCTTGCAAGTAGTCATCCTAATCTTTCCTTGATCCAACTGACACAACACTGTGGCTAGTTCCTGCTTGGGTAGCCGGAGGGCATAGGTGCCATGCAGTCGCCCTTCCGCACAACTTCTCTTTTGATCCAGATAATACCGTTGTCAGCTAACCTCTAATCCTGTGCTCAGAGCACTCTAAAATCAAATAGGGCATGCCTATTTTCACTATCATAGAAGGAGCATGCTTCCTAGTTAAATTATGGAGCTCCTATGTTATTGAGTTAAATGTGACTTTCCGAGGCTAGGGCCCACAGTATGGCTTTCTAAGGGAACGAAGGGGATGAGAAATCCAAAATCCTTTCTTCCACCTTGAGAAGAGCTTTCAAATTCCCTTCCTAATGAGGAGGCAAGGGGTTGGTGATGACATTCAGACTGGCCGCATTATCGAACTGTATTGGCTTGTTGTCAATGAGATCTTGGATTCGATTCCTCAATTGCCAACACTTTTCTAAGGTGTGCCCTTCAACTCCAAAATAATGCTCACATTTCTAGGACGGATCAAAACTAGATGGAGAAGGACCGTCTTTGGGCTTTGCAAACAATGGAGTTGCTAGCTTCTTCTCCAACAGATAGGCATAGAATTTTGCCATGGGCATCGGTAATAGAGAGAACTTCTAGTTTTCTCCTCTAGGGAAGCAAGGTGAATCTAGCCTTCCCCTCTAATTAAATGCTCAATTAGGTGCCTAAGCTGGTTGAACCTATTGCTGATAGGGTTGAGTAGTTGAGGCTATATAAGCAGAAGTGATACCCTTTGGCCTTTCAGGCGCTTTGTCAACCATGTGAACATCGACCTCCTTTCCTTTGTGGCCGGTTGCCTTTTTCACCTGCTGTTCGATCATAGAACTCAGTGCTTCGGGATCAAAAATTTTCTTGCTCCTAATACCCTTGTCAATACGCTTCTGAATAGGAATCAGGCTAGCAAAATGAGTGACTTGGGCACTAATCATCTTCTTATAGTAAAGAGGCTTAAGGTTATCGATAAACCATTTGATCATCTCCTTTTCCATTATGGGGGGAAGCACGTGTGCGGTTAGCTCACACCACCTCTGGGCATACTAATGAAAAGGTTCCCCACTCTTCTTTTCTATCCTTTGAAGAATTGTGCGGTCAGGAACTATCTCAATATTGAACCAGTAATATTCCAAGAAGGAATTAGCCATTTCTTGCAAAGGATGATTATCCCGATAGGGTGCCATCTTCCTACAGAACATGTGCAAGTTGGTGCAAGGATCTCTGGTGCCATCGTATTTGACAAACTCGAGTGCCTTGAACTTGGGAGGCATAATGACCTGAGGGAAATTGGTCAAACTATCTAGATCGACACTTCTTTAGGCGTTGGAGCCCTCTATGATACACAGCTTCTTAGCTAGGGTTTCCACTTGGCTTTTGACTTGGCCATACCCAGACTCTAATGTCTTGTCCTTAGAAGGACCCACTTCCTGATTATTCCCTGTGGAATGAAAGGTGGTATAGTTTGGTCCTGATTTGATTTTGGAGGTGGTCGGGTTTCATTCTCAGTTTGGGGGATAGGACCTTAATGACTATGACCAGATGAATTGTGTCTTCCTCCTACAACTAGTTGTTGCATCATGCGCATAATTTCTGCCATCTGTTACTTCATTTGAACGAACTCGGCAACACTCACTTCGGGAGCTGAAGGTTCACTAATAGAAATCTCTCTTGAACGAGACCTAATGATGATGGGATCACAGTGTGGTGGTAACTTGAACTGTTTCCTTTAAGCAATCTTTTCTCTTTATGATCCTGGAAAGGAAAAGAATGGGATAGGAGAGAAATGGGGTACATTTCACAATGTGGAAACACAACACCAACATGAAGTTAGTTTAGGTCCTTGCTTATTTAAAATGCACCTATCATTTTCGAAAATTTTGGCTTGAACCCTTAATCAGGTATTTATCATGATGAGTTTCTATAGTGATGCAAGAGTAATGCACAATCTTGACAAGTAACTGGAACTTTCATATCATGCTAGGAAATACGAGATGGACCCTTCTCTTTTGATTACATGGAAAAGAAGTGCTTTAACAAGACTTGACTTTTTACAATACCCCTAAAATATGGGCTAAATATAATGGCTGCAACAGTGGGCTTTTTACAATACAAGGAAATTCAAATTTTACAATGAAAATGCTCCATTCTTGATAGCTTGGACTTCTCAAGGAAGATCTTGGACTCTTGGCAATGTCCTCCTTAGAGCGGAGTTCTGGCTACTTGCTATAACTTTTATCTATGCACATTTACATGACGGAGCCATTAGTGTATGCATACATGCCCTTGTAGGGTTGGAAACCCTTAAGGACTGCGTATGAATTAAATGTGCAAGCAACAGAGTTGCTTTTCCCTAGGGGTTTAATCATAGATGTTGTGCAAGTAGGATAGATAGAACTTGGAGTAAAGTGAAACTCTTTGATGCAAGCGAAAAGGGCAAACCTATAAATAGAACACTTTCCCCTTGACCCATTTTGAAAACAATCCTACAAAGGTATCCTACCCTAGGTTGGGATGTTCACTCGACTTGGCTCTTCCTAGTTCTACGAATTTTACATAGTCTAGGCCAACTATATGAGACACAACTTAACTAGTAAGTTGGTCCTATTCTTAGGGGGACCTCAAATATCGTATCTTTCCATTCATAGAAGTTGTGGGATAGAAAGGATCAAGGGGGTCCTTTTCAGCATAATCCTATCCACCTATGGACCCAGGAACAGCCTATAATTCAACACCAATAACTAGCTAGGGTATGCGCATCTAGCATTTGCCTTCAACGCTGAGCCCAGGTTCAACTCAATGAGGGGTTTGTTGGGGTTTATGCCCTAAAATCCAATTTATTGGCATGTTATAAATAATTAGATTGTTTAATTATATGAGACTATTTATTAATGAACTAATGAGACATTATCTTAGTCCATGAGATGCATAGTATGTGCTTTATGTGAAAAGTCACAAAAGTTATAAATCACAAGTTCTTTGTAAACTCGGAATTTAAGTTCGTAGTCAGTGACAAAATTGGACATTTCATTTGTGAAGTATATAACATATCATCTAAGATGATTTGTCTTGATCATGGAAATAGAGATTTCTAGTTGATATGTTGATATGTTTTAAGAGTTAAGACATATTGAGCTGGACCGTTGTGAGATTTATTATTCTCCTAACGACTATCAAATGAATAATAAATCTCACGACTTCTATTTACATCAACTCTAAATCTTGGGAGAATAATGGACCTGATCATGAGATGTAGGTTGCTTTGATATATTAGGAGCGAGATCTATAAGTTACGATCAAAACCTTAGTATGTTGGGCAGCCGCATTTAATGTTGAAGGAACATATATTCTCAAGATGAAATTCATAATCTCTTAACGGAGATATAAAATATTCCCTTGAGATAAGTTTAATGAGTTTAATTATTCAAAGTGTTAGGCCCAACTACTTTAGTAAGGAGTTACTAAAGTATATTTATGAAATTGAATTTCATAAATATATGATGAATAGCATAAAGGATTAAACCAGGTACTCAAGGATTAAGATGTAGTAATGTTCAAAATGACAGTCTAAATTCATGACTTTGTCTTACTTCGAATATTTTAATGAAGGGGTTGCATGTATAATAAAGTCTTGGGATATAATTTATTAATAAGGCCTAGAGTGTAATTATATTTATATAGTGGTATTAAATATTATTAATAGTAACTTTGGACTTGTCAAGAGTTGACAGAAAAGCCCAAGACCCATTGGAGTTAGAGTCTTATTTGTTCCCTTTGGTCCAATATCAAGTCACAAACTAAAACCCAATTAGATAGGCCTAAAAGGCTAACCTAATTAGATAATTAGTTTTTATTTAATAAGAGTTATTAAATAAAAAACTATCAAGGTAGTTATTATGTATGTATGATGAAAAGAAAAGAAATTAGTTTTTCTCCACAAGGAGAAGAAGAAGAACTTTCTTTTGAGAATCAACGTATAAGAGGACTGATTGAGAGACCACACTTCTTGGGCACCATGTGGAATTGAGATGAAGATTTAAGGTATTCTCAAGTTTTGGTTTTGAATTTCACTGCATCAAGGTACGCTTCCTATTCTTTGTTCTAACATTTAAGGTTACATGTTATCTCTCATGAATGAAGTAGATTTGTGATTGTTGCTGTTAGGATTAGTGCCCTTAAATCCTATTGTATGATGCTATGTATGATATTAAATTTGACATTGTGTATGACATTATGTATAACTTAATATTATGTTTAATAAATTTGTTTTATTATCATCTGAAATAATTGTAACATGAATATTTGGACATTATCACATAATCCAAGAGATGCATAGTATATGATTTATATGAAAAGTCACAGAAGATATAAATCACAAGTTCTTTGTAAACTCAGAATTATAGTTCGTAGTCGGTGATGAAATTGAGCATTTCATCTGCGAAGACTATAACATATCAATTACAATGATTTGTCTTGATCATGGAAGTGGAGACTTCTAGTTGATGTGTTAATATGTTTTAAGAGTTAAGACATATTGAACTGGACTGCTGTGAGATTTATTATTCTCCTAATGACTGTCAAATGAATAATAAATCTCACGACTTACATTTGCATGAACTCTTAATCCTGAGAGAATAATGGACCTGATCATAAGGTGTAGGTTGCTTTGATATATCAGGAGTGAGATCTAAAGTAACGGTCAAAACCTCAATATATTGGGCAGCCACATTTAGTGTTGATGGAACATATATTCTCAAGATGGAATTCATAGTCTCTTAACGGAGATATAAAGTATTCTCTTGAGATAAGTTTAATGAGTTTGTTATTCAGAGAATTAGGCTTAACCACTTTAGTAAGACTAAAGTATATATTTATGGAATTGGATTTCATAAATATATGATGAATAATATTAAAGGATTAAACCAGGTACTCAAGGATTAAGATGTAGTAATTTACAAAGTGGCAGTCTACATTAATGACTTTGTATTACTACGAATATTTTATGAAGGGGTTACATGTATAATAAAGTCATGGGATATAATTATAGATAAGACCTAGAGTGCAACTATATTTATATAGTGGTATTAAATATAGTTAATGGTAACTTTGGACTTGTCAAGAGTTGACAGAAAAGCCTAAGACCCATTGGAGCTAGTGTCTTATTGGTCCCTTTTGGTCCCACTCCAAGCCACACACTTAAGCCCAATTGGTAAGGCCCAAAAGGCCAGCCCAATTAGATAAATTGGTTAGATACAAAGGGAAAAACATTCAGATTTTTTAGTGTGTAAAAAACAACATTGAAATGGTGTGCATGTGAGTTTTTGTCACTCACTAGTCATCCCTTTGTTACCAATTGAGAGACCACACATCTTGGGTGTTAGTGGAATTGAAGTGAAGATTAAAAGTATTCCCGAGTATTTCAATCTTTGTTTTTGAAATTCACCGCTTTAAGGTACGATCTCTTGTTCTCAAATTTTGAAATTTACTTAGTACGTGTTATCAATATCGAATGAAGTAGATCCGTTTAAAACTTAATTTCCGCTGCATTCACATCTATTTCCATCAGTTGCTTCCGCTGTATATTTTGTATGAGATACAAAACCAGATTTTTCAACAATTGGTATCAGAGCGGTCTTCAATATAATGCTTGTATGACATGTGATTGAGTTTTAGAATTAAAGAAAAACTGTTTTCTTGGTGTTTTTATTTTCTGCAGTAAAGTTTCTGCATAATTTTGTTTTGGAACTGCTGTGACTAATATATGTGATATATTGGTTGTTGATTCGGAAGCCATTGGCTTGATATTTGTTTTTAATTATGGGTCTGACATGATTCGTAAAGGCAATGGTTGTTGATTTGCAATGGGTCTAGCTTGCTAGTTTTGTTGATATCTTATATAAGGATAACAAGTACGTGACATGGTAGTTCTTCCCTTTGATATCATATGAGCACTTTACGATTGAATATTTGAATTCTTGGAACTCATATATGTATATCGTGGACCCATAGGCATATTCAACTTTGCCATTAATATGCTTTTGTTCATATGTTTTAATTAAAGCTTGATTATTTTATTGCAAGTAGCGTTTGTTTTTGGTCTGAATGTACATGTTTGATTGTATGTTTTTCATTCTTCAATGGTAAACGTGTATTGTTGGTAATCTTGCTTTATATATAATTTTATGATCAAACCATAAAAACATGCTAGAATTAACGTATTTTGGTTACCTATTAAAAATCCTTTAATGAAATTTATTCCTAATGAGATTAGGATTATGTTTTCAAAGTTTCTAGCGTTATTATGGTTCTTGATTTTGATCTTGAAAACCCTAATGTTTGATCTATAAAATTTTGTTAAGTAAAATCAAAAGTGTTTTTGATGGAAGAACAATGAAGATGTCTAAAACGGTTACCTGAAAATTCTGAAAAAATTCAGTTTTGCCCTTCAAAAACTTAAAACACACATTTTTCGCAGGTTGACTTCCCGCGAAGATACTCGCAAAAAATGCCTCTAAAGCACAAAACTTTTCGCAGGTAAGTTTTACTCATGAAACAGTCGTGAGACATCGCAAAAGTTTTTGTCTGAATTTTGTGTTTTTACAATTTAGCCTTAACCCATTTTCGCGGGAATAGCTTAGTCACGAGATTCTCGCGAAAGTGCTTTTGAGGCTAAAGGTTTGAACGATCGAAAGCATTGAATTTTGAATTTTCACTTATTTTTGACTAAGTGTTAAAATTTTTATTAAAAGAAAAGTTATGTGATTAATTTTATAGTCCTTAAAAGTTAAGGACATTTATTAATCATTATCTAAGTAAAAGACCTAATGAGATCAAAGATGTTAGTTAGATAGAACTCTTAGTACTAAATTATTTTATAATTAAAAGTCCTTAATTTATTTTAATCAGAGGTTTTTAATGAGATTAAAATTCTAATTAAAGTTATATAGTTTCTAATGAGATTAGAATACTTCATCTAGTAAATTAAGGATAGAGTTTTATATAACTAATTTTTAATTCATTAGTGTTTAAGGAATCCTAAATAGTTTAGGACTTCTATTTTAGTTAGTGATTCTAATAAGATTAGAGTCTTTATCAAGTGCAAGGTTATTAGTTGTGATAGGATCACAATTATTTAAAGAAAAACCCAAATAATGAGTGGGAGTGCTGAAATAACCCTTTTGTTAAGTTTATTATAATGTGAATAGATACCTTGTCTTGATTTCAAGTCTTGCATTCCATGTAGAGAGTATTTACTTCACGGATTACAAGGTTAAACTTCTTTGTGATTGTGCGAAAGTTTGTTATGCTATTGTGACGTGACTTAGTTACATCACATTGAATTTAAAAAATTAAACACATTTGATGTGTAGGGTTAAAATTGTGATAAGATCACAATGATTTCAAGACAATCCACTTATTTTAAAATTTTTAGTGGGAGAGAGATTCAAGAGTTGGATCTCACGGCCTCCATTGTCGGTTCATAGTGGTGTGGGGTAAACATCTCATCTTGGCCTCGATCCTTGTTTTCCATGCGGAGGGTGTTTGTTTCATAGTACTACAAGATTGAACTTCCCAGTTTATAGTGGTGTGGGCAAGCACCTCGTCTTGGCCTTGAGCCTTGCGTTCCATGCGAAGGGTGTTTTGCATCATGGTATTACAAGATTAAATCTTAAAAGGGTAGAGTTATGTGGCTACACATGGGTCTACGCAATGGTATACACTAGATTAAGTTTGATAGTATCCTCTGTGCTGAGTTCTTGCTATTATAACTTAGAGGCTAAAGGAAAAGCAGCAAATTATTTTTATTTGGGAAGAGTTACCATGATAGTATTAATAATGAGAATAATTCTTGCCTGATCATAGTGGTTGATATTCACTCTATGCTGAGGAATATTAATTGCGGGATTAGGTTGTCGTTGCACCTAATATAATATGTTTTTATGGGGTTCCATATTATATGGTAGTGGTTGCAAAATATAATGTCCTAGTGTTTAAGTTCATAGTCTCAAAATAAAGTTGTCATAATTTTTTTTGTTCTCTAACTACTATTTTAATAGAATTACATTAACTAAGAAATAATTTTGGACATAGTGCTTAAAGAAGCTAAACTACATATTTATGTTTTGATTAAGCATTGTCATAATTTCCTATACATGATGCATTTATGGAAGATAGCTTATGATGTAATCATAGTCTCCATTGAAATGCTAAAATGTTACATTGGCTTCCATGTCAATTGTGCTACAGTATGAGATACAAGAGTTGGTACTAGACTTAGACTTTATATTAAGTCTAAATGAGATGTTTGGTATGAATCATATTAAGTGCTAAGAAAGGTTTAAGGAGTTCCAATTCTATATCATTTTATGAAAATGTTTTAATTTTACAATGAATTGGAATTCTTGGATGTAGAGATTAAATGCTAATCTCACTTGGATATGATCCACAAGTTCTTGTTAGAATCATTTGATCAATTCAGATTGTTTTGAAAATAAATTTTTTATTTTATTTTATCTGAATTGATGAGTGAGTTCTATGTGATGGAAGACATCCTAAAAACTAAGGCTAGGATCAATATAATTTAAATTCAAATTCTTAGCCTGAATCGAAAGGTAAGGGTGGTAAGAAGATGAATTATAATACCAAACAGTTGGACAAGCTATGTGTCCTAATAGTTGCCAAAAGGAAATTAGACTCAAATGTATGACCAAAAGGAAAGTATTTTCGTTTTGGTAAAGCTAAGCATTGTCCATGATTGTTTTCTAGATGGAAATTTACATGTTTTACTTTTAAAGAGAAAGTTTTCATACTTTGTAGTTGTATGTTTTGGCACTTATGACTAGATATTATTAATCTAAATGGTATTCAAGATTAGTAAAAGATGGGGTTTTAGAACCATTATTTTATTATATTATATTCCCAGTTTATGAATTCTATTTAGAAGATAATAAGATCTAGGGCTCGTTTTTATAAAGGAATAAAGTTCCAATGACTTCTTTAAGTCAGTGCATACATAAAGGAGGAATATGACTCTTTTAAAGGTAGATTGTTCTAGAAGAAAAATGTTAGAATTTGTTGTAGGACAACTATAAAATACATTTAGAAATAAGATGGTTGTATTAAATACATTACAAGACATTATTCTGTAGATAACTATTATACCGGTATAATATCGTAGTGGGAGGATTACCAAATAAATTCATTCTTTTGGAATAAACTTTTGTAATCATTCCACAAGGATATGAATTTGATCCTCAGTCCTACGTAAAGGCAATAAATGATATGAATATGGATTACTGGATCAAGGTTATGTGAATAGAATTAGATTCTATTTAAAGTCTAGAACTTGTAGAGATGCCTAATGGCATTAAGCCTATTGTTTTCAAATAGGTCTCCCAGTAAATGAGATTGATAGATTTGAAGGTGCAAACTTTCAAAGTCAAGACTAGTGGTGAAAAGATTTATTCGAAAAGAAATGGTTCGATTATAAAAAGATTTTTTCACCAATGGTCAACTTTGACTCTATCTAGATTCTCTTATTCATTATATTTCATTTGAATGAAATATGGCAATGAATATCAAGAAAGTTTCTTTTAGTAGCAATCTTGAGGAAAACATCTATATGATGTAACTAGACTTGTTCATAGCAAAGAACCAGTAGTGTTTAATATACAAGTTGCTTAAAGTCTATTTATGGACTAAAGCAAGAATTTAAATCATAAAATATCATCTTTGATCAAGAAATCAAATTGTTTGATTTTTATCAAGTATTAAAAGGCCTTATATGTGTAAAGCTACATAGAATAATAAATCTCTTAATGTATGTTGATGACATTCTAATCATTTAGGATGATGTAGAGTTATTGTCATCAAAGGAGTTTTTGGTTGTTTAGTCTAGTTTGATATAAAGTATTTGGGAAAGACTGGTCACATCCTAAGAATTAAACTTTGTTAAAATTCAGAAATTTGGATGTCAGGTTTATCTCAAACTGCTTAAATAGATTAGATTCTAGCCAAGAATAGCATGTAATACTTCAAGATATGATTTTTTCCCTTTAAGTTTGAAGTTCCTTTATAAAAGACTATAGTCCTAAGACATATAAAAGGAATAGCATATTAAGACAGTTCCTTATACCATATCAATAGGGAGTCTTTATACTATGCTATATACTAGGCTAAATATCTATTCTGCAGTGGGCATGGTAAGCAAATATTAATTGAATCAAAGATCACTTAATTTAGTGAGAGTAAAGCATATACTCAAATATCTTAGGAGAATGAGGGATTATATGCTTGTCCACAAAAGTGAAATTTTGATGGTTACTAGATGTACAAATACTAATTTGTAGTTTGATTGTGATTCATGAAGTTGGACTTCAAAATATGTGTTCATCTTAGGTGGTGAAGATACACATTAAGCATAAGTATCATCTCATTAGAGAGATATGAGCATGTGAAAGGTAGTAGTAGAAAAGATAATTTATGCAATAAATCTTGTTGAAACTTGTTTCCAAACCTTGCCTTAGAGTGACTATAAATTAGTCTAAAGGAAAATAAGTGTTGGATATATGATAAATTGTCTTTGAGGGCAAATGGGAGATTGTTGGGGTTTATACCCGAAAATCCAATTTATTGGCATGTTATAAATAATTAGATTGTTTAATTATATGAGACTATTTATTAATGAACTAATAGGACATTATCTTAGTCCATGAGATGCATAGTATGTGATTTATGTGAAAAGTCATAGAAGATATAAATCACAAGTTCTTTGTGGAAACATGTAGATCTAAACATAGGCATGGAAGCAAGCATAGAAACAAGCAAATCTAAACATAAGCATGGTATTTAGACATATCCTAGCCCAAGAAGGCTAGGCCAACAACATCAAAGCAATAAATCATGGTAAAAAGCTAATAAACATGCTAGGAAAGCAATAAAACATTTTATTTAAGCAAGAAAAACTAGAAAAATGCTTGATGAAGCTTTGTAAAGAAAGGGATATGGATTGTAGCTAAAAAGCTACATCCACACCCCTAAACATCAAATCAAAGGTATGGAACTAAGGAGAGAAATATTGGGTGCAAGAACACTACCTTGTAATTTTGGTAAAAAGAGAAGAATCAAAGGTGTTTTGATGTGTTTGAAGGTGTTTTTGGAAGAGAAATATAGAGAAAAATGCCCAGAAAATGCTCCAGCTACCTAAAATCTTCTTTTTCTTGCAAAATGAGGGGTCTGGGTGTATTTATAGGCCAAAACTGACCCTTCAACTTCCAACAGCCACTGTATGTGCACCAGGTTAGGTCCAGTTGGCATCAATAGTTTTGTCTTTTTTCAACTTTTTGATCTTGACTTTGATCGCATATTTGAAGGTCTTCTCGGAGTTGGATTAGGCTAATCTTGGTGTGCCTAGAAATCTTTGGATGTATAGTTTCCAGAACACTAAAAAAAAATTGAAAATCCAATAGTCAAATCAAAAGTTATGGCCTTGAGAAGTATGCTAACACGCTTTGCACAGTTTTCTAGATATCTCAATCGTCTTAACTCCAATTTTGACCCATGAATATTTATTGGAAAAGGAATTTGATAATCTTTGCAATGGCATTGGTCTCAATCCATTCTAATGGCCGGATCAAAATTAGGGTTTCTAGGGCCCACTAAGAGTCAACCTTGGGTCAAACTTGGTCAAAGTTGACAAAAGTCTCCAAGTAGCTCGGGTTTGATGTAAAGCCATGAAAAATGTTGTTTTGGGAGGATTTCGACCTCGTTTAACTTTTGGTCAACCCAAGGTTAACCAGGGGCATTTTGGTCATTTTGGTCGAAAAAAGTACTTTGAGTGCTCTAATGCTCAAACGAGTTGTGCCATGTCAATCTAGATGTTTTTGTGGCCCCATGGAGAGAGAATAATTTTTTTTGAAATTTTTGGGATCTAGCACACAAATTAAGGGTAGAAAAAATATGGTGTCTACACTTACCTTCTTGTTTGGTGAAATTCTTCTTCTTCCAACCACCCTTGCCTTTCAACTTACGCTTAGAAAAAGATGTTTCAGCCATATTAGTATCAACTCTAGCTTTCACAAGGATGCCTTCCACTACCACCAATTCATTTATCATTTCAGACAAAGTATAAGGTCCTGTTTGGTAGAGTTGTTAAATAACTCATTTTCAGTTTTTAAACAACATTACACACATTTCCACACATATTTTCACCTACACGTATTTTAAAAAACTACAAACAATATTACTTGAACTCCTCTACCAAACGAGTCCTAAATCTTCTTATTCATATTATAATTAAGTCTGAATTCTTTAAACGACTCTAGCAGGGATTAGAGTATCATATCCACTTGGGATTCTCCATCAATGTCAACACCTAAAACCTCTAGTGTATTTAGATAAGAGACCATTTTAAGGCAATGTTCTCTAACTGAAGTCCCTTGAGCCATCTTGGTATTCAAAAGAAGTATCATAGTATCTTGCCTAGCAGAACAGCCTTGCTCACCAAAGATCTCCTTTAGCCTAAAAATTATGTCTGAAACTAGTTCCACATCCTGCATTTGATGCTGTAGAACATTTGAAATAGATGCTAGGATATAACACTTAGCCATCTCATTAGATTTTTGCCAACGATCATATCACTGCCTCTCCTCAGAAGGAGCATCTAATGCAGGAAAGTATGGACATGGTTCACTAAGCATAAATTTGTGCTCTTCAACAATAAGAACAATGCCTAAATTCCTTTTCCAATCAACATTATTAGGTTCAGTAAGCTTGTTTTGGTTAAGAATAGCAACAAGTGGGCTAAAAGATGCCATGATTAAATCTAAAAATAATAAACATGAATACAATAAGTAATCAGGACATTATCAATTTAGCATATAAGCACATAGTATGGAACCTTAACAAAATTATAATATAAAAAATATGCAACGACAACCCAATCCCATATTTAAAATTCCTTGGTAGCAAGTAAATTATAAATACTATAATTGATTGAGAACTATTCTCATTACTAGTGCTATATTGATAACTCTTACCAAATACTAATAATATGCCGTTTTCCCTTTAGCCTCTAAGTAATAATGACATAGCTTCATAGGGAGGTTAACATTAAACTTAGTCTAGTGTACACCATTGGCTAGACTTTATGTGAGTCACCAAGTAACTCCACAACGTGGTCGTTCTCAATGTAAAAACACATACCATCCATCATTAAGGAGTTTAATATGTTGTATCATGAATTAAACGCCCTCCGCAGGGAGCAAGTCATATACGCCAAGGCTAATCACACTACTATAAACCGACAATGGAGGCTATGAGATTCAATCCTTAAATCTCTCTCCCACTAGAAATTTTAAAAGAAAAGTTTTTATTTAGAAATCATATGTGTAATCTCATCACACATAGCCTTGCACTTTATCAATGTTTTAACACTTGATCAATACTAATCAAATTAGTTTTACATGATCAAAAACACATTTTGATTTTATAAATAAAAATTTATAGATCAAACATTAAGGTTTTCAAGATAAAGATCAAGAACCCTAATATGCTAGAAACCCTTGAAAATAAAATCCTAATCCTATTAGGAATAAATTTCATTAAAGAATTTCAATCTTTGTATATCTCCATATAAACCGCAACATATAAAGCACTTCAATTATAACATACGGATTGAATGGAAACAACACATGTTCATAAAAAGGCCAACAAACATAATGGATACCATGTCTTATTATCAAAAATAATAAAACAAAATTGACCAAGGGAAATAAGCAACGTTATCATCCAAGAAAGAAAACACACAAACATATTTCATTACTTGTCAAGTTCTCAAAAGCAAAACATGGCATTTAAATTCCAACGCCAACATGGAAGTGAAACAGTGCATTTATATTGCACTATTACAATTCTAATGCTAATTTGATAATGATAAAACAAAAGGTTATTTCAATCTCAATAAACATAGCATTGAACAAAAGCACACGGCACTGAAAAGAAAACAGATATAAACATGGCCTGTTCGAATCAAACAAAACAATATATCGCATATATTAATCAATGCACAAATAAATCTAAAACAAAATCATGCAGAAAAAAAAAATTACTGCAGAATTTTAAAACACCAAGAAAACAGTTTTCTTTAATTCTAAAACCCAATCACATATTATACAAGTATGGTATTGAAGTTTGTTCTCATACCAATTGTTGGAAAAACTGGTTTTGCATCTCATACAAAACCTATAGCGGAAGCAACACAAGGATCTACTTCAATCATATGAGATAACATGGAATATCTAGAATTTTAGAAACAAAGAATAGAAATTCATACCTTGATGCAGTGAAATTTGAAATAAAAAAATATCAAACTTGCGAAGACCTTCAATCTTCACCCCAATTCCACATATGCCCAAGATGTGTGGTCTTTCAATCAGTTATGTACGCACTTGTTCAAGAGAGAATGTGTTTTGAGAAAACTGTATTTTTCTCTTTTTAATCGTAAGTACATTTATAACTGTCAAAAGCAGTTACTTTATTTAATAATTCTTATTAAATAAACAACTGATTATCTAATTGGGCTAACCTTTTAGGACAGCCCAATTGGGTTTTAGTGTGTAGCTTGAGATGGAACCAAAGGGACAAATAAAACTCTAACTCTAACGGGCTTCGGGCTTATCTCTTGATAAGCCCAAAGTTACCATTAATTATATTTAATACCACTATATAAATATAATTGCATTCTAGACTTTATTAATAAAATTAAATCCCAAGACTTTATTATATAAACAATTAACCCCTTTATGAAAATATTCATGGCAATACAAAGTTATAATCTGCCACTTTGAAAAGTACTACCTTTTGATCCTTGAGTACCCGTTTAATCCTTTAAGTTATTCATATATATATATATATATATTTGTGAAATAAAATTTCATAAAATATAAACTTTAGTAACTCTTTATTAAAGTAGTTGGGCCTAACACTCTGAATAATCAAACTCATTAAACTTATCTCAAGTGAATATTTTATATTTCTACAAAGAGACTATGAACTCCATCTTGAGAATATATGTTCCTTTAGCACTACGTGTGGCTGCCCAACATATTGAGGTTTTGACTGTTGAATGAGATCACACTCTTGATATATCAAAGTAACCTACATTTCATGATTGAGTTCACTATCCTTCCATTATTGAGAGTTTATGTAAATGAAAGTCGTGAGATTTATTATTCAGTTGATAGTCATTAATAGAATAATTAATCTCATAGCAGTCCAGTTCAATATGTCTTATACACTTAAGATGTATCAACATATCAACCAGAAGTCTTTACTTCCATGATCAAGTCAAACCATTTTAGTTGACACATTATAGTCTTCACAGATAAAATGCTCAATTTCATCACTGACTACGAATTAAGGTTTTGAGTTTACGAAGAACTTGTTATTTATATCTTCATTGACTAAATCACATACTATGCATCTCAAGGACTATATGATAATGTCTAAATATTCATGTTACAACTATTTTAGATAATAAAACAACTTCATTATTTATAACATAATGTCACACATAATATCATACACAACATCATACAATAGGATTTTAGGTAACAATGACATCCCCAAATTAAATTATCAAAGGACCTTTGTGATGATCGTAAGGTGTCGATTGCAATATTCTTATTGAGTAATAATTAGTGCACACATTCTATTGCACACAAAGTCACGAGTTCAGTGCAAAATTGTGCATGTGTGTATTTTATATGCAATGTGTTTGTGAAATAATCACCACTCATTTCCTTCTATATATCTTGTGTTTTTTTCGCGCGGGGGGGGGGGGGGGGGGGGGGGGACTCTTCATTTTCTCTTGTTGATCCTTCTGCTAGTAATGACATCATTACTTCCCATACCACTTTCACATAACTGTTCAAAAATTTATAACGGTTACTGCAGACATGTTATTGTAGTATAGATGAGCCAAGTTCTTGATCACCATCTTCACTTGGTCCTTTGACAGATAGTTTAGCATCTTTGATACTTTCTTCCTCTATCTTATGATGAATTTAGAAAAGGTCTCCCTAGAGTTTTGTATGATATATAAAAAAAGATATACAAAAGATAGATGTTAGTATTTTGTGATAAGAATATGACACTTTTAGAAAAATGCTTAATATGCACTATGAGTTTTGGGGATACAACTATATTAGGACCGGGAGTTTTGAGAATATAAATACTAAAATTTCAAATAAGAATATGATATTTTTGTAGAAGTGCTTATTTGCAAGAGTTGATGAGTTTGTATTGGTTAAAAATGTTATATTTGGTATACGTCTAGGAACAATTTATCTAATTTTTTGATAAAAATAATCAAAATATTGTAGATAAAAATTAAAAGCTAAATAAAAAGTTAGTTTTTTTTTTTTTTTTTTAAAGTACTATAACAAAAAGTAACATAAAATAATAAAAAAAGTGGGACCCGCAATGCGCAAAACTCATAGAGTGGAAATTGCAAACAGTATAACCAAAAAAAGAAAAAAAAAAAAAGAAAAGAAAGAAATTGCAAACGGTCATAGTAGTTACTTTTTAACCAAAAATAAGCTAATTGGGATATGCAAACAATACCTGTCAATGGTAAAAATAAGCTAATTAAAGCTGGGAATAAGCTTTTTTTTGCGGAACTCACGTCGAGCCCACAAACTGTGGACCAAATAAGCAAATCGCCAGCTTAAAATCCCTTCACAAACGCACACTGAATGTAATTCTTTACAATGTTACGTATTAAATATTTTCGTAATTATTTTTAAAAATAAAAAGCATATTAGCTTATCAAAATTTAGATTATATTTTTTGACAAAAGATTGCCTCTCATTTAAATCCTCCAATTCTTGTCAATTTTTAACCAATTTGTGATATGTGACATTTACTTGATTTAATTTTATTTACTTTTTTTTTTTTGGGCCATTGGATTTTTTTAAATGTCACATGTCACTCATCTCACTAAAAATGGAAAGAAATTAGATTTAATATTTTCTTTTCATATTTTTTTTTTGTACTTATAAATATGAAAAATTAGAGAATAAAGAGAAAGAAACAATGAATCCCATTTGGCCAAAAACTCATTTATAAAAAGGAAATAAACAAATAGACGCTGTCACACTAGACAAGATCAAATTGCATGGGTGAAGTCCACGTAAAACCCACCTCAAAAGTAAATTTCTCTTTGTCGACACCGCCCTAACCAATAAATAAATATAACACATTTTATTATCGGGCATGTTTGATAAATTATAAAGGTAATTACATAGGAATAAGAATATGTATTATAAGGAATAAAAAATAATATAATGTAATATTTATTACTATTAATTTGTTTGGTGATAACACAATAATAGAATCCTAAAGACAATAAAATTAAAACATTTTAAATCAAACTTAACAATGGAATGAAAGTATTTTATATCAAACTTAAGATATATTTTAGGAAATGTCTTACTCATATAATTATATTTCTTAAAAAATAATATTTTTTAAAAAAATTTAAAAGAGAGATTAATTATTTTTTATGATTTTTTATTTTCATAATTGTTATGTGCATATAAAAAGTTTGTTTATTTAAATATATATATATATATATATATACATATATTAATTTTAGAAATTAATATACTTTCTAAGAAATAGCTATTACAACTTTTTAGAGATGTTTCTCAAAAAAAAAAAAACTTTTTAGAGATGAATAGTTATTCCTCATTTTAAAGAATGACTATTCATAAGGAATGATTATTCTCTGTAATAAAAACATAACCAAACTACTGAATAGCTAAACCATAAAAATAACTATTATATTATAATATATATTATAGTCTACCAAACATACCCTAAATAATATTACCTTTTTTATCAATAAATAAAGGAAAGGGAAGAGGATAAAGAAAAGTACAAAAATTAACAATGCCCAATGTAGCAATGTTTTTCTAACCGACTAGAGAGAGAGAAGCTAAGCCTTGAACCGGAAGTGTTGACTAAGATTTGGTTAGGTGTTGAAAATTAGAATATATCTGAATTCCATTCTCTTCAAAAAAAAAAAAATTAGAATCATTCTCTTCAAATATCTAAAAGAAAAACGACATCTTTTGTGGTCAATTTCGGAATCTAATACGTATAACACATCATAATATTTTTCCACATGCTCTGAATTTTCCCTCAATTCCTAGTTCTTACTAGTAATAATTTAGTTTTCTTATTCTCTAAAGTCTAGAGTAATTTCATTTTTTTATAAATATATTTTCCTTTGGTTATTTATTAAATTATATCAATAGTTCAAAAATGTATGCATAATATAATAGAACATATACATAAACCGCATATTGAAAAGAATAAAAAATTACAAAACTAAAGGCTAGTAATATTTAATTATTTAAAGGGTTTGATGCTATAACTATAAGTGGGTTTTTTTTTTTTTTTTTGGGTGAGAAGACTGTAAGTGGGTATTAAACATTAAAGGCAAGGATGGTCAGTGACCATCCAAGGCTTGATAGATGTCTTGCCTCTCCAAGTTCCTTCCTTAAAACAAGTGCACGGTGCACCCACAATCCAGCAAAAACAGCAACAAGTAACTGCAACGAAAGCACCCTTTTCTATTTCATTTTGGTAAAAAGAAAAAATAGCAATAACGAAAAAAAAAAAAAAAAAAAAAAAAAAAAAAAAAAAAACACACTCTCTCTCTCTCTCTCTCTCTCTCTCTCTTTCTCTAACTTTTTTTTTTTTTTTTTTTTTTTTTTACTTTCTGAAATAAGAAAAACAAAAAAAAAAACATTTTCAGTTCGAAGAAAGGCACAATCTTTCTTCTGTGTTCTAAACCAACTGATCAGTAAAACCCATTTCTCGTTTTCGGTTCTAGTCCTCAAAAAACATGGAGCTTCGGAGATCGTCAGCACTGAGAGTCCTGCTAGGGTTTCTGGTGTTGTCTCTGATAGCCTCTTCATCTCTGGGGAGATTTGTGGTGGAGAAGAACAGCTTGATGGTGACATCTCCAGACAAAATCAAAGGGAAGCATGACAGTGCCATTGGAAACTTTGGGATACCTCAGTATGGGGGTAGCATGGCTGGTACTGTGGTGTACCCAAAAGAGAACCAAAAGGGTTGCAAAAGCTTTGATGGGTTTGGGATTTCGTTCCAAGCCAAGTCAGGATCTTTACCCACCTTCGTTTTGGTCGATCGTGGAGGTAAAAATACAACCTCGTTTTTTTTTGTTGTTGTGGTTTTCGGTTATTTTGGTTGTTACAGTCAGGTTTGAGATATGGTTGGTTTGTTTTCGTTGATTAGGTGATACCCTTTTGGTGATTTGGATTAATTTGTGTTTTTGAGCTCTTTTTGGTTGATTTTAGAGATACCCTTTTGATAGTTTTGGTGAATTTACTTGTTACAATGAGTTGTGGATTCATTTGGGTCCTTTTTTGGTTGATTGAGGATGTACCTTTCAGTAATTTGGGTCAGTTTGTGTTATTTTATTTTATTGGTTGATTCAAGAGCCATTCTTTCCGTAGCTTTGATTGATTTGCTTGTTATTGTGAGGTTTGAGGTTCAATTTGTTTGTTTGGGGTGGCTGGGTTGATTGGGGAGATGCCCTTCTGGTCATTTGGATCAATTTTCTCTTTTGGAGCTCTTTTTTGTTGATTCAGGTCACATCCTTTATTCATACTGCTCGTTATTGTGAGTCAAGTTCAAATGGTTTGAGTTGGTTTGTTGAGGAGGTACCATCCTGGAAAATGCCTTCTAGAAAAAAAAAAAAAAAAAAAAAAAAGGGTTAAAAGCCATTTATCGCTGATTTTAGTGGTACCCTTCTCATAAGTTGTTATTATGATTTTTTTTTATGTTCAATTAGTTTGTTTCATTGGTTGAGAGCTTGTCCATTTGTTTAATTTGGATATATATCCTTGTTTTTCACTATTTTGAACATATCATAAATTCAGCCCATACATTTTTTATTTCCTATACTCCAAATCTCACTATGCTGCATTTTGAGTTTGACTTGAGGCCTATATAAACCCCCCCCCCCCCCCCCCCTTCTTTTTCTTTAGATAAGTGCTAAATCCATGGTTAATCACTCCACTGAGTACTGGAATTTCAGGTTTTTCTGGAAGTGGTTATAGTGTAATAAAACAGTTCTCAATTTATATAATATTACACTTGCTGATAAAAAATTGTCGGAAATTAGGTAACTTTTCATATTGAGGTTTCAGGTTTAGTTGGTATGTCCTGGTTCATCAATGAGGTACCGTTTGAGAATTTGGATTACTATGCTTTTAAAAGGAATAATTTGCTAGGTTTGTCCTAGTTCATTGGCGAGGTACCCTTTAAGAATTTGGATTACTTTGCTTTGCAAAGGAACAAATTTGCTAATCATATTTGATATTTTCTGACCCTGATGCTTGAGATTTTTTCTTACTCTGGTACTGTGAATTTGGTTGTCCTTGAACATGCTCTTCTTAAAACTATTCTTACTCTGTATTATGTTATTTTCTAGATTGCTTCTTCGCTTTGAAGGTCTGGAATGCCCAGAATGCTGGGGCTTCTGCAGTTCTTGTTGCAGATGATATTGATGAAGCATTGATAACTATGGACTCTCCTGAAGCAGATGGTTCCTCTGTAAAGTACATTGAGAACATAACAATACCATCCGCATTCATTGAAAAAGGCTTTGGTGAAACATTAAAGAAAGCTGTCACTTCTGGGGAAATGGTCAATGTGAATCTTGACTGGAGAGAAGCTGTGCCGCATCCAGATGATCGTGTGGAATATGAATTGTGGACCAACAGTAATGATGAATGCGGAGTTAAATGTGACATGTTGATGGAATTTGTGAAGGATTTTAAGGGTGCAGCACAGATACTTGAGAAAGGGGGTTACACTCAATTTACACCCCATTATATAACTTGGTACTGTCCCCAGGCATTCACATTAAGCAGACAGTGCAAGTCCCAGTGCATCAATCATGGAAGATATTGTGCTCCTGATCCTGAACAGGACTTCAGCTCAGGTTATGATGGCAAAGATGTGGTTCAAGAGAACTTAAGGCAGCTATGTGTTTTTAGAGTGGCAAATGAGACCAACAAGCCTTGGCTGTGGTGGGACTACGTTACCGATTTTCAAATTAGATGTCCTATGAAAGATAAAAAATACAACAAGGAATGTGCTGATGGTGTTATTAAATCGCTTGGTAAAGGAATTATTATATCATCTGTTATGTAAAGAACACTTGGTACCTAATGATGAATGATTTTTAAAAGTTGATGTGATTGCTGCACAGGTCTTGATATTAAAAAGATTGACAACTGTATGGGGGACCCTCATGCCGATTCTGAAAATCCTGTTCTAAAAGAAGAGCAAGATGCTCAAGTATTGTTTTCTTATCTACTCCCTTTTTGTTTAACAGCTTTTAAAGTATTTCATTGAAATATTTTAATTGTCTTAAGGTTATTTGCAGTGACTTTATGCAATCCTTTATTGATGATCATGGTTCAGTTATGTCTGTTTAACAATAATACTTGTGTAGGTTGGGAAAGGATCCAGAGGGGATGTAACTATATTGCCTACCCTTGTTGTCAATAACCGACAGTATCGAGGTTTGTTTGTGTGCTTCTATTTCTTAGATAACAACCTGGTGTTTTCCTTTCTAAAACATGTTCTTGCAGGTAAGTTGGAGAAAAGTGCAGTTCTGAAGGCCATCTGTTCTGGTTTTGAGGAAACTACCGAGCCAGCTGTTTGTTTGAGTGATGGTATGTCTTTCTTGGTTTTTTTTGGTGCTAAGTTAAAAATAAGTAGATCTCTTGGATGATTTGACTTCTATATAATGGACTTGAGTACAAGAATGGGTTAAAATGTGGCAGATGTGGAGACAAATGAGTGCCTGGATAATAATGGGGGTTGCTGGCTAGACAAAGCAGCCAATCTCACAGCCTGCAAGGTAGGAATCAAAATGTATTGGCTACTCAGTTTTCTATGATGTTACTTGTTAAGAAACAAAAATGTCCCACAAACAATTCTGTTTCATTTTTTTTTTTTTTAGATAAACAATTCTGTTTCATTTATGTACTGTTTTTCGTCCTCTTTCCCCTCCCCTCCTTTAAGTTCATTTAGTATTCTTGGTTATAGTTTGTCTCCCAATTGACTTTTGTGTTGAGTTTCTTTAGGATACATTTCGTGGAAGGGTATGTGAGTGCCCATTGGTGGATGGTGTGCAGTTCAAAGGAGATGGTTACACCAAATGTGAAGGTAAATTTAAATGTTGTAGTTGTTTTCATAAAACTTAACCAGGGTGGTCACAATAACGTATGATGCTTTTTTTTTTTTTGATAAGTAAAACTACATCTTTCGATAAATATTATGCAAATAAGCAATTTCCAAACAGATACCTAGACTCATTTTTGATAATGTATGATGCTTTTGCAAGTTTAATGGAACTTTTTTATGACCATGTGGTCAGTGTTGATTGTTACGTTTTAGAATTTTTGTTCTTGTGATAAACCTTTATATTTCATCGTGTAATATATCATTGAATGAATGATCTCCTTATTTTCCTGTAAATAATTGGCTGTTACTTTGGGTTCCATAAAGTAAGTCAGTTCTTATTAATTATATTTTTCTACCTAAAAATAGCTCTTCACAAAATGTACAGTGTGAAAGGTATAGAGTCTTGAAGCATACACAATATTGGGGCTGTACAAGATATTTTTTTTGGGGTTGGGGGGGGGGGGGGGGGGGGAGTGGGTTAGGGTAGGGGTAGGTGTTTTTATTTTTATTTTTTTTAAGAATGAGGTGAAAAATAAAATAAAAAGATAGAGATGGGGGGGGGGGGGGGGGCGGGCGGAGTGGATTAGTGAAGTTGAATTGGGAGTCCAGCATTTCTTGTTCATTTAGCAAACTATGGCATTTATTGTTGTTTGCACCCAACCATTACTCTTTCATTATCCACTAGCATTGTTAACCAAACTGACAAATCACTGAACTATGTGATCGCAAGATGGCACAGTAGTACACTCTAGATGAAAAAACATACTGTATGAATAAATGGTTCTGTTACCATCTAGGGGACCACAAGAATCAGGGAAAGAGAAAGGTATTTATTCATTGGTTGGAGATTCGAAGCTGTCCAGAGTTTCCTATAATATTTGAAAACATTTGCATATAGCCTCAGTTTTCTCTGCAAGACATTGGACAAATTCTTGGGATAATTAAGATACAGCAGTTGAGAATAGGTATTTAAGTATTTAACATTGACACTCCCTAAACAAAAGGGCAATTTTAGAGAACAAAAAGTGCCGCAACAGTGATAACTAGGTTTTTTTTTTTAAATATCTTAGCGTATGGATCACAGGATCATGCCCAAATTTAACAAATAATCCACGTAGGTCCTAAACCTCACTGTTTGGTAGGATCTGTGGGATCGTAAGCTTGGTTCAGGTATTGAAATAACAAACTTAAAAAAAGGTAGTTCTTCAATTGTGGCCAGTGACAAGCTATGGTTTCCGACAGTTCATAATCCAGGCTGGAGTCGTAGATGCGAATGATATTTGTGTATCACACATTATGTAGAGGCAATTGAAATAGTACAGTGAGACCCATAAATAGTACCAAAAATAAGTTGAATAGTAAAATAAGTTGGCAAAAATAATCAATGCCAAACGCACTAGTTTGTATATGTTACTATTATTAATTATTTTAATATTTTAGTTTCTAATCAAGATAATGTTGGAAATATATTTAAATTTTCAAACATCTTAGAATTCTGAGTTTTCATTGTTAAAAGTATCTTTCTTTTTGGCAGCAAGTGGACCTGGGAGGTGCAAGATAAATAATGGAGGTTGTTGGCATGATTCCCGAGATGGACACTCGTTCTCTGCTTGTTCAGTAAGTAACCTCCAATTTCTTTTCTTGCCTCCCCCTTCTCTTTATTTCTCTCTCTCTTGTTTGTGGTTAATATTCTCATTATTTTTGAGAACAGGATAATGGGAAGCTTGAATGTCAGTGTCCTACAGGATTTAAAGGTGATGGTGTCAAAAGCTGCGAAGGTAAGAGATACTCTGACTTTTTGTATGTAGATTTCCTCCCATGATACAAACTAAGTTAATAATCAGAAGGAAATTCAATATCGAAGAGCCTTAATTATCCATAACAGTGTGTTATGCAAGGCTTGTTCCATAAATAGAATCATAGGTCCCAATTTTTTCTTCATTGAGGGGATGTAATATGAATGAATTATAATATGCTTTTTTTATTTTTTATTTTTTTATCTCTTTCTTTTGATCTGGGGGGTTGGGGGGGGGGGGGGTTGCGGGGGAATCAATATGGCCATACATGAGTTAAAAATATATGTGACTCTTATTTATGGTACAGCTGCACTAAATCTTGGAACCAATGCCTTTTTGTTTGATGGTTTCAATTTTAAAATAACAAGGATGGGGGACTTGCCAGCAGTGATTTTGAATGTCTCATATAGTGGGTTTAAATCCTACACTTGTTTATTTGAAAGGTGTAGCCCAACTATTGATGTGATCAAGATAGTTCCTTTTCTTTTAGATTAAGGGTATTTCTAGATTTTCACTCCTTTTTTTTTTTTTAAGATAGTACATGATGAGTGAAAATATTAGCCATTCTCCAGGGAAACCTGGATAAGCGAATGGTTGATCCATTTTGAGCCAGTACTCCTCTTAAGTGAGGACAGCCATTTTTTTAAGTGGTGAGGTTTAGGGGATCATCTATATGCTTGTTGCGCTAATTGTACTGGAACATGGGGATTTGACTAATTTTGTTTGTTTTGGAACAATGCTTGGGATGAAGAAAACTGATATCAAGTGTTGTCAAACAGCCTTTTTTTTTAGTTGTCTTTTTCAAAATTCTTTTTCCTTATACAGATATTGATGAATGTAAAGAGAAGAAAGCCTGTCAGTGCCCTGAGTGTAGCTGCAAGAATACCTGGGGAAGCTACGAATGCACTTGCAGTGGGGATCTTTTGTATATCATGGAACATGATACCTGTATCAGTGAGTCTAGCTTCATCCTTTATGAATCATATCTTTACACTTAGAAGTTGGCTACACACAATTGTGCTTGTATAAATACCTTTTTGGTCATCTGCAGCTAAGAGGGCCAATGAGACAAAATCTGCTTGGGCTGCTGTTTGGGTCATACTGATAGGCTTGGCAATGGCTGGTGGTGGAGCATATCTTGTGTACAAATATAGATTACGGGTAAGCTTGTTGCATTATATTTATGTATATTGACTTCATATATTTATGTTGATTCTGAAGCCTTTACTTACTCTTTGGTGCTAGTATTAATTTAACTAGTATTAGTTTCTACTTCTATCAACTGCAATGATGAGATTGGTAAAATGTGTAGTATTATACTAGGGTGTATTTGGAAGTAGTGTCATAGAAAAGTAGTTATTATATTAATGCTTAAAAAAACTTGATTTGGAGCACATTGGCAATTCTCATGTATTTATAATACGCAACATTTTAAAGCTTTGTAATTTTGATGCGCAACAATTTAACCCAAAGTAGCATTGTATTCTTTATGCATGATTATTATTCAGTTATTAGTTTGAATATTTTATGATATTCAACAGACTACTACTAGTCAGGGTTCAATTGGGCCAAAACTTATCCAAAAAAAACACCTTTTTTTACTGTACTTCAACATGCCCATTTTTTAATTATCATAAATTATTTTTCTTAAGGTGACTTGAAAACCAATGGCTTTGTAGCCAAATGGTATATTTACTCCCTTTAAAGGAGGTCTGAGGTGTTGACCTACCTTAAGTGTGTTATTTGTGAGGGTTTATGGAATTATATAGGACAAGGGGTACTTCTATTGTTTGTTCAATTATTATTATTATTAAGAAGGTGACGTAAATAAAAATTTACGCTTACCTGGTTTCGACTTCTACTTGTTTATGGTTTTAGAAGATCTATTAGGAGGCTCCTTTTAGAAACTAGATTTTAGGTTCGTGCTACAGCGATAAGTTCTGAAAATGGTTCAAGGAGTTAATTGTTAGGTATTAAGCTTTATTTTCTATTGGGTTAACATATTCAAGTTGTTGATTTTTTATTGTTGTTTCTGCAGCAATACATGGATTCTGAAATCAGAGCTATAATGGCACAGTATATGCCTCTAGACAGTCAAGCTGAAATACCGAACCATGTCAATGATGAACAAGCATAAAAAGCGAAATTTCACCCTTCAGTTTTTTAAGGATTTCAGGTGTTGATGCATTGGTACACCCATCTTTATCCAGTCACGAATTTTGAAAGTGGATCTTATATTCTTGTAACATATGCTGGATAATAAAAAAAATTCAGAGTAGAAATTGTATTGTTGTTTGTTAGCAGTGCAACATGCTGAACATTTTATGGGTTGGAAACAGATTGCAAAGCATCTAGGAAGCTCGTTTCCATCCTGAAAAATCTTGTCCCCTAACTTAAATATCAACTCTGTAATTTATTTATACCTTTAAGAGACGCCATTCTCTTAATTATATAGTTCTTTGTTCTTAGGTTAATTAAGATTTTTGTACAACCCATAAGGCAGTTCCTCTTTTAAGTTTTGCCCTACTGTATGAGATTCATTAATTGTGACCTCATTTGTTATATGTATTAGGTGTGACCTTTTATACTGTTCATTGGCTTGTCAAATGCTCACGTGTCTAATTTATTGTCAGACTTCGATGCGTAGAATATTTTGCCTAAATAAGTCTATATGCAGATTTGGGTTTTAATATGATTAATGATCATATAATCTTAATTTCTTTTTTTCTTTTTTTTTTAATGAGAAATACATAAACATTTCATTCATCTGGAAAGAGATACAACAGAGAAAGTAGATAACAACTAGGAGAAAAACAACAAACAACTACACATCCCTCTCCTCAACGAACCCAAAAGCCCAGCAATTAACTTGTGTTTGCATATTAAAATTTTGGGATTTCTTTTCTTGGGCTCTAGCAACCTCATTTAAATGCCCACTCTTTGGGCATAAAGGGGTATTGATGGGCTCATTAAAAGGAGAGAGAATACTTGGGGATTCCGGTTTGGGTGATATTTGGGCCTCAAAGAAAGACAAAGGAAAGCCCAAAATCTAAGGCTTTGTCAACCACTTCCTTACCCTTCAGTGAGGACCATTGGGAAACACGTGAAAGCATAACAGAAGAGGGCGCTGGGCTCAAGGGGCATACCAGAGTATAATTGCTCTGGTTCTCTGACAGCACAACGTTGGAGCTAGTGTGATTTGACAATGCCATAGAGTGCCATGTTTGCACCATACCTAGCCACGCTTGACTAGCAGCCATCGGAGTGTGCTGAACATCTGTGATCTTCTCCATTCTTTCCTCCTCTGACCCACCTCTGCTAACAGCACAATGTTTCTCAAAAACCCCCTTAAATCCATTGCTTTTTCTGGTCCAACCCCTAAAATGCCAGAGACATTCGGCATCACCAAGACCCAAAACACCACAAATAAAGCAAAAGAAAGGAAGTCACTCCATAAGAAACCAAGAACTGTACATTAACTGGAAGACCTTTATTTCCATATCTACAAACCTTAGATTCGAACCCACCTTCCAGGCAGTTCTTTGAGTGGACTATAAGGCTTGCCCGCACACCTCTAAGAGATTCGATCTCATGGTTGCGATGGAGATATCACTTTCCTCTTTTGTAGTAAGTTGAAAATGCTAAAATCCCGCAGTGATTATTAGATCCATGTTGCTGAGTGGGTTTTATCAAACCTTCTTGTACTAAGGCAAGAGAAAACAAAAACTCCTACTGAGGGAGAGAGAAGAAAAACTTTCCATATAATCTTAATTTCATTTGGATAATTGGACAAATACTAATTCAGCCCAAAACTATTTGAAGCTATGAACATGAAGTACCTATACACCAGAAGCTTCCTAAATATTGAATCTGATGCATATGTTTAGAGGAAATGATAGTAGCATGTGGTAACCTTAGTTCCTTGTGAAAAGATTACCTCACCTACTCTAAATGTAAATCTGTTACTCATTTATGCCTTTCCTTGTGGTTGAGCTTTTTTGCTCATTAATTTTAAGTTACATTTATTTGTATTTCCAAAATTTCGGTTTAAGAAGACTAGAAACAAGCCATATATTTTCATGGTTTTTTGTTTCTCCAAAAAAAAAAAAAAAAATTCATGGTATTTTGAATTTTCAACGCACAATTTCAGTTTGCACACCTGTGTGTCACACATTGGTGTGCAACAAGTATTACCTTTTTAGTAATAAATATTGTTTGATAGTGAATTGGTTGTCATGGTATTTTCAACTCACAATTTCAATTATTTGCACACTTTTCTGTTCGTAAACGCTGATGTGCAACAAGTATCACCATTTCAATAATAAATATCTGTTTGTTAGTGAATTGGTTTTTATGGGATTTTTAACTTATAATTTTAATTATTTGCACACTTGTGTGTCCGTATACATGGATGTGCAACAAATATCACCGTTTCAATAATAAATATATGTTTGATAGTAAATTGGTTGTCATGGTGGAGGTGATGAGAGTGACTACACGGGGTTGATTGGAAACTTAGTCAGAAAATCAGTAGTATGGATTATGGTTGGTGGGGTGGCTGTATGGTGATGCACGGTGGTCGTTTCCATTTAGTTTGAGTTGGTTCAATTAATTAGTCTTTTGACGTTGAGATTAGTTGACCCTTAAATGGAATTTTTTTTTTTTTTTTGGAATATGTCTTGTTAATGAATATTTTAAGATCACGTGTTAAAGTAAATATTAAATATCTATATCTATCAATATATACCTATATATATATCTATATTTATATCTATATCTATATCTATATCTATATATATATAATAGACGAAGCTGAGAGAAAGTTAGTGCCTACAATTAAGGCCATGTTGACAAATCAGAAAAGTGACGTCACTTTAAAAAGCGATTCTTTATATATTTTGGCAATGCTACGCACCGTTTCAAAGCCTCTCATTATAAATATAAAAAAAATAACCGGTTAATATTAAAAGAAACACGGAAATAGAAATAGAGAGGCGATGAAAGAGAGAGGCAACGACGAAACAGGGAACTCTCATTATAAATATAAAAAAAATAACCGGTTAATGTTAAAAGAAACACGGAAATAGAAATAGAGAGGCGATGAAAGAGAGAGGCAACGAAGAAACAGGGAAAGAAGCAGAGAAAGAGAGAGGCGATCCTGGGACACGGAGAAAGAAACAGAGAAAGAGGCAGAATCAGACCACCGGAACCACAAAAAACATAGAAAGAAAAAACTATGGCCCATCAACACCGGTAAATTTTTTCAGATTTGGGTATGAAATGTTACTTTTAATTGAGTTTTCCTGTTGGATAGTTTTAGATTTGATTTGTTTTTGTTTTAGGTTTTTAAAACACAGAATGATTGAGAGGGATACAGAGAGGGAACCGCAGATTGTCGAAACCGGCATGGGTACATTTTTCTCAATCTTTTTAATTTTTAATTTTTTATTTTTCCAGATTTGGGTATGCAATGTCACTTTTTATGGAGTTTTTTTGGTTGTATAGGTTTTGATTTTATTTTGGCTGTGATTCGTTTCTGTTTTGGGTTTTTGAGTTCTGCATGAAATTTTCATTGGAAATAAGTATAGAGTTGAATGTTACGCTGATATTACTTTTTTTCTTTTTCAATCTTAATCTAGGTTTTTTTTTGTCGGAACCACATGCACGCTGCACAAAGAGAGGCCGCATACCCATTACCCTATAATCGGTATAGTTATTGCTTTTTTATGGTTTTTTTTTTTTTCGTTTTCAAATCTGGGGATTGAATATGATTTAGGTTTGAATTCCTTGGTTGGATTGGTTTAGATTTATATTTAGTTATCTACCATGTAGGAAAAATACCCACTTAAAAAACAAACACCGTTAAAACAAACTTGAAACACCACACTCAAAGAAAAACGATGCATCTATTCGAACCCAAAGAAAAACAATGTATCTGTTGCTGTTTCTGTGATGTATGTCCATGGCTGTATTTCTGCTACTGCATATTCTGTTTTCTATAGAACAGGTTTTGGATTTTCTGCATAATCTGTGCTTTCAGGGGGGCTGAGTGTAATATATGTTGCTGTTTCTGTGATGTATGTCCATGGCTGTATTTCTACTGCTGCATATTCTGTTTTCTGTAGAACAGGTTCAGGATTTTCTGCATAATCTGTGCTTACAGGGGAGTTGAATGTAATATCTGTTGTTGTTTCTGTAATGTTGTCCATGGGCTGTATTTCTGTTGCTGCATATTCTGTTTTCTGCAGAACAGAAAGGAATTTCTGCATAATCTGTGTTTACAGGAGGGTAATTGTAATAACTGTTGCTGTTTCTGTATTCTATGTCCATGGGCTGTATTTATTTTGTTGCAGATTTTGTTTTCTGCAGAACAGGTATTTGTTCCCCTATGTTTATGCTTACAAGTTGTTATGTGTTTGTACAGGTATTTCCCTTTTATCAAATAAAATTTCTATATTTATCTCAAAAAAAAAAACTTCGTAAATACTGCCCACTGCAATTTGTTAGCATCGTTTGGTTTTGTTGGACGCCTCATGGGTAGTTAGCATATCTTCTCAAACTTTCAAATGTCATTTATCTGAATTGTTAATTTAATTTTTTCCATTGGGTTCTCTACAATAAAATGAAAGGTATGATAGCCTAAATTTTTCTCTTTATTTCATTGTTCAATGAAATCTCTTTTCCATTTGCAATTGCTTTGATTTAGAACAAAGATTTCCTTAACAACAACACAAATGAGACTATAAGTGAAAACATTTTATGGGAAAAGAAAATCTTAAAAAAAGAGATTTTAAGAACTTAACTGGAACTTAAAATAGATGGGTACATTGCAATTCTTCATTGCGTTGGTAAATATACCCATCAAAGTTTGGGAATTTGACTTTCCATTGTATTGTGGTCCATCTGTTTGATTTTTAAATGGCCTTTTTGTTTGTGTTTGTGACTAATATGAGTCTTTTTGTTTGCTTGCTGACTCTCTCTTTGTTTCTTTCAATTCATTTTTTTTTTATTCCAGGTACTGAGTTTGTGGTTTAACTTTATCGGTTGTGGTACAAAATACTAAACCGAAGGAGGAACAGTCATCGGGCATTGAATATCAAAACCTTCTTCTATATCTAAGAGGTATAAACTAACTTTGTTTATTCATTCTATTCTGTTTGGTAATGGTTTTTGGCTAATCGGAGTGGTTTGTTTGTTTTGCTTTGATTTTGTTATTGGTTGACATATTTATTGACTCACACCATTTCTATAATTTATAATTTGGTCCTACATCATGCGGTTACCATATTGAAAACATATGTAACATTACATTTAAAAAATTTCAGGCTTTGGTACATCTACAAGCTCATTAATTGCTTTATATAATACCTTTATAAATAGGCTCAAGTAGTTGGTTGCAATCCCACGATGCTTTTGCTTAGCTGTGCTTATTTTGTCTTGGGTGTAATTTTTGGGTGGATTCATGTTGCAAAACATTCATCCCATTCCCATTTGGAACAAGCAAATCCATCTTAATTTCACTAATTTTTGCATATAGGCTCAGGCTGTTGTTTTTCCTATTAAATAAGTAGTGTTGTTCTTAAAGTTGTTGGTTTGTAAGTGAATGGTTTGATTCAAGTGCTAATTTGAAGATTTTATCGATTAAGGTAGATCAAGATCTTTTTTCATATTTAGGTGTGGGTAGACTCATTACATGAATTTGAGTGTCCATGTGCTGAATTAGCAACATGTGTGCACCTTAAGGCAATATCTTTACATGAGATAATATAGGAGAAGAAGACTAAGACTTGGTGACATCTGCTGGCTGTATTAATGGTGTGGAGGATTTTTTATATTTTTTTAAAAATGTTTTTGAACAATGATAATTTGTACCATCTGTTTAGTGCACAGTTTTTATAGCCTAGATTTTTTTTCCTTTCTTACATGCTTGCTTTTTGTTTCCTTTAAATGGACTGCCATGTTGTCTTTGGCAAGATGCTATATGGGATGGATGTTGTTTACAAGAGTGACACAGAAGGATATATTTAGTTATTGTTTTGGGATGTTATTCTTTTTGGTCAAATATTATAAATTTTACCATTTATCTCCTAAATCTGTGTATATTTATTCTTTTTCTTGATATGCAGAGTATTAAGAAATTTAATATTTTTTAAATGGATAAATTTAGAAATATGTTTTGAACCAGTTCAGTCTTGGTGTCCCATGAGCAGTCAATGGTACTATGGGATCAATCTTGCACATTTTTCAATTCAAGCCAGATTACAACTTCAATTTATTTTCTATAATTTAAGAAACCTCCTTTTCCCATCTTTTTGTTGAAGCACAAATTTATGGAGTTCTCTTTCAAATAAGACATTTGGGTGTTTTTTAAGAAGAGTTACTGAATCAAACTGAAAGATTAGGACAGTCTGATTTTTCCTCTGTTTATCTCATATTTTCGGTTAAATTTTTCCAATTGATGTATTTGGGTTTGAATTGTATTTTGTTCTGGATTCAATTGACCTATAACCCTATTATGATTCCATTAATCTTTTTCAATCTCTTTGAATTTTTTTGTCTGCTATGTTTTGTAATCAAGTTGGCTTATTTGTGTTTGTGAGGTTTTCCAATTCAGTCTAACCCAATGATTACATTGTCTTGCTTTTGATGGTTTTGAGTTCTATTAGTGATATTTTGTAAGTGTTGATTATGCTCTACGGAAAAAAAAAATTAGTGATTCCCACACATGAAGTGCTGTTTATACCTAAATTTTATATGTCTAGAAGTTTACATTACAGTTAAAATTAAAGAAGACAATACTTCATGATCTTATGATTGCCAAATGCTATAATTACGAGCTTGGATTTAATTATTGTTACTGGATTACCATAATTTGAAGTCTTGATCTTGGTATGTCTAAATATGGTAGAGACCACTTTCAATTCTTAAGACTCAATTTGGTTAGTGACTATGTTTTGATTAGAAAAAAAGTTTTGGCTTCCTATCAGTCACTTATCTTTTAAATTTTGTAATACATTTCTAGGAGTCATTATGTCAAAAAAATGATTGAATCAAGGTTAAAGGTAACCTGATTTCCCATTTTATTTTTCCAATTTTTTGGGTTCTGTTTTGTCAATTATTGTTATTTGGTTAGAATGTTTTTCCCTGTTTGGTAGATTTTTGTAAGAGTTTGTTTTTCTTTTCGTTTGCCCCTTAAATTTGAAATCATTTAATTCTAACATAAAAAATGCTTCAAAATTATGCATCAAGTTCGTTTCTTCGTACCCTTTTCTTATCTACTTAATTTTCAAGGGTTCTGTTTATGGAGTGGGTAGCAACAATGTAAACTTATTCTACTGATAAACTTATTTTTTCAGTAGAATAAGTACATTGATGTCTCTATGCCAGGATTGAGATTTCCTTAATCTATTGATACATGAGTGATGAGGGATGTTTGATGGTAAAAGGGGAGAGTTTTCGTTTTGTTTTTAATATGATTTGTAGTGTAGTTTCTTGGCTTTCTAGAATCTGAAAGTTACTGAATACTTAAAATGAGGGGTTTGTTTTTGTGATCACATGATTATTACTTCTTTTTTTTCTTTTGCATCCTATTGATCTTATGCTACAGGAATCGTTATTAACCTTCAAAAAACAAATAAAAAATTTTATTTGTGAGTTTCCTGCCATTTTTTTAAAGGTTATGGTGCTGGTGCAGTGGGTATTCTTTGCTTAGGGATCCTCAGTACAACAAACGATTTACCAATGCTTTGGTATCTTCAAATGTTTTCCCCTTTTAGTTGAAAAGATTCTAATGCTCCATTACTTAAAGCTGGGTCTTGAACTAATCATATTCCAGATTGTAGGATTGTGCTATGATAAATTTAAGGATCAATCCAGATCGTCCTATAGTTCACTTTTGTGGAATCAGATCAGTTACTAGAATTGTAGTGACAAATTTACTGGTTTAAAAGTCACTTACATATCAATATCCATGTGATTGCTGCTTCTGCACTGCAGGGCTTGCACCATAACCAAAGCTTTGCCATATATTTTATGTCATTGCTACCAATTGTTCTTCCTTTTTTTTTTTTTTTTTTTTTTTTAAATTTTTTGAGGTCTGTTTAAACCAGTGGCCAAAGGAATTTATCTTTATTTTTTTCCAATGGTGTAGCTTTGAGAATAATCCCCGGCTAGAAGGTCCAGAGTTGCTAGGACTTGCAAGTTATGACACTAACTGCTCATGAAGATGTATGATGCTGCAAAACTTAACTTTGCACGGAATAGATATGTATTCCAAAAATTGGAAGTGTGTTACCTACAGTGTAGTGGGGTTGGTGATAAATTCAATCCCTCATATATAACTATTTGTAAATTTTACTATACTGTTGTGCTCTTTTGAAGATGTTCAACAAGTTAATATGTATTGATGAAATACTAGAAAAGGGTTTACCTACCATGTGAATGATTGATTTGGTGGGTTTACCTACCATGTGAATGATTGATTTGGTTGACAGTTTCACTCATAATATGTTCAAGACATTAATATGTATTAATGTAATACTAGAAAAAGGTTTACCTGTCGAACAAGTGGTTGATTTGGTTTGACTTCATCTCTCTTACTTTGTCCTACTTATTACTAATGATTTTTATACAAGCTCATATACTTCTGTTAGTTCTCTTTCCAGCTTCAAAATTTTCGGGAATACTGATTGAAAATAAGTTTGATGTGTGCTGTTTCTGAACTCCAAGGTATTAAACATTAGTTTCTGTACTTACTGTCATGCTAGCAAAAATAGGGGTTTCAGCCGGTTTTACCTATTATTGGATTTGAACCAATGACTTACCGCTTACTATTCAAGGGGGGAATGGAGCGCTAAGAAAGAGAAAGCGTTATCGCTATTCGAAATGAAGCAACAGTTAGCACGCTCAGATTAGAAGGCAAAATAGCAACTACAGAATTCAATTTAATTTTCAGTTCCTGTTTTCGATCCTCCTGTTCTGCTATTTTTGAAGAGTAATTGAAATTGTAGAATTTGAAATCTGAAAGTGTAATGTACATTGTGTGTGCAGCAGACAATGTAGCATGACCACAAAGCTGAAGTTGCAAAGGGGTATCAAAGATTTGATTGATTTACAGATACTTCTTTTTATTGAGAAAGTGATTTATATATAGATACTTTATTAGTCATTATGAGAATGAAATAATGCTTAAAAATTTCTCAAAATTCTATTGCACCAATAAAATATGGACATCTAATCATGGTTAAAGACCATTTTAAAATCTGTCTGTCAATGATCATATGGAATTTTCAACTTAGTGCTATTTTCACCATGTTTTTAACATGTGCAAGCAATCAGTTGGATGGTGTGGAATGGTAAATGTGGGTACTGGTAGAGAGAATATGATACCTGCACTTCAACTTTGTAGTTTCTCACACAGGTTCAAACTCTAATCTTAATGCACAAAGCCACCAAGAAAGAAATCATAAACAAACCAAACCTACTTATCAGTTTCCTCTAACTTTCAAATACATAATCTTAAAGGCTATTGTAATTCAATTTTATAGAGAAAAATATAGAAGGGTTCCAACTTGGGAGCCCTATAAGAATTAGAGTCTAAAATTTCATTTTAAGATTAAGTTTCATATTCCTCCAAGAAGAGAAAAAATGATTATGAGGAGATAGAAATAGGGATTTATAATTGGGCCCGTCGGGATAAATTGATCAAGCCCAAAGTCAATGAATCTCCCATGGTCATTATTATAATTATTTTTTATTTTACTAAAAATAGTTTTTTTTTTTTTTGAAAAACCCAAAAATACACTTTAAAACCTATGAATCTTCCAGGAAAGAACGCGCAAAAAAAGAAAAGAAAAACCACGAAAATGAACAACTAACCATCACATGTGTTGATGTTAAGTTATGTCTGTCTTTTAGAAGAACACCTACATATTAACATCATTATCTGAACAACTAACCATCAATTCCCTTCCCTATTTTATCATCGCATTAAGTATAATATATTAAATTGATTGTTTTCTAATTCATAAAATAATTCCGCGCATTGCGCGGGTTAAACACTAGTATATATAATAGACGAAACTGAGAGAAAGTAAGTGCCTACAATTAAAGACGCGTTAACAAGTCAGAAAAGTGATGTCACTTTTTAAAAAGCGATACTTTATAATTTTTCACTAAGTTAAATACTGTTTGGAGCCCTATGGGTATAAAAGGAAAAACAAACCGCTGAGAACACAAAAAAAAAAAAAAAAAAAAAAAAAAAGACTGCTACACGGAGAAAGGAGAAAGAGAGACCGACAGAAAAGAGAGACAGACAAATAGAGAGGCAGAGAACGGAGAAGGAGAGAGGGATCGAGAGATTAAAAACTGCAGTTTACAATCAAGAATGAAAAGATGTCTCTCGCTTCCTGTCAGATTTCTTCATCTAACTGTCCGCTAATTTCTTTCCCTGGAATAAGAAGAAGTAACGAAGATGAAGCATCAAGAACAAAGAGGAGTCAAGAATGAAATAGAGGGGCAGAGATAGAGAGAAGGGCGCCACCCAGGTCTTCTGCCATCACCGTAAGCCTCCACTCACTACCCGACTATCGGAATCGGAATCGCTACTGGTATAGTTCTGTTTTAAATTTAAAAATTTAGGGTTTTTGGTTTTTATTTGGAGGATCAATTGGGTGTTAATTATGATTTAGATTGGTATTTTGGGTCAGATTTGGTTTTGCTTTATAGATTGGTATTTTGGGTTAGAAATAGAGAGAGTCGATGAAACAGAGAAAGGCGATGTGTACACGGAGAAAGAAGCAGAGAAAGAGAGAGGCGACGGAAGCAAAAGGTTTCATAAAACAATTTTGCCACCATCAAAGAGACAGGCCATGTACCCATAACCGGTAAAGTTAATGTTTTTGTTTTTTTTCCTTTTCCTTTTCGTTTTCAAATCTAGGAATTGAATATAATTTGGGTTTGAATTTCTTGGTTGGATTGGTTTAGATTTAGATTTTGTAATAATTTTTAATTAGGAGTTTGGATTAGAATAGGTTTTGTTTTGCCTATTTGGGTTGCATTCGTTTTGGGTATCTGCCTACATGCATGGCATTTCATTTATGTTTTTTTTTTTATTTAATTTAATTTATTTTTTTTTATAATTGATATACATTTCATTACCTCTTTGATATATTTTGGTTTCCTATGTTCTCTTTGTTCGTTTTTGTAAAGTTATTTGAGTGCTTTTTTTAATAATAAAAATTAAAAATAATAAGTTTTTCCTGCAGTTGTCAACAAAGGCTATGGCATTCACTGATCACAGTGATTGAGGTATGAAATGCAATAGAATGAGTACCAAAATTAAAGGTAAGTTTTTACAAAATTTCCCCTTTATTTTCCCGGTTCTTAATTTATACTTCTGTTAACAAGTGGTTGATTTTGTATTTACATTTAAAAACACCAAAACATTGTCACTTTTCGTTTGGTGCATTAAGGAAACGTTTCAATGATATTTTTCATATTTTAATGATGTTCAGTCTCTTCGATAGGCACCGCTTCTTTCTCCCACCATTTTTTTCCCTAATTTAAATTTTAAATTTGACATGCTTACTATTTTTTTAATCTCCGTTTTTTGTTATTAATTGTTGTGTTTGGTTTTGGGGACAACTTCAATGCATAAAAACCTAGAATCATCTGAAAACCAAAACTGCAAGTTGTTTTTTATTTTTGTTTTACTTTTTGCTTCCAATTTGTGTTCTGTGTTCTCTTTATTTCATATATTTCTTTCTTTTATTGGCTTTCACTTTTCAAGAAACTGAGGACTCTTCTCATGAAACCTTGCAGCAAGTTGTTATCCCAGGTCCAACACAGATTCTGATCTGTACCTCTCATTTCTTTCAAGACTTTGTTTGCTCAAGTAATCAATTTTATTGCTCTACTAACTCATTATTATTCTCAACTTTATTCCCATCATCTATTAGAGTTACAATTTTCATTTGATTTGGAATTCGTTCTTCTCAGATTGAAGTTGCTGATTTATGCCCAATATGTTTAGAATGAGAATTTAAGCTAAAGTTAATTAATATGCACTTGAATATTGTCCAGGCAACTTTGGTTAGATATGGGCTCAAATTGCAAATTTGGAAGTACTAATACATATGTGTTTAGGAAGTTTTTTTTGTTACATTTGAATTTTACAATGATTCATTAAGTGTTGTTTCTTTTACATCATGTGCACAAACTGTTTGATAAAATTCTTAAGTGATGTTTGTTGGCCTTTTTTATTCTCTTCCCCAGTGATGCTATTAGCCCAAAGCACCGACTCCTTCAAGGTCACTCTTTTCCTCCCTTTCCGACAAAATTGCATAATATAATTGTGGATCATTTTAACTTTTATTTAGTTTTACTAATTCTTTTATTTTCAAATTACTTTTAGTTCAAGTATTGTTGATTTCAAAAGTCAATTTGGATTATAAGACTATAATCTGCACCTAAGATTTAGTTAAATTGTTTGTTCATTTTTTCAGATTTCAATTTGCTTCCAATAAGGTTCCATTTCTTTATTTCAGCATGTTTACTTTTCTTTCCTTTTTTTTTTCTCTCCTTTTTTATTGTTGTGTTTGGCTGTAGAGAAAGTCTCCGATATTTTCAGAAGTATAATATGAGATTTTTTGATTGGCTGGTGGTTGACAACTTTCATTGTGATTTGATGGTTGGGTTGTGTACATGAAAGATTCTTAGAGAGCAACTTGGCTATTGTTGGTGGCAGTGTACAGTTAATGAGGAAGGATTGTCAAGGTAATAAAAAGTTTCCACCTGTCTTGAGTGTGAAAGGATTGTGGGCTGTTTTATATTTTTTGGTTTTTATGGGTTTTCTTAATTCTTTCATGTTAAATTTATTGCATTGATTTTAGCAATGCTAATGAATTTTTTTGGGGGGAGGGTTTGTGTATAATATGATTGATAAAATTCCTCAATGAAGGAGTGGTACTGGTATACTATATAGATTAAAAAAGAGTTGTAACTGTAGTTTCCTTTATTTTAATTTTTGTTTGTTAGCCCACCAAGGAGATTAAATTTAATCTCAATCTATTGATATTGAACCATACTTTTATATTGTTATTTTATTTTGAAAGTTTAATACATAGAACAGCCTTCTTCTTCTTCTTCTTTTTTGTGTGTGCATGTTATCTCATTTATAAAATCTACTAAAAATTGAAACTATCTATGTTTGGTATGGTTTTTGGAGCCTAGATAAGCCTGCTATGAGGTAATAACTTAACAGTGAGAAATGCTTCTGTCATTGATGATGGAATTTATATAGCAACTGATATCTATTGGTAAGCTATCTTGGTAAGTGAAAAAGATATTACAATACATAGTCTTCTATCATATAATTTACAAAACCTATGATTGCAGACTACAAGATGAGAAAGCATGGTTTGTTTGGTTAATTCTAGAAAATAACGTAGCAAAAGGCCATAATGTTTCTATGATTGAACACAATATGATATTTCGGTTTTGGTTTTTATTTTTATTTTTATTTTTTAATATTGTAAGAGCCTATTGCATTATCAATAGAGAATTTGTTGTGTCAAGGATATTTAAAAAAGAATTTTGTACCCATTAGATTGAGAAGTTTTTTTTACTCATAAGCCTAACTTTTAGTTACTTCAAGTATTTTTTTGTAATGCTTGGTTTTTACTTATGCAGTAAGTTTTGGATTTCTATTGCTTTAGTTTCTATAGGTCACATTTGTATGTGCAATTTATCTTTTTAATAAAAGCTTATAGAAATTGCAATTGGTAAATCAATTTCGCAAACACATTTACATCTTTGATTAGTTTTGGTGATAATATGTTTTTTCTTTCAAAGATTGCCTTTTAAAATATTGTTTGCTAATTTGTGGGTTGAAAAAATAGAACTTGAATAGTTTTTTTTTTTTTTTTTTTACAGAGCTGGTCTAAAATTTCCCACAGCCAAGGTGGGATGCAAAATTGGGTGTGGATACATAGCTTGAGGTCATTCACAACAAAAGCTCCTACCTATGCCTTGGAATTTTTTTAAGAGCATGCTCTATGAGTACTTTTATTCTGTTCTGAGATGATTAAAGCTTTATCATAATTATCTCATTGGAATTTTGGCATTGTTAAAAAAAGGGGCAGCAAGGTATATAAATGTGCACGTGCATAAATATTTGTATGTATCAGTCCTGCCAATTTGTAGTAAAGAATTATTATCTTCAACTATAAGATTTAAAAAAAAAAAAAAAAAATTCTTTAGCCAATCTGATTATTTTTGTTTTGATGTAATAATATTGTTCTTATTTTTCTTTTTGGAAGGCATAACAAATTGAAGATATACTATATGATAGTAGGTCTAAAACAAAACTATAAAATAAAACTAAAATCAAAGTAGAATTTGTATTCATATATATATATATATATATATATATTGTTTTGCTTTCAAAGTTGGCTAAATTAATATTGTCTATCATGTGTTGGATGGAATTCATGATATATGTAATGGTTAGTGGAACTCATTTGCTGTTTCATATATCAATGTTTAGTATTTTTAAAATAGGCAAATACTTCCATTCTTCATATTTTTATAATAGGTCTTGATGCCTACAACCTCCCATTAAAGATTATGCCACTTAGCTTAGTGTTTTGAAGTGCATTGTTTTCCCATAACGTTGTGCTGTAACAAGAATAACTCAAGATGTTGGTTATTGTATCTTTTATATCACAGAGGTGTAACAATGTATATTTTCTTTATTTCTAAGCAGTCAATTTACGTATTTGCAAACAAATTTAGTAAGGACAAGTGAAATGATTTGTTGGTGGTAATGTAGTTGAGAAGATTTTGGATTCATAAGTCAATCTTTTTTTTTTTTAAAATGTGAGATAATGTAATTTTTTTATTCAAGGTTTTCTTATATATTGTTCAATATACATTTGGCAGTCAAACAGATTCATTTTGAATTGAATAAATTTTTTATTTCAGTTGTTTTAAATAACTGAAATTTAGTTTGCTTTTGGACGAATTCTGTCAGTTCATCAGCAATAAAATAGTGCAGAAAACTGGGGTACAATGCACTATTAACCACCACAGGAAGATATTTTAGTAGTTGGAGCTGGCGGAGTGGGTACCTTTATATGAAATTCAGTGTTTCTTCCAATGACTGCTATGCAAAAAAAAAAAAAAAAAAAAAAAATGAAAATCCTCTAGAAGTTGAACTGGTAGCTGTTTTGCATTGCTAGAATTTTGCTCATGAAGAACAGAAAAAGGCTTATATTTTAGAAGGTTATTTAGGTATTGTTGCTTTGGTATATGAATGAAAATAATTAATTATTTACTGAGTTTTGATTTTTTTTTTTTATACGTATTCTAGAGTATTCAATAAAAACCCAATTTTTGGATATGTAAATTCAAGTGCTATTTGAGAAGAATAGAAAGTAGTTTGTACCAACTGAGAATTTTTTTTAATGTTGTTTGTGCAGAAATGGAAGTGTGTTTCTTTCAAAGTTCTATTTGATTTGTAATTAAAATAGAATTAATAGTCTATCTAAAGTGAAAGAAATGTCTATACTTGGTGAAAAGAAGAAATTTTACGTCTATTCTCTGATAGTCTGATGTAAAAGTTAAGATAGAAAATATCCCAACGGCTTGATGTGTTTAAATTTTTTAAAGATGAGATTCTAGATGCAATTCCTCTAGCATGTATGTGTTTCAACTTTGGACATCGGTTTAGTATAATTTTCTAAAGAACCACTTGAATTACAACTTATCAAAAAATAAAACCATTTGAATTACAAGAACTATGTGCTTTTAATTGTTTAAAAAAAAAAAAAATTGCTTGACACTATAATGCTTATGATCATTACACAATTGAAACTTCCATAGTGGAAATTTGGTGGCTAGGATTGTAAGATGCATTCTTAGAATTCAGACTATAAAAGATTGAGCAAATTGTAACTTGGTAGAGAAAAAATATGAAATTATTTTTCTTTTCCAATTTTGTTTTAGGTTCTTTGTTCTTTTATGGTTTTCAACTTTTCATAGATTTAATTTAGATGATGTTTATGTATTAAAAATTGCAATTGTTAACCATGTTTGATGCTTTATTTATTTATTTATATCTATTTAAGACTAGAACATCAATCTTTGGCATCTACATTCCAATTTGGATTTCCCTAGCAGGTGTAAGTCATTTTGTTGCTAAGTGCTAAGGCTATAAATGATCTTATAATACTTATAAGTACATCAAAGTTCTTTTTTATATCAGTTATGCTTTCTCTTATCAATCACTTATTTTCTACCAATAGAAATTAAAATATTTTTTCTTTGTATTTATACATTGAAATGTAACCTTATATTATTATTGAATATGTTCTCCTTACATGGAGCTCAAAAGGTTGTATTAGTTTCTATTATTTCAAAGGTTACATATGTGCTATAATTTTTGCAGGTGGCTGAAGATGACTCAATTCATACAAGTGAAACAAAGCTGGCATTTATAGTACATCAGGCCTAGCTAGAATATGGCTTTGCTGACTAGATGTTTTTTTTTTGGTTAATAAGTGCTTATACTTTATTTTTTGCTATGGGGAATTTTGGACTTTTGACATTGTTATTGAACCTGACTCTACATCGCACAATTGTAATTTTTTTTTTTTTTGGAATTGATTGGCATTATTAAAACAAAGCCTTTAATAAACATATTAATTGTTGTATTTTATTGTATTTTTATGTCAATTTGATGGTATTTTAAATGTGTAAAATGTTTTCTGCGCATTGCACGGGTTTAATGCTAGTTATATATAATAGACAAAGTTGAAAGAAAGTGAGTTTTTACAATTAAGGCCACGTTGACAAATCAGACAAGTGACGTCACTTTAAAAAAACGATAGTTTGTGTTGATTTGCAAGGGTGCCACCGTTTAACAGTGATGGTGTATATATTTAAAAGAAAAAAAAAAAAAAACGACACAACTAAAAAAACCCCTACCATCTTCTCATCAGATCCTTATTGCCATTCTCTCTCTCTAAAAAAAAACCCCAGCGATACTGCGACAGAGACAAAAGGGAAGGAGAAAAAAAAAAAAAAAAAACTTACCGATCTCTTCCCGTCAAACTCTGCAAGGAGAAACAAAAAAAAAAACAAAAACTTGCGCCGCCCTGGAAATTCGTTTGGCCGGCCATCGCCATCCCCTTTTGAGTTTTTCAGGTACGTCCTTCGCTCTCTCCCTCTCTTTCTCTCCATGATTTTTTGTTGTTTTGATTCGGTTTTGAAACTACTCTATGATTTCAGAATAAGTTTCCCTAACGAATATTGTAGATCTGTTTTGCGATTAAAACCCTAACGATCTCTTCTCTTCAGGCCGCCAAATCCTTCCGGACTTAGACCACCACAACCGGCATCCGTCAAACCTAAATACAATCAAAGGCATCCGTCAAACCTAAATACGATCAAACGTCAAAGAGATTCTGAGATACGGAGTTACAGATCGGCGCTATTCCGACAAAAGGTACGCATCAATTCTGTGTTCATTCTTCTTCTTTCGGTTTTAAAACTTCTCAGAGATTTCGGGATAAGTTTCCCCTGTTTCCGTGAATTTGCGGACATGAACAAGAATGCAGAACCTTAGAATATTGGTTCTTCAAATTATTGCAATAATTTGACTGCATAATTTTGTTTTAGAATTATTAATCAAAAAAACTGTGTGCTGTGAATGATATATGTGATATATTCATTCAATTTTCAGATACTATGGCTTGGCATGTATATAATTTTATATGGGTACAAACTTGATTCGTAAAAGCTATGGTTACAGATGCACACCGCTAATGGGATTTCTAGGTTTGTTGAGTTATGATATAATTTTTTTTGTTTTGTCATGTAATAATTGAATCAAACGTCAGAGAGGTTCTGAGATACAGAATTAGAAATTGGCGCTGTTCCAACTAAAGTTACGCATCAATTCTGTGTTCATTCTTTTTCTTTTGGTGCTTTGTTGTGAAAATTGATTCTTACGGCATGAACAAGAATGCAAAACCTTAGATTTTTGGTTCTTCAAATTACTGCAGTAATTTTTCTGCATAATTTTGTATTAGATTTATTTATCGAAAAAACTGTGTGCTGTGATTGATATATGTGATATATTCATTCATTTTTCGGATACTATGGCTTGGCATGTATATAATTTTATATGGGTGCAAATTTGATTCGTAAAAGCTATGGTTACAGATGCACACCGCTAATGAGATTGCTAGGTTTGTTGAGATATGATATATTTTTTTTTGTTTTGTCAAGTAATAATTGAAGCACTAGAATTTTTGTTATGATTCTGATATATCTATGGAATTATATGCTTGACATCATTCGTGTGCTTTTATATCCTTAGATTAAATGAATATATATAGATTCATGTGCGGATATATAAATATATATATATATATATATATTTTACTATTGGTTTTTTGATATCAGTTCATGATTATATGGGTTAGATTTTATTTTAGCTAAGGTTTTTGGATTAGAATTGTTTTTGTTTTGGGTATTTGGTTTAGATTTGATTCTTTTTGAGATTATTGTTTTTGGGTAAAAGAAATTGAAAATGGTGTTGAATCGCAACAAACTGTTCATCTTCTACTATTTAGAAATCTCCCTTTGAAGATACTTGCAGCCAATCACAGGCTCTTTACCAACAGAGGCAATACCAGGTCATATGGTGCCAATGTTGCTGAATAGTAGTTAACCTTTTAAGTTTGATATTAATTATGATTTAATTATAGTCAAAGCTGACAGTTTTTTAAACTGCATTATTAGTCTATTGAGGGAAATGACTTAGACGTAGTTATTTTGGTTTGATTGATTCTGATTTAGAACTGGTACTATATATAATAGCAGAAACTAAGAGAAAGTTGGTTTCTACATTTAAGGAGGTGATGACACGTATACAACTTCAAATGACACAGCCGCACGTTACCACCTTTGGCCTTTCAAAGTTCTGCCACGCTTGCAATTTAAAAAGTAAAAATTAAATAACCGGTTAAAAAAAAGCTCCATAAAAAGAAAAGATAAAAAAACGTCAATTAAAATATCCTACTGATTTCTTTTCATTAGACTGCTTAAAATTTTCTCTCTCTAAACCAAAAAAATAAAGTAATACTGCGATACAGAAAAAGGAAGGGGGAAAAAAAAAAAAAAACGATCCAGTGGAGAATCGTACTGCCGGCCATTGCCATCCCCATCCCCTGACAGTCTTAGACAACCAATCGGTACTGTGATACAGTCAAAGGGAAGGAGAAAAAAAAGGGCGAATTGTGCGATCAAACGTTCATCCCATAGGTATTGAGATACGGAGATAGGGATCGGCTGTTAGGGTCGCCGCCCATATGTTTTGTTTTTAGTTTTAGAAAGTGGGTTTTCTGTTGGGAGATTCATTTGGGTATTATTATTTATGTTTTGTTTCTTTAGGGTTGCTATCAAATTAGTGATTTTAGATACGGAGATAGAGATTGGCGCAACTCCGTGGCTAACATAATCGGAACTGAACACAAACCAACGAAAGTTATGTATCGATTCCCTGAGTTCAAATTTGAATTGAAATTCGAATGTTCATTCTCTTTCTTTACATGCTTTGTTGTGAATATTAATTCTTACAGCATGGACAAGAATGGCACCCATTTGTTCTTTGATATCTAAAATTTCAAATACAATTACAAATCATTTTTGAAAGTATTAATAAATTTTTTTAAAAACAACTTAAACCGTTTCACACCACTTAATGAAAGCCCTAAATTGCTATATCCTCAAACAAATGGCACCACTCTGTTTTGTTTCTTTTCCTGCCGCACCAATACTCTAGGTCAGTTTTTTTGTTACTTGATCTGTTATACTCTTTATTTTGAATCCCATTTTTTAAAGGGTGCCATCAAGAGGTTTAGCCCTTGAAAATGTGTAGTAAAAAACATGTTTGGCGTTCAATAATGTTTGTGCTAAAAAAACATGTTCCCTGTTTGATTGTATATTTGTTTAAAGGAATGTATATTTGTTTTAAAGAATCAATGAATTTTATTTTACAGTAAATTATGTTTTTTTTCCCCTTATTGAATTTGATTAAATAGCCAACACATTGCTTAAAATTATGCTGTGACATATTTAGGGATTAACTGCTACTATTCTTCTGTTTAGAACAGAATTTCAGTAACTCTTACATATGTTTGATTGTATATTTGTTTAAAGGAATGTATATTTGTTTTAAAGAATCGATGAATTTTTTTTTACAGTAATATATGTTTTCTTTCCCCTTATTGAATTTGATTAAATAGTCAACATATTGCTTGAAATTATGCTGTGAAATATTTAGGAATTAACTGCTACTATTCTTCTGTTTTGAACAGAATTTCAGTAACTCTTTACATACAACTCTGTTCTTCACTTCCCATCTGATCATTTTGACCATAGCCTCTTCAGAAGGTAGTCTTCCTTGATTAATACTAGCATTCCTCTGAAACCAAATATGATACTTAGTAGAGCAGAATGCCAAATCCTTCTAATTCTTTAAACTAAATCATTTCACTTTAATTTTCAGGTTTTGTTTGGGATTGAAATTGTGGGATTTCGAAATCTAAAAATATAATGTTATTTTATTTATACATTGTTGATTTTAGTCGATAGTTTTCTAAAAGATACTTTTAAGTCATGATTTTATTATTTTTTATAGTGGGTTTTTCTGGGTTTTGCATGTTATAATTTGTGAAAACTGTATAATGTTCTTTGTACAAAATTGGTTACTTTGTAGGTTATGGCAGAGATTATTTTTTTTCCTGTACCAAGTTTCTTCAGTCAGTTTTCTTAATCCTCTTATACTTTTAATGTCTATTTTAACCACAAAGAAAAGGAAAAAAAATGGTAAAAAGTCTCTCATATTAACGAAAACTAACCAGTTAAAATACTTCTAAAAGGCTTGCAATACGGTGATAAGGAAAGCAACAAAGTTCGCTGGAACTTAAATAAATAAAAAAACACAGATATTTTCTTTGGTCTTTTATTCCATTTTTTTCCTGGCCTTCGATCTGTTTTTTTGTTGTTAACGCTGTTTTGTTTGTGTTAAAACCAACCAAAAAAAAAAAAAAAAAACAGATTTGTTCTAAAAAAAATTTCCTTTTTTCGTTTTTCCCCTGCCCTTTGATCTGATTTTTTGTTGGTCATGCTGTTTTTGTGTTTTATTAATATTGAAATGGTTTAAAACCAAATGGTAGACCCTTTGGTAAAACGGTATTTAAACTGTGTGTTTTAATTGTTTTATGGGTATTTTCTTTGGATTGTTTTTAAAGGTTTGTGGGTTGCATTTGGGTTAGAATTGGTTTTGTTTGCATATTTGGAATTAATGTTTTTTATTTCCTCATCTCCATTAGAATTTAGTAGTTGCAATGGAGATTTGGTTTAAACTAAAAATTACAAGTTGTTTTGATATTTGCTTTTGGCCATAACTTGATTTTAGTGCTGAAATCATGGCCATTGTAGAAACTTGAATCCTGTGCATTAGCTTTATGTTCATTATTTATTCTAAGAATGGCATTGTGTTTTGCTATTGGCTGAATTGTTGCATCAAATTATATTATATATCCTGTTATTAACTGTTTTTTTAGGCATTTTACTACCTGACACCAGTAACATCTATATAGTCGGATACTGTTTCTTCTGTCGTTGAATACATTTAATGTAATACTATTATCAATTTAGGCTGTGTTTGTTTCGTGTAAAACGTTTTCCGGAAAATACATATTTTCCGGAAATGTTATTTTCCGGAAAAGGAAAATATTTTTAAGTGTTTGGTTGAATTATGAAAATTGTTGTGGAAAATATTTTCATGTGTTTGGATGTATTCTAAAAATGCTATTTTCCGGAAAATTTTTTACATTTTCTCAGCTTCCAAACAAATTTTATTACAAAAAATTCCAATATCACAGCCAATTCAACAAAAAATTCCGGCAGCAAATTCCGCCAACAACAACAACAACAACAATCAAACTTTAAAAAAAAAAAAAAAACTGAGATGGTTCTGGGTCAAAGGTCTGGGTCGTCGGTGTGGTGAGGCGAAGGCGGGTGAGGCGATGGCGTGGGTTCGTGGTGCGAGTCGTTGGGTCTGGGTCAAAGGTTGAAGGCACGACGATCGGCGAGTCGTTGGGTCTATTTCGCGGTGCGAGTTGCTGGGTCGAAGGTCGAAGGTCGAAGGCGCGACAATCAGCGAGTCGCTGGGTCTGGTTCGCGGTGCGAGTCGCTGGAAGTGCGATCGACGATCAACGATCGCTGGGTCTGGAAGGGCGATCGACGATCGGCGCTCGTTGGGTCTCGTCGATGGGTATGGGTCTGGGTCTCGCCTTCGCCAATGGGTCTCGGTCTCGCCCTCGCCGATGGGAAGGGCGATCGACGATCGGCGCTCGTTGGGTCTCGCCGATGGGTCTGGGTCTGGGTCTCGCCTTCGCCAATGGGTCTCGGTCTCGCCCTCGCCGATGGGTCTCGGTCTCGCCTTCGCCGATGGGACTGGGTCTTGACGATCTCTCTCTCTCTCTTTTTCCGGAAATCAATTGAAGTGAAAATAGGAACGGAAATGCATTTCCGTTGTCTAAGGGAAAATAGGAAGTGAATTTCCGGAAAATAGAATTTTCTGTATCTGCCAAACACGCGGAAAATGTGGAAAATGGTTTCCGGAAACTGATTACCACCGATTCAAACGCAGCCTTAGGTTCAGGTTTGGGTATTTTGGTTGAATTGTTTTTAAGCTAGGTTTGAGGTTAGATTCTATTTATATTAAGGCATTTGGGTTGGAGTTGGTTTTGTTTAGTATTGGCATAGGAATCAAGAAATATTGAGTTTTAAATTCGCATCTTCTTTTTGTGAATGAGTTTGTTTATCTGTTAAAGTATATTTGAAGTTTATGTTTTGTATTTCTATTGTCCCATAGGTTCAATGGATCAGGTTTTACTTCAAAACTCTTACCTTTTAACACTATTTGATCATGATTGCAATTATATTAAATTAAAGACTAATTTGATAGGCTCCAAGTAATTGTAAAATGCATGTCTGTTTTATTTCAAAGTAATTATTTTGTTCTCCTATTCTTGGGAGAGTGCAGAAGGGTTGTAAATACATCCAAATATAGATATTAACTTCCTAGCAGAAGTGCATAATTCTTAAGCATTCACTTGGTTGCTACAAAATATAAATGTTCTTAAAACTGTTATCTGTAGCATGTAGTTAATTGCTTTAATTCTAGAATCCTTCATGTTATACTTTCTAGAATCAGCTAATGACATTTGATCCAGTACTATAGAAATAATATAAACTGTTTGAATAATCACAGTAAAGAAGTCTCCATTGCATAAGGTAATTGTTCTTTCCGAGGATTACTTTATTTGCTACAATTGACTACGGCTGTTATATTGTAAAACTTAAAATGATTTTTTTTGGCCGAAATTGTTAAATTACCTAAAGATTATAATGTATGCCAGATATAAATGGCCAATATAGTTTTCTTCCGCATTTGTTAATTTTTTAAATGTTTAAATGATCAAAGATTATAATACATTACAAATTATTGAAGGAGGCATTAACTGTCACTCAGACATTTTTTTGGCCTTTATTGTCTACAACAATCTGTCATTAACACAGGTTTTAAACTTTTAATTCTTTTTCACCTTTCTTATATGGCACACTTTGTACTTCTTTCAATTTTTTTTTATAGGACTTCTCTTATTTCTGTTAATTGTTTCTTCAATCTTATCTTATTTTAAAATGTTATTTTATTTCATATTTTTAGTGCATATTGGCATGACCAGCATGAAGATTTATTGAGGTTTTTTTAATGCCTCTTATAAGTGTTGAATATAGAGGAAAAAACAGGGGTATAATAAAGTTGTTGGTGACGGATAATGTCTATATTCCCATGTATTTTTTTTTTAAAGTTCCTTTTGGCACTTAAATGTAGAGAAAACAATAGTAGAGCAGTAATTGTTGTCGAGCATTCCACTTGACAAAATGCAATTAATCCTAACCATGAAGAATAGATTATCATTGTACAAATACATATTATCATTTCTTAAAGTATGAGTTTTTTATGGCTGTAGGTAATATTTTGAATATTATAATCCACCTTTAATCTTATGTAATGAAAATTATCACAAATAGGCATGATATTCTGTTTTTGTTTCATATTTCCAGTTGTGCTATATTGATCCTGAAGTTTTTTAGTGAGAGATCTAAGATTTAGTAGTAAGAAGAAGAGTACTAATTTTGAGAAAATTTTAGCATAAAAGAGAAAAATAATGAGGTGTTTGGCTCAGCTACTGTGGCTGTGAATTACTTGATCTATTGAAAAATGATCCTTAATTTCCAAACCTGTTACTTATGATTGCATTAAGAAATCGGTCTTGCAGTCACCCATCAATGTGTAGTAGTCTCTATTTTGTTTCGGTTTTGCCCTTGCAACATGTGAATAAAATGCATTTTGGAAAAATCTTGATAGAATTTTGGAGGGTTAAATTATAATGGAAGTAACTACTGCCATGCTATTTCCTTTTTTTGTTTTTTTTTAATGTAAGAAAATTAAATATTCAGCAAACTAACAGAAAAACATGTCAAATGGTGATGCATAGATTGAACACCACAATGGACATTAATGTTACACAGATCATACCAAGGAGACCACGTGAAGTACAGGATGGAGAACTTGCCTTGCATAATGGAAAATCAATATCTTAAATAAAGGACTTGGAGTGGAACTTAGAGACAAAGGTATCAAAGGTAAACGAGAAAAACTATTTGTAAATTTACAAATGCACACATAATATAAATATACATTATACTAACAACTTTGCAACTGAAACAGGTATAGGATACATGTTCAAGTAGAAAGTAAAACCGATTCAACAACATTCATTTCGTTTGACAAAGCGACTGAAAAAATTGTATCTAAGACTGTAAAAGAACTTGCAAAGATATAAGCAGAGGTAATTTCAATTAGAAATATCAATTCTATTTCCGTAGCTTTTCCTCTTACACACATTATCCCCAATCTGTCCTTGAACTTGAAAGCAATGCCAGTCAATTTTATTTCTTTTAGCAAAACACCTGCACTTTATTAACATATCATTATCTGAACAATTAACCATCCACCCTCTTCCATATTTTACTATTACATTAAGTGAAATAAACCAATCTTCAAAAACAATTTTGTTTTTCAAAAAACACACAGGATCTCATGCAAAGCGTTAATCATGATGTATGTATGTATACTTTGCTAAATTTATGAGTTCTTAGGTTTTCTTCTTTTCCTATTACTAACCAATCATATTGACAGTTTATGCCTGATGTGTTAGTGTACAATATTGTTGATTAAAATCATAATGGTTGTTGAGGTTGTACTACTCTTTGTATTTCTATGGTATGTAACGTAGAAGTAACAACCATATAGTTTATCTCTACTATATACAATCTGTTCTACCAAAAAAAAAAAAGATTGGTGGGGAGATATTTCTAAGAAAGGGGCTCTGCCTTGGCAAATAACAGCTGTGATGGAAGACATCTAAGACTTCCTGGCTTAGTGTAGACATTTATATTTTCTACATAGAAATTTGTTGGCAAAAGAAAAGTCTTTGGTGTATTTTTTTGGGACAATAACTGCAATGCTTAGTGGTTTTTCTATCTTCAAGATTTATAGAAAGCTTACAGAAATGTTCAAAGGGCTTAAAAAGGTTTGTAATACCGTATGCAATATATTTGGATCAATGATGATTTAAATGCCAGTCAAGTTTTTTGGTTGGCATGTATGTTATGCATTATAAAATGCATATAAGTTTAGACTTCAATATGAATTTTTTTTATTCTGTAAGTTAGTATGGTTTAGTAGGAGTTGTGAAATTGAATTAACCATCTATTGAATGGATAGACTAAGGAGAATATGTGTCTAAAATTAATGAGGTTGAGAAAATTTATGTCTTGAGGTAGCTTAAACAAAACATAGATTATGATCAAACTTTGTGGTTTATATGCATTTATGATTTTTTTATTTTTTATTTTTAGTTCCTTATCAAGCTTCTAAGATACATTTACTTTGTGCAGTATATAAATGTTAGAGGCATATTGGAATTCAAAAGAAAAAAAAAAGTTAGCTAATGCTGAATCAGCATCTTCAAATGCACTTGGTTGGATTGTTTTAGATTAGATATTTGAGTTAGATTTGGTTTTAATTATGGTATTGGGTTTAAAATAAATTTTGATTTGAGTATTTGAATTATATCTGGATTAAATTAGCTTTTGGTATCTGCCTATGGTGTATGTAATTAGATTTATAAATGGAGATATGTGTTGGGTGTTTAGTACGTGGTAAAACTGTAATACCGTATGCAATCATCTCATCTCTTTTATAAACTACTAATCTCTTAGGTGATAAATATCATGGGTATTTTGATTGGATTGGTTTTGTTTTAGGTATTTGGGTTAGATTTATTTATTTTTAATAATCTGAATTTTTTTTGTAATTAAGGTATGTATTTAAGTTAGAAGCAGGTTTGCTGTGGGTATTCGTATAAGATTTGGTTTTGATTTGTAATATATAATTGCTAAACTTCTATTCAGTCATAAGTTAATCTTTGACTTGGGAGGGGAGAATGTTCCACGTGGAAGCCTTTCAAAATTGGATATGGAATTTGAGCATATTGGTTTGATGGGCATGTTTCATTTTCTTTGCAAGTATTGATTTTTAAGCTTTTCAATCTGAGTCTTTACATTTTCAATTAGTTAACAGATTTTTTTTTTCCCAATTTCCTTTGGGGCTTCTTGAATGCTGAAAAAAATGTTAGAAAGACAGAGAATGACCATTTTCTGTTTGCAAGATTTGGGGCTGTGCAAGCTTGAAAATAATATAATTTAGCTTGATTTAAAAAAAAAAAAAAAAAATCTGTTTGTTTAGCTTTTGAGAAAATTAACTACTATGAAAGAAAATATCATGTTGATCCTCACAGCAATTCTCTATTTGCAGCTTATAAACCTGCTGAAGATGGAAAATGAGATGATGATAGCATGCTTATTCAAATGCTTCACAAACGAAACAATGCTACTAAACAAAATGCATCAAAGAAGAAGAAAAATTGAAGAAGGAAAAATAGTAACTACATAATTCAATTTAATTTTCAGTTTTTGTTTTTCCTCCTACCTATTCTACTATTTTTAAAGAGGGATTGAAATTGTGAAACTTTGAAATCTGAAAATGTAATGTTTTTTATACAAAGTTGATTATTTCATAGATTTTAGTCAATATTTCACCCTATCTGCATAATTACCAGGGTTAGCTACTTTAAACTTTTATTTTAATGGTAGACAATTGTAGAAAATGTATTTTGTTATTGTAATTTTATGGTTGTTGGTGGGTGAATTTTCAGTAATAAAACAACGAATGTGATTGCTATTAAGTTGACAGGTTTTTAGTGGTATCATCTTAATATCTTTTGGTTAATTTTTTGTTTATAGTTTGTGAAATTTCTATTGCTATGACAGCCTTGCAGCTATTCTTTGATGATAAGTTCATATTATCCAACCAACCGATGTGAATGCCTTTAGGATGTGTATGTGTTGATCATCCTTATGTTTGGTTTATTGTTTTACCATGAAGCTGCAATTAAATAATGTGCTAAGAAAAAGACATATTTTAAAACTTGAAAAAAGCTAAGTCACCATCAATTATTGTTCTTATTATCACAATTTGTTTGTCATTGATGAATAATTATTTGAGGATTTACAGACAGTTCAGCCAACCTCAACTAACATTACATAGGTGGTTACAAATCAAAGAATGACAATATATACTTCCTTTTCTAATTTTTTTTTCCTTATATCTTTCCTTTTTCCCCTTTTATGTACCAACTTCAGTCCCATACTTTAGGGTGAGAGAAGTTCCAGGGTAATGCAAGATGGACTCAAGGGACTCCTTGGGCTGACACTTAATTGAGATGGCCGGTACGAGTCATATCCCATGAGGAAGTACTCCAATGGTATTAAAATAGCATGAGGCTGCTCCTTTGTCACCATTGACCCACATGCCTGAACCTATATGTCCCCATATTCATAACAACTTAATGTATATAGTTTTTGGTATTGGACACTATATGCTTAAATATATTACGTTATTAAAGTTTGAATATATGTAGTAGAAGTATGATAAATTTATGTTAGATGCAAAGTTCATTAATATGTGAAACAATTCCGCGCATTGTGCGGGTTAAACACTATAAATGAATAAATGTTTTGGAGAGAAAATTGTTAGCCCCCTCATCCTATTGGGACCCCCTTATTTATACAAAGGAAAAATGGTCCAATATTTCTGAGTATGACTTAGTTATATGGAATTTTTATGCAATTGTGCCTACATTTCTTTTAAAAATTTAATTATAATTTAAACTCTAATTTGGTGATTTTTATACGATTTTTGCGGTTTTATTTTTGATTTAGTAAAGACATATTAGCCAAAAGAAACGAAGGTAGAGCTATTAAAGAAATCTATACTTTCAGATCAGCAATTACTGATGGCCAATGCTGCATTGTCATTTGTGGTTGTGGAATGAATAAGCGGTATGTTGTTTGGGCGAGTAATGGAGGCCAAGCAATTAACCATATTAAAAGAGATTAGCAACTTTTTTCTTTCTCCTTTGCCATTTATGGTATGTATATGCCTTTTTCACATATGCTCAAGTGAAGTACCCATTAGGATTTCCCTTAATTATGATAAACATATTAATTTTTTTTTTTTTTAAAGGAAGTTCTATGTTTATTGAATGAGATATATATATATATATATATATATATATGTCGAGGGCCATGTAGCTGAATTGGCACCTCCTCATACACAAAGTGTCTAGGGTTTAAGGGAGAAAATGTTCAAATTGTGGGAGTCAAGGAGAAAAGGTTTAAGTTGTGGGGTTAGCCTAGATACTGTAATTATTTCAAAATAATATATATATATATATATATATATATATATATATATATATATATATATATTGTTTTCCTTGAGCTAAAGCAGTTGCAATGGATGTGTGGAGTGGATGGTTTTTTTTTTTTTTTAGTCCTTGAGTATTTTGGGTTGTTTCAAATGAGTAATGGCTCCTCTTAGGCTCCTAAAATTTTTGGTTTATTGATTTTGCTATCTATAACTTGATTCTTCTTTACCTAATAAAGTTTGGAATTTTTTGTAAGTATATTTTTTCTTCAAGAAAATGAATAGAAATCTACCTTCATGTTCATGCTCATGTTAATGTTCATATTTGTAAATCTAAATCATATTTAAGCCCCTAATTTTAAAAAGAAAAAGGGAAAAAAAAAAAAAACCCATAGGGGTTTCAGTGTCTCGAAGGTAGTAGGTGGCCTATATAACAAAGGTGGTGACCCCTTAGATTCCTCTTTCTCTCTCTTTCAAATGTTTTGTCAGTTTTAGATTTTTTATTTTGGTAATGTATAGTGAAACAGTGCATTTTATATAACAATCCACAACATTTTTGTGTCTCTTTATCTTTCTTCAAGGTCTTATCCAGTTAGTTATTATTATTAGTCCTTAATTATTATTTTTTTGCTTTTTTTAAAAATACTAAAATGGTGGGTGTGCTAAAAGACATGAAGAATAGAGAAAGGTGTGGTGTAAGTTCAGTAAATTAATGAGACATTAATAAGCTAACAGTAAAATAAGTTAATATGAACTTTTGGATAATAGCAAAAATACTTAAGGAAAGAGGTAAAAAGAAAAAAAATGCACAAAGCAAAGTTAGAGTGCCACTTGGCAAGACCTATAATTTAATTATAATTTATAAAAGCATGAGGTCTTTTAAAAATTTAATTATAATTTAAACTCTAATTTGGTGATTTTTATACGATTTTTGCGGTTTGATTTTTGATTTAGTAAAGACATATTAGTCAAAAGAAACGAAGGTAGAGCTATTAAAGAAATCTATACTTTCAGATCAGCAATTACTGATGGCCAATGCTGCATTGTCATTTGTGGTTGTGGAATGAATAAGCGGTATGTTGTTTGGGTGAGTAATGGTGGCCAAGCAATTAACCATATTAAAAGGGATTAGCAACTTTTTTCTTTCTCCTTTGCCATTTATGGTATGTATATATATCAAGTTATTTAAATGATTAAGGCCGTGTTGACAAATCAGCAGAAAAGTGACGGAACTTTAAAAAACGATAGCTTACATTGTTTGGCAATGCTATGCACCGTTTAAAAGCCTCTCATTATAAATAAAAAAAATTAACCGGTTACAATTAGATGTGCACCAAGATAGAAATAGCAAGAGAGGCACGGAGAGTAACAGAGAGAGAGGCGATGAAATCAAAAAGCTTCATCACTCCGCTGCCGATACTGCGATAGAGAGAAAGGGAAGGACGAAAAAAAACCTAGCGGTACTGCGACACAGTGGAGATTCGTACGGCCGGCATAGAGAGTGGAAAGAGAAAATCTAAGAAGACAGTCAGCCTTTGCCACCATCAGATCCCGTATCCTCCACCGGTTAGTCTCTGTTTTTTGGTTCTTTAAATTTGGGTTTAAATATGATTTAGGTCTGGGTATTTGGATTGGATTGGATTGTATTGGATTGCATTCAAGTTTTGGTTTAGATTCAGTTTTGAGTAAGGAATTTGGGTTAGATTGGTTTTTAAAATCAGTTATCTGTGTTAGATTTGGTTTTTCTTTTGGATATTTAGGTTAAATTCGTTTTGTGTATAAGTTTTCGCTCTAAATAGAAATCTCTGGAGATCTTCAGGAATCGATTTAATGCTGAAGAACATAGATTTAAGAGATTAGTAGAATTATTCATTTATTTAAAAAAGCAAAATTTACATCATGATGTATTAGAAACAAAAAATTGTGATATTTGGGCAATATCAAATCTGAATCTTACCAAGAAATTGTGATTTCACTTTTTCTAAGAGATATTTTCACTGCTTAAATGACTTCATTTGAAAAGTCATAATGCCTCTAGGCCAAAGCCACAACAAATTTTATACATTTGTCTTAATATTATTTGTGATTACTTACTTGACAATGTTACTCCAAGCCCAATGTTTTATGCAGCAAGAATACATGTAGTACAACAACTAGACTAGAGTATCTAGACTATCTCAATTATACATATACTCTCAAGTCCACAGGATTAAGAATGAGAACTCATCAAGAAGAGCTTGCTAAAGAGGAGATCAAAGGTATGTGACATGATAGCATCATACCACCCTATCTCTATCTATATATAATTGTTGACACTATTATAAGGTAATTTTGTACCAAGGCCAAAAATCAAGGAAAAGCCTAGAGTCTTTCCATAGCATCATGAATATTTCTTTCTTAAAAAAAAAGAATGCTATATCAATATGCTATATGACTCACACAATGATATGTAAGAGACATGGTGTTAAAACTTTAGCTTGAATATTTATCGAATGTGAAAGTATGATGATAGATCATGTATCAAGCATAAGTACTCTTTTTAAATTGTAGTATTTGCATAACCAATTAGGCATGTGTCCGGGAGAATCTTATCTTATGCACATGCCAATCTTGACCCTATAAAATCTTATTAGTGGTCTCTTTACTCTTATGACAAGTGTTTAGTGAAACACTTTGCAAGTACATGTATAAACTGCAGAATGACAGGACTTTAAACAGTCGATCATAACAGTCAAGTGAATAGCCTAGGAAGGATAATAAAAGAAATTGGCCAACTAGGCCACTGTCTCAACAAAGAGACAAAAAGCAACAGTCATTTCAATGGTCGTCATCAAATGATGAAGGAAGAAGCCCCTGGGATAGCCTTCGTCCCTAAAGGAAGGAAATATAATTGTGAACAGTCAACATGCCCTAGTCCTTGCACCTTCAAAAGAATGAAGCAAAAAAGGTCCAAGCCTTAAACGTGAAAGTAGCATGTTAAGCTTAACAAAAGAGATCTTAAAACTTGTCAAGAAGGCTACAACAATGAAAAGATCAAGATATGTATACAATAGTACCGTAATTTAAGGTCTCTTGTTGAGGTAACTCATTTATTTCTTCCTTTTTAATTAGCCATGCCAAATATTATCTTATTAGAATTAAGTGCATATCAAGCTCGCATGATTATCTACAAATATGTACATATAAATCATGTTGAAAATATTGTTATTATCATAGCTAATATGACTATATTATTAGTAGCATATGTTCCATCATCATGAATCTGAGAAATTCTATTAAGTCTCCTAGACTTAAAATGTTAGATGATTGTGTTCACAATATGGTCATGAGTTTAGGTCTCAATAAATTCCTACTGTCTCCGTCAACTCATCAAAATCTTTTTAAAATTGCTTTCAAAATTATATTCGGTGCAAGCACCTAACAAAGCTCAATTTAAAACAAGCATATAGTAAAATAGTTTCAATTTTTATATATCACAAAATACTTCTCTATGATTCATATGGAATGCACTTCGTCAATTGACATCCATAATTGTATAGCAAGCAATTGCATATTTGTATATTGTCATTCTTAACAAAATGCAACTAGCATTAGTGAAGTGACTTGAGCGTACAATTAAAGAAGAAGGAAGAGGAAATTGCTATTATAAACAGCAATGACCATAGTCATCAAAGCACGCAAAAAAAAAAAAAAAAAAAAATCTTGAAAAGAGAAGTACTCGTCATCTTAAAAAGGGAAGAGCTTAACAAGAGGATCCCAGCAATAAAAAGATTGAGATATGTGACAAAATAATGTCGTCATTTAAGGTAACACATTTACCTTTGTCTCTTTTATATTCGTCTATAAAAATTTACACCTAGTAAGGTTTCATGCAAAAATGTATGTGCTATTAGACATATCACAAAAGAGGTAAAACTCTAGGATTACAAGAAAATAAGAAAAAGGCCCACTTAGGCTAGTGGTAACTTATTATTTATATATGAATTGTTCTAAAATTCTTGTCTAACCAAGTCTTGGCAAGTGCATGTGCAACTTAATGCAAATATCAACATGGCTTCAAGAAGGTCCAAAACGACATAACATCAAGGAATCTTTCTAGCAACAAGTGACAAGATTCCTTAAATGGAAGTAAGTCACCAAAAAATGGCTAAGTGATAAGATTCCGCCAAGATGGATGTAAATCACTAACGAATCCTAAGTGACAAGATTCCTTAAATGGATGTAAGTCACCAAAAAATGGTTAAGTGATAAGATTCCGCCAAGATGGATGTAAATCATTGACAAAGTCTAAGTGACTAGATTCCTTAAGTAGATCCTAAGTGACAAGATTCCTTAAGTGGATGTAAGTTACCAAAAAATGGCTAAGTGATAAAATTTTGCCAAGATGGATGTAAATCACTGACGAAGCCTAAGTGACAAGATTCCTTAAATGGATGTAAGTCACCCAAAAAAGAAAAAAAAAAAAAAAAAGGACAAGATTCTGCTAGACCGATGTAAATCGCTGACGAAGTCTAATTGACGAAGCTTCGTAATTGGATGTAAGTCACCTAAAAGTGGCTAAGTGACTAAATACCCTTAGATGAGTGTAAGCAAACAAGGATTCTCACACAAATGCAAGTCACGCGCAAATCAAGAATATCAAACGTGACAACTAGGAAATGAATGAAAGAAGAAGCATCGAAGTGATAAAAAATGGTCGTAAAAAAAAAAATCACCTCGCTCCTCAGCAGTGATAAAAAATGGTCGTCCAAAGAAATTACCTTACTCTTCAGCAGTGATAAAAAATGATCATCCAAAGAAATTAGCTCACTTTCAAGATCAAGCTATAATCTCTTGACCGTAAAAAGACCTTCAAAAGGCAGATACTGAGAAGTCATCGCAAAAATGCTGTCGTTCTTGAAGAAGAAAGTAATTGAAGAAAAAGAAGTATGAATCTAAACAAGTCAAGGATATTCCCAAAGCCTGACTAGCACAAAGCAAAATTAGACCTAGGAATGGGGGGCAATTGATGAGTCCATAAAAACTATTAAGGTCGTCCATCTTAATGGACGGTCATTGCGTCATTAGTAGGCCATCAAAGATTTATGAGTAACTGCCCAACACATTCAAAGGCCTTAAACCCTTTCATCAAGACAAAGAATGTTACAATTAGGGTAATAATCACCCTCATTTATGTCCAATAACTACCTAAGTCACCTATAAAAGGGACAATTTGTCCATTTGCTAAGTATGTCAAAAACTACTATAAAACACTGTTTATATACAACAAATATGGGTTGACATTAACTTAAGCATCGGAGGCTCCCCAACCGGGCACAATCCGGTGGTCTCTTCAATCAGTCCCTCCTTTATTTTGCAGGTCCTACAAGATTGTCAAAAGTTTCGGATTGGACAAGTGACTCAACTGACGATTTTGGCATTATCAATAAATATTCAAGGTGACTAGGCGTGTTATTTTGATGGTGGCATAAAATATGAATTCGTTTTGAAAAAATATGGAAAATCACATAACAATATAGTTAAATGTGTGTGAACTTGTGCCTTTTAGTTTTTGGCACTCGTTGACAGTTAATTTTTTATTTTGTGTTCTAACAAGTGTCTTAAGGGTTAACTTATGCAATTATTTCGATGCCAACAATGTCTTGAGGGCATCAAGGTGGATTTAATAATTTACTAAATGATTTTTTTTTTTTGGTAATTTTTTGAAGAAATAAAGTCAAATTATACACAAAGGCAAAAAAAAAAAAAAAAAAAATGGTGTCCTTTATATTTTATTAAGTGAGTTTTTGGTATTTTCCTCAAGCAATAAAGTCAAATTATTCACACGCACAAAAAAGAAAATAAATAAGAAGAAAAGAGAATACAGTTGTTTTTTATTATGTTGTTTGCCACAATAAGTAAGGGATGATACCTTCGGCCATTGGCTACAATTGCCTTAAATTGTTCTTAGTGAATGAGCTTGAATTTTTTGGATTATCACTTGCTTTGTGATTGTTTTGTGACATGGATTATGCGGGGTACAGGAATTTAAATAAGGTAATTGAAAGCTCGAATTTGTGTGAAAACACAACAGCTGTTTAGACCCCCAAATTAAAATTACGGCTTGGTTGATTTTACTCTAATTTAAGCTAAGTTCGGAATAAAGTAAATGCGAGCAGTAAACAATATAACTACTTTAAGCCATATTCATCAAATCACAGCAGTAAAATGAAAGTAAAAAGAGAAGAGAAGAAGAATGCAAACACAAAATAACATGCCGATGTGTTATCGAAGATGAAACTGAAAAACTCGGCGAAAAACCTCTCCACCGCCTTCCAAGCGATAAATCGATCCACTAGAGAATGAGTTGGAGTACACGAATAACAAAAGACCCTCCAAGCCTAGTCTACCCTATGTACTTGAGCCTTCTAAGCTCTTGCTACCAATTGACATGACGAAGCCTTGTCTTCTCTAACTCTTCGGATCATGCAATTCAGCCCGATTGCAGCCACCAAACAAATAGCTTCTTCCAATGCTTCCCAGCAGCACCAAAACCTCACTTTACACTCAAGATGGGTGTGGTAAATGTTTGGGCTATCAACTTCTCAAGGATTCAGATATAGAGAGGTAGAAGTTGAGGAAACCCACAATGGATTGTGTAGAGGATTGTGGGTATGACAATCTCGCTCTCTCTCAAGGATAATGGCTAGGGTTTTCTCTCTGAAAAGCACTTATCACAATATGTGGGTAATGTAGGTAGAGACCTGGTGTATCAGATATGATAAATTAGCTGTTACCATCTGTCATGACACTTCGCATTCCAGTCATGTGCTGAGCACATGCTTCATTATGCGGGAAGGCTTCTCGCTAGCTACCTACAAAAACACCTTTGATCTTCAATGAGTCTTGAGTCTTCACACTCTCTTTCACACACAATCCTTACAATGAAATTCCATATAAAATACAAGGTACAAAAAATTGAACAAAATTACAATCAAATTTGACACGGAATTAAAGCTAACACAAATTAGTTGTAAATCACAACTTTACAGTAATAGTGCCACATGTCATACCCATGGCCGAGGGGGCCATTATCGTGCTGAGGAGGTCATAATGTAGAGAGAGTTTTGGAGAAAATGTTAGCCATGACATGACTAAAGGGATGGTGGCTGCCATCACATTTAATGCATCCCACCAAACCTCCTGGTTGCATTTATGTGGAGAAGACTTTGAACAATACTGTCTTGGCTGCCGCAACTCACAAGGAGTTTGGGAATGTGTCTAATAAGACAAGTATTTAAGTAGTAACTTGGATGATCAACAAATGGAGGGTTAAGATCATCTAAAGGGAGCTATATAATGCAAGAGACCCTCTAGGGAGAGGGGATCAGAAAAACCTATAAAGAAAACACTATAGCAACAAGAACTAAAATTGTATTTAAGTCTAAAAGAATTATATTCAAGAACCCCTCTCCTCGAACTTCGCTGAGGAAGGATTTCTTTGCATAGAGCTTGTCTTTCTTTGCTTTCTTACTGTCTTTAATCCACTGCGTGTGCTGCTTGATCCATTGAAACCTAGTTTTTAAGTCCACTCTTTACAAATTTATTGTGTTGGGCTCTTTAAACCTGAATCCTTCTACTTTTTGGGTTCAGGAACCAAAATGCTGCCCTTATAGATTACATATATTTTTACTGATTCAGATACTTTAACATGTGGTGATAGTACGATTAGATCTAGAGGCTTCCTAGGTTGTGTTAATGTGCACTCAACTTCAATCACCTTTAGTGTGATATAGCTAGAATGCAACCAAGGAAGTTAGGGTCTCCCTTGCACTCTTCATTTGTGTCCTAGTTTTCATCGATGTTAGGTTCATAGACTTGTTCTTCCAAATCTTCTTTGTCATCCTCTTTTTCTTGTCCCTTGAGGACGAGCTTTATTGGGATTTGGGACACTAGGCAATAACATGATCAAAGCCTCAGCATCTAAAGCATTAGCCCAGCTAATTTTGTTTATGAGGTTCATTTTAGTCACTCCCTTTCCTTAGTCATCTTTGCCAAGTGATGTACTGTTGTGGTTGAGTTTGGTCTGAGGTGAAAATTCTGATGGTTTATTAATTGACTGGTGGAAATTACATAAGGTGTTTTACTTTGAGGTGCTTTTTAGATTGAGGTTAATTGACTAGTTCATATTTTTGAACTAGGGTGTATGGATGGTAACCTTATCTTCTCATCCTCAGATTATATTGCATCTCATCATGTATTCATCAAATTGTGATACGTAGTTAGAACCTTTTTTTTTCTTAAGAAGCATACCTATTCCCTTGTCTATGCAGCATACCTACCCGAGAAGATCACCCTGATAAGATTCGGGTAGGTACTTCTCGCTGACCTTTTCCTTCATTTCTATCCAATTGGTTATAGCAAATTGGTTAGGATTTCAGTTCTATCTCATCAAAGTTTAGCTCTACTTTTAAAAGTTCCATTTTTAGCAAATTTGACCTTGTTGTCATCAGATAAGTTTTAGTGTTTTACTACTTAAAGAAGGTTTAATATCTAAGCGACAGTCAAAAGTAGTGCTCAACGTATCAATCTCTCATTGGGGTCCCTGAATTTATTCCTATTGATTTGGATTCTTATGATTGGTCACACAATTCTTTATTGTCAGAACAAAATCACTTGACAATCCTCTAGGTTACTTTCTGAAAACATAGTTCCCCCTGATTTTCAACTGTATGTATTCGACTTTCAATGGAGAATGGTTATCGAAAAATTCTGTTCGCTCTTAAAGCATATCAAGCAGGACATTTCATGACTGACAGAACAAGTTCTTGCAATTTATTGTTGCCTTGTTGGTATGTACTGGGATGTTTACATAAAGGGCCAGCAACTTGAATCACTGGCTAGTAGGAAGAGTTTTTGCAATGGAGCTAAAAATTGTGCTCATAAGAAGAATTTCTGTGTAAGTGAAAGAAATTGAGGGATTAGTCATAACAAGTTCCCCATGGAACTGTGATAATAGGACTTGAAATTTTCCTATACAAATTAGCCCATTTGAAGTTGCCATGGCATCTTGATGTATTTGCATCATACTATATGGACTGCTATGTCGTCCTCTATCTTCTATGATTTTCTCAGCGAGGTGTTTTTCAGATCAAGTCCAATGTCCAATCCATTGTAAGCGATGGGAGCATACATCCATAGTTCATCAGAGCTTAAAAGCTACAACATTCCAAACAAGACAACCAAAAAAAGATTAGAAACATATTAATACAAAAGTAGCACTACTGTTTTAACCTCATCTTTCCTTACGTATACTAACAAGGATTCCCTTTACCTTAATCTGGTGCTGTAAAAACTTCACATATTGGACAGCTTCCTCAAGCATTGTGCTAATATCAACCTGTAATACCAAAGAGCTATTTGTCAGAATTTCATTTACACCTCAGACTTTCAGAACAATTTCTAGATAGAGAAAAGTGCTCACCTTTGTTCCATTAGGGACAAGGTTCTGCAGGACTCTCAACCTTTCATTTATTTTCTCTCTTCTTTTCTGCAAGATACAAAGGTAGGATCAATTATTCAATGTCACATTCATGGGCAGGAAAATTTCAATAAAATTGGTCAATGTGCAAGCATTTGAGGGAACTTACCCTCGCATAGACGCTCTGGGGATCAGTGGCTGAACCCCTCCAGGCTCTTGTTTTTCCATTCAAGTTTAGAGTTACATCCCCTTTTGTGGTCAAACTTGAGGTCTGAAGGGGACAAAATACTTTAAAATGATTCATGTGAATGGACGGACCATGGTCCGCGAACATCCTAACAAGCGGATCCGACATTTGCACGGGCCTCCAGTGGACGATCCTGATGTGAACGGGCCGGATATGGACGGAGTGAAGGAAGGTGGGCTAATTGTCCACGGGCCTATTGGGCTCCTCGTGGGGGATATTTTTACCCATTCTCATAAGGGCCCAAACAGAGTCCTTGCGCTAATAGGACCCCGGAAATCTTACGTATTTGGTAAAGATCTTCCGCAAGAAGGGGAGATTTATTCATCACGTTTAGGATTCTACAAGGAGAGTCCTATAAGGAAAAGACTTCTGCGCCAAGAAAGGAATGTCAACCTCATGCTACTATAAAAGCCCCAATACCCTCACAAGCCAAGGTACGCATAATTTACCCTCTCTAGCACTCTAGAGTTGAGAGCATATTTTCTGACTTAACCTTCGGAGAGTATTTGGCCGGCACCACACCGGTGTCCTTCGATAGGTTTTCTCTTTTCTTTCGTGCAGGTTACTACCCGGGCGAAAGGAGTATCGCGCGACCTATTGGTGGATTTCCTTGATTCATCAGTTGGCGCCGTCTGTGGGAATTCGAGTAATTAAGCCATAATATCGCTTCCCGGACTAAAAGGTTGCATGGTACTCACTCGCTCAATGGCAACTACTAATGACGTGCAAGGAGAAGAACCGCCCACGACTGCCCTCGAGAGACAAGTTCGGACCCTCAGTACCGCCGTGGAGCGTCTCACCAAACAGAACCTCGACTTGGAGGAACAGCTGCGCCAGAAGACTGCAGCACTAAATAACCGGCCAGAAGACCAGGAAGGGACTAGCAATCCGAACAGGAATCAGGAGAGACCTGAGGGCAGCCACGCCCCAAGTAGGCCGGAGAGACAGCACGGGAGCATGCCATCCCTCACGGATGCGACTCCACCACACATTGCCGCCGAGATGCAGGCAATGAGGGAACAGATGGAGGTCATGATGAACGCCCTCAAGGGGTGAGTCTCCAGTGATCTTGACGATCTGGTCAATCGTACCGACTCGCCTTTCACTGTGGCCGTGAACTCCTTCCCCCTACCCCACAAGTTTCGCATGTTGAATATAGATAGCTATGACGGGGTGAAGGATCCTCTAGATCACCTGGAAACCTTCAAAACCTTGATGCATCTGCAGGGGGTACCGGACGAAATTATGTGCAGGGCCTTCCCAACTACACTGAAGGGTTCTGCGAGAGTTTGGTTCAGTCGGTTGACACCGAATTCCATCAGCACTTTCAAAGAACTAAGCGCTCAGTTCACCTCACACTTCATAGGGGGACACAGATACAAGAAGTCCACAGCGTGTTTAATGAGTATCAGACAAAGGGAAGACGGGACGCTAAGATCCTACATAACCCGCTTCAATAAGGAAGCACTCTCAATTGATGAAGCCGACGACAAAATACTGGTGGCAGCTTTCACGAACGGATTGCGGAAGGGCAAGTTTTTGTTCTCATTATACAAAAACGACCCCAAAACCATGTCAGAAGTACTCTACAGGGCCACCAAATATATGAACGCGGAAGACGCGCTGCTTGCACGGGAAGAAAGGCCCAAGAAGAGGGAACGCCAGGTGGACACGCGTCAGGACCAAGGGCAGAAGAGACCAAGGACAGGAGACAGGAGGGACGAAAGATGCCCTAAGCCCCTGGGCGGGAGGTTCACAAGTTTCACCCCCCTGAACGCCCCAATTGACCAAGTCCTGATGCAAATCAAAGACGAGGAGGCACTAACATTCCCGGGAAAACTAAGGAGCGACCCCAGCAAACGGTCGTGAGACAAATATTGTCGTTTCCACCGAGATCATGGACACGACACGGCCGAATGCTACGATCTAAAACAGCAGATTGAAGCCCTCATTAGACAAGGGAAGTTGCAGAAGTTCGTCAACAAAGAGAAAACGGATAACAATCGTCAAGAGCCGGCCCTCCGACGGGATAACGAGCGTCCAAGACCCCCCATCGGAGACATAAGGATGATAGTAGGGAGAACCGCTCCTACCAGTTCTTCCAAAAAGGCTCGAAAGACATACCTCAGATCGGTCCTGAACGTCCACGTGACGGGCCCAAGGCCCAATGCCACACGGATGGAAAGCCCTATCATAGGATTCACCGAAGAAGATGCAAGGAGACTTCATCATTTGCATGACGACGCGTTGGTCGTCAGTATACGTGTGGGGGATTACAACGTCCACCGGGTGCTGATCGACAACGGCAACTCAGCAGACATTCTATACTATCCAGCGTTCCAGCAAATGGGGATAGACAGAGCCCGATTGATGCCAGTGAGCGCTCCCCTTGTCGGCTTCGGAGGGAATAGGGTATTCCCAATAGGTTCCATCATACTTCCGGTGACGGTGGGTGATTACCCATAAGAACTCACTAAGAACGTAATGTTCCTCGTAGTAGACTGCTTCTTCGCTTACAATGGTATTCTCGAACGACCCACACTTAACTCGTGGAAAGCAGTAACATCCACATACCACCTAATGATCAAATTCCCGACGGACTATGGGATTGGGGAATTACGGGGGAATCAGGCAACCGCCCGAGAGTGCTACATTGCCATGCTAGAAATGGAAGATAACCATCAGGCAATGTGCATAGAAGAACAGCGGACGGTGGTAGAGCCAGCTGAAGAACTGGAGGTGGTAATACTCAACGAGTCCAAACCAGAGCGAACAACCAGAATTGGAACATTGGCCTGCCAACCTGTGCGCCAGGCCCTCATAACATTTCTCAGGAGGAACCAAGACATCTTCGCATGGAACCATGAAGACGTGCCTGGGATCGATCCCTCTGTCATAGTCCACAAGCTGAACGTGAACCCTTCAACCCCCCCAGTCCGGCAGAAAAAGCGAGTGTTCGCTCCTGAACGAGACAGAGCAATAGCGCAAGAGGTCAGGAAGCTACTCGAGGCAGGTTTTATAAGGGACGTTTATTACCCGGAGTGGTTGGCGAACGTGGTCATGGTCAGGAAAGCTAGTGGAAAGTGGCGGATGTGCGTCGACTTCACGGACCTTAACAAAGCATGCCCGAAGGATAATTACCCCCTCCCACGGATAGATGCACTGGTCGACTCAACGGCCAGACACCAGCTCTTAAGTTTTATGGATGCCTTCTCAGGCTACAACCAAATCAAAATGGAGGAACCCGATCAGGAGAAAACGTCCTTCGTCACCAGCCAAGGCCTTTTTTGCTACAAGGTGATGCCGTTCGGACTCAAGAATGCCGGGGCAACATACCAAAGATTAATGGACAAGATGTTCGCACACCAGATTGGGAGAAATGTACAGGTCTACGTTGACGACATGCTGATCAAGAGCCAGTTCGAAAGAGACCATCTGAGCGACCTCCAGGAGACATTCGATACCCTACGGTCATACAAAATGAAGCTGAATCCGGACAAGTGTGTATTCGGGGTGACGGCAGGAAAATTCTTGGGTTTTATGGTATCCCAAAGAGGAATAGAGGTCAATCCAGAGAAAATACGAGCCATCATAGAACTTGAACCACCAAGGACAACAAAGGAGGTACAGAGCTTGAACGGCAGAGTTGCCGCTTTGAGTAGGTTCGTCTCGAAAGCAACGGACAGGTGCCTACCATTCTTCCGTGTCCTGAAGAAATCTTTCGAGTGGACGGAGGAGTGCCAGAAGGCATTTGAGGACCTAAAGAAATACCTTTCCTCGCCACCTTTGCTCAGCCCATCCAAACCAGGAGAAGATCTCTACTTATACCTAGCCGCTTCACATGTGGCAGTAAGCGCGGCCCTAGTGAGGGAAGAAGAAGGGACGCAGCGACCCGTCTATTTCGTAAGCAGGGGGTTCCGGGGGGCTGAAGAAAGATACCCTCACATGGAAAAGCTAGCCTTCGCGCTGATAACCGCAGCTCGGAAACTGAAACCATACTTCCAAGCCCACAGCATTATCGTCCTAACAAATCAGCCCCTAAAAAGGGCAATGAGCAGCCTCGAAGCAGCCGGACGAATGTCCCTATGGGCGATAGAGCTGAGCGAGTTTGACATACACTACCGTCCGCGAACCGCAATAAAGGGCCAAGCTATAGCTGACTTCATTGCCGAATATATGCAAACGGGGTGGCAGGAGCCACAAGCCCTCAGACTGTGGAACATCCACACGGACGGATCATCAAATAAGCTAGCTGGAGGTGCCGGGGTGGTAATTCAAACCCCTGACGGAGACGCGATCGAGTGCATGATCCGATTAGACTTCCCGACGACCAATAATGAGGCAGAGTATGAGGCATTGTTGGCAGGATTAGACTTGGCAAAAGCAGCAGGCGCCGAGGCTATGGTTATACATTGCGATTCGCAGGTAATAGTCAGTCAGATTAGTGGCGTCTATGAATGCAAGGGGGAAAAAATGAAGAAATACTTAGAAGAAGTCAGGAGACGGATCGACTCCTTCCAGGTCACATTCGTCCAGATCCCAAGAGAAGAGAATGAATGTGCAGACTGGCTTGCCAAAGCCGCCTCTGCTGTGGCCATGACGACCCCCGACCGAGTACTATCGTTCATCCAGAACTCCTCAACCATTAGCGGTGAGACGGAAGTGCAGGAGGTGAATCCAGGATACGATTGGACTACGCCCCTAATGGCCTACCTAAAGGAAGGCACGCTCCCGGACAGCAAGGACGTAGCCAGAAAGTTGAAAGTCTGGGCTTCACGGTTCACAATAATCAACAACGTCTTATACAAGAGGGGATTCTCATGACCATATCTGAGGTGTTTGGGTCACGAGGAAGCCGACTATGTAATGAGGGAGGTCCATGAAGGCATTTGCGGAAACCATTCGGGGGCGCGGTCTCTGGTACACAAACTGATCCGGGCAGGATACTATTGGCCTACCATGCAGAAGGACGCGCAAGCCTACGTCAAGATCTGCGACAAATGTCAAAGGTTTGGTAACCTAATTAGGCAACCAACCGAAGAACTGACACCCATGACGGCCCCTTGGCCGTTCTCCCAATGGGGACTAGACATCATGGGCCCTCTCCCAACGGCCGCACGACAGCTGAAATTCTTGGTCGTAGGGATCGACTACTTCACTAAGTGGGTCGAAGCGGAAGCTCTAGCAACTATCACGGAGAAAAACATCAGAGGTTTCGTATGGAGGAATATCATATGCAGATTCGGGATACCAAGGGTCCTTGTCTCCGACAATGGGAAACAGTTTGATAACAAGGCATTCCGAGATTTTTGCTCAGAGTTAGGCATTAGGAACCACTACTCATCGCCCGCACATCCACAGGCAAATGGCCAAGTTGAAGTCACGAATCGGTCCCTGCTCAAAATCATCAAGACCCGGCTCGAGGGGGCAAAAGGTATATGGCCCGATGAGTTACCAAGTGTCTTATGGGCGTATCGCACGACGGTAAGAACGCCCACAGGGGAAACGCCATTCGGTCTAACATACGGGAGCGAGGCCGTCATTCCAGCGGAAATAGGTCTAACAACCTATCGAGTGGAGAGCTACGACGAAGGCAAGAATGAAGAGGCTTTACGGCTACAGCTAGACCTAGTCGACGAAGTCCGGGCTACAGCTGAACAAAGGATAGCTCGATACCAAAACCTCATGGCAAAGTACTACAACTCCAAAGTCAGACACAGAGACTTCCAGATCGGAGACCTTGTGCTTCGGAAGGTAATGGGAGCAGCTAAAGACCCCTCGCAAGGAAAACTTGGCCCAAACTGGGAAGGGCCTTACAAGATCTCATCTTGGCAGAGAAGGGGAACCTACCATCTCGAAACCATGGATGGACGGAAGCTGCAACACCCGTGGAACACTGAGCACCTACGGAAGTACTACCAATAGATGCAACGTGAAGAGACATCCACCCCTTGCAAGCATTCCAGCTCATTTCTAAAGTTTTCAGTAGTTTTTATTTCGAACAATTATTTTTACCTTTCTATTTTACTTTGAACAAACCTCTCTACTAGTGCCTTTTTAAGCCCAAGGGGGCAGGCACCATTTTCCTATAAAGACTTCTTTCAGGCAACAAAATTTTTCCTGCTTAGGTCTATTTAATTCAATCACAGACTGTCCACAACATGGACGGATCATCCTAAGAGGATGAAAACTAAAGTCCATTCAATGGACGGACCAATAAAACTGTCCACAAAATGGACGGATCATCCCAAGAGGATGAAAACTAAAGTCCATACAATGGACGGACCAATAAAACTGTCCACAAAATGGACGGATCATCCTAAGAGGATGAAAACTAAAGTCCATACAATGGACGGATCAATAAAACTGTCCACAAAATGGACGGATCATCCTAAAGAGGATGAAAACTAAAAGTCCATACAGTGGACGGACCAGTGAGACCGTCCACAAAATAGGCGGATCATCCCAAGAGGATGAAAACTAAAGTCCATACAGTGGACGAACCAGTAAGACCGTCCACAAAATGGACGGATCATCCCATGAGGATGAAAACTGAAGTCCCTACAAGGGACGGACTAATGAGGTTGTCCACAAAATGGACGGATCATCCATAAGAGGATGAAAAACCAGTCCGTATAATGGACGGACCACTATCGCTGTCCACAAGACGGACCAATCATCCCAAGAGGATGAGAACCAGTCCAGATAATGGATGGACCAATGAGTCTTTTGACCAAGTGGACAAATCACAATAGAAGCATGAGAGCTTAGTCCAGATAAAGGGCGAAATAACCATCCCCGAAATGGACGGAACATCCTAGAGGGATGAAAACCTTTAGGCCAAATAGTGGACGAACCAATAGCGTCGCTCATAAGCGGACGGGTCAACCAAAAATAGACGGATACTACTAAGCCCGCGTAATGAATAAAACCCAATAAACGCCCACTAGTTGGACGGACCCTACAAGGGGAACTTGCCTGACGGGCTAGTGCAAAAATTATTCGACCCAACGGATGGTTTCAAGTTGTGCATAACGGATATGTTCAATAATAAACGGGCCATTCATGTGCAAAGTCCTTCCAAGTCACACAAATCATCCAAAGGGATGACGACAAGAAATGGAAGAAGGCACCATAATAAGCATGACGGAGCTCAATTAAGAATGAAAATATACTTGAAAGATAAAGACATGCATTCCACAGAATAAAATAGAAGGCCAACGGACCCAGCCTAAGAATAAACTTGCTGAACGGTCAATGTTTATGCAATCCCCGTAAACATGACGGGTGTTAAAAATTGTTCCACACTTACAAACCAAAAAAAAAAAAAAAAAAAAAAAAAACCTAAGTTATTACAAAGTGAAGTATTCAAGCACCGTCTCCCTCTTCATTAGGACGGTCCCCAGCATCTTTACCCTTGCTATCCGCAGCAGTGTGATCCATGGGAGCTTCACGGACAAGGCCGTCCTCATCGAAAAGGGCATTAGTGTCCTCCGACTGAACAAGCTGGGCAGTGGACGGTTCGGGGGCAGCAACAGTGACGGTGGACAAGTCCAGCTCTAGGTACAACCTCCTCACTTGACGGAGGGCGTCGTCGAACCCGTCGTTGTACACCAGACTCAGTTCCGCGATAACCTCAGAGGAGTCGCGATACTCGCGTACGGCCTCGTCCCTGGCATGACGGACTTCATTGTCTTTGTCCACCAAGTCTTTTTTTAAGCCCTCCACCAGCTGCGTGGCCTCATCTCGGGCCGCCTCGGCCATCCTAAGCTTCTTTTCCTGAGTGACCTTCCAGGCCTTCAGGTCAATCAGCTCCCCCTCCGTCGCCTTAGCTTTCTCACGAATCCGGCCAATGGTCGTCTCGTGGTTGAGACACCGTCCCATAAGGCCTTTCATCATGATCATAGCTTGAGGGACAACGGAAATAAATGAGCACAATATAAGTTTGATGATGAACGAAAAAATTAAGGTCGACGGAATAATTACCTGGGCAACGCTGAAGAGGCCCGTCTCCCCTATCGCCTCCGTCGAGTGATTCCCAAGATCCTCGTAGTCGTCGGTGGTAATGATCGACGACAGCTTTTCCAAGGCGTACTTAGAATCCTCGTGAAGTAAGACGGGTGGTTTTTTCTGCTCGCCTGGCTGACCCGTCATCAGCCCCTTGCCCAGGCCGTGCTTGGCCGGAGTGACGGACTTATTCCCCTCAGCCATCAAGCCGAGGACCGAGTCCAAGGAGACCTTGGGTTGCTTAGGTGGACGGTCAGTTTTCACAGGCAGTTTTCGCTTTAGAGATGGCTTGCTGGAGCCCGTCCCCATAGGGTCCGTCCCTGCTTGTTTGTTCTTTGTAGCTTGAAGTCTTATGGCTGCTCGCCTCTTCGCATCCTCCATCTCTGAAAAAGGATGACGGACTAAGAAACAATAATAATAATAAAATAAGGAAAAAAGGAGGGGTTATGAGAATAGATGGACTTACGCAGACGGGTCTGTTTCTCATATTTTAAAGCTGCCTGGGTGGGCACGGGACTGTCGCAATACCAGCAAATAGTATTGAGGTTGACGAGCTTGGCCCACGTCCTCTCCTCCGGTGTTGTCTTAGAAAAAATTCTCTCAAGGAAACTGAATTCCTCAAGTGTGATTTGGGGACGCCGTCGAACTGCAACATAGAAGACGGAGGTTAGAAACGATAAAAATTACATAGATGTACGGAATGATTTCTGACGGACCATACCAGATGAGTTTAAAATGCCCCAAACTGTGTCGACGGGCATGAAGTCCGTCTCCCCTGGATGACACATCCAATCCTCTCCTTCGATAAAGAAATAACGGCTCTTCCAGTCCCTGTTTGAGTCCGGGGTCTCATAGATGACCTTCAGGACGGGACTCCTAGGAAAAAGCTGTACATACCCCTCGGCTTATCAATCTCGTCTGGACGGTAGCAATGAAGGAACTCTTTTATTGAAAGCCTCCTCACTCCGTCCGACATGGCTCCGTATAGGACCTCCATAGCAATAAAGACTCTCTAGGCGTTGGGAGACACCTGGCTGATGGAGATGCCTAAGTAGCTTAAGAGTTCGCGATGTAACGAACTCAACGGGAACCTCAAACCAGCCTTAAGCACTTGCTCGTACACACCCACTCCGTCAACTCCTTCGTAGTAGCATTTCTCTGACTTATACGGTAAACGGAGTGGGATGTGGTCTGGAATTTGGTAATGGTCCCTAAGGGTATTGAAGTGACCCTCCTTGATGGTTGACGTGAAAGCGTGGACCGTCCACTCTGGGGGCAAGATGAACTCCCTTAGTCCATCGACCCCCACGACGGACCTCACTACTTGCTCTTCGTCGTCCGAGACCTCTTGGACTGCGATCATCTCCAGGCCCTCATGTGTTGAGGACGAGGAAGATGAAGACGGACTACTCTCACTCGAGACGTTGTGGTCTTTGGGACCTGACAGGTATACCCCTTCGTAATCCGCCCCATCGCGAACGACCGACTGGTTACTTGACGCACTAGACATGGCCTACATGTAACGACAGAACCTAAGACTCTGACGGGGTTGCAAATAACGACGGACACATGAAGTACAAACGAAAGCAAAATAAAAAGAAAGAACGGGTGTAAAATAACTCACCAGAAGCAAGCAAGACGTGACAGGTGACGGATGCGTGAGTGAACGGATTGCTCTCTGACAGACGTGACGGACTCGCTCTGACAATCTCTTCTAAGCAACAAGTGAGGAAATGAGGGGCGGAGGTCTGATATTTATAAGGGAAGTGCACGGAAGACGAAGCGACGCCTCGTTCCAAGACAACAGCCATTGACAGGATGACACCTGGCATAACACATTAATGCATCAACTCCTAGCCCAGCAATGTACGGATGAAAATTTGTGGACAGGTGTCCTGAATGCCTGACCGAGTTTTAGATCCGTCACCCCATGGGTCCATTCATTATTCTTGACGAACCCATCGGGTGAGGGGGCAGCTAAAGGGGACAAAATACTTTAAAATGATTCATGTGAATGGACGGACCATGGTCCGTGAACATCCTAACAAGCGAAACCGACATTTGCACGGGCCTCCAGTGGACGATCCTGATGTGAACGGGCCGGATATGGACGGAGTGAAGGAAGGTGGGCTAATTGTCCACGGGCCTATTGGGCTCCTCGTGGGGGATATTTTTACCCATTCTCATAAGGGCCCAAACAGAGTCCTTGCGCTAATAGGACTCCGGAAATCTTACGTATTTGGTAAAGATCTTCCGCAAGAAGGGGAGATTTATTCATCACGTTTAGGATTCTACAAGGAGAGTCCTATAAGGAAAAGACTTCCGCGCCAAGAAAGGAATGTCAACCTCATGCTACTATAAAAGCCCCAATACCCTCACAAGCCAAGGTACGCATAATTTACCCTCTCTAGCACTCTAGAGTTGAGAGCATATTTTCTGACTTAACCTTCGGAGAGTATTTGGCCGGCACCACACCGGTGTCCTTCGATAGGTTTTCTCTTTTCTTTCGTGCAGGTTACTACCCGGGCGAAAGGAGTATCGCGCGACCTATTGGTGGATTTCCTTGATTCATCAAGGTCACTCCTACATTCAGCTCCTGAGAAGAATTGGACTCATCCTCCGAGGAGCAGCTACTTGAACTTTGCCCAGTAAGGCCAGGATTACCGTCTTCTTCGTTGTTGTCAATCATAGCAAGCTTACGATTCTTCTTTGATTGTTGAATTTGTATGCTCTTTCGGGCCTGCATTATTAAATTAGGATTTCATTAGGAATAGGAGAAAACTCGTTTTATCTTGCATAATAGTAACACTTCGCTAAGGAGTTTGTAATAATAGGATACTCACATCTTCTAAACTCCGAGCTCTTTTCTTAGAGTTCTCAGATGGGTTGTTACATTTGTCTTCTGAGATTGAATCAGGCATTGATATCTTAGATCCCCTTCTAAGTATCCAGCAGACTCTTCTGGAATTTCGTCACTCATTTCTTGGTTTAAGCAGTCATTTCCTTCAATGAGAAATGAGCTGCTGTTTTTCATGTCAGCCATACAAATATCAATGGACATGGAGCTATTCTTGGATGCTAAAATTGGATGAGAATCACTCATGTAGTAACAATGGCGGCTCTAGGAATTTTGTTTAGGGGGTTCATTAAAAAATTTTAATAGAAAGAGATATTGAATATATCGAATTGTCAACAAATAATAATAATAATAATAATAATAATATGTGAAGTTTTATAATTTTATTTTACAAGTTTTCACATTTTGAATGTTACATGATAATTCATTACGAGTATCTATTGTCAATGTGGATAGCTATGACCCTATGACCATTATATTTTTTTAAGTTTGTCTAAATTTTTTTTTTCTTTATATAGTTGTTATTATTTATTTGACTTTGTTTTTATAAAAATATTTTAGACTAAATGTTTAATTTCAACTCATTGACTCCGTATTAATTATTAACGCACACAATTACACTCATTCATACATAAAATTATACATTACATGTTTACTTAACCAATCAAATGCTTAAACAATTACTAACTTTACAATTTTTTTTCTTAAATTTTACTAACTTTATAAAAAAAAAGTTATTATAATATGATAACAATACACACACAAATAAAAAAGAAAAAAAACCTTCTCTATTATAAAGTTACATTAAATTTATATTGTATACACAAACAACCACATACATCATAATTTATACAAATAATATTATAACAAAAAGTAATGTACACAATAATATCAAACACACTCACACACATATAATAAAAATTTATAAAAAAGAATCACATTTACAATTCACAAACATGTACTCTTTACTTTTGAGTCAAAAATACTTGTAATAAGAGTGTACCAGATTTAAGTTAGGGTGTGCAAAAAAATATTTTTAAAAATAAATTAAAGTATTAAACTAACAAAAAAAAAATATTTTACATATATATTAAAAAAAAAAATTGAAGTCAGGGGGTTCATTTGAACCCCCTGAATAAGCTGTAGCGCCGCCCCTGTGTAGTAACCTTTTTGGCTCAAAATACCGCCACCAAAGTTTGAAGAAATAGAATTAGCCATATCTGAATAATAGTATGAAAATTCAGTAAGTCCTGCCATGTTCATAGATGAATCATGGCAAGGCCAAAATGCAGATGGCAAGTTATTGAGCACTTGAGCTATAAAATGAGCCTCCTCAGGAGTATACATTCCACTAAGAGAGCTCCATTGTCCTTCAGAAATGGCTCCCAAATGCTCCATATTTTGTGTGGAAGCTTATTAGAAAAAAATGGTCTTTTTTTTTTTTTTTTTTTTTTGGAAGTGTTTGAATGTTAGCACAAGCTCAATAATGGTATAGAAGGGCATGAAGATTGAACTATTTATACCAAAAGAGTATTAACAAAGGGTTGACATTTTGATACTGAACATATAATTGCCAATATATTATTAGAAGAAAAATGTCCAAATACATTATAAGAAATATGCACAAGTCCATGATAGGGCCAATGACAACTAAAGCAGATTAGAATAATGCTGATTTCAAAATATGGCCTTTGGTGCCTTTCTTACTCCACCTTAAAGCTTAAACTAAAAAGAAAAAGAATTATAAAAAGAATATTTAAGAGTCAAAAGAATATTATTGAAATAATTAAGTAGAAGAATAATTCTAAAGACACCCAATTTTACAACTTGTAGATTTGTGTGACTATGAATGATGGACACTTTCTGCTCATATGAATCCATCACTTTTTTTTAACTACTCATTATCGCATGAGTCAATAAGTTGTGAAATTGAGTGTGGGAATGGTTGTGTTCGTAGTACATAGAATGGTTGGTATACAAAATAAAAAATAAAATAAATAAAAAAAGTTATTAAAAAGGTTCATAATGAGAGCCGGATATGGTGAGGTGGGGAGAAGAAGAGTCTCACCTGGTGATGGAGAGAACGTGGGATGTTTTGAAAATGGTAAACATATAATGTATGAAACAGAATGATAATGACATGCTTATGATTATAATGCCTCAAACTTGAATCATGTTGGTGTTTTAAACCAGTTTAATGTCACTCATGACTTTAATTCCAAAATTTTCACTATGTCATATAGGTATATAACCCAAAAAAAAAAAAAAAAATCACCGACTCTTTGATTAAGGGTCTGTTTAAAATCCGCTTATTTTGTTCTAATTGAAAACTTTTTGCTATAAGTACTGTAATAAAGGTAAATGTTAGTTGAAATAGTACAGTGGAACCTATGAATAGTATCAAAAAGTGTAGTGAGACTCATGAATAGTAGCAAAAATAAGTTGAATAGTAAAATAAGTTGGCAAAAAATAAGCTAGTCAAACAAACCCTGTCTGTTTGGGATCTGTTTATTTTGCTAAAACTGAAATTTTTTTACTGAAAGTACTATAAATAAAGATAAATGTTAGCTGAAATAGTACAGTAAGATCCATAAATAGTACCAAAAAGTGCAATAGAGTTCATGAATAGTAGCAAAGATAAGTTGAATAGTAAAATAAACTGATTTTTTAATTTAAAGCCAAACACACACTAAAGCATAGGGATTAGAAAAAGAAGGAAATTACTATGTTATTAACATAAATCAAGAAAGATGTTTATAATACATACTTCAATCGTTTTCTAATGTTTTCCACTGATCAGGCCTACCCCATATGACAATTGAACCATTTTGTTTTTATTCTGTGGTCCAGGAATTCACCCAAATGAGGAGAAAGAATAAGGTGGAGATCGTTTTTTTTTTTTTTTTTTTTTTTTTTTTTTTTTTTTTTGAGAAAATGTCTGTGTAGACTATATTGTACTTAATAAAAAGAGCACGTGACTCGGCATTTGTTGTCAAAATTGTATAAATTAGAGTATACTGGAGAGAAACTATCTTCTGGTTCACACGTGGTTTATTTGAATTCTTGTGGGTTGAATTCTTGTGGGGCAACTGTCAATCCTTAGATCTATGGGCTACCTCTCATTTATGTCTACGCCAGTACGGATCCAACAGTTGGGATGTCATGAATTTTGGGTTGACCCTAGAAAATGGTCGGTGATATATATAATGGAAAAATTGAAAAGTATGAAAAAAGTTATTTCTAATTTTTTTTTAAAGAATACTAAATATTTTAACACACACACAAAAAGAAAAAGAAGACTAAATTAAAGAAAATAAATGTGCAAAGACAAAGTATATATAAAGTTAAAATGGTTCATGATATTATTAGAGAAAAAAAAATGTCAAAGATAAATGTGTAAAGTCAATCGATTAATATATTTAATAGGGTCTGGTTAATGTTCTTAAGGTATATATTAATAATTTATTTTGAGAAAATTTTTATGGGAATTGAAAAAGCTGTCAAAACAGTAAATTGCTTATTCGTTTTTCTATAAAAAGTTTACTAATGTATGCCCTAGAGGCACACATTAGTAAAACCCTATTTAATATTATCAAAAAATTAGAGGACCAAATCAATAAAAAAAAAAATGGTGATGTGGTTGATGATTCAGTCCATTTTAGTCTATTTTGGTTCACTTCAATCCATTTAGTTCACTTCAATCCATTTCAGTCTACTTCGGTCCATTCATCAATTTCAGTCCAATTCGGTTTATTTTGGTCCAATTCGGTCCAATTTTAGTCCACCTTGGTCTATTCGATCTACTACAGTCTATTCGGTCCACTTCGGTCTATTTTGATCCATTAGGTTCATTTCAGTCCATTCGACCCATTTTAGTTTACTACAGTCCATTTTGATGCACTTACTTAAGAATGGAAAAAATAAACGTTTAAGTTAAGAGTACCTATTGTGAAAGACCGTAGGGGTGCTCTCAAAAAAGAGATTTGGGTGCTTTAAGGCACATCTCTTTTTGGATAAGTGGTGTGGAGTCGCCACTTATTTTTTGTACAAAAGAAAAAAGAAAAAAGAAAAAAGAAATATAATTACATGTTCAAAAAACTTCGAATGTCATTGATTAAAAAAAAAAAAAAAAAGAGTACAATTTGGTGGATTAACCTTACAAGGCCAAAGTCCTAGTTACAATCTATGCAAAAGTTACAAAGCTTTGGTCCTATTTACATTCTACCAAAATTAAAGACAAAACACTAGTCTACCTATCCAAAATCCTTAGTTGAAGGGCTAAGTTATGGAATGGGAAGGTGTTAGGCACCTATTTCGCCAAGATAGAATCTAGTCTTCCATACTCTAATGACCATTATATACCCTTTTTGTATGATGTTAAATGATATATTATAACACACATGACAAACACTTGACAAAGTTAATTTAAATAAATTTGTCTTCTGAACATGTCCTCTTTTTAAAGAAAAATCAGTTCTGTCTTGAAAATTAAATAAAATAAGATTTGGTTTGTAAAAATCAGATCTATTTTTGTCAAGTAAATAATAATAAAAAAAAAACTTTTAAAATAGAATTCACAATCATGAGACAAACTTACCATGCATGCATCACATATTAAAAGGAAAGACTTTAACCTAACTCTTAATTTCTTCTTTGAAATTTCAAAATCTGTAATTTTATAAAAAAGAAAACTTTTTCAAAAAAATTCAGATATGTATTTTAATAAAAATACAGATAAGTTTTGAAAGCTCAGATTTGTGATAAAACCTAAGAGCTTGTTTAGACCCCAAATTAAAATTATGGCTTAATTGCTTTTACTCTAACTTTAACAAAGTGTGGAACAAGAGTAAATGAAGCGTAAAAAATCGAAACTACTTTAGTGCATAAACATGAATAACAAACAATAAATGTAAAGTACAAGAGTAAGGGAAGAGATATGCAAACACAAGATAACACCAATACGAGTTATCGAAGAGGAAATCAAAAAACTCAGCAAAAAACCTCTCCGCGACCCTTCAAGTCGAAATCGATCTACTAGAGAATAAAGTTGGAGTACACAAATAACAAAAAACCCTCCAAGCCTAATCTACCCAATGTACTTGAACCCTCCAAACTCCTCCTACCAATAGACTTCTTGGAGTCATGTCTCCTCTAGCTTTCTAGATCTCGCAATACGCCCGATTGCATCCACTAAGCCTTACCGACTTCTTTTGGCAAATCCTCAAAACTTCCCAAACTCCAAAACACTCTCAACACTCTGAATAAATGTGAGTTGTGTTTGGATACAAATCTCCTCTCAAGGTATGCCAATGGGAGAGGGAAGGAGAAGAGGCTACAATGATTTCTCACTAAGGATGAGTAGCTCTCTCTCTCTAAAGGTGTGTTGTGTTGTAGAAAACCTATCTAGGGTTTTTTTTTCTCTAAATAACATTTTTACTTTTGTGGGTAATAATGATATATATAATATGGGTGAAGGGTAAGAAAGTCACACTTAAAATTTTCTAAGCAAAATGTTTCGCGAGTATCTCGCGAGATGGCCTGTCTCGTGAAGTACTCGCGAAATGCAGCCTAACACTTGACTTTTCAACTTCCAGCATGTTCTTCTCACATGCTCTTTTCACGGGTTACTCTTCTTATGAACTTCTTGCGAGCTAGTTGTGAAACTGCACTGATTCTTCATTTTATGCTCGATTCTTCACCAACTTAATACTAAACCCAATACAATAAAATTCCACAAAATACAAGGAAATAATTTAATGCACTTACAATACTTTTTGTCATGGAATAAAGCCAACATAAAATATAGTTGTAAATCACAACTTTTTGTCATGCACTTACTAACTTCTTTTGGTAAATCTCCAAAACTTCCCAAGCTCTAAAATACTCTCAACACTCTGAATAGGTGTGGGTTGTGTTTAGGTACAAATCTCCTCTCAAGGTATGCCAATAGGAAAGGGAAGGAGAAGATGCTACAATGATTTCTCACTAAGGATGAGTAGCTCTCTCTCTAAAGGTTGGTGTGTTGTGTTGTAGAAAACCCATCTAGGGTTTTTCTCTCTAAATAACCTTTTTACTTTTATGGGTAATAAGGGTATATATAGTATGGGTGAAGGGTAAGAAAGTCACACTTAAAATCCTTTAGGCAAAATGTTTCGCGGGTACCTCGTAAGATGGCCTATCTCGCGAAGTACTCGTGAAATGCAGCTTGACACTTGACTTTTCAGCTTCCTGCATGTGCTTCTCACATGCCCTTTTTGCGAGTTACTCTTTTTGTGAACTTACGAGCTAATTGCGAAACTGCACTGATTCTTCATTTCATGCTCGATTCTTCTCCAACTTAATACTAAACCCAATACAATAAAATCCCACAAAATACAAGGAAATAATTTAATGCACTTACAACACTTTTTGTCATGGAATAAAGCCAACATAAAACATAGTTGTAAATCACAACTTTACAAGTTTTATGACCAGAAAAATACAGATCTATATTTAAGGAAAATACATATTAGTTTTGTGTTTGAAAAAATTCAAATCTGCATCTAAGGAAGATACAAATCTGTTTTGTGTTGAAAAAATAATTTAGATCTATATCTAAGGAAGATACAGATTAGTTTTATGTTTGAAAAAAATTCAAATCTGCATTTAAGGAAGATACAGATCTGTTTTATGTTTGAAAAAAATTCAGATCTACGTCTAAGGAAGATACATATCTGTTTTATGTTTGAAAAAATTAGATCTGCATTTAAAGAAGATACATATCAGTTTTGATGACCATTAACAGATTTTGAAATCATAGAAAAAAAATTAAAACAAAAAATCAACTAAAGAACATGTTAAAGAAAATTTCAACTAAATATCTAGGCATAGCAAATATGAATTTAGAACAAGGCACAATAAAACATATTAATCATATTCATGCAACAAACAACAACATGCTAATTAATGGAAAAGAAGAGAAAAACAGAAGACATAATTAAATACCTCTTGCATGAGCATGCTCTTCGACAGAAGAATATTTTAGAAATAAAAAAAGTTTTCACCTCTTTAAGGTCTAAAACACTTTACTTACAAAAAAGAAGTTCTTAAAGTAAAAGCCTCCAGAACATCTTTGACGTAAGGGCAGCAAAGAAGTCAGAAGAGAAGAGCCCCTAATTCTGATTTTTTCTCCTCTATTTATAGAGGTTAGGATGCTTAAAAAATAAGCTGGATGAGATCAGATACTAATTGAAATGCATCCTTATCTCTAAAAAGTAAAAAAAAAAAATAGGCTTTATCTCAATCAGGAAGCGCCCAGGTTCGGCCGAGTGTTTGGGCCAATCAGCACTTGCCATATGCCAATCAGCACTCCAAGAGTGCCGATAGGCCCTCTTGGGTGCTAGGCCCGCGTTTGAGTTTTGGTCCAATTTGGACTCCTTTTTTGAGGATTTTTGAGCTGGATATTGCACATAGATGCATTTTTAATCCGTATTCTAAAAATTAATCCATTTTTCTTGATATTCAGGTCTTTAAAGTGATAATTATCTTGTAGATAAATATTCTAAAAAGACTTGATTATCAATAACTTCTTTGTTATCTGATTATTCACTTTATTTCCATGCAAGCAAGCTTTTTTTTTTTTTTTTTTTTTTACACTAACCAACAACCAATCACAAAATTATTTAATTAATTTTAATTGTTTAACCAATCATAATTAATTTAAATTAATCATGCGTGGTTGATTTCACTCAAACAAAATGCATGCAGACCATAAAAACTTGATCATGTGATATCTTTCAATTTGACGGTCCGATTAGGGAATCGAACATGCCGTCGTGGTCGTTAGAATCTTAAGATCATTTTTATGATATGCAATGAATGAATAAATGCATATAATGCAACTCTAAATTTCGGGTTTATGAATGGTCACTTTAGCTATTTTCCAAGATTAAATTATGGGTACAAAATTGAATGTCTACACCTATTATAAATCCGAATTGTTCAATTTAATGATTTGTGGTATTATCTTTCTTTATATTCTTTTTTCCCCTTAGCTAATATTAGTATTTTATTTTTTGAAAGAATTACACAATTTTAGGACTTTGATATAATCAATATATACGTAAAAGCAGAGATCTCATGCGGGAGTGCATGAGGTCCTGCCAAGTGGCGCTGTGATTTTGCATTTGCCCTTTTTTTTAACTCTTTCATTAAGTTTTTTTTTACTGTTATCCAGAAGTTCACATTAACTTATTTTACTGTTATCTCATTAATTGCTTAAGCTTATACCACACATTTCTTTATTCTTTATGTCTTTTAGTGTAGTGAAATTTGAAAGTACTCACAAGTGCACGAATTATACCGAAGTATAGTTTGACAAGAACAAGGTTGAACCCATAGGGACTTGAATGAACGTAGGAAAATTAATCAAATCTTAATCAAATTCATCCTAATCTAGTTTAATAAAAATTGGTTGTTTGAAATTAAATAAAGCTAAGAAAATAATTAAACTAAGCAAAGATATAATATAAAGCAGTAAAGAGATGTAAACAATCTAGAGAAAGGAGTTAGGGTTTTGGAATCCACCTTGTAAGTCATATCAGCATATATTTATGATCATTAATTTTTTCCAACCGCTACATGATAATTTAGAAATCAATCTTGCTATCATGGAAAAAAGTCTCATTAAAATCCTTATTTTAAAAGTCGAACACATGTTCTTCTTCGCTTCTTAAGTATAAAATCAAATCATCAATTGTATCCATTGACAAACAAATCACAAGAGATATCCAATTTTAAAATCAAACAATCATAATCCAAGCATTTAATTAATTAATATAAATCCTAAATCATGAGAAAAAATAATGATTGAACTCATATCTAGAATCATATCTTAGTCAATTGATGTGAAGCAAGAACAATTTAAATCATTAAAGAACAATTATTGTGGAAAAAATCAAATCACATAAATATTACTAATAATCCTTAATAAGGTTTACGTTTTTAGACCCCTTAACACAAGTTGTTTAACCTAATATTAAGCCAAGTTAATTAACAAGTTCGTTAATAGGATCTAGGTTAAACCAACATTTGTAAAACAGATATAATGCGAAAAAATAAAGAACACAAAGATATGATGATCCAGGAAAACCTAACCAGTAAAAAAACCTGCGGAGGATTTAACCTAGCTATCCTCGAAGTAAAAACACATCCACTATGAAAGTATTGAAGTTTTTACAATAAGACTTAGACCATTAACATCATATTGCTACCTGAGTAGAAAACTTACTACCACAATCACGTGACGGCTTTTAGTCCACGGACTACTTCTTTCTTTGATCTGCAGCTACCACAAGTTCTCTTACTTATGACTTTGAGACTCCACTCAAAGGTTTCAGATCTTCTTTATAGTTCTTTATGTAACAACTGAAGAGACACAAATCTTAATCTTGATAACTCTATGTGTGTGTATGAAGATAAACATCTCTCAGATCTCACAGAAAATTCAACACACAACACTTAAAAGACCTCTAAAACGTAGCTAGGGTTTTTGCTTTTATACTTGGAGTGAAATACAAAACCCTACATGTCGTACAAGCTTGGACTGAATTGAAAATTCTGCAGAAAATTAAATCTACTCGACTTTCAATCGATCAAGTCTAATTTTTGATCAATCGAGCCTTGCAGATTTTGACCAATAAATCCTGCAATCACTTGATTCCAATTTTATATTAAACCATACTTTGAGCAAGTCTAAACCTAGACTCTATGTTTTGATCATGGCTTGCCAACATAATACATATTGAAGTTCTAATACATTAATTCCTAAAGTCTTAGAACCTAACAGAAAATTTAACTACTCATAAAAATTGACAAAAAAATAAATAAATAAATAAAACAAAATACTAAGCATTAAACTTGACAAAAAAAAAAAAATAAAAATAAAGCTAGAGTGAAAGAGATAAGTCACAATGCTAGAGAAAAGCAGGAAGCCACATGTGGAATTGCATCTTGCTCCTATTTCCTCTTTTTTGCTCCTGCCCTTCATCATCCTCTGTTTCAACTTTCTTCTAGACTGCGTTTCAGCTCTCTTCTAGCTACCCCCAATATTTCCTATTTCCCTCTATTTATACTTACATTCCCTCAAGTGGCTGAGTCCTAAAAGCTCATTATTAAAACCAACATGGCCTAAAAGTAAGTACTTCCTAGGTAGATATTTTGGTGAACAAATTAAGAGGACCACAACAATAATTCAATTACTGATTTGGACTCTAAAGCCCACCACGTTGACTGTGTAAGAATTGCTTGATTTGAGTTTGTTTCCTCGCACACCATCCACGTTGGATTGAATCTTGGGCTTCTTTTTTATTTTTCTTTTTCTTCTTTCTTTGTTTTTGGTCTTCTCTTGAATTCATGCTTGGGTTGGATCTTTACTTTGGGCTGAATCTTTCTTTCATGCTTCACATCTAGGTCTTAAGATAGCTTGACAATTGGCCTGGTCTCACTTTGTATGTAAAGCCTTTGTTACCTATAAATCAAAGACAACTTATAATCAACCACAAAATAGTATAAAAGTGCAGCTAAATATGCAAATATGAGAGTATTTTATTGTATATATTTCATGAATATCAAATACCCCAAACCTATATTTTGCTGTCCTCGAGCAAAACAGATAAAGAGTAAAACAAACCAATAAAATTAAACCAAAGAAAAAGGAAATCCTAACTCCACTTTCGGTAGAAATTTCAATTGCATTTAGCATATGCAATAAGCCTTTAAACCCCTAGCTTACACTAATGGACGAGTTGTAGTCTCGTGAGGGTTTGCAGTGAATCTACCCATAAAATTTTGAGAATGAACACTAAATTAAGAACAATATAACAAACAAAATCAAGCAAAACAAAACAAAACAAAACCCTCTTCTTCTTTCTTTCTTTTTTTTTTTTTTTTTTTTTTCAATAAGTTCCTTATTTGCCCCAACAAAATCTTAGCCAATCAAACTCAGCATCAAAATAACATCCAACCTTTTTAATCAATCAAAAGTTTTCAATTCTGGTCATCCATAAGTAAATCAAGTTTCATGTTCTATGCATTATTCCACTTATTAGAAAGACTACAATAATAAGAAATATCTGAGTGTAAGTGAGAGTTGCCTTCATGAATTTAGTCTCAATCTTTAAAGCAAATATGAAACTAGACTTCCCTCAAAAATACATGACCAACTGTTACTAAGTCAAAGCCTTACTACCAGTTTGGGTTTGTAGCTATTTGGATATTCACCTTAATACCTTTTTGGCTTTATTTGTGATGTTCCAACTTGCTTACTTTATTTATATGATGGCTTTCACACTATCTTTCAAGAGTACACACAATACAATACGACATTGAAGCACAACTGTTGATCTACAAGTTTCTATTTTATTTTTTTATTTATTTATTTTTACTTCTTTTCTTTTCTCACATGATAGGTAGCCTTTTTCACATACCCTTAGAGTCATTGGTTGCTTTCCAAAGCGTATAGAATTCTCCTTTCTTTTTTTGTCTTTTTCCCCCCTTCTTTCCCAGCCAACCAAATGAACAATGTGGTCATGGTTCATTAGTCACACATTTTTCATGCATTCCATTAAAACAAATAATTCCATATCTACTTATCCCACCTAGACTTTACACATGAGGCAACAATGCAGTGCTACAACCTTTCTTATATTTTCTCTAATACTTGAATAATAAATGAAACTCAGCTCCTTGCAATATACCTGTTGAGACCAGATTTAACAACAATTGGACAGAAAGAAGAGAGGTAGAATGCTTCTCATGCCTTGTTCAATTGACTAAGAGATTTAATTCCATTCATTGATAAGAAACTCAATTTTTTTTAAGCACAACTAAACAAAACAAAATAGAAAGATAGAAATCTATGAACACCCCCCCCCCCCCCCCAAAAAAAACCAAAACCAAATATTGTCCTCAATGTAAAAAAAAAAAAAAAAAAAGATACTCTCAAATATATGTCTTGAATAAAAAGAGAGCAAAATAGTAATATGTAACACGAGAATCAAGTAAGGTAAGGAGAAGGAGGAGACATACCTTGATCAAGCTAATGGTTATAAATTTTAATTTCTGTCAAAATCAACTAGAACAAAAGAAAATAAAACTAAACAAGAAATAAACACAAAGTCTAATCTAGAAGCAGAAAATAAACAAGAGGGAAAAAGAAAGAAAAAAAAAATGCAAACCTGATAAACACAACTAGGATCAATCCTAATAAACAGGATCATCCAAGAGGACTTCTTTAACTTTTGGAGGCTCAAGTTCTAAAAATGGTTTCAAATGTTGGCCATTTACTTTAAACATATCACCATTTTTAGGATTCTCAATCTCAATAGTACCATGGGTATAAACAGTGTGAACTATGAATAGACCTATCCATCGAGATCGTAACTTACTTGGGAAGAGATGCAAATGAGAATTATAAAGAAGAACTTTTTGACAAGGTTCAAATGATTTTCTCAAGATATTTTTATCATGAACCCTTTTCATTCAATCCTTATACAATTTGGCACAATTGTATGCATCATTGCGAATTTCCTCCAATTCATTGATTTGGAGTTTCCTTTCAGCACTTGTTTTGTCAAGATCAAAATTTAACTGCTTAATAGCCCAATAAGCTCTATGCTCTAACTCAACATGGAGGTGATAAGCCTTACACCATACACAATTCGATGAGGAGGCATTCCAATGGGAGTCTTCAATGTTGTACAGTATGCTCACAATGCATCATTGAGTCTTAAAGACCAATCTTTCCGAGTAGGATTAACTGTTTTCTCCAATATTCTCTTGACTGCCCTATTAGATATCTCTACTTGACCACTTGTCTATGGGTGATAAGGTATTGCAACCTTATGAGTGATGCCATATTTCTTCATTAGTTGCTCAAAAACTCTATTGCAGTGCTTTCCTCCATCACTAATAATGGCAAGTGGTGTACCAAACTATGCAAACACATTCTCTCTCAAAAACTTGACTACAACCTTGTGATTATTTGTTCTACATGCAATGACCTCAACCCACTTAGAAACATAATCAACAGCAATAAGCATGTATAAGTTACCAAAAGAATTAGGAAAAGGACCCATGAAATCAATACCCCAAACATTGGGCCCATTTTGTATGTGTGTTTAAACAACAGTTTTCAGTTTTTTTGGAAATACGTGTGGGTAAAAAAGTGTGTGAAGATCGTGTAATGTTGTTTAAAAATTGAAAATATGTGTTTAAGTTTATGTACCAAACAGGCCACAAATATCTCAACAATCAAAATAGGGTTCAATGGCATCATATTTCTTTTTCCAATACTCCCCAATTTTTGGCATCTCTCACAGGCTAAACAATATGCATGGGAACTACAAAAAATGGAAGGCTAATAAAAACACATTGCAAAATCTTGGCAACAGTCTTTCTTGAACTAAAGTGGCCTCCACAAGCATGATCATGACAAAAGGATATAATTTTTGTTGGTCACTCTCAAATATGCATCTCCTAATTATTTGATCAAAATAGTACTTAAACAAGTATGGATCATCCCAAAAGAAATACTTAACCTCAACTAGAAATTTAGACCTATCTTGTTTAGTATGCAAAGGCATTTGATTAGTGACAAGATAGTTTGCAATATTAGCATACCAAGGTCTTTGGGATACATGCAACAACTGCTCATCAGGGAAAGATTCAAGAATAGGTAAATTGTCATCAATGTGCTCAACGATTAATCTAGACAAATGGTCAGCTACTACATTTTTGGATCCTTTCTTGTCCCGAATCTAAAGATCAAATTCTTATAGCAATCAAATCCATCAAATAAGTTGAGCTTTACCATCTTTTTTGGAGAAAAGATACAATTGCTAGCAACTCCTTTTCTAAGACCTTAGACCCCAACAAATAGGACCTAAATTTATCTAAGGAAAAAACAATTGCTAGCAACTCCTTTTCTGTTTTAGAGTAGTTCATTTGAGCATCATCTAGAGTCTTACTAGAATAATAAATCACATGGGGAACCTTTCCAACCCGCTGTCCTAAAACATCACCAATTACATAATCAGAGGCATCACACATAATCTCAAAAGGCACTTTCCAATTAGGTGGTTGAATGATAGGTGCAGAAGTCAATTCAGTTTTTAATCTCTTACATGCATGGAGACACTCATCATCAAACACAAATAGGGTATCTTTGGCAAGTAAGTTGCATAAGGGCCTTGAGATTTTACTAAAATCCTTGATGAACCTTCAATAGAATCCTACGTGACCCAAAAATGATCTAATTTCCTTAACAGATCGAGGAGGTGGAAGGTTAGAAATCAAATTGATTTTGGCCTTATCAACATCAATACCACTTTCTAATATGACATGCCCAAGAACAATTCCCTTTCTCACCATAAAATGACATTTCTCCCAATTAAGAACAAGATTTTTTTCCTTACACTACACTAACACTAAGGATAAGTGGTGCAAACATTCTTCAAAAGTGGGCCCAAATACTGAAAAGTCATCCATAAATACCTCCAAATATCGCCCCACCATATCAAAAAAAAAAAAATACTAATCATACACCTTTGAAATGTACCAGGAGCGTTACATAAACCAAATGGCATGCGACGGTAGGTAAATGTCCCGAAAGGGCATGTGAAGGTAGTCTTTTCTTGATCTTCTAGTGCAATGGGAATTTGATTATATCTAGAATATCCAACATTTGGTTTATAAAAGGAAGAGGAAAATGATATTTTCTTGTCATGGCATTCAATTTACGGTAATCAATGTATATTCTCCATCCAGTTTGCACATAAGTTGGGCCTAACTAATCATCCTCATTCTTAACAACTATTATGCCAGATTTCTTTGGTACAACTTGAACTGGACCAATTACTATCAGAAATTGGGAATAATACCCACATCCAAAAGCTTCAAAACTTCATCTCTCACTAACTCTTACATAATAGGGTTTAGACATCTTTGTGATTCACGTGATGTTTTAGCATTCTCTTCCAAGTGAATTCAATGCATAACCACAGATGGACTAATACCTCTGATATCAACTATTGACCAACTTGTAGCTTCCTTATGCTCTTAAAGTACACTTATTAATTGGTGTTCTCTAAGGTCATCCAAATCTGAAACTATAATGACAAGTAAAGTCTCAGAACCTAAAAACGCATACTTAAGTGTGTCAGGTAATAGTTTCAACTCCAACTTTGGTGGTTCCATAGTAGATGGGGGTGGGGATGAAAAAAGTGGAAGAGGAATCACTTTTGGTTGCCAACTATCAGTACTTAAGAAAGGAACATAATCTAACAATGCATTGACCTCTTCAATTGAGTGTTCAATATCAAAATTGCAACCAAAAAGATTTAAGCAAGCCTCTAGAGGACTCTCATAACTCGATTGTAGGAAAGTATCATGGACTAGACTCTTAATCATGTCGACCTCACAGATATCCTCATTGTTTAGCACTTGTTTACTTATGTGGAAGATATGAAGCTCACCCGTCATATTCCCAAAAGAAATCTTTATTACACCACTTCGACAATTAATCAAAGCATTGGATGTGGCTAAGAAAGGGTGACCCAAAATGACATGGATTTGTGTATTGGCATTTAGAGTAGGTTCAGTGTCTAACACAACAAAATCAATAGGAAAATAGAATGCATCCACTTTAATCAGCACATCCTCAACAATACCTCTAGGGATTTTCACAGACCTATCAGCTAATTATAGTGTCATGGTTGTGGGTTTTAACTCCCCCAAACCTAGCTATAAATATACTGAATATGGAAATAAGTTCACATTTGCCCCTAAATCTAGCAAAGCTCTCTCAATGAAACGATCCCCAATCTTGCATGAAATTGCAGGAGATCCTAGGCCCTTACATTTTACTTGATATTTACTTTGACTAATTGAACTGGCTTGCTCTATCAAAAATGCTTTTTTTAGGGACATTTGTCTTTCTCTTCAATGTAACAAGATCTTTCAAAAACTTGACATGAGCAGGAATTTGCTAAATTGCAATAAGGAATGGAATGTTTATTTGCACTTGCTTAAAAACCTCTAAAATATCTCCAAATTGTGCACTTTTCTACAGATTGATTAACCTTTGAGGAAATGGAGCTTTAGGAACAAACTTCTTATCAAGAGATGAATAACATAAATCCTGAATTGGAATGGAGAGTGGGTTATCCTTCTTTTCTCCATGATTATCATGTGAACTATGAGTTCCTTTTTCCTTTAACACAATATTTTCATCATCCTCCACTCATGGCATTTTCACTTGATTATCAGCTTGCTTACCAGACCTAAAGGTAGTAATAGACTAAACATGTTCTTGTCCATGAGTAGAATTAGAAGAACTATTGATGGCATACTGCCCTTATGGGTTAGGTATATGTTGACTAAGAAACATTCCTTTTTCACCCTCTTCAACTTAGGTTGCTAACTGGGCTTGAGTATTCAAATGGGTGGAACTTTTCATCTCTTGAATGGCTTGGCTAGTTGATTGCATGAAAGTTTTGAGAGACTCCTTCAAAGATGATTGTTGTCTTGGTGGTGCTACAAACTGAGGATTTGATTGAGGAATGGGAGAATATGCTTGAGTAAGTGGATGAAATTGACTTTGTTGATGCACTTGTTGTCTGCCTACATTTGTGGGAGGCTGATTTTGTCTCCATGAGAAATTAGGATGGTTCTTCCAATTTGGATTGTATGTCACTGAAAATGGACTAGCAAATGGTTTTCCATAATTATTCAGTGTATTTGCTTGCTCATTATAAAAATCAAGATAACCAAGTGTGGAAGGACACATTTGTGTTGTATGCATAGGACTCGCACAAATAGAGTATGTTTCACTTTGAACTTGATTAACAGAATTCACCCCTCTACCTAAAGATAAAATTTCAACCTTACGAGTGAGGTTGAAATTTCACCCCTTTCATGTCTAAATCTTCACTGATTTCATGCAATTCCCCCCCCCCCCCCCCTCTTTTAATTGCAAGGCCTGATCTCTCTCTACGGTTAGAAAAGTCCCATTGTTGTGAACTTTCTGATAAATCCTCAAGAAATTTGTATGCCAAACTCAAAAAACCACCACCATTCATGGACTCAACCATGTTACGGTTTGTCTGAGTTAAACCATTATAAAAATGTTGCATTGATCTCCATGTTTCAAAATCACGGTGGGGACACTTTAAAATTAAGTCCTTAAATCTCTCCCAACTCTCATAAAATTTCTCTTATTCATCTTGAAAAAAAATCTGCAAATTCTCTTCTCAAACATTGGTCTTGGCCATTGGGAAAAATTTAGAAAGGAATTTTGTGACCAAAAATTCCCATGAAGTGACAGATCCAGGTGACAAAGAATTAAGCCATACTTTTTGCCTTATCCTTCAAGAAAAAGGGAACAAATGCAAGCGAACAGAGTCATCGGTGAAATTCTGGAACTTACAAGTAGCACAAATCTCAAGAAAATACTTTACATGCATATAAAGATTTTCTCTATCCAATCCATGAAAAGTAGAAAAAAGGTAAATTATCTGTGGCTTCAACTCAAAATGTGCAGTAGTGGTTGTGGTTAATACTATGCAAGATGGAGGGTTGGTGGTTATGGGTGAGAACAACTCTCTAAGAGTTTTTGAATCATCTCTTGTTTCTCCCATTGTGGATGGATAATCAAAACTAACAAGACTATTTTCTTTATCACGTATCCAAGTTCTCATACACCACAAAGAAATAAAAATAATAACTTTTTTTTTTTTTTTTTTTTGTATTTAAAACAAAATAATTACAACTGGTAGAAGAAAAAAAATTTCAAGAAAGACCTAATTTATTTTCCTAACCAAGTCCCCGACATTGGCGCCAAAAACTTGTTATGAAAGTACTCACAAGTGCACGAACTATACTGAAGTACAGTTTGACAAGAATGAGGTCGAACCCACAAAGACTTGAATGAATGTAGGAAAATTAATCAAATCTTAACCAAATTCATCCTAATATAGTTTAGTAAAAATTGGTTATTTGAAATTAAATAAAGCTAAGAAAATAATTACACTAAGGAAAGACGTAATATAAAGTAGTAAAGAGATGTAAACAATCTAGAGAAAGAAATTAAGGTTTTGGAATCCACCTTGTAAGTCATATCAACATATATTTATGATCATTAATTTTTCCCAACCACTGCATAATAATCTAGAAATCAATCTTGCTATCATAGAAAATATTCTCATTATAATCCTTATTTTAAAAATCAAACGCATTTTCTTCTTCGCTTCTTAAGTATAAAATCAAATCATTAATTGTATCCATTAACAAACAAATCTTAAGAGATATCCAATTTTAAAATCAAACAATCATAATCCAAGAATTCAATTAATTAAGATAAATCCTAAATCATGAGAAAAACATGATTTAACTTATATCTAGAATCCTATCTTAGTCAATTAACATGAAACAAGAACAATTTAAATCATTAAAGAAAACTATTATGGGAAAAATAAAATCACATAAATATTACTGATAATCTTTAATAAGGTTTCATCCTCAACCTTAATAGAAAATTTAGCTACTCATAGTAATTGACAAAAAACACAAAAACAAAATACTAAGCATTAAACTTGACAAATAAAATAAAGTTAGAGTGAAAGAGATAAGTCACAGTGCTAGAGAAAAACAAGAAGCCAAATGCGGCACTGTATCTTGCTCCTATTTCCTCTTTTTTGCTCCAACCCTCTGTCGTCTGTTGTTTCAGCTTTCTTCTAGACTGCGTTTCAGCTCTCTTCTGGCTACCCCCAATATTGCCTATTTCCCTCTATTTATACTTACATTCCCACAAGCAGCTAAGACCTAAAAGCTCATTATTAAAACCAACGTGGCCCAAAAGTAAGTAACTCCCTAGGTAGATGTTTTAGGGAACAAATCAAGAGGCCCACGACAGTAATACAATTACTGATTTGGACTCTAAAGCCCACCACGTTGACTATGTAAGAATTGCTTGATTTGAGTTTTGTTTCCTTGCACATTCATCCACGTTGGATTGAATCTTGGGCTTCTTTTTCTTTTCTTTTTTTCTTTTTTCTTCTTTCTTTGGTTTTGGTCTTCTCTTGAATTCACGCTTGGGCTAGATCATTACTTTAGGCTGGTTCCACTTTGTATGTAAAGCCTTTATTACCTATAAATCAAAGACAACTTATAATCAACCACAAAATAGTATAAAAGTGAGCTAAATTTACAAATACAAGAGAATTTTATTGCATAGTTCATGATCATCATTTAGCATACCTGTTGTTTTAGTATTTTTAAAAAATTAATAAAATAAAATAAAATAAGTAAGGACTAATAGTAATAACTAACCAGATAAGATCATGGAAAAAAAATAAGAAACACAAAAATATTGTAGATTGTCAAGTAAAACATACTATTTCACTATTGTTACCAAAATAAAAGATCTCAGACTAACGAAACATTTGAAAGAGAGAGAAAGTGGAATATGAGAGGTCACCACCTTCATTATACTAGCCTCACACTATGTCTTAATATTGCACTATTGATGAGTAGAAGACGATTAGAGAGTTCTACATACTTTCATTTCATAGTATGAAATATATGAATACAATACAAATTAGTTGATTTTCATGATATTGTTACTCTTTTGCACTTGTTTTTGGTTTCATGATTTTTTTTTAAAAAAGCTTAAGGCTACAAATATGCAATGAAGCTACTAAACTAATTTTTAATATCTCAAAATGTATATGTTTCCTTACTCTAATTTAGTTTACTTTTTATTTATAATATATGTACAACATCATCCAAAATCGTCTTACATAATATATCACAAAATTATCCGTGCATCGCACATGCAACTTACTAATATAATATGAATTTGAAGACCAACTGAGGTTTTTTTTGTTTTTTTTGTCCTTTTTTTTTAATAATGAGATACAAATTTAAAGATTTATGATATTAAGTTCAACATCAATCCATTTTGATATTAAGGCAAGAACAAAATTTAAATAATGTGAAATCAATATTGAAAAAAAATAATTGTGCACTTAAATTAGCCAAAATAATTAAATATATATTTAGGAGTTCACTAAATTACTATGTTCACATCCTTAATTATATTATTTTTAATAATTTTCATTTCCTAATTGTTTTTTTGATAACATGTGATGTTATAAATAAATAAATAAATATATATATATATATATATATATATATATAAGCTTAGATTTGTGCCATTAATAGAGCAGATGCATTAATTTTCATGTATTAATTATTTCTAGATAGCACATAAAAAAAAAAGAAAATATTTTTAGATATTGCGCTAGTTATATATGTATATCAATATTGATGAAGCCAAAAATGGTCGTTAGTCGATGACCTCATCGGAGCTTATGATGAGGTAACGTTCCCTGCAAGGATGAGAGAGAAAGACACCAGAGTGGCATTAGCCAATGATTCTCTGATCATAAAGTTAGTAAAGTTTCTCAATATCTCTCAGAGAATCAGAATGCAATTCTGTATGTTTGAATTTGTGTACCTTTCTCCTGGTGCTTGGTGGCTTATTCATAACCTTAGTATAGCTATTGGAAGGCTCATTATGAGTGTAACTGATGATAGTCTCTTAATAGCTCTCTTGGCTGTCTTTTGTAACCTATGTCTAAGCTTAAATAAGGCTTAACTGGCTCACGGTTGGTCTTTTTGACTATTAAAGCTCATCGATTATGAAACCATTAATGACTGCGCCATAAATACTGTATAGTTATCCTCTCTTGGATGACCCTGTGGATATTATGCTTGTGATCTATATTGATGAGCCTGTAGATTGAATGCTTGTCAGTTGTATGATGAGCCTGTAATTTTAGTACTTGTTAGTTGCCCCTTAATTCCTACATCAACCTTTTGGATGACTATAGAAATACTGACGAAGACTCCTATTTTTGGATGCCATTTATATCACATGCTTCTTGCTAATCTTGATAATTAGGTAGAACTTTTGATCTATTGATATTGTTGATCTTGCCTGCTTCTCTGAAAATTTTGTTGAAACATTTATGCCTTTCAGTTTTTATGCTTGTGACTTTAATCATACGAATTAATTCTTGTTTTGAGAATTGGGTCGTTTATATAGTTTTGTTCATTGGTTTTAACCTTACGAGTTTGAGCACATGACTTACTCTTGTATTGTGAATTTTTTGTCATCAATGTGATTTTTTTTGTTGATTTTAACCTTGTGTGTTTACTCACGTGGCTTTACTCTTGTGATAAGCATTTTATCGTCAAGGTGATTTTACTTGTTGGTTTTTAACCTTGTGAGTTTAATCATATGACTTACTCTCACTTTGAGAATTTGATTGTCATTATGATTGTACTCGTCGGGTTTTAACTTTGCGGATTTAATTATATGACTTACTCTTGCTTTAAGAATTCAATCTTCATTATGATTGGACTCGTCAATTTTTAACCTTGTGAATTTAATCATATAACTTACTCTAGCTTTAAGAATTTGATCATCATTATGATTGTACTTGTTGGTTTTTAACCATACAAATGTAATCATATGACTTACTCTCGCTTTGAGAATTTAATTCATCATTATGGTGTTTAGGGAGGTATTGAGGGAATATGCTATATGAAAACCTGTGGATATAAGGTTCAAATTGAATGAGAAAGAGAAGATATTTGTCTATTGCAAGAATAAGTGTGGATGGAGATGTTATGCATCTAAAGTAAATGAGGAGTTGACCTTCCAAATGAAGACATGAATACTTGAGTGCACCTGCCTTAGAACCTTCCAAAATAGCCAAGTGACATCAGCTTATGTTGCTAAGAAGTACATGCAGGATTTTAGCAAGAACCCTAATTAGGCTATAACGGGTGTGCAACACCATATGAGATCTAAAGTTAAGGTTGACATAAGTGTGAGTTAAGTGTATAGGTCTAAGAGGAAAGCCATTGATTTGATTACTGGGGATGAGCAACTGCAATATAGAAAGCTAAGAGATTATGTAGAGACGATAAGGTCGAATGATGTGAGAAGTAGGAAAATTGAGATGGAGAATCAAAATTCCTAACCCAAATTTAGGAGGATGTATATAAGGTATAATGAATAAAATTTTGGTTTCTTAGGAGGGTATAGACCAATCATAGGATTGGATGGGTGCCACCTAAAAGGAATATTTGATGGGCAAATACTAGCTACCATAGCTAGGAATGGAAATGATAATATTTTCCCAATTACCTTGGCTGTGTTTAAAAAAGAGAACAAGGACTCCTGGGTTTGGTTCCTTCAACAGTTTTCAGATGACATTGGGAATCCAAAGCAACTAAATTTGGTCTTTATCAGTGATAGGCAAAAGGTATAAACTTTGTATGTTCATTTCAGTAATACATGCATGTGTTTTCATTATTCATATTACTAATATTGTTTTATATTGAATTCTGTGTGAAATAGAGACTTATACCTACAATTGAGATGTTGTTTCCAACTATGGAGCAAAGGTATTGTGTGAAGCATATCTACAATAACTCCAAAGAATATGAGAATAAAGAAGTAGACATCATTTACATCTCCAATGGCATACTATTATGTTTATTTCATCTAGTTTGAGTTACATTATTTTTTTTTTAATGTTTAAAATTGTTGTATAAATTTATAACTTAATCAAATGGTTAATTGCAAAAAACCACCCTAAACTATAGGGATTGCCAATAACCAATAGCTCAACTGACACTTAATGGGATAAAGGTTGGGGTTGTGGATTCAAAACCTATTAGGTACATGTGTAACTTACAAACCAATAGAGTCTCAACCGAACAACTTAGATAGTGCACTAAAGTTGGTATTTTGTGTGTGTATGGTGCATTAATATAGTTGTTAAGGTTGATGAATACTATTTACTGTTATCCAAATTATGTACCTTTATTTAATTGTGAATCCTATGTGAGTGCAATATTCAAATTGTGTACTTTTGCATCCAACTTGTGTACTTTTACAGTATTAAATATTATTAGTCAATTGTGTCAAACAGACCAATTGTGTCTATATGCAATAACCATTTCGCCTACACTAACAATAACCATTTCAACTACACCTACAATAACCATTTCACTTAAAATTGTTGCTACATCCTGGTCCTCAGGACCCAACACTCTATTTTTCTTAGAAATTCTCTTTAAAAGATGCAAAAGGTGTTGATATGTCCTATCCATATAGAAAGCTTACCCTCTTCCACACATTACCAGTGGATGCTACAACCGCTATCGCTTTGGCTGCAAGAGGGAATGGTTAAGTGAAACTCTCGCCGTCTTGTTTGGTAAATGAGATGTTTACCCAGGCACCGTAGTCTTGCCTAACCGTTCGGCCGGAGATGCCTTTGTATGGTATAGCAAGCTGTTTAGCTACTTGTATCGATTTGCTACAGTGTGGTTAGATACAATGTGTTGGCAGCCTCCGCTTGGCAGGATGGGAATAAAGGTCGAGGGAGCAGGGAAGAAAAGGTTATTCCTTATTGGTTGGCCTACCCTTGTATCAGGCCTTGGTACGGCCTATACATGATTGGGCCATGACGGTTTTGGCAAGGTTAAGAATGGATGGTACCTATAACCAGACCCAACCGTTGCAGTACTTGAGAGGAAAAAAAAAAGGATTTTCTTTTGATCTCAAGGCTGCTACCGATTCCTTACCTGTGTTATCCTTACGTCCTGTATGATTACAGGGTTGCTTGGAATCCCTTTGCAACTTCCTAGATGTTAATACTTTGTTATGTAGTCTTTGAATTACCATATAGTTTTTTTAATCAAGGCTATGGGGCATCGGTTGTGACGTTCACGAAGGGTCAACCCCTCAGATTTTATAGTTCTTGGCCTCTATTCGCACTTACACATCATATGCTTGTGTGGATAGCTGCTGAGAGGGTGTATGGCACGACGAAGCTTTGCGACTATGCCATTCTTGGCGACGGTGATCACCGACGAGAAGGTGGTAGCCACTTACCATAATAAAAAGTTTCAATGTACTATAATATATCTAAAGAAAAGTCTCTCATTTAAAACATTTTTTTATTATAAGTCATGTTTTGGAGTTTGCCAAAAGATTTTGGAGCGACGAAGTTACTAGGGATTTCTCTCCGGTGTCTGCTAAGATGCTCTGGTCTTTGGTTGATGCTATTATGTGGAAAAGACCCCGATTTTTCAAAGATTAGAGATGCAACTGGTATTATGTCTCTGTCTTTGACCTATCGATTGAGGGGTGTTTTACCAAAGAAATTGGGAAAATATAATGCATAATAAAAATAGTTAGATGACTATGACCATTTCTTAAAAGAATTATGTCAATAAAAAATATTAAAAAATTGATAAAATTATATATTTGTAAAAATAGAGTGGTGGAAATTACTTTTAGAAAATTTTGTAATTTTTAGGGATAACAAATTATCTACAATAAAATTTAGAGAATAAATTATATATATTTAGTATAGTTTATTATGAGTTTTGATTATCATAATAATCTCTTTTAAGAAATGAAGAATTTGAATAATATATTTAATTAAAATTTTACACACACACACACATATATATATATATATTTATTTATTTATTTTGCTTGAAAGTATAATCAACCTCATGCAATTCATTTAAAAGTAATGAGGTTAAAATAAATAAATAACTGCCCAAAAGATTAGATTTGTATATTCATAGCCTTAAGGTTTTGAAAGACTTTCACTTAAATTTAGACAGACAAGTGAATGAAATGCTACATTAATATGGCTTAATATAAGTATAGCAACAATACATATTATGCTTATGATTTTAGATATAACGAGTTTGAGATCTATATATATATTTTTTTAATAAAATTGGATTTAGAACAAGTACTCTCAACCCAAACATATCTTTTCTTTATCTATAAATGCATAAAAATGGACCAAATGGAACGAATGGACAGAATAGGAATAAGGTGGACCAAATAAGAGCCAATGGATAGATTAGGACCAAAGTGGACATATGGACTGAATAAGATCATAGTGGACCAAATAGGACTAATGTTGACTGAAGTGGAAAGAATGGACCGAATAGGACCAATGTGAACCAAATAGAACCAAAGTGGACTGAATATGACCAATGTGAACCAAATAGGACTAAAGAGGATAAAATAGGACCAATTTGGACCGATTGGACCCAATAAGACCAATGTTGACCAAATAGAACTAAAGTGGACCGAAGAAGACAGAATAGACCTAATAGGACGACGTGGACCGAATAAGACTTTCGCATATTTAGCATTTTTATTACATTTTTAGGACTCATATTTCTAGTTTATAATCTTTATGTTGTTTGTATTTTTAACTCAAAACTAAAGATTTTAGATGAAATATAATAAAATTTAATACTTTTCAACCCAAAAATTAAGAAATTTTTTTTGAGCTAAACATGAAAAGCAACCTACAAAAAAAAAAAAAAAAAATCAATTTAAGGTCCAATTAGTTCAAAATGGAATGACGGGGACTGAAATTGACTGAGTGTACCAAATTGGACCAAAATGGATTTAAGTAAACCTAATTGGATAGAATGTGACCAAAATAAACCTAATTGGACCAAATAACAATTGTTTAATTTTTAGGGAGAACAAATTATGTTCAACGAATTTTAAAGAACAAATTATATATTATATTACAATTACAAAATAATTATTTATTATCATGTATCGTGTGGGTTTGCAACTAGTAATTGTAAAAGCAACAACCAAAAAACCTCCTCACAAAGTTAGATTGTGGCAAAGAGGTCCTTAGTGCACATCTATTTCTTGAACAAAAATGCTAATTAGAACTCAAGTAAAAGTTAGGTGACAAAGACATGGTGCAAGGTAAATCTTTAATTCCTACTCAACAACATCAAAATGTGCTAAAAATCAGTATAATTTTTTTTCAAAAAATGTTTTAAACCCTAGAACACCGACTTACCAGTGTGAGAGGACAATGATGGTGAAAACTTGTATCTCCTTGCTTGAAATTAGTACCAAAAACCAGATTTCACATTATTTTGATTATGTAATGCGATTTCAATAGCATATTGGCCAAATCTGTTGTCTGAGGATCTTCTCCAAAAATATTTCCTCAAAATGTGTCTTAAGAGAGTATTGTAAAAGTTGACTTATATAGTAAATGAGGTTTACAAACGGAATAGGGTAAGGTTGATTAAGGTTGCATAATAGAGGGCTCCATATGTGGGTTAAGTGACAAAATTGGCCTAACCATAGGTGAGTTAAGTCTAATTTCCCTATTTATTTTTTCCTCTAAAAGGTAATAATTTTCATTCTTTATTATTTGGTTTTTTTTTTTTTGGAGAAATAATTTTGTATATAAATCTCATCGCGCCTCCTAGGTAATTTTGGGTCTGTTTGGTAATGTTGTTCTAGTAATACTGTTTGTATTTTTTGAAAATACATATAGGTGAAAAATGTATGAAAATATGTGTACTATTGTTTAAACACTGAAAACTATTATTTAAAATACACTACCAAACAAGTCCTTTGTAATCAGAAATATAGCAATCCAAATTATGATAAATATAAATTATTACTTTTTAAGAAAAAAAAAAGTGAAGAATTTTGTGAAAGTGGGATGTGAAATACCAAAAAAATGAAAACAAGAGGCAGTTTTTGTCAAAAAAAAAAAAAAAGAAGCTGAAATATATATATATATATATATATATATATCATATCATATCCTATATATAATAGCAGAAGCTTTTACCGGCTGTTGACACGTAAGCAAAATGACATCCTTAAAACGCTGACATGTGTACTTACCTTTAAAAAAATCACACGGTGCGATTGAAGAGACTCAGTTTCAAAAGGCTTTTGCCCTATATAGAGAAAGAGAGAGCAGAAATTCTGATCTTTTATTCTATTTCTCCCGTTCCCCTTCTCTGTTCCACTTCTCCATCTTCCAAAACACACTCCATGGCCAAACCCCTTCTTTGTCGTCCAAAACCCAGACCATAAAGGTAGACGATTTGGTGAAACGGTTTGGTGAAAGAGAAAAAACACAAAAGAACAGAGAGATACAAAGAGATTTCATAAACTGCAGAAGAACAGAGATCGAAAGATAGATCGATAATTTCAGGAACTGGTTCGGTACGTTTTTCTCCATTTTTTTAGATTTAGGTATGAAATATTGCTTTTTATTGAGTTTTTTTGGTTGGATAGGTTTAGATTTGATTTTGGTTTTGATTCCTTTTTGTTTCGGGCTTTTGGGTTCTCCATGAAAATGTTTGTTTTAAGCCTTTCCCTGTTCTCTAATATTTGCGTTCTTAGTTTTTTTTCCCTGGGGTTTTGATTTGGAAAACACCTTTTGATCTGTTTCACAGGGTTAAAACACTTTTTGATAGCCTTCAGTATAAAAGAAAACAAACCACTTAAATCAGTAAATTGCAATCAAAAGGAAAGGGGAAAGAGAACAGAGTTCGTTGGAATCATAACCTGATTGGTTAAAAGAGAATTTTCTGGGACCATCAGTTTCCCCACCACTGAAAACAAAACCCAATAGATACTTATTTAGTTGTTATTAATTTTGGGATTTGGGGGTTTCTAATTATGGTTTTGCTGCAATTGTAGATTTCAATTCCTAATATGTTTTCCTCTCTGGATTATTATTATTATTATTATTATTTTTTCAGGGAAACACCATAGAAGATCAAATTCTACCTAGGCTTTGTCTCTCAGCTTTTTTAATTTATTTTTAGGATTTTCCCCCCTGACCGATTGGTGTTCAGTTGCCTATAATAAATTGGAGACACAATGTTATGTTATTTTTGCTACGTTGGTGTGAATTGATGCTTGAACCTTTTCAGTTTTCCCTATTTTAAAAATAAATGACATATTCATAACCGAGTTGGCTGAGAGATTGAAAGAATAGTGGAAGCTATAGCAACAACCCAGCCCACCTGCGGTTTCCTTCAATTTTATCATCATTTAAATACTTTTGTTTGATCAAGCACATGGAGGAGACCATCAATTTCTACATGATTAGAACAATGTGTGTGTGGCTTGATTTTTTATAACATTGATGTGAGATTAGATTATTCTCATGAGAATATTTATATAGAATTGAAAGTTGAAACTTCCTCTGACAGTTCTGTGTTTTTTTTTTTGGTTGGATTCATGTTGTTAAACTATTCTTTCATTCCCATTTAGAATGTTTGACTCACTCACTTTTGCATTTTTTTGTATTTTTTTGGGTGGATTCATGTTGTTAAATTGTCCTTTCATTCTCATTTAGAACATTTGGCACCATTTCTACCATCACATCCTATGGTAAGAGAAACCTGTTACATCACACATGATGTCAAAATATGCAAGAATAAATCTTAATTCTGTTTTGAAAATTTTAACTTCTTGAGTGAAGAATGATACTACTATATGCAAACCATTAAACAACTGTCAAATATGTGAGTATATTGAACATGAAAAAATTAATTATTCACCCTGGTATTTTGGTGCATCTGACTTTAAGATTTTCATTGATAATCTTAGAAAATGCGTTCCCAACTTTTGGATTGCAATTCTATAAGATACATTCATCAATCTGTTGCTATAATGTTTTTTCTCGCCTTTGTAGGTACCAGCAGAAAGAATTCATAAAATCTACAAACAGACTACTTTTTCTAAACTATCTTTTTTGACAGATTACACTATAAAAACTGTGGAAAGAACTTACTCTTTATTTAATGAATATGAAACAATTCAATTATTTTCAATAGACTCTATTGACAGACATAAAGAAAAATATGCATTTTTACATGTTGGTTTAGTATAGGTAGTTGTAAAACCATTAACAAGAGAGGCTTTAAATGCAAGTATTTTACTTTGCTTAAGAGATGACAGACATTTAAGATTTAATGATTCACTCCTAGGAATGATGGAAACTAGCCTACATAATGGACCAGTATATTTTAATTGTTATCCTAATTTTGCTTTAAGTTTGACTGACAGAAATATCATGGATGCTTTAACTTTAAATATAAAGACAAATGGTTACTATATGAAAGAAGGCTCAGAACCTTTAGCTATTATCTATAGGATTTATTATAAACTCATGAAAACCACTATAAATCCCCAATCTATGGTTGAACCTTCCCCCAAAGGCCATACTCTTCTTCTTCAAGCCTCAACAGCAAACAGTAGACTTCGTGTACCCCGACAGATACAGTGGAAAGATATAACCCTTCCTGAAAAATGGCAACTTGAGGCCATTGCTCCCACACCAAAAATAGAAAACATTGAACCAGACTTCATAGCCCAAAATACAGATGGTACAGTTATTATTTCTTTTAATAACAATGACAGGCATACAGACAGTATCATAAGACCTAAAAGTTCTACAGGTAGAAAGACCCCTATGATGTTTACCCCTAGAAGCTCCTTTTCCTCTAGAACACCTTTCTCAGATTCTAGACCTTTACCCCCCCAGAATCTTCCTCCAGTTATACACCTTCCACCTATAAACACCACTAGAACCCCAGTAAAGACTGGACCCGCTTATTATCCAACAAAAACCACACAACCAACTCCCAATGTCCATCAAGCCCTTTATGAGCCCCAACCTCAACCTGATTCTCCCACCCACATAGATATATTAGGATTTACAGATGACAGATTACAAATTAATGTTTTAGCCAAGGAATTTGTTTTAGATAAAAAATTATTAAAATATGACTACTTAAAACCTGAAAATAAGGACAGAAAGACCCAATTTTTTAAAGAATATAATGAACAAGAAAGAAATAATTTAAAAGCCAAATATTATGAAATGGTGACAGACTTACAGACACATTTTAGTTTCTTTGACTTTTTGGATTATCATAACAAAAAGATAAGTGTAATAGAAAAACCATTATCTTGGACGAAGACAGAAAATCATGAGAAAGTATATCAAACTTTTCCACCATTTGAATCAATTATATTAAACCAAAATAGTGGAGTCCAAGTGTTGGCCACTCCCATTAAAAGACCTAGTCTAAGTGATGACAATAAGAACCTAGATAGCATAATTCAACAGAATAATTATACTAATACCTATCTAAAATCTATTGGTCAAAAGCTACAAGATATAGAAGACAGAATAACACCCCCTTCTACTTCCATAAAGAAAGAAAATGCATCCAATACCCCTTTATTTATCCCTCATGAGATACCTCCTCACCTTAGAGTACCTTTGAAGAGGCCCAAGACAGAAAAAACTAATAATTTACTTAATGAAATAAATAAAAAGTTAGATTTAATGAAACTAGAATCATTAAAAGACACGGAGCCATTAAAAAATAAGAATATTATAACATTAGGACGGACTGACTCTTCAGAGGATGAAGAATCAAAAGGTAATAAATTGATAGATTTGATAGACTCATCAGATGTAGAAAATCTAGAATCACAGTTTACAGACAAATTACAGATTAACAAATTAACTTTAGCATCTTCATCACAAGACCGCAAAAAAGGAAGAATTGAAGAATTGTATCCTAAAAAGAATTGGTATCCTAAACCTACTCCCCCTGATTTGCAATTTGAAGAAAGACATACTTATGTTAATTCATCTTACTCACCAGACTTAATTTATGAATGGAATATAGATGGAATGTCAGAATATGAAATAATAAACCTTTTATATGAAATGACCTTGCTAACTAATGTTTATAAAAATCATGGAAGACAGGACCACCAGATAGCTCATTTAATTGTCGCTGGTTTTACTGGCCAATTGAAAGGCTGGTGGGATCATTATTTAAATAATGATGATAGAAATGAAATATTATCAGCAGTTAAAAGAGAAACAGATGGAAGTGTTATAATGACAAATAGACAGCCTTCACAAGATGCAGTTAATACCTTAATTTTTACTATAACTAAACATTTTGTTGGAGATCCTAACCAATATAAAGAAAGAGCTTCAGATGTTTTAATTAATTTAAGATGTCCACAACTTTTAGACTTTAGATGGTATAAAGATGTTTTTATTTCAAAAGTTTTAAGTAGGAATGATTGTCAGCAATCCTATTGGAAAGAAAAATTTATTGCTGGTCTGCCTTATTTCTTTGCTCAAAAAGTTAGACTTGACATAGCCAATAATGAAGGAACTGTAGACTATCCTAAATTAACATATGGAGATATAATATCTTCAATTAATAAAACAGGTCTATGGTTATGTAATGATTTAAGGCTAAAAAACCAAATAGAAAGAGAGAAAAAGTATGCTAAAAAAGAGTTAGGAACCTTTTGTGAGCAATATGGCTTTGAACCATTGATTGCTCCATCTAGGAAAAGAACAAAAGAAAAGAAAGATACGGATAGATACAAGAATAATAGAAGATATCATAAAGGTAGAACTAAAGAAAAGAAAGAAGAGTCCAAAAGAAAGAAAAGTGACAGATATAAAGATATTATTTGCTTTAAATGTGGGAAAAAAGGACACACTAGTAGATATTGTAACTTTCAAAGAAAAATAAATAAACTTGATTTAACAGGAAAAATGAAAGGTAAATTAATGAGTATATTAGAACAGACTGATAGTGAAGAAACAGACAATGAAATTCATTAGATAGATAATTGTGATATTACTTCATCATCGACAGACACTTCTTCAGATAATGAAAAAATTAAATTATGTAACTGTAATAATCCTGATAATTGTTATTGTAAAAGAAAACTAAAAATAAGCGTTTTAACTAAACAAGAAGATATAATAATGGACCTAATAGACAAAATTACAGATTCACAGACTAGGAAGGATTATTTATCTAAACTAAAAGAATCCCTAACCCAGGATGACACATTTGAAACAGATTTAAAGGATTATAAGTCAACTTATAATTTTTCAGAAATTACTGATAGATTTAAACCCAATAAACCTACAACTGTGACAGACTTGCAAAAAGAAATTAATAATTTAAAAAATGAACTGAAGGAATTAAAATCAGAAAATTTCATCTTAAAAGGCATGATTGACCAAATAGCTGCACAAGTAATTAACATAAAAGACAGAATTAAATTTTGTAGTAAACCCCTGATAGACTCCACTGATTCCTCTCTTCTTGACAGAAAACTTTATAATGGCGAGAGTTCCCATAAAGAGGACAGTAAAGATGAATTTTTATACATAATTGATAGAATGATATTTCAAAAATGGTATACTGAGATAACCTTAGTTGTTAATAAAGAATTCTCATTGACAGTTATTGCACTTGTTGATTCAGGTGCTGATATGAATTGTATACAAGAAGGATTAATACCCTCTAAGTATTACGAATCAACAACTGACAGATTAACTCAGGCTAATGGTGATAGACTTAAAATAAGTAATAAACTCAGGTATGCATACATAATAATGGCATCAATTTCAGAACACCTTTCTTCCTGACAGATAGGTTGTCCTCTAAAGTTATATTAGGAAATCCTTTTTTGGCTTTGCTTTACCCATTTTTTACGACAGACAATGGAATAAGTACTAATATTTTGGAAACAGAAGTATTTTTTAAATTTCTTCTACCACCAATTCCCAAGGATATATACTTATTGAAAGAAATTTCCATCTCAAAAGACACAAGTATTAGTAAATTTGAATTAATAACAGATGATGAGATTCCTACAAGTTCAATGATAGATGATACTATCCTACCCAGTAGTAGTAGTACCTAAATAAATAGATATATATATATATATATAAAAAAAAAATTCAATGTAAAAATTTTCAAGGTTTTATGATGAGTTTTCCTCCCTTTGTTGACTTGTCCTCCACTATTCCTACTTTCCCTTTTGTATCTAGCTTCCTACGTAACATCCCTTGTTTTATCTTTGTCATGATATCTCCTTGTACTATAAAATCATGACTTTCAGTCTTTTTTGTTCCTTCTCAAAATCTACTTCCCCTATAAATATTAATGCTTACATAATAGTCTTAATTGGTTAATTTTAAAATTAACGGTCAATTGCCTGGCAAGCAAGATAGCCATTCTAAGGCTAAACTCTATGACCATATTTTGCCCAAACAAAAATCTTTAAATAAGATTTTAGTCAAAGCTTGAAGGCGTCTCAATAGAGACAATATCCCTTCAGAATTCAAGTGGAGATCAGAAAGGTTTCTCAGACATACTGACAGAATAGCTATAATATTATCAAGACAAAGTAACAGATAACTACAGACAGTATCAATCCACATGTAAGAAGGATTTTCAAATCTAGACCAGTCCAGGACAGTACAAGAGACAAGAGACAGACAGATGGCACTACTATTTACTGACATACAAGATTCCAGACAGATTCTAGACAGGTTACTGTTCATAACTATTATTCAAAGACAGTACAAGAGACAAGAGACAGACAGATGGCATTACTATTTACTGACATACAAGATTCCAGATAGATTCTAGACAGGTTACTGTTCATAAAGTAAAACATTTACTGTTCAGAATTCTACAAGATTCTACCGACAGATTAACTTGGGTTCACTTTAACTAACCCGAGTTACTTTTGAAGACCCACTACTAGACTACTGTTCAAGATTTACTCTACCGACAGATTAACTTGAGTTCACTTTACTTGACTAAGGTTACTTTTAGAGACTTACCATGGTTCACTTCATCTATAAAAGGACAGACTCTGAAGACAGAAGACAGGTCCAAGTTTTAGGTCCAAAAAATTCTAGAGATAGTTCAAGGTCCAATTTCCAGGTCCAAAAATTCCAGAGATAGTTCTAAGGTCCCAATTTCAAGAGTCCAAGTTTTTAGAAAACTTTTAAGATAGCCTTTGTAATAGCCTTCCCTCTCAGAAAGACTTTTGTAACTTCCCTTTTTGTAATCTTGTAACCTTTCTCCTTAGACAGTTTACTTTGTAATCTTGTAACTCTTCAGACAGTATTTTATTTTCAAGCTTGTATCAAAGACAGTTTGTTTTCAAAGACAGAAGTATTTTCAAGTAAGATTTTATCAGTTTCAGTTTTCATATTCCATACTCTGTTTTAACTTATTTTTGAATATATCTGTTTTGCTATTTTCTTCTTTATCATCTATTTTATCATTGTTTATGCTTCTATATTACTGCTGTGCTCTCTTCTTTTTTCTTTACTTGATCTATCTCTTCTTGACTAATATTAAATATTGTCATTAATTCATTTAGTGTGTCCTTTTCAAATTCCAACATACTAATTTGTTTAGCAATTTTATTCTGTCTAGCACATTGTTTTTTACTCCAATTTTTTGCATTATTATTACTATAATTATAGTCATCCATATCACTGTCAGAATCAGAATCAATTTCATAATCCATGTTACTGTCTGACCAATTATTGTCTATATCTCTCATGCTATAGCCTTCATCATAATCTATATCATCATAGTCCATGTTTCAAATTAGTGTGTGCCTAACCTAAGTGTGAACAATCAATGGTATCAGAGCCATGGATGGTAGGTGTATAAGTTTTATTTCTTTGCAATTAAGAAGTTACTAGGAACTCATATTACTGCATAGCCACTACTTGCTCCTTGATAGCGTTGGTCAGCCTTACACTCATTGGCAAACCATAGCATTCGCGTTGGTCAGCCCCTTTTTTGTTAAGCCGACGAACTGGCGTTGTTTGGGTGGTCCCGCAATGGAGTTTCCCGAGAAGGTGGTCCCGATAAGCAAGGATATCAGTGGTTAGTAATAAAGTTCCGTCAGTAATTATTAATTGCTTAGAAAGAGAATAAATACATTTATCAGCTCATAATCTGTTTGATTGTTCACACTTAGGTTAGGCACACACTAATTTGAAACATGGACTATGATGATATAGATTATGATGAAGGCTATAGCATGAGAGATATAGACAATAATTGGTCAGACAGTAACATGGATTATGAAATTGATTCTGATTCTGACAGTGATATGGATGACTATAATTATAGTAATAATAATGCAAAAAATTGGAGTATATTAACAGGAGATAAAATTAACCGACAGACTAATAGACACGATAATAGTTTCTTAGACATAATTAATAAAAAATTAGAAGCTATAGAAAATGATGAAAGATCTACGACATACACTAAAATAGAAAGGAAAAATGATAGCTTTTTGGACCTCTATGAAAAAATGAAAATTTTAAATTCACCCTTAGAAGAAGAAAAAGAATTTGAACCCCATCATAGATCACCTTTAACAAAAGTTATGACAGATAATTGGCATAATAGGCAAAAGGATAATTCGATACCAATAAATATGATAAATGATAGAGAGGATAGCTTGATAGATATTTCTAAAGCAACTGACAGAGATGAACTAAAAAAAGAAAATAGTCGTAAAGGAATTATGTATGAAGAAAATGAAAGGCAAAAGACTGATAACATAAAAGATGGCCATGAACCAACACGTATAAAAGATGTAGGGAAAGTGTTAACTAAGGACAAGCTAGAGCCAAAAGTAAATAGTAGTACCCTTAAAGAATCATTACGTAGGAAGATGGAAGTAGATGAAGAAATAGAACAAGATAGAGCCAAAGATGGAAAAATAGTCAACAAAGGGAGGAAAACTAATAATGAAAGAGAAGAAAATAGTGATAGTGTAGTAAAAGCAAAAGTCTATAAAAATAATAATAATAATGGTTTAAAAGAAGTAATTGATAAGAAACTAAAATTAATTGAGAAATCTATGATAGAAAACAGTCTGGTAAAATTAAACAAAAAAATGGAAATTTTAAATTCACCTCTAAATACAAATAGAGAAAAAGATATAGCAGTTTTAAATATTACTGAGGTATCAGATAATGAGAATACTAACAGACATAATAGACATGTTATTTGCCATAAATGCAAAAAAGAAGGACATACTAAAAAACAATGTGCTAGACAGAATAAAATTGCTAAACAAATTAGTATGTTGGAATTTGAAAAGGACACACTAAATGAATTAATGACAATATTTAATATTAGTCAAGAAGAGATAGATCAAGTAAAGAAAAAAGAAGAACTAAAATCAACTAACCCATTAAAAATTAATAAAAGGAAAAGAAAACAAAAAGACATAATAATGAAACTGATAGATAAATTACTTAATCAAGACAAAAAAGATTATTTACTAAGTTTGAAAGAATCTATAAATATACCTATTGCTTGTATTAGATGTAAGAAATATGGACACCATGTTACAGAATGTAGGAAACAAGAAAGAGCCAAAAAAGAAGAAGATAAGCAAGAAAAGATAGAAAAGAAAAAAGATAACGAAGAAATAGAATCAGTAACTCTACAAGATTTAATGAAAGAAGCAAAAATACTTAAAAAAGAAATTAAAGATATTAAAGAAGATGATCATATATATATAAATGAAGGGAATATTGCAGAAATAATTAATTATAAAATACCTAATGTCCACATATGTAATGATGGAGTATGCTTTGAAACAGTTTTTGTTTTAATTAAAGATCTTTCTTCTAAAATCATTCTAGGAAATCCTTTCATGGCTTTACTTTACCCTTTTTTAACGACAGAAGAAGGAATTAAAACTAATGTGCTAGGAAAAGACATACTTTTTAAATTCATCTTGCCACCTATCTCGAAAGAAATCTATTCCCTTGATAACATTTCCATAATAAAGGAAATTGATAGAGAAAGAATTGACAGAAAGAATAGACATTTAGAATCTTTAAAGACAGAAATAATATACAAAAGAATTACTGATCAATTAGCAGACCCTATATTACATTATAAAATAAAATCTTTTAGACAGCAAATTGAGGCAGAAATTTGTTCTAATCTCCCTACCGCCTTTTGGCACAGGAATCGACATATAGTACAATTACCTTATGAAAAAGACTTCAATGAAAGACAGATACTTACTAAGGCTAGACCAATACAAATGAATAATGAATTACTAGAACACTGTAAAAAAGAAATTGAAGATCTTTTAAATAAGGGCTTAATTAGAAAAAGCAAGTCTCCTTGGAGCTGTGCTGCTTTTTATGTCAATAAACAGGCAGAATTGGAACGAGGAGTTCCAAGATTAGTTATAAATTATAAACCTTTAAATACAGCATTACAATGGATAAGATATCCTATTCCTAATAAGAAAGATTTACTTGACAGACTTCATGAAGTAACAGTATTTTCTAAATTTGATATGAAAAGCGGATTTTGGCAGATACAGATAGATGAGAAAGATAGATATAAAACTGCTTTTACAGTTCCTTTTGGTCATTATGAATGGAATGTTATGCCTTTTGGATTAAAAAATGCACCAAGTGAATTCCAAAATATAATGAATGACATATTTACACCCTTTACAGAATTCTCAATTGTTTATATAGATGATGTGTTAATTTTTTCTAAATCAATTAATGACCATTGGAAACACCTAGATATATTTGGCAAAGTAATTAAACACAATGGACTAGTTGTTTCAGCCACTAAGATAAACTTATTCCAAGATAAAATTCGATTTCTAGGACATAATATTTATAAGGGAACCTTAAGCCCCATTGATAGAGCCATCCAATTTGCAGATAAATTCCCAGATGAAATAAAAGATAAAAATCAGTTACAAAGATTTCTTGGCAGCCTAAATTATGTTTCAGATTATTTTCAAGGACTAAGGAAAATTTGTAGACCCTTACATAAGAGGCTAGAAAAGAACCCCCCCTGCATGGACATATAAACACACTATGATAGTTCGACAGATTAAAAAATATGTTAAACAACTTCCTTGTATTGTTATTCCTTCACCCCATGCTTTTAAGATTGTTGAGACAGATGCTTCAGACATAGGTTATGGTGGAATCCTAAAACAAGTAACAAAAGATGATACTAAAGAACAAATTGTTAGATTCCATTCTGGCTCCTGAACATCTACCCAGCAGAACTACAGTGCTATTAAAAAAGAAATTTTATCTATTATATTGTGTGTTTCAAAATTCCAAAATGATCTTTTTAACCAAAAGTTTTTAATTCGAGTTGACTGTAAAAGTGCTAAAGAAGTCTTACAGAAAGATGTTCAAAACCTCGTTTCCAAACAGAGTTTTGCAAGATGGCAGGCTATTTTAAGTGTTTTTGATTTTGATATTGAATATATTAAAGGAGAATCTAATTCTATTCCTGATTTCTTAACCCGTGAATTCCTACAGGGAAGATGAGCTCCCCTGCAGATAAGAGCAACTCCCCAAAACCCAGATCTAGACAGTCTTATGCTGCCCCACCAATCCCTCCTCCCCCTAGTAGACTTCTCTCTTGTCCCTCCTTCAACTCACCTAGTTTCTCTTCAAACAGACCCCAAGAAAGAACCCCAATACCCTGCAGCCCAAACCCTTTCCAGCCACTTTCTCCAAGCTCCAATCCAACATCTAAACAGTCTTATGCCATGCCCTCAACTCCTCCTCCCCTAAAAACACCATTTAACATAGTTGCCTCTTCCTTTCCCCCACTATCCTCTCCCTCTAAACAATCAATAGACAGACCCTCTACCTCTCAAACTCAAACCCAAACCCCAAAAGAAGACCACAGTGTTGAACTCCCAAAAAATTCTTAGAATTTTATTTTATGGATTGAAAGAGAATACTAGCATATTACAGGGCTTGTATCAAAGACAGTTTTTATTTACAGGGCATATTACAGGACAATTTTATTTTCAAGCTTGTATCAAAGACAGTTTGTTTTCAAAGACAGAAGTATTTTCAAGTAAGATTTTATCAGTTTCAGTTTTCATATTCCATACTCTGTTTTAACTTATTTTTGAATATATCTGTTTTGCTATTTTCTTCTTTATCATCTATTTTATCATTGTTTATGCTTCTATATTACTGCTGTACTCTCTCCTGGGTAGTTAATGGTATCAGAGCCATTAACTACCCAGGAGAGAGCACAGCAGTAATATAGAAGCATAAACAATGATAAAATAGATGATAAAGAAGAAAATAGCAAAACAGATATATTCAAAAATAAGTTAAAACAGAGTATGGAATATGAAAACTGAAACTGATAAAATCTTACTTGAAAATACTTCTGTCTTTGATTAAACTTGAAAATAAACTGTCTTTGATACAAGCTTGAAAATAAAACACTGTCTGAAGAGTTACAAGATTATAAAGTAAACTGTCTGAGGAGAAAGGTTACAAGATTACAAAAAGGGAAGTTACAAAAGTCTTTCTGAGAGGGAAGGCTATTACAAAGGCTTTCTAAAAGGTATTCTAAAACTTTCTCTTGGAATTGGACCTGGAATTTGGACCTTAAACTATCTTTGGAATTTTTGGACCTAAAACTTGGACCTTGAACTATCTCTAGAATTTTTTGGACCTGTCTTCTGTCTTCGGAGTCTGTCCTTTTATAGATGAAGTCAACCATGGTAAGTCTTTAAAAGTAACCTGAGTCAAGTAAAGTGAACTCAAGTTAATCTGTCGGTAGAGTAAATCTTGAACAGTGTCTGTCTGATCTTTAATCTGTCGGTAGAGTAAATCTTGAACAGTAGTCTGTCTGATCTTGTGAAATCTGTAGAAAATCTGTCTGAGCACGCGTGTAATTAATATTCTATCAAATATCTCTTTTGATCTTTAGTTGTCTTTTTGTCTTTTGTCTTTTTGTCTTGTCTGTCACATGTCTTTTTGTCTTATCTGTCACATATCATAGGGATCTTGAGAATCTTGAAATGCTTCTAGATGAGTTCTGTAATTTGGAGAGGATGATTCCATTATTGTATCATCTTCATCGTCTAATATCTGTGATGCTGCTTCAAGTAATTGCTTTTTAAGCTGTCTTCTGTCTAAGACGGAGGCAAGCTGGCATTGGACTTGGCTTTTTTCTAAAAAGAAATTAGGATTTTTTGTCTGGGAAGGAGAGGTCCTTTTCTGTAATTCTTGACAAATATGATCAAAATTAAACTTATTCCACCATTTTAATTTGAACTTCCTGGTGAGCATAGGAAAAGGATGCTGAGGATGCTTTTCTATTTTGTATTCCCATCTGATAATCCACAGGAGATCCGGAAACCTGTAAAAGAACTGTAAAAGATGTGGAAAATCTTTAAGATGCTGTATGTTTGGTTCTTTCTTGAAACTTTCATAGGCTTTAAGGAGATTAGGAGGAAGAATCATAGCTTCAGGGCCATAAGAAGTCCACCAGTCGATAAACCATCTGGGTATCATCATGTCTTTCTTTCTATACATATCAAATCGGAAAAACCAAGTGTGTCTGTTAATATTGTTTTGGAATAAATGGAATCTGTCCCACGCTTCCATATAATCATAATAATTATAAAACTGAGGCTCAAAGAGTTGAGAAAATTTTCTGGGAATCCAGGGCTCTGCCCTCCACTGGGAAGGGGTGAGAATCTGTTTTATAACTACTTTAGAATAACCAATTCTGTTTGGGTCTTGGGAGCAAGGCTTGTGTGTGATTAGGATTGAGTCTGTGTCAACTAGAATAAACTCATAGAATGTCTGGGTCTTTAATGTTTCTGTCTTGGGGTGCTCTCATCCTGGGGGTAGCAGCTGTCTAACTAGTGAGAGGGGATCTGTAATATGCTGGTATTCTCTTTCAATCCATAAAATAAAATTCTAAGAATTTTTTGGGAGTTCAACACTGTGGTCTTCTTTTGGGGTTTGGGTTTGAGTTTGAGAGGTAGAGGGTCTGTCTATTGATTGTTTAGAGGGAGAGGATAGTGGAGGAAAGGAAGAGGCAACTATGTTAAATGGTGTTTTTAGGGGAGGAGGAGTTGAGGGCATGGCATAAGACTGTTTAGATGTTGGATTGGAGCTTGGAGAAAGTGGCTAGAAAGGGTTTGGGCTGCAAGGTATTGGGGTTCTTTCTTAGGGTCTGTTTGAAGAGAAACTAGGTGAGTTGAAGGAGGGACAAGAGAGAAGTCTACTAGGGGGAGGAGGGATTGGTGGGGCAGCATAAGACTGTCTAGATCTGGGTTTTGGGGAGTTGCTCTTATCTGCAGGGGTGCTCATCTTCCCTGTAGGAATTCACGGGTTAAGAAATCAGGAATAGAATTAGATTCTCCTTTAATATATTCAATATCAAAATCAAAAACACTTAAAATAGCCTGCCATCTTGCAAAACTCTGTTTGGAAACGAGGTTTTGAACATCTTTCTGTAAGACTTCTTTAGCACTTTTACAGTCAACTCGAATTAAAAACTTTTGGTTAAAAAGTTCATCTTGGAATTTTGAAACACACAATATAATAGATAAAATTTCTTTTTACACTCGTTGGCAAACCATAGCATTCGCGTTGGTCAGCCCGTTTTTTGTTAAGCCGACGAACTGGCGTTGTTTGGGTGGTCCCGCAATGGAGTTTCCTGAGAAGGTGGTCTCGATAAGCAAGGATATCAATGGTTAGTAATAAAGTTCCGCCAGTAATTATTAATTGTTTAGAAAGAGAACAAATACATTTATCAGCTCATAATCTGTTTGCTTGATCACACTTAGGTTAGGCACACACTAATTTTGAAACATGGACTATGATGATATAGATTATGATGAAGGTTATAGCATGAGAGATATAAACAATAATTGGTCAAACAGTAATATGGATTATGATACAGAAACAGATTCTGATTCTGACAGTGACTTGGATGATTATAATTATAATAATAATGCAAAAAATTGGAATATATTAACAGGAGATAAAATTAACCGACAGACTAATAGACACAATAATAGTTTCTTAGACATAATTAATAAAAAATTAGAAGCTATAGAGAATGATGAAAGATCTACGGCATGCACTAAAGTAGAAAGAAAAAATGATAGCTTTTTGGACCTCTATGAAAAAAATGAAGATTTTAAATTCACCTTTAGAAGAAGAAAAAGAATTTGAACCCCATCATAGATCACCTTTAACAAAAGTTATGACAGATAATTGGCATAATAGGCAAAAGGATAATTTGATATCAATAAATATGATAAATGGTAGAAAAGATGGCTTGACAGATAATATATCTATAACATATAAAGACAAAGAAAAGGATGAACTAAAGAAAGAAAATATTTGTAAAGGAATTGGTAACATAAGAGATGGCCATGCTTGGGAAAGACCAACACGTATAGAAGATAAAGAATTGTTTAAAAAAGGAATGGTAAAAGAGATGATAGAAGTAATTGAAAGACAAGATAATAGGAAGCTAAAGACAAAAGAAGATGTAGGGAAAGTTATAAGAAAGGACATATTAAAATTAAAAGGAAATAGTGCTCTTGAAGAATCTCTACGTAGGAAACTAGACATAAAGAATATGATAGAAAAAGTCAATAATTGTTGGAAAACTAATAATGATAGTTCTAAAGAAGATAGTTCTAAAAAAGTGGTGGAAAAGCAAAAAGAAGAAGCTAGCTCAGTACAAAATATATGTAAGAAGCTAGAAATAGGAAGAGACATAGAAAGACAAAATAATATAATAAAAGATGATGTACGTGCAAAACTAGAGCAAAAAGAAGGCATAGGACAAGAAAGAGCCAAAGCAAAGGAAATAGTCAACAAAGGAAGGAAAATTAATAATGAAAATAAAAAGGAAAATAGTGATAGTGTAGTAAAAGCAAACAATAGAGGTAAAGTTGATAATACTAATAGTTTAAAAGAAAAAATTGATAAAAGACTAAAATTAATTGAGAAATCTACGATAGATAACAGTTTGGCAGAATTAAACAAAAAGATAAAAATTTTAAATTCACCATTAGATACAGACAGAAAGAAAGAGAAAGACATAGCAGTTTTAAATATTACTGAGGTATCAGATAATGAGAATACTGACAGACATAATAGACATATTATTTGCCATAAATGCAAAAAAGAAGGACATACTAAAAAACAATGTGCTAGACAGAATAAAATTGTTAAACAAATTAGTATGTTGGAATTTGAAAAGGACACGCTAAATGAAATAATGAAAATATTTAATGTCAGTCAAGAGGAGATAGATCAAGTAAAGAAAAAGGAAGAATTAAAATCAACCAACCCATTTAAAGTTAATAAAAGAAAAAGAAAACAAAAAGACATAATAATGAAATTGATAGATAAATTACCTAATCAAGACAAAAAAGATTATTTACTAAGTTTGAAAGAATCTATAAATATACCTATTGTTTGTATTAGATGTAAGAAATATGGACACCATGTTACAGAATGTAGGAAACAAGAAAGAGCCAAAAAAGAAAAAGATAAGCAAGAAAAAATAGAAAAGAAAAAAGATAACGAAGAAATAAAGTCAGTAACTTTACAAGATTTAATGACAGAAGCAAAAATACTTAAACAAGAAATTAAAGATATTAAAGAAGATGATCATATATATATATATAAATGAAGGGAATATTGCAGAAATAATAAATTTAAAAGAATTATCTAAAACCCCAGTTTTACTAGAAAAAGACAATGGTAATAAACAGAATTTCTTGAGCTTAATTGATAGAGTAATCTTCCAAAAATGGTATACAGAAATTACTTTAGTAATTAATAAAGAATTTTCCTGACAGAAATTGCTTTAATAGACTCAGGTGCTGATATGAACTGTATACAAGAAGGAGTAGTACCTTTAAAATATTATGAAAAATCCTCAGAAAGATTAACCCAAGCTAATGGTGAAAAGCTAATAATTAATTATAAAATACCTAATGTCCACATATGTAATGATGGAGTATGCTTTGAAACAGTTTTTGTTCTAATTAAAGATCTTTCTTCTAAAATCATTCTAGGAAATCCTTTTATGGCTTTACTTTACCCTTTTTTAACGACAGAAGAAGGAATTAAAACTAATGTGCTAGGAAAAGACACACTTTTTAAATTCATCTTGCCACCTATCTCGAAAGAAATTTATTCCCTTGATAACATTTCTATAATAAAGGAAATTGACAGAGAAAGAATTGACAGAAAAAATAGACATTTAGAATCCTTAAAGACAGAAATAATATACAAAAGAATTACTGACCAATTAACAGACCCTATATTACATTATAAAATAAAATCATTTAGACAGCAAATTGAGGCAGAAATTTGTTCTAATCTCCCTACCGCCTTTTGGCACAGGCATCGACATATAGTACAATTACCTTATGAAAAAGACTTCAATGAAAGACAGATACCTACTAAGACTAGACCAATACAAATGAATAATGAATTATTAGAACACTGTAAAAAAGAAATTGAAGATCTTTTAAATAAAGGCTTAATTAGAAAAAGCAAGTCTCCTTGGAGCTGTGCTGCTTTTTATGTCAATAAACAGGCAGAATTGGAACGAGGAGTTCCAAGATTAGTTATAAATTATAAACCTTTAAATACAGCATTACAATGGATAAGATACCCTATTCCTAATAAGAAAGACTTACTTGACAGACTTCATGAAGCGACCATATTTTCTAAATTTGATATGAAAAGCAGATTTTGGCAGATATAGATAGATGAGAAAGATAGATATAAAACTGCTTTTACAGTTCCTTTTGGTCATTATGAATGGAATGTCATGCCTTTTGGATTAAAGAATGCACCAAGTGAATTCCAAAATATAATGAATGATATATTTACACCTTTTACAGAATTCTCAATTGTTTATATAGATGATGTGTTAATTTTTTCTAAATCAATTGATGACCATTGGAAACATCTAGATATATTTGTTAAAGTAATTAAACACAATGGACTAGTTGTTTCAGCCACTAAGATAAACTTATTTCAGGATAAAATTCGATTTCTAGGACATAATATTTATAAGGGAACCTTAAGCCCCATCGATAGAGCCATCCAATTTGCAGATAAATTCCCAGATGAAATAAAAGATAAAAATCAATTACAAAGATTTCTTGGTAGCCTAAATTATGTTTCAGATTACTTTCAAGGGCTAAGGAAAATTTGTAGACCCTTATATAAGAGGCTAGAAAAGAACCCCCCTGCATGGACAGATAAACACACTATGATAGTTCGACAGATTAAAAAATATGTTAAACAACTTCCTTGCATTGTTATTCCTTCACCCCATGCTTTTAAGATTGTTGAGACAGATGCTTCAGACATAGGTTATGGTGGAATCCTAAAACAAGTAACAAAAGATGATACTAAAGAACAAATTGTTAGATTCCATTCTGGCTCCTGGACATCTACCCAGTAGAATTACAATACTATTAAAAAAGAAATTTTATCTATTATATTGTGTGTTTCAAAATTTCAGAATGATCTTTTTAACCAAAAGTTTTTAATTCGTGTTGACTGTAAAAGTGCTAAAGAAGTCTTACAGAAAGATGTTCAAAACCTTGTTTCCAAACAGAGTTTTGCAAGATGGCAAGCTATTTTAAGTGTTTTTGATTTTGATATTGAATATATTAAAGGAGAATCTAATTCTATTCCTGATTTCTTAACCCGTGAATTCCTACAGGGAAGATGAGCTCCCCTGTAGATAAGAGCAACTCCCCAAAACCCAGATCTAGACAGTTTTATGCTGCCCCACCGATTCCTCCTCCCCCTAGTGGACTTCTCTCTTGTCCCTCCTTCAATTCACCTAGTTTCTCTTCAAACAGACCCCAAGAAAGAACCCCAATACCCTGCAGCCCAAACCCTTTCCAGCCACTTTCTCCAAGCTCCAATCCAACATCTAAACAGTCTTATGCCATGCCCTCAACTCCTCCTCCCCTAAAAACACCATTTAACATAGTCGCCTCTTCCTTTCCCCCACTATCCTCTCCCTCTAAACAATCAATAGACAGACCCTCTACCTCTCAAACTCAAACCCAAACCCCAAGAGAAGATCACAGTGTTGAACTCCCAAAAAATTCTTGGAATTTTATTTTATGGATTGAAAGAGAATACCAGCATATTACAGATCCCCTCTCACTAGTTAGACAGCTGCTACCCCCAGGATGGGAGCACCCCAAGACAGAAACATTAAAGACCCAGACATTCTATGAGTTTATTCTAGTTGACACAGACTCAATCCTAGTCACACACATGCCCTGCTCCCAAGACCCAAACAGAATTGGTTATTCTAAAGTAGTTATAAAACAGATTCTCACCCCTTTCTAGTGGAGGGCAGAGCCCTGGATTCCCAGAAAATTTTCTCAACTCTTTGAGCCTCAGTTTTATAATTATTATGACTATATGGAAGCGTGGGACAGATTCCTTTTATTCCAAAACAATATTAACAGACACACTTGGTTTTTCCGATTTGATATGTATAGAAAGAAAGACATGATGATACCCAGATGGTTTATCGACTGGTGGTCTTCTTATGGCCCTGAAGCTATGATTCTTCCTCCTGATCTCCTTAAAGCCTATGAAAGTTTTAAGAAAGAACCAAACATACAGCATCTCAAAGATTTTCCACATCTTTTACAGTTCTTTTACAGGTTTCCGAATCTCCCGTGGATCATCAGATGGGAATACAAAATAGAAAAGCATCCTCAGTATCCTTTTCCTATGCTCACCAGGAAGTTTAAATTAAAATGGTGGAATAAGTTTAATTTTGATCATATCTGTCAAGAATTGCAGAAAAGGACCTCTCCTTCCCAGACAGAAAATCCTAATTTCTTTTTAGAAAAAAGCCAAGTCCAATGCCAGCTTGCCTCCGTCTCAGACAGAAGACAGCTTAAAAAGCAATTGCTTGAAGCAGCATCACAGATATCGGACGATGAAGATGACACAATAATGGAATCATCCTCTCCAAATTACAGGACTCATCCAGAAGCATTTCAAGATTCTCAGGATCCCTATGACATGTGACAGACAAGACAAAAAGACATGTGACAGACAAGACAAAAAGACATGTGACAGACATGACAAAAAGACAAAAAGACAACTAAAGATCAAGAGAGATATTTGACAGAATATTAATTACACGCGTGCTCAGACAGATTTTCTACAGATTTCACAAGATCAGACAGGCTACTGTTCAAGATTTACTCTACCGACAGATTAAAGATCAGACAGACTACTGTTCAAGATTTACTCTACCGACAGATTAACTTGAGTTCACTTTACTTGACTCAGGTTACTTTTGGAGACTTACCATGGTTCACTTCATCTATAAAAGGACAGACTCCGAAGACAGAAGACAGGTCCAAAAATTCCAGAGATAGTTCTAAGGTCCCAATTTCAAGAGTCCAAGTTTTTAGAAAACTTTTAAGATAGCCTTTGTAATAGCCTTCCCTCTCAGAAAGACTTTTGTAACTTCCCTTTTTGTAATCTTGTAACCTTTCTCCTCAGACAGTTTACTTTGTAATCTTGTAACTCTTTAGACAGTGTTTTATTTTCAAGCTTGTATCAAAGACAGTTTGTTTTCAAAGATAGAAGTATTTTCAAGTAAGATTTTATCAGTTTCAGTTTTCATATTCCATACTCTGTTTTAACTTATTTTTGAATATATCTGTTTTGCTATTTTCTTCTTTATCATCTATTTTATCATTGTTTATGCTTCTATATTACTGCTGTGCTCTCTCCTAGGTAGTTAAGTTTATCTTAGTGGCTGAAACAACTAGTCCATTGTGTTTAATTACTTTGCCAAATATATCTGGGTGTTTCCAATGGTCATTAATTGATTTAGAAAAAATTAACACATCATCTATATAAACAATTGAGAATTCTGTAAAGGGTGTAAATATGTCATTCATTATATTTTGGAATTCACTTGGTGCATTTTTTAATCCAAAAGGCATAACATTCCATTCATAATGACCAAAAGGAACTGTAAAAGCAGTTTTATATCTATCTTTCTCATCTATCTGTATCTGCCAAAATCCGCTTTTCATATCAAATTTAGAAAATATGGTCGCTTCATGAAGTCTGTCAAGTAAGTCTTTCTTATTAGGAATAGGGTATCTTATCCATTGTAATGCTGTATTTAAAGGTTTATAATTTATAACTAATCTTGGAACTCCTCGTTCCAATTCTACCTGTTTATTGACATAAAAAGCAGCACAGCTCCAAGGAGACTTGCTTTTTCTAATTAAGCCTTTATTTAAAAGATCTTCAATTTCTTTTTTACAGTGTTCTAATAATTCATTATTCATTTGTATTGGTCTAGCCTTAGTAGGTATCTGTCTTTCATTGAAGTCTTTTTCATAAGGTAATTGTACTATATGTCGATGCCTGTGCCAAAAGGCGGTAGGGAGATTAGAACAAATTTCTGCCTCAATTTGCTGTCTAAATGATTTTATTTTATAATGTAATATAGGGTCTGTTAATTGGTCAGTAATTCTTTTGTATATTATTTCTGTCTTTAAGGATTCTAAACGTCTATTTTTTCTTCAATTCTTTCTCTGTCAATTTCCTTTATTATAGAAATGTTATCAAGGGAATAAATTTCTTTCGAGATAGGTGGCAAGATGAATTTAAAAAGTATGTCTTTTCCTAGCACATTAGTTTTAATTCCTTCTTCTGTCGTTAAAAAAGGGTAAAGTAAAGCCATAAAAGGATTTCCTAGAATGATTTTAGAAGAAAGATCTTTAATTAGAACAAAAACTGTTTCAAAGCATACTCCATCATTACATATGTGGACATTAGGTATTTTATAATTAATTATTAGCTTTTCACCATTAGCTTGGGTTAATCTTTCTGAGGATTTTTCATAATATTTTAAAGGTACTACTCCTTCTTGTATACAGTTCATATCAGCACCTGAGTCTATTAAAGCAATTTCTGTCAGGGAAAATTCTTTATTAATTACTAAAGTAATTTCTGTATACCATTTTTGGAAGATTACTCTATCAATTAAGCTCAAGAAATTCTGTTTATTACCATTGTCTTTTTCTAGTAAAACTGGGATTTTAGATAATTCTTTTAAATTTATTATTTCTGCAATATTCCCTTCATTTATATATATATGATCATCTTCTTTAATATCTTTAATTTCTTGTTTAAGTATTTTTGCTTCTGTCATTAAATCTTGTAAAGTTACTGACTTTATTTCTTCGTTATCTTTTTTCTTTTCTATTTTTTCTTGCTTATCTTTTTTTTTTTTTTTTGGCTCTTTCTTGTTTCCTACATTCTGTAACATGGTGTCCATATTTCTTACATTTAATACAAGCAATAGGTATATTTATAGATTCTTTCAAACTTAGTAAATAATCTTTTTTGTCTTGATTAGGTAATTTATCTATCAGTTTCATTATTATGTCTTTTTATTTTCTTTTCCTTTTATTAATTTTTAATGGGTTAGTTGATTTTAGTTCTTCTTTTTTCTTTACTTGATCTATCTCTTCTTGACTAATATTAAATATTATCATTAATTCATTTAGTGTGTCCTTTTCAAATTCCAACATACTAATTTGTTTAGCAATTTTATTCTGTCTAGCACATTGTTTTTTAATATGTCCTTCTTTTTTGCATTTATGGCAAATAACATGTCTATTATGTCTGTCAGTATTCTTATTATCTGATACCTCAGTAATATTTAAAACTGCTATATCTTTTTCTCTATTTGTATTTAGAGGTGAATTTAAAATTTCCATCTTTTTGTTTACTTTTACCAGACTGTTTTCTATCATAGATTTCTCAATTAATTTTTGTTTCTTATCAATTACTTCTTTTAAACTATTATTATTATTTTTATAGACTTTTGCTTTTACTACACTATCACTATTTTCTTCTCTTTCATTATTAGTTTTCCTCCCTTTGTTGACTATTTTTCCATCTTTGGCTCTATCTTGTTCTATTTCTTCATCTACTTCCATCTTCCTACGTAATGATTCTTTAAGGGTACTACTATTTACTTTTGGCTCTAGCTTGTCCTTAGTTAACCCTTTCCCTACATCTTTTATAAGTGTTGGTTCATGGCCATCTTTTATATTATCAGTCTTTTGCCTTTCATTTTCTTCATACATAATTCCTTTACGACTATTTTCTTTTTTTAGTTCATCTCTGTCAGTTGCTTTAGAAATATCTATCAAGCTATCCTCTCTATCATTTATCATATTTATTGGTATCGAATTATCCTTTTGCCTATTATGCCAATTATCTGTCATAACTTTTGTTAAAGGTGATCTATGATGGGGTTCAAATTCTTTTTCTTCTTCCAAAGGTGAATTTAAAATTTTCATTTTTTCATAGAGGTCCAAAAAGCTATCATTTTTTCTTTCTACTTTAGTGCATGTCGTAGATCTTTCATCATTCTCTATAGCTTCTAATTTTTTATTAATTATGTCTAAGAAACTATTATTGTGTCTATTAGTCTGTCGGTTAATTTTATCTCCTGTTAATATATTCCAATTTTTTGCATTATTATTATAATTATAATTATTATAATCATCCATATCACTGTCAGAATCAGAATCTGTTTCATAATCCATATTACTGGTTTCATAATCCATATTACTGTTTGACCAATTATTGTCTATATCTCTCATGCTATAACCTTCATCATAATCTATATCATCATAGTCCATGTTTCAAAATAGTGTGTGCCTAACCTAAGTGTGAACAGATTATGAGCTGATGAATGTATTTGTTCTCTTTCTAAGCAATTAATAATTACTGGCAGAACTATATTACGAACCACTGATATCCTTGCTATCGGGACCACCTTCTCGGGAAACTCCATTGCGGGACCACCCAAACAACGCCAGTTCGTCGGCTTAACAAAAACGGGCTGACCAACACGAATGCTATGGTTTGCCAACGAGTGTAAGGCTGACCAACGCTATCAAGGAGCAAGTAGTGGCTATGCAGTAATATAAGTTCCTAGTAACTTCTTAATTGCAAAGAAATAAAACCCATACACCTACCATCCATGGCTCTGATACCATTAACTACCCAGGAGAGAGCACAGCAGTAATATAGAAGAATAAACAATGATAAAATAGATGATAAAGAAGAAAATAGCAAAACAGATATATTCAAAAATAAGTTAAAACAGAGTATGGAATATGAAAACTGAAACTGATAAAATCTTACTTGAAAATACTTCTGTCTTTGATTAAACTTGAAAACAAACTGTCTTTGATACAAGCTTGAAAATAAAACACTGTCTGAAGAGTTACAAGATTACAAAGTAAACTGTCTAAGGAGAAAGGTTACAAGATTACAAAAAGGGAAGTTACAAAAGTCTTTCTGAGAGGGAAGGCTATTACAAAGGCTTTCTAAAAGGTATTCTAAAACTTTCTCTTGGAATTGGACCTGGAATTTGGACTTGAAACTATCTCTAGAATTTTTTGGACCTAAAACTTGGATCTGTCTTCTGTCTTCGGAGTCTGTCCTTTTATAGATGAAGTGAACCATGGTAAGTCTCTAAAAGTAACCTGAGTCAAGTAAAGTGAACTCAAGTTAATCTGTCGGTAGAGTAAATCTTGAACAGTAGTCTGTCTGATCTTTAATCTGTCGGTAGAGTAAATCTTGAACAGTAGCCTGTCTGATCTTGTGAAATCTGTAGAAAATCTGTCTGAGCACGCGTGTAATTAATATTCTATCTAATATCTCTCTTGATCTTTAGTTGTCTTTTTGTCTTTTTGTCTTTTTGTCTTGTCTGTCACATGACTTTTTGTCTTGTCTGTCACATGTCTTTTTGTCTTGTCTGTCACATGTCTTTTTGTCTTATCTGTCACATATCATAGGGATCCTGAGAATCTTGAAATGCTTCTGGATGAGTCCTGTAATTTGGAGAGGAGGATTCCATTATTGTGTCATCTTCATCATCTGATATCTGTGATGCTGCTTCAAGCAATTGCTTTTTAAGCTGCCTTCTGTCTGAGATGGAGGCAAGCTGGCATTGGACTTGGCTTTTTTCTAAAAAGAAATTAGGATTTTCTGTCTGGGAAGGAGAGGTCCTTTTCTGCAATTCTTGACAGATATGATCAAAATTAAACGTATTCCACCATTTTAATTTAAACTTCCTGGTGAGCATAGGAAAAGGATACTGAGGATGCTTTTCTATTTTGTATTCCCATCTGATGATCCACGGGAGATTTGGAAACCTGTAAAAGAACTGTAAAAGATGTGGAAAATCTTTAAGATGCTGTATGTTTGGTTCTTTCTTGAAACTTTCATAGGCTTTAAGGAGATCAGGAGGAAGAATCATAGCTTCAGGGCCATAAGAAGTCCACCAGTCGATAAACCATCTGGGTATCATCATGTCTTTCTTTCTATACATATCAAATCGGAAAAACCAAGTGTGTCTATTAATATTGTTTTGGAATAAAAGGAATCTGTCCCACGCTTCCATATAGTCATAATAATTATAAAACTGAGGCTCAAAGAGTTGAGAAAATTTTCTGGGAATCCAGGGCTCTGCCCTCCACTAGAAAGGGATGAGAATCTGTTTTATAACTACTTTAGAATAACCAATTCTGTTTGGGTCTTGGGAGCAAGGCATGTGTGTGACTAGGATTGAGTCTGTGTCAACTAGAATAAACTCATAGAATGTCTGGGTCTTTAATGTTTCTGTCTTGGGGTGCTCCCATCTTGGGGGTAGCAGCTGTCTAACTAGTGAGAGAGGATCTGTAATATGCTGGTATTCTCTTTCAATCCATAAAATAAAATTCCAAGAATTTTTTGGGAGTTCAACACTGTGGTCTTCTTTTGGGGTTTGGGTTTGAGTTTGAGAGGTAGAGGGTCTGTCTATTGATTGTTTAGAGGGAGAGGATAGTGGGGGAAAGGAAGAGGCAACTATGTTAAATGGTGTTTTTAGGGGAGGAGGAGTTGAGGGCATGGCATAAGACTGTTTAGATGTTGGATTGGAGCTTGGAGAAAGTGGCTGGAAAGGGTTTGGGCTGCAGGGTATTGGGGTTCTTTCTTGGGGTCTGTTTGAAGAGAAACTAGGTGAGTTGAAGGAGGGATAAGAGAGAAGTCTACTAGGGGGAGGAGGGATTGGTGGGGCAGCATAAGACTGTCTAGATCTGGGTTTTGGGGAGTTGCTCTTATCTGCAGGGGAGCTCATCTTCCCTGTAGGAATTCACGGGTTAAGAAATCAGGAATAGAATTAGATTCTCCTTTAATATATTCAATATCAAAATCAAAAACACTTAAAATAGCCTGCCATCTTGCAAAACTCTGTTTGGAAACGAGGTTTTGAACATCTTTCTGTAAGACTTCTTTAGCACTTTTACAGTCAACTCGAATTAAAAACTTTTGGTTAAAAAGATCATTTTGGAATTTTGAAACACACAATATAATAGATAAAATTTCTTTTTTAATATTACTGTAGTTCTGCTGGGTAGATGTCCAGGAGCCAGAATGGAATCTAACAATTTGTTCTTTAGTATCATCTTTTGTTACTTGTTTTAGGATTCCACCATAACCTATGTCTGAAGCATCTGTCTCAACAATCTTAAAAGCATGGGGTGAAGGAATAACAATACAAGGAAGTTATTCCTTGTAGATTTCAATTCCTAATATGTTTTCCTCTCTGGATTATTATTATTATTATTATTTTTTCAGGGAAACACCATTGAAGATCAAATTCTACCTAGGCTTTGTCTCTCAGCTTTTTTAATTTATTTTTAGGATTTTCCCCCCTGACCGATTGGTGTTCAGTTGCCTATAATAAATTGGAGACACAATGTTACTTATCAAAAAATATATAAATTGGAGACACAATGTTATGTTATTTTTGCTACGTTGGTGTGAATTGATGCTTGAACCTTTTCAGTTTTCCCTATTTTAAAAATAAATGACATATTCATAACCGAGTTGGCTAAGAGATTGAAAGAATAGTGGAAGCTATAGCAACAACCTAGCCCACCTGCGGTTTCCTTCAATTTTATCATCATTTAAATACTTTTGTTTGATCAAGGACATGGAGGAGACCATCAATTTCTACATGATTAGAACAATGTGTGTGTGGCTTGATTTTTTATAACATTGATGTGAGATTAGATTATTCTCATGAGAATATTTATATAGAATTGAAAGTTGAAACTTCCTCTGACAGTTCTGTGTTTTTTTTTTTGGTTGGATTCATGTTGTTAAACTATTCTTTCATTCCCATTTAGAATGTTTGACTCACTCACTTTTACATTTTTTTGTATTTTTTTGGGTGGATTCATGTTGTTAAATTGTCCTTTCATTCTCATTTAGAATATTTGGCACCATTTCTACCATCACATCCTGTGGTAAGAGAAACCTGTTACGTCACACATGATGTCAAAATATGCTAGAATAAATCTTAATTCTGTTTTGAAAATTTTAACTTCTTGAGTGAAGAATGATACTACTATATGCAAACCATTAAACAACTGTCAAATATGTGAGTATATTGAACATGAAAAAATTAATTATTCACCCTGGTATTTTGGTGCATCTGACTTTAAGATTTTCATTGATAATCTTAGAAAATGTGTTCCCAACTTTTGGATTGCAATTCTATAAGATACATTCATCAATCTGTTGCTATAATGTTTTTTCTCGCCTTTGCAGGTACCAGCAGTTGGTATTCTAGCACTAAAAAGGGCTCAACCTCTTGGTACCATCTCTGCTGCTCCTCGGGGTTCTACACTTATTTTGCCAATTTCATATACATACATAGCCATGATGGGTTCTAAGGGACTCACTGAAGCCTCAAACATAGCAACCTTGAGTGCAAACTACATGGCAAAACGTTTGGAGGTTCTTAACTCATCCTTTTCATCTTTTGGTTTTATGTTTGCATATATGTGTTGATCTTGAAAAATAATTTCATTTGGCTTTCTGCAGCATGAAATAGAAGTTCAATGTTTTCTTGGTATTATATAATGATGTGAACATTACAGAGCCACTACCCCATTCTTTTCGAGGAGTCAATGGAAGAGTCACCCATGAATTCATCATTGACTTGAGGGATTTCATGGTATCTCAAATCATACTCTCCTATGGATTCCCAATTCTGTAAGTTTACTTTGGCTTACAGTGAGTCATTTTAATTGTAGAACATAGCTGGTATACAACATGTGTTTGACAAAATGTCTTACTCACTTTTGCATTTTTTCTTTTTTGATAATTTGATAGTTATACTCTTACATTAGCTTAAGTCAACTTCATTTTTTGTCTCTCTTGATTTTAAGCCTTTTCCTACAATTAAGGTAGTTTTGACATGTAGGAAAAGTACCTCTCTAAATTTCTGCCACGTTTACCATTAAAAAACGAAAATGAATCACTTTGCATAGACTGTTATGTTCTAGGTGTTCACTACTCTTATATTAAAGCTTTAATGCTGCCTATATTGAATCTTAGGATAAAACTTCAAATGGAAGTTTAAGACGTAGGGTAAAAGTGTTTGTGAACATGTTTAAAGAAAGAAACCTGTAATTGCCAGATAAGAACAATGGCTGAAGAGTTACAAAAAGGTAATGGTCAGTAATATAACTTTTCCAAAAAATTTGAAACTCTTCCACCTTTCTTTTGATTTGGCAGTTACAGGCTCCTCTAGCTTATGATTACTTATGTGCAAAAAGGTTTTGAAGTGCCATGGAAGGAACATTTTCTTCGGTTTTTACTTTTTTGTTGTAGAAACATCTATGATATTACTATCCTTCTAATGACCATTATTCAATTATAATATACCTTTTGGTATGGTCTTCTAGGGTAAACAAGAAGGAAAATGTTTGATGATTCAAAAAAATTTCTTATCATAAATTGTTTAATTTATAAATTTGTATTTACCTTAGTTAGGCCATATTTCTTTCTGATGTCTTATGCTTTTTTTTTTTTTCAAAAATTTTAAATATGTGTGCAGGGTATACCGTTGGCTATGTGAATATTAAAGCAAAAATGTTGTTTATACTTTGCAAGTTGAACTGAGACATTGATGCTTAAGGTATGTGTATGCATGAGTAGATTTACAATATCGGCTAAGTCATAAATAGTTGTTTCTACAATCAAGGATATTCTGCTATGTAGGGAAAACACCCATTTTAAAAAAAGACATGCAAAAACCCCTTAAACGCCACACCCCTATACAATCAGCACATCCCAAAAATGAAATGATGTATTAATTCGGTAAAAAACATAGTGATAAAAGAAAATATCTTCCTTCTCTCAATTTTCACTCTCACATCTTTAGTACTTGCACTTTTTGTTATGTTTTGTTTCTTCTTTGCATATACCTAAGGTAGCATAGCGTTATTATTTTCCTTCTTCAAATACTGTTTTTGCAATCCAAAGTTTCTGCTGTTGCTTTTCCTATTTGAATTAGCATCTCCATTTTTAGTTATTTCTATACTCTAGAATTTTGTTTTTATTTCATTGGCTAGGGTTCTTTGGTCACATTTTGTTAATTGCATTGATTTGGATTTTTTCTCCAGATTTACAATAATCCGGCTTTTGGTTTGTTGATTTTAAGGGTTTAGTGATTTTTCCCTGGAACTTCTTATCGGTGCTTAGAAAAACACATAATTATTCATGTAGGTAATTGCAACGTTTTAAAATTTTCTATAGGAGGTTCTTTTTACAATTCAAAATTGAATTTTAAGCTGTTTGTATATATTTTAAAAGAAATTTCCCCTTCTAAATTGTCTAGGGTTCTTCTTTCACCCTTATTAAAAAATAGATGGCTTTATTGTTTTTGCTTTTTTCCCTTGGATTTTAGTTTTTTTTTCCATTCTATCCCTGCCAGAAACAGTGCTAATTGGTCGGTGTACTATTGTGAAATTGCATTGTGTTTTGGTTTAGGACTCTATCACCACAAGTCAAACTCAAAACCCACACACATGATGCAAAGGGCAAAGAGCAAAGGGTAGTGGACAATTGGGCCTGGATTTTTTTAATTTGGAAATATTTCCTATTCTATTTTTTTCTTTCTAATTGAAGCTCCTTTGGAATCGCAGTTCTCTATAAATGGTGACAAGTTGAATTTATTGCTTTGGAACTGGGTTTAGTAATTTAATTTGGATGCTTTGGTCACAATAGATGGGTTTATTGTTTAGACTTATTGACAATTTTTTTCAAAGTAAAAACAGTTTTCTGTAACTAATCTCAACGAAATCCTGGGGATCAAATAAGTGTGGGATTGAATGTTGTGCTGATATTTGCTTTTCTTTTTTAATCTTATTTAGGTCCATTGTTCAGTTAAGGTTTGTCGGAACTGTAGGCAAAGAGAGATAGGTCGTATCCCGGTAAGCGGTAAACTATTTGCTTTTTTTGTTTTGGTTTTACAAATCTGGGGATTGAATATGATTTGGGTTTGAATTTCTTGGTTGGATTGGTTTAGATTTTGTTATTTGAGTTAGGCTTCCGTTAATGATGCCTCCTACAGTATAATACCAGTTTAAATATAATATGGTTTTAGATATCCAGTAAGGTAGTGTTTATGTTGGAGAGTCTGCAATCATCACTAAAAAGAAAAAAAAGGGTTTGTACTTTGTACATCATACCTGTTTGATAAATGTCTTATAGACATTTTATTGGTATGATTTATTTTTTGGGGGTTTATTGTTGTTCTCTTCAAATTCATGTTCTTTGAATTGTATTAGTCATTGAAGGTAAAAGATAACATTTTTCTTATGTCCAGTTTAATCATTATTATAGTCATCTAAACTAATGACCATTCTTTGCCTATTGCATTCAGTATATGAAGAACTTAATCTCTTTAATGGACAATATTAGGTTATCAGATTTTTTAAAACAAATAGTGTTACTGCATATTAAAGGATTATTTATTTTATATGGTTGTATGATTATTTTTTGTCATTTTAAAAAACCTTCTTACCCTTTCACTTTTTGCTGAATATGCCAAATTTCAACTTGGATGGTTTAAAATCTGAAAGTTCAAAGTGTACAGAAATTTATAATTTTCTTAAAAGTAAAATTATGGGATTTTTGGTTAACTACTGCATTTTTAAAAAATAAATAAATAGATTAATAACTAACAAATTGTTATACATTTTCCAACAGATTGTTACACTGTTATTAACTTCCTTACAAACTTTTTTTGTATTGGTTTTGCTTTGTAAAAAAAATGTTAGTTTGTTAAGAGTTTTCTTTGGTTTAAATGTTTTAAAAATTAAATAATTTTTTTTGAGGCTTTTAAATTTACATTTTAGTCTACTTCAAAACTTACATTTCTTTTTTAAAGGGAATTTTAGTCGCGATTAGTGATGATTCTCCACATAAAAGTTTCGATATTCAAAATAGAGCTCTTTCACATGGTTTGTGATCTCAAGATTGTAAGAATTCAGTTGCTATAGTAGTAGACTACCTAAAACCAACATGTTCTAGTTTGTTGAATGCTTATATATGAAATAGAGCATAGAATTATTTTGTTATTGAACTTGGGTTTGGCTTTAACAAACGCTCAATTTTCTTGCTGTTTATTTCAAGTAAACCTGCCATGTTTTTCCATGGATTTTAGATAATTAGAGTTAATTGTCTAGCATGCAACACATATTTTATAGGATCTCAGTTTTTAGAGCTTCATTTACATTGCCGTTTGTCAGTAATTTTGTATTTTCAATGACATTTTTTTACTCACGTGCTAATGTAGATTTATCATCTTTGCTCTGGCTTATAAGACTGTTGGTAATTATTCAAGAAAAGCTCCTGGATTGAGTTGAAAGGTCAGGACAACTTAATTTCCCTTTTTTTTTTTTACTTTTATTTAAATTTGTCTCTTTATCATTTGTTAATGTTTGATTAAAAAAACGTTGAACAAAAAAAGTTTAATAAGATTATTAAATATGTACTTTTTGACTCTTAAATCAGATGCTAAATTTTGTTTTTTCCCTTTACCATGTCTAGGATTCTTCTCTCACCCCTATTGAAATATAGATAGGTTTAGTATTTTAATTTGGATACTTTGGTCTCAAATTAACATCTCTACTTTTTTTGTTTTGATAGCATTGGGAGTATATCCCAAGCTTAGAGTGTAGATTTATTGACAATTTTTTTCAAACTAAAATTGGAAGTAGGAACAAACAAAGAAATAGCAAAGATTTTGTTAAAAAACTGTTACTTCATATCAAGGGATTATTTATTTGATATGGTTTTATGATTATTTCCTGCCATTTTAAAAAACCTTCTTACCCTTTTCACTTTTTGTTGAAATTCAGATTTGCTGAGTTTTCCCTGTCAAGTATGAAACTTAATAATTCATGTATATGCCAAATTTCAACTTGGATGGTTTAAAATCTGAAAGTTTTAGACTATATAGTTATGGGTTTACCCTCTTTCTATGGAATGTTATGGTCTGAGATTATTATTTCTGGTAGTTATTTTGCGTTGTTGGAATTTTGCTCATGAAGAACAGAAAAAGACTTATATTTTAGAAGGTAATTCAGGTATTGTTGCTTTCTACTATGCATTCTAATTTTTTTTATTTTTTTTGTGGGAAAGGGTCAAAAAGAAAGAAATAAACTAAAGAATAGAGGGCATGGTGTGTGTATAGTGTCTTAGGTAAATTTGGAGAACTATGTTGAATCGTTCATACACTAAGAAGTTTTTTTCCCTACCTAAGAAATAAAAGAACCAAGAAGTTAAACCAGAAATAATAGTCCATCTGAAGTGAAGGAAGTGTCTTTACTTGGTGAAAAGAAGGAATTTTTCCTCTGTTCTTTTATGTAAAAAGTTAAAGAAAATAGAAAATATCCAAACTACTTGATGTGTTTAAATTTGTTAAAGATGAGATTTTAGATGCAATTCCTCATGCATGTATGTGCTTCAACTTTGGACATCAGTTTAGTAAAAAAATTTCTAAAGAACCATTTGAATTACAACTTATCAAAAAAAGAAAATTGTTTGAATTACAATAATTATTTGCTTTTATTTTTTAATAAAAATTTTCTTGACACTATAGTGCCTATGACCATTACACACTTGAAACTTCCATGGAGGAGATTTGGTGGCTAGGATTATAAGATGCATTCTTAGAATTCAGACTACAAAAGATTGAGCAAAGTGTAACTTGGCAGAGAAAAAATATGAATTTTTCTTTTCCAATTTTGTTTTAGGTTGTTTTGTGGTTTTCAACTTTTCATAGATTTAATTTAGAGTGTTTCTTCTAATAGATATTAAAATATTATTTTTTGTATTTATACATAGGAATTTTACCTTATATTATTATTGAATATGTTCTCCTTAGTTTTCATGATTGTTATAGATTAGCAAAAATAGTTTGAGTGGATTATGAATAGAAGTGCACTTCTACTAAAGAAAATTTTTTTTGAAACATGAAGCTCAAAAGGCTGTATTTGCTTCTATCATTTCAGAGGTTACATTTAAATAGGTCTTCATTGTGCTATTGCCTCTGGTTGGACAACAGTCATCCATTTAGCACTAAAGAATCCATTTTGTTCTTTTTGTGTATACCTTTGTAGTTGGCATGTTCAAGATGGACAAAATAAAAATAATGCATGTGAGAAGATATTTATTTGTCATCATTTTATTTTCCAAGTGCTATTGTGCTGTAGTTTTTGCAGGTGAATGATGATGACCCAATTCATCCAAGTGAAACAGAGTTGGCACTTACAGTTCATCAGGGCTAGAATATGGCTTAGCTCACTAAATGTTTTTTGGTTTAATGAGTTCTTAAACTTTATTTTCTGCTATGGGGAATTTTGGACTTTTGACAATGTTATTGAACTTAACTCTATATCCCACAATTGTCATTTTTATTTTTTGAATTGAGTGGCATTATTAAAACAAAGCTTTTAATAAACATATTAATTGTTGTATTTATTATATTGTTATGTCAAATTGATGGTATTTTAAATGTGTAAAATGTTTCCCGCGCATTGTGCGGGTTAAATGTTAGTATATATAATAGGTGAAGCAGATTGAGTGTAAAATTGCAATTCCAAATTAGAACTCTAATTATGTGTTACGTGTACACACCAATTTCAGTCAATTAGCGCTGTGCTTTTTTTTTTTTTTTTTTGGTGAATAAAACATTTTGCTCTTCACACCCGCGTATATTCAGGTTCACCCCCCATTCTTAAAACCCAAAATCCTTCCTCTCCAGCTCCCCTTCTAGAAATCTGCGTTTTAAACGTAAGTTGAAGCAACTCATTTAGGACTTGGCTTTTGTCCAGTGGCCACTGGACGCATTGGATACGCGACACATGTCCAAGACTAGACACGTGTCACGTATCTAATGCGTCTAGTGATATTGGCCACTGGACAGAAACCGCACCCACTCATTTATGTTATTAATGGTCCTTTACGTGGGATCACCACGCAAGGTCTCGAGTAGTTTTGTAATTAGCTTAGCTACTGTATATGCATTGAATTCTGTGGACTTTCCATGCATTGAATTCTGTGGACTTTCCTATATATGCTTTGTTGTACGTACATGCATTTGGAATCTCAAGCAATTATGAATAAGGTCACATTGAGCACAACTGGCTCCAGATTGTGCTCAATTTGGACTTTCCTATGTATGCTTTCCTATATATGCTTTGTTGTACATACTCATTATTACTATAATTAATTGCAAGAAGACATATAGAAGGATGCTTGCGCAGGTATCCCGCATAGAATTCTTAATTAGAGTTCTAATTTTATGTCATGTGCCTAGAATTTGAAATTGAAATTGAATTTTGCATTATGTGGCTAAATGTATGTGGACTCATTCTCATTAAAACCATATCTATATATAGGGTCAAGTGAGTTACTGTGCTAATTAAGTTTTTTTTTTTTTTGATTTTGCAGTCAAACGTGAAAACCAAAGAGATTAATATCGGTGATAAGAACTTGGTTTAGGTACATTACATAATTTCCAAAAATATAGCAAAGTCAGAGTTTGCATCTTTGTTATAAATTGCTTACAAAGTTTGCATATTTATATTTGCATTAAGTTTCGGATTAAAGTGCTTTTTTCTTAGTTCTGACACTGAGTTTTGTTTACTATTCACTTACAAAGTTTGCATCTTTACATTTGTTATAAATTGCTAATATGTGATTAGATGCACATTATGCCTAAAATTCACTATCCTTATATTTGGCTTTTTGTTTAGGTTTGACACCTATAATAATGAAGAAAACACTGATGTTGACCGATGGATAATTCTTTTTATAGGCTGCAAAGAAACTTAGTGATCAATGGAATCTCACGCGAATTGGAGAGGACCCGACTGGAGATGTCTGGATGGCAGATGTGAGTCACTGTGTTTTTAAAATTTTCAGTGAAGGTAAATGTTATGAACAATGTAAATTTTCTGGAGAGAGATTTATTATTCTATATTTACGCAAGTTTGGTTGCCTTTTTGGAGTGGATCACTCCACCCTGTCTTTCTGCTGGAATTTTTTATTCAGATTGTTACAATTTAATCCAAAATTTTATTTGAATTTTCCTATTATTGTTACTATCATATATTATCATTCCAATTATTCAATTATAATCTGAAATTGGAGTCCAATTTTATTATACACGTGTATAATCTAATTATTTGTAATTTTGCTGGTAGAAGCCAATGAGATGAAATTAATAACACATTAAACACTCATGTTTTAGGAATCGGTAGTACCAATCTAAATCCATTGAACTTGCTTCGTGATAATACGACTATGAAGGATGCATAAAAACACGCATAAACTCATCTCTCTATAAAAAGAGATTGGAAAGAATTTTTTTTATTAGTCATGGAACTTCAGAGTTTTTTTCTTCACACAAATGCCCATTATGTTACAAAATGACCCATCATAAAACTACAAAATGAGTACAACTCTGAGGGTATTTTTTTTTTTAATTTTAAAATTTTTAAGTTGCAAAAATTTCAATCACCAATAGAGATTGAAGATTCAAAAGCGTGAATGGATCTTTTAGATAAACATTGTCACCAAGGTTTATCTTTTTGTGTAAAATATATATACTGCTAAGTTTTGTTAATGAAATTTTCTGGTTAATAATATGAATTTAGACTTAACTGACCATTTTAAACATGAATAAACTTATGATTAATAATATATCCATTCCCATGTGGTATCACGGGGCCACATACTAGTTTATGTATTTAAGGGTGAGTTTGGATTAGCTTTTTTGTAAAAATACATAATGAAAAAGTGCAGTTTTCAAAAAATGCATAATGAAAAAGTGTATTTTCAAAAAGTTGAGTGTTTGGTAAAAACTGTTAAAAAGTACTTTTTGAAAAACCTGAGTGTTTGGCTATCACTTATAAATGTGGCAGTTTGAGGGGTAAATTTCCAAAAAGGACAATGTATATATAAGGGAGTTTATTTCATACATTTTTTTTTTTGGGATGTGAGTTTGGTTCATACTTAAATCAATTTTTCTCTTTCTGAAAAAATTATTTTTTTCTCACAAATATTAGCTAATAATAACTTACTACTTAAGATTTATTGTGAAAATATTATAATAAAAATTGATACTAATTTTAATTTGAACGTACTATTAAAATTATTTTTTTCTCTTTTTAAAAAAATTATTTTTTTCTCACCAATATTAACTAATAATAACCTACCACCTAAGATTTATTGTGAAAGTATTATAAAAATATTGTGATAAAAATTGATACTAATTTTAATTTGAATGTACTATTAAAATTATTTTTTTCTCTTTCTAGAAAAATTATTTTTTTCATCAATATTAGCTAATAATAAACTACCACTTAAAATTTATTGTGAAAATATTGTGATACCATTTCTTTTTCTTTTTTTTTTTCCTTTTTATCCCTCTTTTTTTATCCTCCACACACGTACCACACTTCTTTTTCTTTTTCTTTTACCTCTTTTTTCCCTTTTTTTTTTCTCCTCCACACACGTACCCTTACACTTTTCTTTCTTTATTTCTTTCCTCTTTTGCAACCTACCACTTCCTCCAAGCTTAGAACATTCCAGCTTTCCTTCATCATTTTTTTTTCCTTCTTCTTAGCACTTCCTTTCTCCCTTTACTAAAAATATACCCTTACTTTTTTTTTTTTTCTTTACTCTTTTTTGCTCTTTGTTTTTCCTAGAACCCACAGACTCATAGAGTTCTCCTTCAGTCATTCTTCCTCATTTTTTTTTTCCCCTTTTCTCTTAGCACATCGTCTATAACACCCATGCAAGGGATTGATTTTTTTTTTTTCCTTAGCTGATTTGGGAATTTGTTATAGATTTTTTTGTGTTTGGATTTGGAAATTTGTTATTAAGAGGGCAGAGCAGAGAGATGAGATGAGAGGAATAAGGACCGTGAGAGAACTGAAGCCATTTATCAAGGGCAATTTGGTATTTTTAAGCAGAGCCCAACATATACCATTCAAACGTGCATTCAACTTTTTGTTTATGGACCTCCAGAGGCTAGAGGTCCATAATTGTTTTGCGCGTCTATGCCTTCGCCCAAAATGCATTTTTTCCAAAAAGTTGGCGTTTTATACTTACCAAACACTAAACTTGGGCTGGCTATTTTAAAAAGGTAACTTTTGGGCTCAAAACGCCCAAACAAATGGGCACTATATGCACACATCCCAACGGCTCTCTCACCCTCTTTCTCCACATATCAGTTTTTGTAAAAACTTGAATTTTTTTTCTAAATAACAATAAATATTAAAAAATTTAGTTAGTTGTTATGGTGTAAAAGAATGTTGAAAAGTAGCCTCTCGAGTGTCTAAAACTTGAGTTTTTAAGTCTCGATTTGTAAGTAAATAGGGGCTAATGCAGAAAAAAATCCATGTAAAAACTGAGTTTTAAAGACTTGAGTTCCATAAATTGCAGAAAAACATAGCTATAGGGTTTTAAAATATTAGGGCTTAAAAACACCACTATAAGGCTCCCTGATCACTATAAAAATTTTTTGCAAGAAAACGCCGCTATAGGGCCTTAATACGTCACTATAAGGCATAAAAATGTGTTTTTAGGAAAACGCCGCTATAGGCCTTTAAAACCTCACTGGCTCTCTCAGTATTTCTCTCTCTCTCTCTCTCTCTCTCCAAAAATCCCAGAGGTCTCTTTCTCTCTCCAGTCTCTCCGCTCTCACTTCTCTCCTGTCCCGACCACACCGCCGATTTACTCGGCAGGTTCTATCTCTCTCATTGGTAAGATCTTCGCTCTCTCTCTCTCTCTCTCTCTCTCTCTCTCTCGCAGTTGATTTGGGTTTTCCTATCTGGGTTTTGTTTTGGGGATGAATTTGAACGCTTTTGTACTATTTTCATGTGTTATTTTGATTATTATTATTATTTTTTTTTGTATAACAAGTTGATTTTTTCAATTTATACGTGGGGATGTATCTAACTTTTATATGGACAAAACCCTAATTTTCAAACCCTAATTTTCGAATTCACTCTCTGCTATTCCAAAAATGAGAGAAATCCTTTACATCCAAGGAGTTTAATGTGGGAACCAAATCGGTGCCTAGTTCTGGGAAGTGATTTGCGCCGAGCATGGCATCGATTCCACCGGTCGCTACTGCGGTGCTTCAGGCCGGACAACTTCGTTTTTGGAAACAACTGGGCTAAAGGGCATTACACTGAAGGTGCTGAGTTGATCAATTCACGTTGTTCGAAAATTGTGACTGCCTAAAAGGTATAAAATTCTCATGTAATTTTATGTTTGTAATGTTTGATTTGAAATGTGAAATGGGTCGGTTTCAAATGGGGGTTATTAGATTTCAACAATTTTTTAGCTTTTTGAAAAATGTTTTTGTAATAATGTGTGTGTTTTTTTTGAGAGGGGGGGGGGTGTTTAGGGTTTCAGGTGTGTCACTCATTGGGTGGTGGAACTGGGTCTGGAATGGGGACGCTTTTGATTTCGATGTTAGGGAGGAGTACACGTTCTGGCCTTACTGAATTATAGTTATGATGATAGACAACCTTTCTTTGGTTTGTTGATGGTAAGAAATAAACACAGCCTAAAAGATCTAATTGTTGGGAAATTTACTAAAATAGCCTGCAAATTTTTTTCTAACTATTTGTTTGAGCTGCCACTTTAATGTTCATATAATTTCCATGCAGGTAGAACGTGTATCCTCTTAGACTGTGTTCTCACACTTATTTGCATGGTGTGGCTTTCCCCAAAAAAAAAAAAAAACTAATTTAGAATGATGATGAAACGCTTCTGCTTTGTCCTTTCTAATTTCAGAATGGCAACATAAAACCCCTTTTTCTTGATCTTGTCTTTAACTAGCCTCCTTCCCATAAAAATTTATCATTTATGTTTCCTCTACTTATTATTGATACTGTCCTCGTTAAACTCTAATTTTCTAATCATTCCTAGACTTTTATGATTCTCTTATTTTGAAGTTTCTTTTGTAGTTTTTAATTCATATTAGTTTTGTTGTACTTTCTTTTTGTAGAGAACTAACCCCAGCTGAAATTGATGTATTTAGCTGAAGTGGAGTAGCTTGCTGCTTGCTCTTCTTGTAATTTCCCTTGATTTAGCCACTTGCGTGTACTTCTTGTGTGCAGGGTGATTTAACCACCTGTTACAAAGTTTTGGTTTGTCCTGTGTCATTGTGATAAAAAGTTCTCCTATGTCCCTGAAAGTTTGTTTTTGTGCCTTGTTGTGGAGTTTGGTAATACAATTTGAGTTTGGTAATACATCTTATTTATTGACATGGGGTTTTTGATTTATCATGAGGTGGGCTTTCAGGTGTGTGTAAGAGATATTGTCCATAATCTTCTTTCTCTTTTACTATCATAATTGTTAGATATTGATTTTGTTTCTTTGTGCATGTACTCGAAACAGTAGATACGGAGAGAGTGGAACAATAGAGCATTTGAAGGGTTAGAATGGTCCACGGCGGGTTTTAAGATGCTTTTATTGTATTCCTTATGTGAATGGATGACTGCTTTATCATACCATTCAAATTCTAATCTGTTCAAGTTTCTTGATGATTGTAATTTCCCTTGATTTGACCACCTATGTGTACTTCTTGTGTGCAGGGTGATGTTCCCATTCTTTAATTTCCTGTTACAAAGTTTTGGTTTGTCCTGCGTCATCGTGATAAAAAGTTCCCAGGTGTGCCTTGTTGTGGAGTTTGGTAATACTTCTTTTTTGTTGACATATGGGGTTTTTGCTTTATCATGAGGTGGGCTTTCAGGACACGTAAGAGATATTGTCCATAATCTTCCTTCTCTTTTACTGTCGAAAATTGTTAGATATTGACTTTGTTTCTTTGTAAATGTACTCGAAATAGTACATATGGAGAGAGCGGAACAATAGAGCATTTGAAGGGTTATAATGGTCCACGACGGGTTTTAAGATGGTTTTATTTTTTTCCTTATGTGAATGGATGGCTGCTTTATCATACCATTCAAATTCTACTTTGTTCAAGTTTCTTGATGATTGTAATTTTCCTTGATTTGACCAACTGCGTGTACTTCTTGTGTGCAGGGTGATGTTCATATTTTCCTGTTCTTTAATTTCCTGTTACAAAGTTTTGGTTTGTCTTGTGTCATTGTGATAAAAAGTTCCATGATATCCTAGGAAGTTTCTTTTTGCCCCTTGTTGTGGAGTTTGGTAATATATCTTATTTATTGACGTGGGGTTTTACTTTATCATGAGGTGGGCTTTCAGGCTTGTGTAAGGGATATTTTCCATAATCTTCATTCTCTTTTATTGTTGAAATTGTTAGATATTAATTTTGTTTCTTCATACATGTACTCGAAACAATGTTAATTGTGTTGATCATTGTAGTCGAGGACATCGAATGCTCTAATATAGCTAATGTTATTGTTCAAGTTATTGTTGAACTGAATCTTCAGAGTGCTTCAAATGCCCTTTAAAGAAGGTAACGTAATTCTTTCATTTCTTTGGTTTGTTTCTAACAACTCCAATATGTAAATGTCATTAACACCTTTAGCAATTTTTTTTTTTTGACGCATTTGTATAATAGTGAGCTTATCTACTGATGTTGCAAAGTTGTTTTATAAAATCTTTTGTCAACCAAGTATTGCAATTCTTTTCCTTTTTGTTTTTGGTGTGAGATTGGGAAAATATTGCAGGTTTACTGCTTGGTGTCTTGGAAAAGTTAAAATTAATATCTAGTCCTTTAACCTTGATGACAATCCTATGTTGTGACTTCTTGATCGATGTAGGGAGATTGTTATCTTAGAGATAATGTTGCACGTGTTCCAACTCTTGGCTTAATGGGTTTGACTTTCCCCCTACACACAAATGTCTAACTATAGGAAGCAAGATTTTTGTGGTGCTTCACTGTGGACCTTGATTTGGCAATGAGCCCCTCTTTCCCTACCTTGTTTGTTTCTCTTTCCTAAAATCATAAGAATTTTTAAAGATAATTTTTTTGGTTGTTTTAATTATTTCTAATACTTGGCTCTTTTGTTACTTTTCCTAGGTTTCGTTTCCATTTTTTTGGGTGGATTATAAACTCTAGCCTCAGTGAGTGAGCATTTGAAATTTCTCTTGCAATTCTTATGCTTTTTTGTGTCCGTCTTGTTTAATTTTTGGCCATTCTGTGTTGGCAACCTTAATATCAATTTCAACAGCTAATCCGACAATGCCTCTTATAGGTGTGGGATAGTAATGTAACAGTGTGACCTGAATATGGTTGTAAAAGGAAATCAAGACAGTGCTTTCTCTTCTACCAGCATGAGTTGGGCTTTTTGGGAATTATATGGATTTAACTTATGTTTTGGATTTGCTTCATAATTTGTTAACTTGGATTTTTGCTACTTAATTTCCTCGTTTCCAAATACCAGGAAGCAGAGAAGAGCTTTGCTTTCAGTGTTAATTGGATTTACCTCATAGTTTGTTGTGTAATATGCTAGTTTTTCTATTTGTTGTTTTGCAACTCCTGCCATTCTTAGTGCATGTTATAAATCTCATTTTGAGTCACTATTTATTGTTATTATAATAATCTTTTTAGCATTTTGCTTTAGATTACCTAAGTTTTGATTGTGCTTCTACCTTAACTACTTATTTTCGATTTACTTTAGCTTTAACAACTGTTCGTTGGGGTTTTTATTTATTTTTTTTACTTTATTAATTTAATTTTTGTTAAATGATGCTTGTGTATTTATTTTTGGGCAAGGATTTGTTGCAAACTAAAGTTGCAGCAACACTTGCAAAATGCTCACGTGTCAAGTTGCCATTTGGTGAAAAATTTAATCTTGACTTGGAAGTTTTCATTTAAATATAAGCTTAGATAGGTGTCTATCTAAGGCATTGACACGTGTGCATTTTTCAGGAGTTGCTGTAACTTAGTTTGCAGCAAATCCTCGCCCTTTATTTTTTATTTTGTGTAATCTATTTAATTCCAAGGGTGATGTGTTTGCATTCTTTTATGTAAGGTTGATTTGATTTTGTCTTTCTCTTTCTTATATTCTTCAAAGTTGAATTTTGTTTTATTTTTTATATTCTTGGAAGAGTTTTTCAAATCAAAATTCGAGTTAGTAATATCATAGGTTTAAACATTGTTCTCTCTAAATTTGTGAATTATCTCTAATTTTCTAGAATGTTGTGGCTGCTTTGTTTCAAAGCCGTCCCTCCTTCTCTCAATGTTTTCAATATTCAAATCACCTAGAGTTTTGGCTGCCAATTATTATGTGCTTTTATTTGATCTCAGGTTCAAAAGATACAGTCTCTCACATTAAATATTGGAGTTGTTTGCAGGTTTGTCTTTTGTGTGTTTATTTGTAATTTTGAAAGTTCTCTAAGGTATTCATGTTCAAAAGATATGTTCTTTGGTGGTTACCATCTCTCAATGTCTCTCTTATAGAATAATATTCTAATTGAATGATCAGTCTTTTAAAGAAATGGTTGCAATGTGTCTGGTGAGAGATCAAGCAAATAGGTAGAACTTATTGAAACACATCTTTTTCAAGCATGCAAAGTCTCTTGAGATTTTTGTGAAGAAATGATTTGCTGACTTGCCACTCCTTGGGAATCATGTAAAAGCCCTCCAGGTTACCCATCGTATTGCTGAGATGCACCTTCTGTAATTTCACTTATCCTGGTAAGCTTGTCTCATGGCTATGGTTAATTTTGCAGCATAAAGATCAAGTGCAACTCTATAAAGAGCAAGAGGTTATATCACAGGTCATATACATTTGTTCACACCATTAAATTTGAACTTAAAATGCATGTAGCGATGTTTCTTTTACTTTTATCTATATTTACTACATATTTAATTCAATTAGATGCATTTCTTAAGAATAACTGATGTAGGATTTCTCACTTAACTTTAGTTATCTGTCAAAACCATCCCCACCCCCTCTTTTTTACCCAATTTTGTTTTTGTTAAGTTTTTCCAATTCTTCATATTGACTAAGTTCCCCTTCCCATTTAGGTACACTGATGATATTGAGCTTGATGATGCCGTACATACGGCTTTTTTAATGCTGAAGGAGGGGTAAATGACTGTTAAGCTTCCCCCACCCCCTAAAATAAATATATTTAAAGAGCTGTCTTTGGGTGCAGCTAGAATGGTAAAAGCTAGGGCATTGGTGGAGCTCGATGTGTATGCTAACAGGGTGATGCTTATTGGAGAAGATTGATGGAAGAAAAGAATGGTGAAAGAGAAAGATTTTTTAGAAAGCTAAGTTGCCTAGGTAAAAGAATGAATGAACTAGCTCTTCAAGAGACACACTCTTGGAATAATACCTCCTAGATAGATTTCTTGGATTCAAATTCAACTAGTTACAATGAGGGCAGCCTTGCTTATTTATAGATACATAACCAAGCTGCTGACTGGCTAGAAAGTTACAAGAACTTGCCATGCGATTGGCCAAAGCCTAACAAACATCTCTAACTAATTGCTAGGCTATTGCTCTTGTCACTAACAATCTATCAGCTAACTAACTTTCTGTTACAAGTGAAAGGATTACTTATCATACAACATAAGCACTAGTAAACAACTAGTTTTGAAAATGAACTGGATCAAAGATGTAGATGATGATTAAGGTTGAGAAATGCTGGATAATGTTTTGGAAGGGGTTTATAAAAAAAAAATGTTTTGGAAGGGTGTAACTTCATGATGCCATACATTGGTACAAGACATTGGCTTCTTGGAGAAGCCATGTATGGAGACAAGACATTATGCATTGCTGTCAGAATGGGTATTACATGGAGCCAAACCTAGAGAATGTAGATTTTCTTTTGTGGTCGTGAGTTGCCTTTTGAATGGAATTTTTCCAGTGCAAGGGCTAGTTGCTTAGTTTGTAGAGAGGAAATTGAGCTAGGAATACCCGAACCACTGGTCTTAGGAGTGGCTTGCTTGGGCTGGTTGGTTTAGGTGAAAAAGCCTGTGACAAGTGCTAGAGAAGTTCATGCCAGGCCTCAATTTGCTTTGGGCAAGAAAGGGTCATGTTGAGCATAGCTTTGGTTCAGCACTTTCACATTTAATCTTGTGGATCTAGTCCAAGAGGCAGTTATGTTAAGTATCCAAATACCAGAAGAGAGGCGATTACCATCCTTCTACTCTATTAGTAGTCTGGTTGACATGTATTCCTTTGGCAAGGTGTAGACATTCTTGGAAAGACATGAACTCCTTGTTGGATATGTCATTGTCACATATGCTGGCATGAACAAAAAATGACCATCATTATTTAATTCAAATTGTTAAATTTGGTTTTAATAGAGTAATTTTTGGTAAGCATATCATCTAATTTTGCCGATGGGCTCTAGCTTGAGTAGCACGTCTTCTCCCTCAATCTTGAGACATAGGGTGAGGTTGTGGATTCAAAACTCACATGGTGTGGCTTTCCAATAAAAAAAAAAAATTTCAGAATGATGATGAAACGCTTCTGCTTTGTCATTACTAATTTTAGAATGACAGCATAAAGCCCATTTTTTTTTTGTATAACAAGTTGTTATAACTATTCACTGCCTATTGAATTGGTGGGTTTGTGGACATTGACTCAACCTTTCTCAATGTGTGGGGAATTATCTAACTTTTATAAGGATGAAACCCTAATGTGTGCTTTGTTATTTATATGGGTATTAAGTTATGGTTTACTTTGAACCTTTTGTGGATTGGTTGGATTGTTTGAGAATGGAATTAGAGGCTGCAAACGTCTTTGTGTTTTTTATTTAATGGAAAGCTAGGGTTTTAAATTTATTACCCAAATATTTTATGTAAGAGTTTTTTTTTTTTTTTTTTAATATATTTTATTATTATTTATTTTATTTATTTTTTATTTACCTTCTCACTCATTCTATAACAATTTTGACAATTAATTTTTTGTCTTCTTCACTTTTGATCTCTTTGTGGGTGTGCTAAACCCTAACATGTTTCTTTGGTACTTTGCTTAAGCTATTGTGTGTGACTATGGAACTTTAAATTGTGTTTAGGTCTATTACTTTTATTACCGCTTAATTGTAATTTCAGCATATGACAATGATGCCGCTGAGTTTTTTTGTTTTTTTTTTTTTTTTTTTTTTTGGGGGGGGGGTGGGGGGGGGGGGGGGAATGTGTGTGGGGTAGGAAATTGTGTATTTGCATGCTGTGGTATTATTTGCTAACATGGAGAGGAGTATTGTGGTGGAGGAGAATCATTGTAAGAGCAATGTTAATACAGTCTCCAAGTCAGATGGGCCGTTTATTCAGATTGACTCGATATCTATAGATCTTGTTAGTGCTAAGGATGAGAGTGATGCTGGAAAGTATGAGCATTTTTCTATAAGTTAAGCCTTCTCCCTAAGCATGTAATAATCTTTCAGATTTGTGTGGTTGAGTTCCTCTTTTTTTGCAAGAAAACTTTTAACATATCACAAAATTATAAATCCTATTAATGATCATATATGTCTTTTGTATTGCTCTAATTGTTATCCTCATACTTATAACTTAAAACTGACTTATTTTTTTGAGAAAATTTTGCAGTTTGTCTGTAGTAGAGTCTCTTTGGGTCGGTTTAGGACAGTGGCTCATGCTTCTGGGGACTACTATACCACACTTGGGGTCCACAAGTCTACTAGTAGTAATGAAATCAATGCAGCTTATTGAAAGTTAGCCCGACAAGTAGTAACTCAATTCTAATTTGGCTTTCTTCATTTTACATTTTTCTTTAGAGATGGGTTCAAGTTACACCTGGTGTAACTTCACAAGAATTACACCTTTTTTGGACCATTGATTTGTATTAGATCTAAGGGTGAGAAAAACATTCATAGTCATGTACTTATTGTTCCCCTAGAAATTAGTAACGAAGTCATTAATTCTTCTTATTAAAAATAGAAAAACTAAAAATAGCATTAACTCTCTGCTCTCCATCATCATCATCTTCTCTCCCTCTCTCACATGGTCTTTTTCTCTCAAAAAAAGGGAAAAACAGCATGCTTCATAATTTTGATAGTAATGATCAAAGTAAACTTCTTTAAGAGTATGAATATATATATATATATATATTGTTAAAAGGTTGAAAGCCATGTTTGATTTCTTATTCCTTAATCAAAAGAAATCCCGTGCAACCACGACTAACTTGAATCGTATAAGGATTGAAGTTCATTTTACGAAAATTCTAGCTTTTTGTCCTTTACCAAGTACTTAACGACACCATTCATGAACTTTGGAATAATTTTAATTTGGAATGAGAATTATTTAAGCAAAACAGGAACAAAGCTAAACAATCCAAAATCATTTTTTAAATTGCAAACTTAACAGCTGAACAAAACTTCAATTGTTATTGTCTTTCTTGTCTTCAAGCCCACAATTGACACCCACAAGATAGAACACAAGACCATGTGAGAGAGGGAGAGAAGATGAAGATGATGGAGAGCAGAGAGTTAATGCTGTTTTTTATTTTTCTATTTTTAATAAGAAGACTTAATGACTTAATTACTAATTTCTAGGGAATAATAAATACAAAACAATGAGTGTTTTTTGACCCTTAGATCTAACAGTAATTAATGGTTCACAAAAGGTGTAACTCTTGTGAAGTTACACTAGGTGTAACTTGAACCTATCTCTTTTCTTTATAACTTATTGTTTATTCATGTTTATTATGTTTGGTTGCCAGGAAGAATGTGAAATTAGAGTTGGGTTTCTGAATTATCATAGTAAAGAATTATAATTTGAGTTTTTGGGTTTTTCTCTTTGTTCATTATTTATTGTTTTCTCTGCAACCAAACAGGACTTATATACTTTTGTATCTATGTAATGTGTTTCTTTATTGGAAACCTTTGTGGGGTTTTGATAATTTTGTAAATTGTAAAACTATAGAATGTTTTTTTTTGTTGATAATTTTGTAAATTGTAAAACTATAGAATGTTTTTTCTTCAAGTTTTTAGGAGTTGCCTAGTATATTTCCTGTGTACTGGAATATTCCTTTTTTTTTTTTTATTATTTTTTTTCCCTTTTAATAAAATGCTTAGTTACTTCTTAAAAAAGATAATGCCAGTGATTGATTTTGGGGTAGTTGGTGATTTTCCTATGTTGGCTAAGAAATTTGGGGAGTGTTTGGTACATGTTTTCAAATAACAATTTTTAGTTTTTAAACAACATTACATGTATTTTCACACACTTTTTCACCCACATGTATTTTCTCACATGTTTTCAAATAACAATTTTCAGTTTTTAAGTGCATGTACCAAACACCCCCGTGGTTTCAGATATTTGTTTTGTACCAGAGGCTTTCTTGTGCTTACATGTATTGATCCAGTCTTCCAGTAATAACATAAATGATATACTGTTCTTATCCTTGATAAGTAGTTTAGTGTGGAAAGGTGAATGCCTCTGTTGCATGTGCTATGGACTGATCTAATTTGCAAATTGCTTCCTTTTGCTAATAAATGTGTTAGCATTTACCATTCATTTTTTTTTCATGTATCACCCTGATGTCAACAAGCAACCCGGAGCAATGGAAAAATTTAAAGAGATTAGTGCTGCATATGAGGTATGAATGAGAACAAAAAAATTGACACTTATTTATTTTTGATTTCATCTTTACTAAAGCAATATATTTTGTTGCATCTTTGAAGCTAGTGATGAAATTCGCAATTCCAATCTAGGTGGTTTTGTCCATCCATAGGTAGCTTTAGTCAATAATAAATTTTTATGGACCATCCTTGATTATTATACTTATTGCAATTTCTACTGGAACATATAAGATGATCTAGGTGCACCCATTAGTGTTTATATCTGATACATGGAATGGAATCTTTGGTTAGGCTTTGGTGACATATAGTGTTTGACCTTGTAAGCTTTGTGATGGTTTTGAGAAGTCTTATGTTGAGATCAGATCCGTTTTCTAGAATTTTGTGTGCTTTTCCTGCGTGTGGAAGTATTTTCTCTTATTTAATAAAATCTTATTACTTGCAAAAAGAGAACAAGAGATCAAATTTGTTGTCTTGCATTCATTGTATGAAAATACTGTTATGGATAGGGTTCTTGTTAGTTTTTATTGATTTGTGGATGTATTAAACCTTAGACTGTAGTTCCTAAGAATCATTTCCTAAAAGGATTCCGAGGTATTCCCTTGTTTGGTTTTAAGTAGCTCAAGGAATTCGGATGTCCACAGGCATCCCAATACCCACAAAACCTCACATTTAGGAGAATAGAGATTTCCTCCAAACAGGGCAGTGTCCACATTCCTAAGGTTGAGGAAAGTTATAATTTTTTATTTTTAATAATTGACAATATTAGCCTCACTTTATTAAAAAACCTAACCTCAATTAGATAGGTAAATGATTATGAAAGTATTCAAATTTTTATAAGCCAAGAAGTATTAAACTTACCTCCTCTGAAAAAATCAATCAAACCACATATCTAATCAATCTTCATTTACAAAAACAGGGCATAAAGAGTTTATTTTTGTTAATGCAAGGTGTTATGCATTGGAATCAGTTTTGGGGACGTTTTATGCTATATCCTAACCATTTCTTTCTTCATATTTATTTTGGGGAAAAGCTAATCAATTTGGTGATGGTTATGCAATTTAAGGTGTTTATTCGATGCTTTAAATTTCTTTATATGGATTCACGTGATGCATTTATTATCATTTTTATGGCCCTTATTTTATATATATATATATATATATATATATTTAAAAAGATAACATTATTGGTATTTTCAATAGAAATTACAACGAATAAGATATTTCCTTTTCAAGTTTATTTTATGCACAGGTATTCTGGGGAAAAAATGCAATCCTTTAGAATTCCTATGATTTAGTCAAACTTAAAAATCTCATATTTGCATATATCTTGTCAAACTAAGCATGGGCATCATTACGTTCCTAGGCAATCACATTCCTAGGAATTTGGATGCCAAAGGGTATATTGGACTCTTCGATTCAAACACCACATAAATGTGGTTCCATATAAAAGTGTACTTTTTAGAATTTTGTGTGTTGAGTTTCCATGGGGTTTTGTTAATTCGGCCTAGATTATATTTTTTCCCAGCTCCATACTTTCAGTGTTTGAACTCAAGTATTCATATGCATGTAGATCACTGCATCTCTGTGTACTTCATATTATTCCTCTCCTTCCTCCATGAGTGTTAGTTCTCCTCTGTGTCTTCCTTGATTGCTTCCACCACCAGCATTTATACTTCTTTGGCCATAGCTCCTGAGAAACCATTACAAGTGTTATGAGTAGTATGTATGCTAGGAAAAATTAGTTATAATGATTAGAAACATCATATAAACAAAATGTCTTGTGTTAGGGTAATTTAATTTTTACCCTATTCACTTATTGAGAATAACAAAACACAAGGTACTTGTCAACTTAATGAAGCTGGGGTAGAGTTGCAGAACATCTAAGTTTCATGTGAGTTTGAGTTTTATTGACTTTTGTATGAGTCAGGATGTATTCTTGGATTGGCTACACCAAACATTTCTTCAAGCAATCGAGAATGCAATTTACTTTAGAGCTTACATGGGATGTTTTTCTATGTAATGAGTTTTAGTTATGGGATGTGTACCAACCTGTGTACTTGTACATATTCTCTTTCTTCATTTTTGGGCAGGATGACATTCGTGACATTTTAAATCTCAAGAAAGTCTCTCCTGAGGGCAGTTTTGTGACATGCTAACTGGAAGGTCTGTTTGCTTCTAACATTATGAATATGACATACTCTTTAGTTTTAGTTGTTCTCATTTGGTTTACATTATTTCTAATCAATCAAAGTGTAGATGTCAATATTGATGTTGAAATCTTCTGTGGTACTTGTGAATGTGATCTTAAAGATTGGAGCTACAAATATTTTAGTTTACAACATAGAAATAATCCTTATCGGTTAGTATTATGAATATGCATACTCTTTAGTTTTCTAGTTGTTCTCATTTGGTTTACATTATTTCTAATTTATTGAAGTGTAGATGTCAATGTTAATGTTGAAATCTGCTGTGGTACTCGTGAATGTGATCTTAAAGACTGGAGCTTCAAATATTGTAGTTTACAACGCAGAAATAATCCTTATGGGTTGGAATTCTGAAGTTCAATGGTCTAAAAGATCTTGCGTCTAAAAGATCTTGAGTCTAAGAAATTTGCATTATTTTTGGTAAACTCGGCTTTTAGGTGGTAAGGTTACTTTCACCAATTGCGCTTTGTAGTCTCCTTGTATTGGATATCCATGACTAAAAATATCTCAGTTAGCTCAGTTTTCCTTGGTCTGGTTTTAGGTGATGAAGGAAAGCATCATTTAGTTGATTGTGTTTTCTCATCCTGAAACTTAAGAGGACTTGAACTATTAGTTGTGTTTGAGAAGTTGACTAGTAGATGTACTTGCATTGCTGGCTTGTGCTCACCTTGACCACCACAGCTACTGTCTTAATGTGACCATGATAAAAGTACTGTCCATTATAACTCCTAGAAAACAAAAGAGGCAGGAAGTTTTGTTTACTAGAGTAAGAAACATGTGTAGAACCCTAGGATAATTGTATGGTTATGCCAAAATTATTTTAACTGAATCCTCTGCTTTATGAAACCTTAAATATTATCTATACTTCATAGAGCCAGAGATTGACATGTTCTTCTTTTGAAACTATTGTGATAGACTTACATTTTAAATTCATACATGGACCTATTTTAAATTCATACATGGACCTTTGGTGTTTCATTTTGCTATTAGTTGAAGATGTTTAATAGGATGCTTTATATTTCTTTTCTTCTATTTGATGTGTATTTTTCACTTTTGAAGCTTGCACACTTGAATCTTTGATAAATTTTGTTAGTACCTGGTACGGATCTTTTTTTTTTTTTTTTTTTTGTGATAAGCAGTTCTTGGTAGGGATCTTATGTTTAATTTTCTTTTGAAACTATTGCGATAGACTTACATTTTAAATTCATACATGGACCTTTGGTGTTTCATTTTGCTATTAGTTGAAGATTTTTAATAGGATGCTTTATATTTCTTTTCTTCTATTTGATGTGTATTTTTCACTTTTGAAGCCTGCACACTTGAATCTTTGATAAATTTTGTTAGTACTAGGTAAGGATTTTTTTTTTTTGATAAGCAGTTCTTGGTAGGGATCTTATGTTTAATTTTTTTTTTTTGAATGCTTTGGTATTATGTATTAGTAATTGTATTTTAATTTTATTCTCATTCATACTCACTTTTGCAGCATGTATTTGAGGTAGTTGGGGTTGTTGGGGGTTAGTGATTTGTGGTTGGTAATGCTAGAGAAATAGGTTGATTAAGATTCAGTTAGGGAGTAACAAGCAGGGTATATTTTGGAGTTCAACAGTCAAAACAGGTGAGAAAAAGGAAGAAAAGCAGATCTGGGGTTGGCTGTTAGAATTAACTCAGTTATGCAGATATTGGTTTGTGGATTGTTCAAGGGTTTTTATCCTATTCTCTTTTGGGTTCCCAGTGTGTGGAATTATGATCTAGTTGCAAGATTTCAAGTTGCTGGAAATTAAAGAGAAAGAAGTAAAAAAATATAAATGACATTGTTCCTAGTTTTTGCAGGCATTGTATCAAACAAACCTCAACACCAATATATGCAAATTTATCCTTTTTTAACTATTAAAAACCACAAAGAAAAAAAGAAACCCATTAAAATAACTATGGGTTTGAAACTACAAGCCATTTTGGAAAACCTTAAAGCTCCAAAAAGACCCTTGATTACTAAAAGAAAATACAACTAAAATTAAACAAGACCAACCTTTTGCCAACTGCATCACTAGAGACTCAAAGTGTTGATCCATAAGAGAAGTAACAAAATCAAATAGAATTTTGCACTGTTAATGCCCTATTATTGTTATGGTCAATATTTATTGTCATGTGGTTGCAACCGTATATATTATTGTTATTAGATTCTTCTATGAATATGAATGTTATTTTGGTTAATAGAGATTAATATTTAAATTTTGAAAAAGTGATTTTCAATGCTAACGTCTATTAATATTTTCTTCTAGTTAGAACTTTGATGTTACATTGGTGGTTTCCTCAAAAGAAAAACTTGTTACAGCAAGGGAGGTCCTAGCTGCTGGTCCTCAACAAGGAAATTGTTATTATTACTCTAATGCACATTGCTATTTATTGTGAGGAAGTAGAGTTGGAGGTATATGTAGTGCCTTTTCATTTATTTATTTATTTAGAGCATTGTTTTTGTGACATGCTAACTTGAAGGTTTGTTTGCTTCTAGCATTATGAATATGACATACTCTTTAGTTTTCTAGTTGTTCTCATTTGGTTTACATTATTTCTAATTTATTAAACCATAGATGTCGATGTTGATGTTGAAATCTGCTGTGGTACTTGTGAATGTGATCTTAAAGACTGGAGATTCAATTATTTTAGTTTACAACATAGAAATTATCCTTATGGGTTAGTATTATGAATATGCTCACTCTTTAGTTTTCTTCTTGTTCTCATTTGGTTTACATTGTTTCTAATTTATTGAAACGAAGTTGTTAATGCTGATGCTGATGCTGAAATCTGCTGTGGTACTCGTGAATGTGATCTTAAAGACTAGAGTTTCAAATATCTTAGTTTACAACGCAGAAATAATCTTTATGAGTTAGAATTCTGAATTTCAATGGTCTAAAAGATCTTGAGTCTAAGAAATTTACATTATCTTTAGAAAACTTTACTTTTCGGTGGTAAGGTTACTTTCATCCATAGTGCTTTGTATTCTCCTTGTATTGGATATCCATGACTAAAAATATCTCAGTTATCTCAATTTTCCTTGGTCTGGTTTTAGGCGGTGAAGGAAATCATCATTTAGTTGATTGTGTTTTCTCATCCTTGAAACTTCAAAGGACTTGAACTATTAGTAGTGTTTGAGAAGTTAATTAGTAGATGTATTTGCATTGCTGGCCTGTTCTCACCTTGACCACCATAGCTACCGTCTTAATGTGACAATGACAAAAGTACTTTGTCCATTATAACTCTTAGAAAACAAAAGAGGCAGGAATTTTCGTTTACTAGGGTAAGAAATATGCATAGAGCCCTAGGATAATTGTATGGTTGTGCCAAAATTATTTTAACCGAATCTTCAACTTTATGAAACCTTAAATATTATCTATACTTCAAAGAGCCAGAGATTGACATGTTCTTCTTTTGAAACTATTGTGATAGACTTGCATGTTAAATTCACATATGGACCTTCGGTGTTTCATTTTGCTATTAGTTGAAGATGTTTAATAGGATACTTAATATTTCCTTTCTTCTTTTTGATGTGTATTTTTCACTTTTGAAGCCTGCACACTTGAACCATTGATAAATTATGTTAGTACTTGGTAAGGATCTTTTTTTTTTGATAACTAGTACTTGGTAGGGATCTTATGTTTTATTTTTTGTTTTTGAATGTTATGGTATTATGTATTAGTAACTGTTTTTTTAATTTATTTTTTATTTTTGGCGAAAAATTCATTTTAGTTTCTACATTTTCTCGCGATTTCCACTTTGGTCTCTAACTTTTTTTTTTTTTTCACCGATTTTAGTCCCTATCCTGAAAATGTGTCTCGTTTTAGTTCCTGGTGTTGCATTAGAGACGAAAATTACATAGCTGGCAAACAGAAAAAATTAAAAATATTAAAATAATGCCCACTGTGTCCACGTGGCTTTCCACGTCAGCCTCTAAATTAAAAAAAAAATTAATTTATTAATTTTAACTAAATAAAAAAATTAAAAACATAAATAAAAACCAAACCTAGAAAGAGCAACACATTTAAAACCTAGAAAATTTAAAACCTAGCAAGAACAAGATCAACAAAACACAAACCCAGCAAATTTAAAACCTAAAAAATTAAATTCAAATCCATATTTCAAAACCCCCTAGCCTAGAAAATTCAAACAAAGTCGCGGGTATTTATAAGCGCGACTTTGTTTGTTTTCATTCTGGATTTGCGCCTGCAAAGAAAAAGCCCATCGGGGAGCACCATAGGGATAGGAAATCGGTGAGATGTGGATGTCATGCAAAAATGTATTTATCGAAAGAGATAGTTGAAAGAGTTTCTCAGTGGTTTGTTGTACAGTTCAGTAATGTTCATAACCATGAACTTTTGGAAGATGACCAAGTACGCCTCCTTCCAGCATATCGTAAAATTCATGAGGCAGGTCAAGAGCGCATACTGTTACTTTCTAAAGCTGGTTTTCCTATTCATCGTATAGTGAAGGTGCTGGAGTTGGAAAAGGGGATTCAAGGTGGGGCATTTACCATTTTTGGAGAGGGATGTCAGAAACTTTGTTCAGAACCGTTAGAAGGTTGTTCAAGAAAATGATGCTTTGCTCATTGAAAAAAGGGAAAATGAATATGGGTTTGAATTTAATTTTTTGGGTTTTAAATTTGCTGGGTTTAAATTTGTTCTTGTTGGGTTTGGTTTTTATTTTTGTTTTTAATTTTTTTATTTAGTTAAAATTAATAAATTAATTTTTTTTAATTTAGAGGCTGACGTAGAAAGCCACATGGACATAATGGGCATTATTTTAATATTTTTAATTTTTTCCATTTGCCAGCTGTGCAATTTCCGTCTTTGATGTAACGTGAGGGACTAAAACGAGACGTGTTTTCTAGGATAGGGACTAAAATCGGTGAAAACAAAAGTTAGGGACCAAAGTGAGAATCGCGTGAAAATGTAGGGACTAAAATGGGTTTTTCGCCTTTATTTTTTTATTCTCATTCATACTTGCTTTTGCAGCATGTATTTGAGGGAGTTGGGGTTGATGGGGTTTACGGATTTGTGGTTGGTAAGTAGGTTGATTAAGATTCAATTAGGGAGTAACAAGCTGGATATATTTTGGAGTTCAACAGTCAAAATAGGTGAGAAAAAGGAAGAAAAGCAGATCTGGTTGGTTGTTAGAAATAACTCAGTAATGCCAAAATCGGTTTGTGGATTGTACAAGGGTTTTTATCTTATTCTCTTTAGGGTTCCCAGTGTGTGGAATTATGATCTAGTTGCAAGCTTTCAAGTTGCTGGAAATTAAAGTGAAAGAAGTGAAAAAAGATAAATGAATTGTTCCCAGTTTTTGCAGGCATTACACCTAGGGTCCTTGACATTGCTTAGGGAAGAATTGCATCAAACAAACCTCAACACCATTATAGCTGCAAATTTATCTTTTTTTAACTATTAAAAACCACAAAGAAAAAAAGAAGCCCAATAAAATAACTATGGGCTTGAAACTACAAGCCGTTCTGGAAAGCCTTAAAGCTCCAAAAAAACTCTTGATTACTAAAAGAAAATACAACTAAAATAAAACATGACCAACCTTTTGCCACTTGCATCACTAGAGACTCGAAGTGTTGATCCATAAGAGAAGTAACAAAATCAAATTGAATTTTGCACTGTTAATGCCCTATGATTGTTATGGCCAATATTTATTGTCATGTGGTTGCAATCATATATATTACTGTTACTAGATTGTTCTATGAATATGAATGTTACTTTGGTTAATAGAGATTGATATTTAAATTTTGAAAAAGTGATTTTCAATACTAATGTCTATTAATATTCTCTTCTAGTTTGAACTTTGATGTTACATTGGTGGTTTGCTCAAAAGAAAAACTTGTAATAGCAAGGGAGGTCCTAGTTGCTGGTCCTCAGCTAGGAAACTGTTATTATTACGCTAATGCACATTGCTATTTATTGCGAGTCTGTGAGGAAGTAGAGTTGGAGGTATATGTAGTGCCTTTTCATTTATTTATTTAGAGAATTGTTTTATGTGAGGCAAAGGACAACGAGTCCAATAAAAAGAAAAATCAAAGACAAAGTAATTAGAATATGAACCCTCCCCCCCCCCTTCTCTCATAATAGATGAGCATGAATTTTGACCAAGGCCAATTCATTTTTGTTAAACAATTCACCATTGGTAAATTGGTCAATCTCCAAAAAGCATCTGACAACCTGAATCTCCAATGCCTATATACACAATCTTTATTTACTGGCATCTCTCATTTTGATGTTGAGGCAAAGAAGACAACATTAAGAATTGATTGATTTGTTTTCCTTAGAGAACAAGAATTAGATAATTAGTATCATCACCGCTATTGTGTGAAATCCTGTTATTGGAATTTCAAATTCATGTATTTGTTTCAAACTCATTATGTTTCGTGATTCTCGATGGCTCGTCCAGGTTGTATTTATGATGTGTGCTGTTGCTGCTATTCATACTTGTCAAAGGTATAAAATCCATCTTGTTTTTGCGGTTTCCATTATCAGTTAGTCATGGTTAGTTTCTTATTATCTGCAGTATTTCATAATCTATCCAGACAGCTTAAGTATGCATCTATGCTGAAGGTGATGAATATAATTTTCTTCTCTTGGTAGTGTCTAAAATTTCATGAAACGGATTGAACTGCTTACTTTTTAAAGCAACTATGAGAACATTCATCTTAATGCACTTAAATTTCCTGAAAGTTAAAGTACTTCTTTGATATTCTTGAATGTCTTGTGTTCTTTGGCAGTATTGGGAGGAACTCATGGGATCAATTCTCTATTGCCGGGTTGCTTGTGGTATTAACTTAGTTGCACTTGCAAAGGTAATGTGCTCATTTTGTCCACTAAGAATTTGTCTTAGCGTGTGTGAACAACCCTCATTGTTAATATAGTTTTCTCCAACATAGGTAGGGAAGCTGCTATCGTATATGTCATAGATTGCACCTCAGTTTATTTGAGGACAAAGTTTGTAGAGATAGGGAGATGAAATTTTAAGTCTTTAAATACATTGCGAAAATTAAATTATAAGTTTGTACTTAGCTTTGTGATTATTTTTTGGGGGGTTTAGTATTAAAATTTTTACTATAGGACTTTCCCTCTTTAGCTTCTTAAACCAGACAAAGGGAAGAACATCTGGGCTTGACACTTTCTTACATACATCCTAACATGTTGGAAAAGGAGCTGACATAAACACTTTGCTCACAACATTACTATGGGCCAATATGTGCCTAAGGTTTAATGTATCAATTGAGGAATCAGACAAGGATGGCATCTGCTCCCTTAGAAGGAAACGTTAAATTGTTTCTCACTTTACATGCTGTAAATAAAGTTGTGATATTCGTCGCATTGTTTTTACATGACATTCTCCAATACAAAGTAGGGTGACATCAGTTTCAAGTGTTTCAAAAAGTTGTCCTTTTGTTGAACTGGAAATGATTCAGGGTCACATAATTCAACCCCATAATCAAATTGTTTCTGTTCCATAAGGCATGGATGCATTGATAATTCAAAGGTATTGATAGCTCTGCTTGACAGGAAACTTGAATATTATGTTTTGAGTATGCATTAAAAAAAAGGTTTTATGTATACTATATTTCTAGGATACGAATTCTTTACAGGTTAATTCTTCAAGTCTTGTACAGGATGCTTCAATTTTTAAGCTAACCAATGTGTATGATCTTTTGTTTTAGAAATAGAAATGGCGACATCTTTGTGGGACATGGTATTATTTACATGCACACAAACTTATAAATTTGTGTTTATATTATGCTGTAATATTTGGCTTGTAACATCAAGAAAATTGGATTTAGTTATTTATCAAAATGAAAATTTAGATTTAATTGGGATTAAGTCTTTGTTTGACTAAGATCAGTAAATGTGATAGTTTTTTTGATCCATTGTTCTTTTTCTAACATGTTTTATTTGTTCCCTGATTTATTGGCTTTGCATTGATTATCTTCTTGTAACTAAATCAGCTGTTGTGAGTGTTGAAGTTTCCTTCTTATTTTTGTGTTTTTAATTTTGCTGCCCCAATCCATTTTCTTCTTTATCATTTATTTGACAGTTTATGTGACATGGATTGTTTACTTTCTAGATCTGTGGTTCTTATATTTACTTCTATGATGTATTTTGAGTAATGGTGTGAAGAGCATTTCAACAGCCTCATAATGGAGAGTCCAAATTTTTCCCATAATGAAATGGTAAGTCTCACAGAGATACTGTGTCATACCCATTTTGGATATAGAAGTTTATTTATTTATTTATTTTTACCATGCTATTCAGGATCATGTTTATGGTCCAATTTGTTGTAGAAAAATAGACAGCCACTAAGGATCCATGTAATCTTCAAGTACATTTGAGCTGTTCTTATTTCTATTTTGGTCCTTTGCATTCTTAAAGATTCTCATAAATCCTGTCTTTTTTGTTTCTTTTTGGGTCTTCTTGATCACCAGTTACCACTTCATTTTTAAATACTAGTCTCATCAGTCACTCAAATCGATGAACCTGACAGCTTGTATGGGATCATCTAGTCACACAAGGTTAGTCTATATTTTTTACCTTTTTGAATGTCCTTACAAGAACATCATCGGTATCTTTGGTTCCCTAGTGCTGATTGTATGTAGTGCTACCTGGATTACTGTGCTTAGGGAGATTTTTTCTGTACCACTGTGCCCCCACCCCCAAAAAACAGAACACTCCCCAGACAACCCAAAAAGGGGTGTGGAGGACAAAGAGAACAAAAAAGAGAGAAGAGGGGAAAAATGGGAGAAAAGGTCTAATGGTTAAACCCTTAGCTATCCCTGATATGGAAATAAATGGCAAATGGTGCAAATCAGTAATTTTTTTGGCCCCTGCTTAGATTTTTTGTTTACAGTGCCTAGTTAGATCTTATTCTCAATTTTTCTATTGATTTGAGTTTTGTAACTTTAGTAGTTCATTGAAGAAGTAAATGACAACAATGGTGGTGTGGCATGTGAAGTAATCTGCAAGTGAATGTGGGGGGCTAATGAATGGTTGGGATCAGTAATGCCTTCATGGTATATTGAGTTTAACTTTGGAATCTTGAAGGGTCTAGACTCTAAAATTGTGGGAAGTGGACCATGTCATGTAGCTATGACTGTGTTTCATTTTAATTTTACTTTCTTTGGAGTTTGGACCTTGGAATATGAGTCATGCGATGGACTTGTTATATTGTTCTTTAGCAAGGTCTTGGGCCAAAGTAGAACTGCTAATCCAACTCAAAAGTGGCTTATGGTTTATTTTTGGCTCTCGAAATTACCTTTTTAAGAGCCAATCCCCAAACAGTCCTAACAAAATAATATTTAGAACTTAAATTAAGGTTTTGATTAATAAAATAATCTTATTCAATAGATAAAAAGATGAAAGAAAGGAAATTAAGGTATATTTAGTTTGGTTTTGTATTTGTAGAATACATGCACGTATTAGCAACAATCTTGAGACAATACACTGGCACACACCAGTACCAGAATATTTTGTTCTAGTGGCTAACTTGAAAGAGCCACCAATATGTTGTTTATAACATTGGTGTAGTGTAAACATTTCAACAATAAATTTCTTGATTTGAAATGAATACTCTTGATATATACTAGTAAAGTCAAGAAATTCATTGCCAAAATCGAGGAATCATTTGAACTATGCTGCAACAAGTCACACTTTAACATAAGTTACTAATTACTAATTACATAGCTCATGGTGCTGACATCAGACTTAAGGGGTATGATTTTTAATTTTTATCATCCATAGATATTTCATATTATGTAGGAGTCAGACATGTGAATGTATATTAAGTGCACTTAACAAGTTTGCCAAGAAAAGAACGTACTTTCATCAAATTTTAGTGAATGAAATATTTTTCATTTCTAAAAATTAGTTGATTGAGTGCATTGCAGGAGGGAGATTGTGATGACTTTTGTAGAAAATTGGAAGATTCAAAGCAGGTAATATTCATCAAAATTTCATATTCTTAAACCAGTAACTGGACTTTATGTAATCAACTTATGTTTCACTTGTTTTAGTAGCTTGTGTTGTCTGTTTTCTGTGCAAGTGAAGAGAGCACTGAATACATCTACTCAACAATAATCAAACTCCAGGTACTTATTATACCTGTAATACAATGCTCCTAACATAGAGGGTACTAACCAATAGTAGCTACCTTTTGGAAATCCAGTCCAAATTATAACTTGTGGTTCTTTTTGACGTTGGTATAATTCTCTTTGGATAATTAGAATTGATTTTAGTCAATCCTGGTAGTTGCTGAACTTCTAGAAAACCTAGGTAGTTATATTTAACAGATTTCCTTTCAATAAATGTTGATTTTGGTGGGTACCAATGCAAAGTCGAGTATGTATTTGAATGGTTTGAAATTCTGTAAAATTTTAATACCTAAATCACTGTGCAAGTCTACGGTTCTTTTTTTTTTCTTGCTAATAATAAATATAAAAAATATATATTTTCTTTATATAGTGTTTGTTTCAAATTTCTGCTATGTCAATGTCCCCTGTGCATATTTTTTTTATCCTCTTGGCATGGCTTGGGATTTACGTTGGACAGCATCTTCATGTGGGAGAATAAGATTCTTTCCAGAGAAGCAGAAAGTATTTTCTGAACTTATAATTCCAACCACAAACTAGATTCTTTCCAGAGAAGCAGAAAGTATTTTCTGAACCAGTAATTCCAACCACAAACCAGGTGTTTTGTTGTCAACCTTGCTTTTGTGATGAATGTGATGCTAGCGTCTGTCTTTGATTCTATAAAAGCACACTCTTCTTTTGTTTTGTTGTTGTTGTTTTCTGTTGATGATGTTGGTTCCTCTGATAGATCTTTTATTCCTAAGCAATAGAAACTGCATTGGTTTTAATAGGTTGTTCAATTCCAGTTTTGTTCTAATGTTTAATTTTGTGGCAGCATAGTTCCTCAATCCCATTCATAAATTGTAATAGTGACATGTCAGATGGCTTTGAGCTCTTTGCAGAATAGGATTTGAGGCTGTTCCATGCTTATCCACAATGAGAGGGTGCTCCTAGATGCTTATGAAAAACCTTTGTAAGGTATGATCACTGGTTATTTTTGTTTATTTATTTATTAATCCAGAAACCTTGACTTAATCCTGTTTCTGATATCTTGTTCTTTGGTTATAGGGCTCCAGGTTTTCTCAAGCCACCGTAGCTTGGCATGGGTTTAAGTTCCTATGTCTTGAAGCCACAGAGCAATACTCAACCTTGTGTTGGCTTGGAAGGTTAGAGAGTTTCCAAAACTTTTCCTTTTTTATGGAACTTTAAATTTTGTTTTATTGTAAACTGTTAGAACTAGTATTAATTTATATTTATCAACTCTTTGTCATATTGAATCTGACTTCACTAGTTTCTTGAATTGTTTTGAACAATTTCGTGGTTTGAAACTACTGCGTTTATGAATTTGTTTTGAATTTTAAAACTCATTTGATCTCAGTAGCAGTGCAATGCAATGCAGAGTTGACTGAATGTCTACATTTAATTAATACTTAAGTAAAATAGTTTTTAAATCTTTTGATATCAGATACATACAGTGAGTCCAGGTTTACGTGTGCTTGCGTGTGTAGTGGCACTTCATTTACTAGAGGGATTATTTTTCTTCATCTTTTATCTGAATGCATCAACTTCTGGATCTCCAGATATTAGGCACTTGCTCATCGTTAAACTTATTTTGAGTCTCTCTAATCAGCCTCGCCTAACGTTTCATTTTCCTATCTGTATATACAATACCCTTTATACTGATAGAATTGAAATTGATATCTAGTTTGCTTTTCTGGTCATGTCTATAATATAACTAGTGAACTGCATAATTTGCTCCCTCAGAGAACATTTGCTAGCCTTTGTCCAGAAAATTTTTGCACAAGCCCTTTTCACCTGTTGAAGAACATGATTTTTCTAATCATTATCCTTGGTTTAAATGGAGAGAAAACCAACTATCAAGATTTTTGGTTTCTGTAGAAAATTTGTGCTTATTCTTTTAAATACATTGATTTCTACCCAATTGCAAACATCTATTTCATGCATAGTGCTGAGAGATTGCTTAGATGTAGTTAGCACATGCATTATTATAAGTACTTGTGTGATGGCAGCTTGAAGAAGCAACGCTTTTGTGTGCCTCAGGTCAGGATGAGATTGCCATCAGCCTTGCAAAATATATCGTATAGAATTATGAGTTAAATGAAGAGGCTTCAGATGTATTGCTTGGTTGGGAAGTGGCTGGCAGAAACTTGAGCTAGCAAGTCATACTCTAAATTTATATGTTCAAAAATTTTGTTTTGTGCCCCTTTGGGTTTTATATGTGCTAGTTTCTATAATTTATTTTAAAAATTTTTTTTTGCACACTGCTTGTGGTTTAAAATGCAGCTCCAGAACTATTTTAGAGAAGTAATTGAAACCTGCAGTTTCACTTGCTGAGGATGAGAAGATGACAAACAAGAAGTCTATTGAAACATGAAGCCAAACTCATTTTCATCTTGCGCATTATGCAGATGCTCTATTTAGGAGTTAAGAGGATAGACTTACCTCTAATGAGTGGCAAGCAGCAATGTGCTTAAGGAAACATACGGTATTAGATGCCCACTAATTTATGAGATCCTTGGAATCCTAAGTTATACTCTTTTTTTTTTTTTTTTTTTTTTAATCTTTTTAAATATTTCTTGGGTATGTTAATTTAATAATTTTGCCGAAAATAGAATTGGAGGCATTTATTAGACGTTTGAAAAGTTCATCAAAGGTGAACTCCAATGCCGAATCCACTTATTTTACTTGTGAATTCTGTACTGTTGGTTCTATGGCGGTATGCCCGCTAAGTTGCTTTACCTTTCTAATGAGATTTCCATGTCCTATTTTAGGGGAAGAAGATTGAGTACTCTGTAAAAACATGAAAATTACAAAAGCAACTTGCAATGGATGAGGAAGAGGCTGAAAAATTGCAGGTATTGAGAATGTGTCTATGGCATATGTTTTGCTGAACACAAGACATTTGGTGAACTGAACAGTATCTGTTGAGCATATAAATGTACAAACTTGTTTCTATATTTAAACCCACTTTATGGAGTTGTCAGTGAATCATACTTGGAAGATTTTATGTTTAATTTTTACACCGATGCTTGTTCATCTCCTAACAGAGATGAATTTTAAGCCTATAAACTTTTGTTTAAATTAAATCTAATTCAAATTATGTGATAGGTTTCATATCATCTTGGAGGATGACACAGACAATTTTCTAAGTCTAGCATTGGAGAAATATCAACGTTGTTTGGTTATAGGTGACAAATATGATGTGAGAGTGGGATGCAATTATTTATCCAAGTCCTTTGTTCAACAAATTGAAATTTTTTATGCACTATTTGGGTGAAATGGTTAATGTTGAAAAGCTTGAATCATGTTACATGGGAATTTATGATACTGAATCTGAATTACTTTGCATGAATTTTAATTAAAGTGAATTTAGCATCCTTGGAGGACCTAACATATGTGGTTTCAGGTGTTTCTACTAGTTTCCATGTGGTTCACTCTCTTTTCTAGACGAAATGTTGTAAATAGCATGCTTCGCACAATTAATGAGGTACATTGAAATTAAAATGTTATTTTCCCCTTTTTATAATAATTTATCTTTTGGGTGGTTGATGTCTTATATATATATATATATATATAGGTTAAGTCTTACAAATTCTAAACTTTTGCGTACCAAATTGCATCAAGAATGGGTAGTTGAAGCATATGGGTAGCTCAAAGGATACTTCTGGCCACATAATTTTTAGGTTTTAAACTAAGGTGAAATTTTTATACTTCATAGAGTTGGGTGTTTGTTTTCAACCAGGATTGTTGGATTATGCAGTTTGCTTTGGTTTCACTGGTGAAGAAAATGACTGTTGACCATCCATACCACAAAATCATTCAGGTATATAAGTCTACTCCTTTTGCTGGTCCGAAGCATATTATATGGCTTATGGTTTTCATCCAGGTTAGTTTTTTTTACTTCATTTCATGTTATCTTTCAAGGAAAGGTTCTCAAGTAAGTGGCTTAAGCTTGTGTCTTTTGGATTTATCTTGTCCATTATGTGGCTTATATTTGACTTATGTTTATTGAGACGGATGATTTTGTCTCTATCCATTAGATGAATATCATTAGCATTTTTTATGGGATGGGGTTTTTGGGCAGAAAGAAGAGGAACAGGGTGGAATATAGAGGATAGTGTTTGCCTCTTGTAGATTTATGAGGAAGGAAAGGGAGGAATTTTGAGGGAGAAACCCACCTATTTTGGTTTCCTATCCTTTTTGCCCATAATCGAGCAAATTGGGATAGGTTGGAATGTCTTTTAATGAAATTATGTGTATCCAAAAAAAACTGCTAAACCAAAAAGAAAGAAAGGTGGTGTAACAAGGCTTCAAAGAAAGCCCTTATCCTTTCCTCTACTTTATCTTCTACACATGTAAAAAGGAGTGGCAGACTCCTTATCTTTGCATTTACAATCGCTCTTAGAACTCCCAAATAATTTATGGGGGAAACAAATGAACAAACAAAAGTAATAGTCATAGCTCTTGCTAGCCTGAGCTGAATTAAGCATGTTATGAGTTGTATATAAGCTAGGAGAAAATTAGTCATAATGTATTAGAAACATCATATGAATAATATGTATTGTGCCTAGGTAATTCAATTTTTACCTTACACACTTCCCTATAATAGCATGGTATTAGAAACACAACACACCACCTACCACCCACCCAGCTCTGACATTCTGCATCACTAGTGACAACATCCTTTGTATTGTGTCCTCCTAGATCTCTTGAATGGGAGGAAGATTATGGGTGGACATGAGTTTGGTGGACTACCATCTTGATGCTTGTGACTCCTCCTAGTCAACAGAACTTGAATCATCCACTTCTCCTCTTTAACATCCTTCTATTCAGATTTTTAAATTGTTGATTCCTTTATGTTGTTGAGTCCTTACAATGTGAAGCATGTCAGTGAAGTAAGCACCATCGAGTGCCCTTTGTGTCTAGATGTGAGAATCATGTTAGTAGTACTTTTTGCTTAGTTCATTCAGATATTTGGAGTGCAATAAAATTATCATCATATTTGGAATTTAGGTATTTTGTAAACTTCATTGATGCTATTCTGAAGTTATATATTATGAAGGCTAGATCATAGTTGTACTTAATTTTTATATCGGTTTATATGTAAATAAAGACTTAACGCTTCAATTTGTGTTTTTCAATATGATTATGCTCATAAATATGTTTATACTTTTTTGTCCCACTTTCTAGATGATCATGATATACTTCATTAGTCTTCTTCTTCTTCTTATACTTTACAACAAAATGGTGTGCCAAAACGTAATTGAGACATTTGTTGGAAGTTACCCTATGTGCTTTTATTCCATATGAATGTTACAAAAACATGTTGGAGTGATGCATAATTGACAACTTGTTATTATATCAACCGTTTTGATGTTAGATTCCTTTAATCATGCTGTCCCTGGACACACCCTTGTTCCATTTACCCCCAAACTCCAAAGATTTTTGGGTGTGTATGTTTGCATTTTAGGTCTAGGAGGTGACTAACTTGATTCTCGATCTCTTAAGTATATTTTTCTTGAGTACTCTCGTATTCATAAGGGATACAAGTGTTATTTCTCTTCACTTCATTGTAACTTTGTTAGAGTTGATGTCATCTTTATTGAGTCTACTTCATATTATTCCTTTCCTTCCTCTATGAGTGTTAGTTCTCCACTGTGTCTTCCTTGATTGCCATTACTAGCATTGGTACTTCTTTGGCCATAGCTCTTGAGAAGCCATTATGAGTGTTATGAGTAGTATATATGCTAGGAAAAATTAGTTATAATTATTAGAAACATCATATAAATGAAATGTCTTGTTTTAGGGTAATTTACTTTTTACCCAATTCACTTCTTGAGAATAACAAAACACAAGGTACTTGTCAATTTAATGAAGCACGGGTGGAGTTGCAGAACATTTAAGTTTCATGTGAGTTTGGGTTTTATTGACTTTTGTATGAGTCGGGATGTATTCTTGGGTTGGCCATACATCAGATCTTTCTTCAAGCAATTGAGATTGTTCTCGTCAGTTTTTAACATTATGAATTTAATTATATGACTTACTCTTGTTTTGCGAATTTAATTGTCATTATGATTGTATTTGTTTGTTTTAACCTTATGAATTTAATCATATGACTTTATTCTCGTTTTGAGAACTTGGTCATTAATATGACTTATCGGTTTTAACCTTCTGAATTTAATCATATGATTTACTCTTGCTTTGAGAATTTAATCGTTGGTGATGCTGGTTTTTGCAAATTCGTACTCAAAAGCCCATGAGGAAGAATGCCCAATAAAAAGCAAGGGCCAAAAAGCCCAATAAGAAGCAAGCCCCAAAGGCTCACTAAGAAGACCGAATAGCAAGAAAGGCCCAAAGAAAACAAAAAAGAAACAAAAGCCTAGACTTATGCCTCTACTGAGAGAGAAATGCATAGGAAAGTGATCTGCAGAATACAAATCTTTAGCAGAATGATTTCGGCAAATCAAGGCAAATTGGGTCTAAAACCCTTTTGATCTAGTAAACATTGTTTGGCCCACAAAGGCTCAAATCCTTTTGTATAAAAAGATAAGAGTGAAAATTAATATAAAAAAACATGATGGAAAGAAACAATGAATAACCAAAAGTGTCAGTAGCAAGAACTGCGTGAAGGAAAGAAAAGCCAAACCAAAGAAAATGACAAACATAACAGGAAACGCATGAAGAAATAAGACAAAGCCAACGGCGGAATATGCGTGAAGGAGAAAGAAAACAAAATCAGAGAAAAGACAAAAGAAAACAAGGCAAGCCCAAGAGCCTATATCCTCTTCCACAAAGGATAAACATACAGCAGGACGGAATAAAACTAATTTGCAACGACAGAAATGTGGGAATAAAAGAAGACAAAAAACAAAGGATAGTGAGGCAAGCACACAAGGGCCGGAACACCATCAACCTGTACCTAGCCAATACAAGAGAGGTAGGCCCACAGTTAAGGGATTTAGAGGGTGTGGTTTGGTATTGGGGGAAAAGAGTCTATTTTAGGTTTCCAGCTAGAGCTTCTTTTGGGAAAATGCCTTGCTGAAATGACGTTTTACCCAAAAGAGATAGTAGATGGCTAGGACTACTTGATGCATACCATAGAAGTGGGTAGTGAGAGACCCAAGTCATTATCCATTTAGGCAAGGAGGGAAAGACTTATAACAAGATCAAATAAAGAGAGATTTTGTCATGGAATGGGTAGTGGAAGAAAGAGAATGCACTGGGTTTACCTAGTAGTGATAGTGGTCGAGAAACCAATGGGTTGGTGGGTAGTCTTGAAGGGATGTCCACAACAAACCAAAAACAGTTGGTGAAACTCTAGGGGTAAAAGGGAGAAATCCCATAGAATCAGTCCACTATAAAAAGGGGCAGTAGCCATAGATGAAGGGAGGCACCCAAAAGATGGAGACCTGAGAGAAAAAAGAATGACCCAAGGGAAGAAAGTAGTGAAAACTGAGAGGAGTAATAGAGAAAAAAAGGAAGAAAGTAGTGAAAACCGAGAGAGGAGTAATAGAGAACAAAGGGAAAGAAAGAAAGTAGTAAAAAGAAGAGAGAAAACACGGCAAAAATAGGGGCATGTATCAATAGACTTTTTTTTCCCTTCCCTCTTTAGTAAACCTACTCTTTGGAATTCTAAAAGTAGTAACAAGTAGCCATTTAGGCCCATTCCCCAAAATGCATAGCTTTAATGGTAGAAGCCTATAATAATGTTTTTCAAGTTGGGATTTGGGTTCCTTTTTGGTTCACTTCTTGCGAGAAGATTTAATATTTTATCTTTGTTACGAATATTTACATTTGTTCTGCTGTAGCACATTTATTTCATATTTGTTGCATCAGTTTTCTTATTGTGGTATTTTTATTTGTTGTATTAGTTATTCTGCTGTAGCATATTTTTATCATATTTGTTGTATTAGCTATTATGTTGGCTAAACATTTTTTGCTGAAGCTTTCATTTTTTCTTTGTTATTACGTGCAATTCTTTTAATATGAACCAATCATTATTTTGCCATATATATATATATATATATATGTTATATACTTATATGTGAATACATATAAGTATAGATACGAATATATGTATATAAATATTTGAGAATATGCTAACTCATGTAAACTAACATATGCTTGATAGGTATTTTTTTTGGGTTTTAGAGTTGCTTATGTGCTGGAAATAGAGAAATATTTCTATAGTAGAAGATGGAGAAAGGTCGCTCACGTTGCAAAAAAGTGCAAAAAATTTTCTTGCATAGCAGAAAACTTTACTGCACAGCAGAAAGTTAATAAAAGTTAGTTTCACAGTAGAAACTGGAAAAATGTTCATTCTGTGGTAGGAACAAAGAATAAGCCCAATTTGCAACATCGTCCCTTCGACTTTAGACAGTGCTTATGCACAAACTGGTAGCGGCAGAATGAAACCTTGGGGCCTATTCCACGAAAGCATTAGGCCTAGATTAAATGTTGTCTAATAACATCAAGACACGTGTTTTGGGTACAAGAAGTGTAAAAAGAACCCTTAACAATCATCATTATGAATTTGATCATATGACTTTGCTCATTGGTTTTTTCCATTGAGAGTTTAGTCATCAATATGATTTTACTCATTGGTTTTATAACCTTATGAATTTAATCGTATGACTTACTCTCGTTTTGAGAAATTTGTTGTTAATATGATTTCACTCATTGGTTTTAACCTTGAGAATTTAATCACATGACTTATTCTTGTTTTGAGAATTTGGTCATCAATAGGATTTAACTCATCGGTTTTAACCTTGTGAATTTAATCATATGGCTTACTATCGCTTTGAGAATTTGATTGTCATTATGATTGTATTGATCGGATTTTAACCTTGTGATTGTATTCGTTGGTTTTTAACGGTGCGAATTTAATCATATGACTTACTCTCGCTTTGAGAATTTAATCATCATTATGATTCTACTCGTCAGTTTTTAACCTTATGAAGTTGATCATATGACTTACTCTTGCTTTGATAATTTAATCGTTATTATGATTGTATTCGTTTGTTTTAACCTTATGAATTTAATCGTAAGACTTTATTCTTGTTTTGAGAATTTGGTCATCAATATGATTTTACTCATTGGTTTTAACTTTGTGAATTTAATCATATGACTTATTATTGTTTTGAGAATTTAGTTGTCAATATGATTTTATTAATTTGAATTGAACTTTATGTGACGATTTTACTCTTATTGAGATTTTTATCGTCTATTTGGTTTTACTCGTTGGACTTCAATGATGAGCTTTTTTCTTGAAAATGTTTTGTCTTTTGTATAGTAAATAATACTTTTAAATTTTTCAAGAGAACGACATTTATTCATGTGGGGAAAAATGCCCCCTTATACATTCCTGCTTACAAGACAGTGTGATAAAAGAAAATTGAAAATATCATCTAACTAGCAATAATACCTCTTGAGGTGCTTTACATTCCATGGATGGGGTAATTGTTTTTCGTTGAGTGATTAAAGGTAATAAGTTCCTATCCTGGACTACTTGATGATTTTGTATAGGTATGCGCACTTTCGTTGTCATTCTTTTGACGGGGGGAATGATCCTTCTTCTCCTTCTTTTTGGTTAGAGCTCGTCAATTTCTTCCATCTTTTGCTTGCCTTCTATCATCTTCGCTGTTAATGCATCCTCTTTGTTCGTGTATATCTGGGCTTTGAACAAGAAATCTGTCATTGTAGTTAGCGGGGTCTTGGCTAATGAAAAGATGAAGTCCTTGGTTGTCAAGCTAGCTTGGAAGGCCACCAGTTGAATTTGGTCGTCAGCTTTGTCTACCTTTAGGATTGCTTGATTGAAATGCTTCACATAAGCCCTCAAAGTTTCCTCTTCTTTCTGTTTTATCATTAGTAAATGCAAAGTTGGCATTTTATGTCTTTGGCCACCAATAAAATTCGGTACAAAGGAGTTACTTAATTGTTCAAAATTTGTGATTGAAGATGATGCTAACTTGCTGAACCAAACTTGAGCAACTCCTTTGAGAGTTGTCGAGAAGGATCTACACATCACTTCATTAGGTGTCTGTTGAAGGTTCAGCAATGTCTTAAAAGACTCTATGTGGTCTAGCAGATCTGTGTGCCCATCATAAGTCTCCAATTAGAGGAGTTGAAACTTCGATGGGAGAGAGCACTCTAGGGCCTCGCTGGTGAATGGAGAGTCTATTCTTTTGATCATCCCATCTAGGTTCTTGGACGACTTTCCTTTCAGGGCATTTTTCATTTGGTCCATCTTTTCCTTAATGCTCTTTAGGAGCTCGTCATTGTTTCGATTAAGCTATTCTATTTGCTTGGAACTGGACTGCGCTATTCACCTAGAATTGCTTTGTTCTCCTTGAACTTTCTTCCCTATTACTGGTTTGTGGGCTATGACGTTACTATTCTCCTGAGAGAGGCATTGCCTCAACTTATCATTTTGTTTGGTCAATTCTTCAACACTGTTGCCAGCGTTCGAATTTGTTGGGTCATCTGCATTGGATCAAGTGGGCTTGATGAACTTGGATCCATTTCGTCATTTGAATCTCAAAGCTATGAAAATCTGTATGATTTAGATCTACGTTTCCAACAGACGGCGCCAAACTGATGAATTCAAAAATGGTCGTCAGTCGATGACTTTGTCGGAGCTTATGACGAGGTAACGTTCCCTGCAAAGATGAGAGAGAGACACCGGAGTGGCATTAGCCAACGGTTCTCTGATGATAAAGTTAGTAGAGTTTTCAATATCTCTCAGGGAATTAGTATGTAATTCTGTATGTTTGAATTTATGTACCTTTCTCTTGGTGCTTGGTGACTTATTTATAGTCTTAATACAGCTGTTGGGAGGCTCATTATGAGTGTAACTGATGACAACCTCTTAATGGCTCTCTTGGCTATTTTTTTGTAACGTATGCTTGAGCTTAAATGAGGTTTAATTGGCTTATGGTTGGCTTTTTTGACCGTTGGAGTTCGTTGGTTATGAAACCATTAATGACTTCCCTATAAATGCTGTATGGTTGTCCTCTCCTGTATGACCCTATGGATTGTATGCTTGTCATCTGTATGGACGAGCCTATAGATTGAATGATCGTCAGCTGTATGAAGAGCCTGTAGTTTTAGTACTCGTCAAATATTATGGTTAGTTTTCTAATATTTAAATAAGAAATATTTGATTTGGAATATTATATTCTTGCTTAAATTTTTTATTTTGGCAATTGAAACAAGGTACAACAAAATATAAAAGCAGATTTAATGACATATAATCAAGGGCCTAATCATCAAAACTCTCACTTTTACAGGGTTAAGAGGGGTGATTAGTAGATAACTTTACTCGCAGTTTTTTTTTTTTTGAGAGGTTGATTCCTAGAATAACACTCGATCAAGAATAATTTTTTTTTTTTTTGGTGCACTTAATTAATGGAAGTAATTAACTATATATTAATTACCAAAGCAATAAGTCCATATTCTTACTTATTAATTTTAATTTCCTTTTTTTATTTTTTATTTTATTTTATTTTTATGATAAGTAATTTAATTGAAGTTGATTACTCAAATATTATAGTACTTAACAAATATTCCGTAGATATGGCAAGATTTGAAATCTATGATATATGTTCTATAATAATTGCTCTTTAATATTAGATAAGATTTCAAGATTTTTATTTATTTATTTATTTATTTGGTGGTGTAGATGAAATTTCTAACCAGCGTTTCTTCAATGGAAATTATTAGTTAAGTAAATTAGAAACCACAATTTAATAAGTATTTGAAAGCTCAATTAGTGTAGAAACACTAATGCTTGTTTAGATTTCAAATTTTAAATTACAGCTTAGTTGCTTTTACTTTAATTTAACTAAGTGTGGAATAAGAGTAAAAGATGCGCAATAAACTGTAACACTACTCTAAGGCATAAGCAAGTACAATAAGTGATAAATGTAATGCTTAAAGAGTAGGGAAGAGAAATACAAATACAAGATAATATCAGGACGTGTTATCGAAGAAGAAACCTCAGTAATCAACAAAAAACCTCTCTGTAGACCTTCAAGCCGAAATCGATCCACTAGTGAATAAGTTGGAATATACGAATATCAAAAAGACCTTCCAAGTCTAATTTATCTAATTTACTTTAGACCTCCAAGCTCTAGCTACCAGTGGACTTCTTGAAGTCTTGTCTTTACTAGTTATTCGGATCCTGCAATTCCATCCGATTGCATCCGCCACTCAGTGGCTTCTTCCAATGCTTTCTATATGCACCCAACTTCTCTCAACACTTAGAATAGGTAAGATAAGTGTTTAGGCTAAGTACCTCTCAAGGATGTATAAATGGAGAGGTTGGAGTAAATGAAACTTTAGAAAAATGGTGTAGATGATTATGGGTAAACAATTTCTAACTCTCAAGTGTTTGGCTAGGGTTTTCTTTCTTAAAAGTTTCTTGTAAAAACTCCTTGTTCTTTTTTACAATTTCGTGGGTAATGAGGGTTTATATAGTATCGGTAAAGGTATGTGAAAAGACACAATCAAAATAATCAGGCAAAGCGTTTTGCGGGTCACTCGCGACTTGGCCTGAGTTGCGAATGACTCGTGAAATCTAGCTTGTCAAAAACTCTTTAAATTCCAGCATGTGCTTCTCACGTGGCCTATTTTGTGGGTTGGCACTCACGAGCCAATCGTGAGCTAGTTGGGAAATCTTCATCTTCATAGAATCTTCACCAAATTCTCACACACAACCCTTACATTGAATCTCACAAAAATACAGGGAAATGATTGAATGGAATTACAATCAAATTTGACATAGAATTAAAGCCAACATAAAACATAGTTGTAAATCATAACTTACAATTTTCCCTTTTGGCTATTTCGTGACAAAACCCCTAAATAGACTCTAGACTTAAAACATAAGTTTGGGAACAAAGAAAAACTCACCCACACCTAAATCTAAAACCTGTGAAGTAGTTGAACCATATACACCTGTATCCTGAAACATTTGCATATAACTAATAGTTTCATTAAATAGGAGACAAGTAGAATACAAGAAGAGCATGATGTAGGCCAATGTCCTCATATATGGAGAGAAGCTAGTAGTGTGTAGGGATTGCTTCTTTCGTTCTCCCCCAAGATTCAGAACTACTTTTGAAACTGATGTTTTCCTCTTGTCATATGGAAGAGAAGACTCCGAGATCACTGGTCGGATCTGCAGGAAGTTCTGGATGGACATGGCTGAGATAGTGAACTCCTTTCCTCTCACCCAATAGTTGAGATGATATCCCTCCATGATGGCATTCGAGAAGAACTCCTGAATCAAGATATTGTGCACCTTTACTGAGCCTGTGAGAAGAAGAGCCCAAGTGCGGTCTTTGAACACATCAGGAATGAAGGTGCTCTCAAGAGACTCAAGGTCTACCTCTCTTTCCATGATAATAACTGCTTCCTTATAGAACTTCGATAATGCCTCAAATCTATTTCGGAAGCGATGCTCTTTGTATTGTTGACGCTTAAGAGGTTTCTTGGTAGTGGTTTTCTTGCGAGGAGACGTCTACAAAAATAGACAAACAAAAATCATACAAAAAAACTGGCAACAAATTTGATTAAATGCAAGTTAGTACAAAAACAAGTAAACTACTCTTAAAAACTATGATAAAGAGCATACACTAGAATACAAAGACATGAGAACAATGCTAGATGTCTAATTAGATAAGGGATAATTACACTTTGCCTACCTGTGGTTTGTCTCTAATTCTATGTGCTTACCCGTGGTTTCATTTTTGACACTTTGCCCATTTAAGGTTATCACCGTGAGTGTGCCGTAACTCACCTCTCTACTTTCCGTTACTTGAACACAGAATAAGTAAAAAAACAAACCCCAAAACGGATCAAAACACTCTCACTCAACTCTTGAACATGAAGAACATGAAGAACATACCCAAAAATCTAAAATTGGTTTTAGATTTTTATGAATTTACCAAATTGATACAATTCTATCTACAATCTGTTAAAATAATATTCATTTTTTTTTTAGAAAAATAAACAATATTTAATTGGTTTAACCAAATTGTTACAATTCAACACCGTGATACATAAAAATAAAGACTAAAAAATCAAGCTAATACAAACCTATTGTCCAAAATTCCAAATAGCCCAACTGATCTTGCTGGTGACCTCTTCTCGGAACCCACAGTCGACCACCAAACTTCACCCACGGCTCCATTGAAGGCCATTGAAGAGGTCCTCATCAAGATCCTCAGTGCCATTCTCAACCTCATCAACAAGCACTACAGCGTCGAGCTCGCTTGCAGCAATCTCATAGTCGTTTGGGTGTGAGGTGGCTACTAATTGGCCTGCCCGTTCCAAGCCAAGGGTTGTGCTATGTGACTTGAGCGAAGGCTCTGGGTCTCATGGTTTCTAGAGTGGAGGGAACTGCGTAAGGCTGGTTTCACAGAGCAGCGACTACCTCCCGCCCCTGGCAATGGAAGGATTACGGGTCGATGCTTACCTATGCCCAACAAGACCCGTTGAGTTCATCCCAAGTGAACCATCACCTTTTTTGTTCTAGGTTTTTTTTCTTTTTTGTTCTAGGTTTTTTGCTATCTATTCTTTCTCATTTCTTATTTGATCTTGTTCTGGGTTTTTGCTGTTTGGACTTTCTCATTTATTATTATTATTTGATTTGGGTTTTTCTGGGAAAATTTAAGATGCCTCCATTTGGGGTCGTAGTGTTGTGGGTGGACCTGGGTTCGTGAGGGTGTGGGCAGCAGCTCGCCGTGGGTCTTGGGATTGAGATTTATGGATTGGTTGATTTGAATGTAATTTTTCTAGATTTGAGAAGTCTTGAAATATATGTCTGGATTTGAAATTGGGGTTTCAAATATATGTTTGGGTTTGAGTTCATTTGTTCTCAAGTTCCTGGGATTGTATATATGCTTGATTTGAATTCATTTGTTCTTAAGTTCCTAGGATCAAATGTTGTGCTATATTTTGGGGTTGTATTTTGATAGATTTATGTTTGATGGTGTTGCTTGATTTGATTTATATTAGTTTTCTGGATGCATGTTCTTCATGTTTGTGTGTGTTCTTCATGTTTGTGAATGGTGAGAAACTAATACCATATTTTAATCTTTTTTTTTTTTTTTTTTTTTTTTTTTTTTTTTTTGTTTTTTGTTTTGTTTTTTTTTTTGTTTTGTTTTGGGAGGAGAGAGATATAAACTGGGCATAAAAAGACTTATTAACTCCTCTTTTTTAACAGAGGTGGGTTACGAAGCATAAACAGAAGTAACCTCAGGTGGGCAAAGTGTCAAAAATGAAACTATGGGTAGGCACATAGAATTAGAGGCAAACCACAGGTGGGCAAAATGTAATTATCCCATTAGATAAAGAGCATGATAATATGCATGACATGTCAATTGTGATAGGGTGTGTGCATATGTGCAATGCATGAGCAAAGCATGAACAAGCACCCGTGGGGCAAAGTGTGTAAAACACACAAGCAATAATAGAAACATGTTACAATTAAGTAAACATGGCAATCCCCAAAGTTTGGTACTCATTGGAGTCCAAACGAGTGCAAAAATGCCTAAGGAGTATTTTATCAAACACTTAGCATGCATGAACTAACCTTATATGACGAACAATGCATGAACATGATGAAATATGCCTTAAATAAATGTTTAAAATGCCATATGGGGCCAACACAATCATTAACAAACAAAATGAGACTAAGCCCAAACAACAAAAATGAAAATTTTTGCAAGATAATAAGTTTTCCTAACCTAACACAAAAATAAACCCAACCCTAAGTTTTATGAAATCAAAAACTTAAACAAAGGATTCGAAAGATGAAAAAGGTTAGAAATTACCTTAGAGAAGTCCATGAAGCAAAATCCAAGCAAGAGTGGTTGAGTTTTGAAGAAAAATTGAGTTTTGGTGGATGGGAGATGCGAAGAGCAAAAAGACAAGTGTTTTGAAAACTAAATTTTTGAGCCCTTTAAAAACTGTCTTTTTTTACATTTTGCAAGTCATTGACTTGCGAACTAGTCATGAGCCTACTCGCGAAGTATGCAGATGCACAGGGTAGAATTTCGTGAGTCAAGTCTGAGTCACGAAGCACTCGCAAAGGAGCTGTGGAACTCTCTGCTTGAAATTTTTAAAATTGGAATTCCTTAAAAATCTCTCGACTTGAATCCACTAGTGAAAGTAGTCGTGAAACGGCCAAACACAAAGTGTTTCAACACAAATAATTTGACATTTTTAGTAAAATTTTCAACATCATAGTGACAAAAATCACTTCCAAAAATAAATAAAATACTCTTTTTTTTTTTTTTTTTTTTTTTTTTTTTTTTTGGGTTTGATCATCAAGTAATTGAGCATACACACATTATATTTGAACTTGTACAATTACACAAATGAAATAAATATTCATTGAACATTAGACTTGTATTTTGTGTGTGAGTACCAAGTATGAATTAGTCTATAGTCTAATATGAAGTTTCAATAATCAATTCAATCAAGTTATACACAAATAGCGCGAAGTCAAGCGACCTATCTTACTAGTAGAAATGAACACATATGACTTCTCACCAAAGTATTTAAAATGATTGAAAGTTTTTCATTTGGCTTCCATTTTTCATACTTTTTAATCAATACAACTCAACTTTTGAGCAGTGATGTCATGAAATTTTTGATATTTCTTTGAAGAATAAGCCTTTGGCTTTGGCATCATACATTTTGAATACAATTTTGCTCTACCTTTTCCTAGTCTAACTAGTTTTCGAAGTAAGGCCTTTTCAGCTTTCTCCTTTTAGAGATTGACGTTTGAAGAGCTATTTGACATAAAAATAAATGTGAGGAAATATATAGAATCAAGTCTATGCATGTATTAAGATCAATCAAGACTATTGGCTAGTCATTCATGACAATCAAACATAAATTTCTAGATTTCACTTATAATTTATATGTGCATACATAACAAGTTATGCTCGTAAATACACTACACCATTAGTACAAAAGTACTAGGTCAAAATCACATGTGATATGACACAAAACAAGCGATCAAACTTTTTGGGATTTAAAAAAAAAAACTTTTTATGAGTTTTTGGATTTTTACTCACTCAAAAGAAAACAATAAAGTAAGATCAACAATCAAAACAACCTATTAAACAAAAAGCATTAAAAGAAACATGCTAGAGAAGAAGCATTGAAATAAGAAGAGTGCACATGACATTATGCATGATACTATGACTCTAAGGCCCCGTTTGGTAGAATGGTTTAACAACATGTTTTAGTTTTTAAACAGCATTACACGCATTTTCATATACTTTTTCACCTATGCATATTTCAAAAAAATACAAACAACGTTACTAGAACAATGTTACCAAACGACTCTTAAGATATTGGAAGTATTAATGCATGGACATAGTGGATGAATCATGCATGAGTATTCTTCTTCAGTCATACCACATGGGTGATTTGGGTGAGATCCTTAGATGGAGGGGTACGACCAACATAACTTTTAAACCATGGGATGAAGCTAAGTAGACATGATGAGATGTTTTTAAGTATTTCCATGACGTCTCCAATGAGTTGACCATCATTTTCTCCCTTAGCTTACTTTCCTCTTGGCATTCTTCTTTCATTTCCTTGAGCATGCAAAGAGTTAGCCCTTTTGAGAGCATGAAGCTTGAAACAATTTGGTCTTGTGTGCCCTCGAATACCACTATAGTGACAAAAATGTTTCACTTGAGGTCTCCTTTGACTCTTAGGCATTGACTTTTCTTTTAACTTTGATTTTGGCTTAATGCCCTTCTTCTCAACGATATGGATCTCAATTTTGGGCTTTTCTACAACCCTTGTGAATGTTCAAAATGTGTATAAAACACATATGAACGTTTAGACCCCCAAATTACAAATTACCAATTCAAGTTTATTATCAAATAATGTATGTGCGGAACATGAAAATAAGCTACAATAGAATTGAAAAAAAATCTAAACCAAATAAAATCACAACTACAACAGAAATTAAATGGTAAAGATTAAAGGAAGATAGATGCAAACACAAGTACAACACAGCGATATGTTATCGAAGAGAAAATCGAAATCCTCAGTGTAAAACCTTTCTGCCGCCCTCCAAGCGGTTAATAATCCACTAAAGAATGAAGTTGGAATACATGAATAGTAGAAGACCTTTTAAGCCTAATCTACCCAGTGTACCTAAGCCCTCCAAGTTTCTTGCTCCAACGAGGTTACACCGAACATTTGTCTTCTTTAGCTTACTAGATTTTGCTATAGCCCATAGCATTAACAAATATTAATTGGTCCCTTCCTAACTACTTCCCAAGTATCAAACAGCCTCCTCACAAATATGGGTATGGTAAGAAAATGATTTGGCTAAGTGTACCTCTCAATGATGTAACAATAGAGAGGGTGAAAGTAGAGGAATTTGGAGATAACAAAGTGAAGATTGTGGATGAGTCAATCTTGTTTTTCTCTAGGGTTTCTCTCTCAAAATTCTCTCTAGAAGCTCTCTACATTTCTTGGTTATAAAGGGTATTTATACTAGTGTGTGTTTGGAATGTGAAAAGTCAGTTTTTTCCCAAATAGAGTAGTTTGGCTACTTGGCCTCGTGACTGGATTGAGTCATGAGTTCAAGCTGCAAGGTAACAGCCTGGCCAGCCTAGAGCTTTTATCCTATAGTGCAACAGCTGGCATGACTCTTCATCTTTCCTACATGTTACACTCATATGCCAATTTTGGCGACTTGCAAGCCGTGAGCTAATCGCGAGATCTAGTCACGAGGCCCTGTTTTCAGTGCACACTTTTGAACTTTTCTTCACATTCTCTTACACACTATCCTTACATGATTCTCACATAAATACAGGGTTTCTAAATGCTGAATTACAAGCAAATTAGTATGGAATAAAGTCAACAAGATGGTTAATTAAATTCAACCTTACAATCTCCCCTTTTGGTTATTTTGTGACAAAATCCTAAAACAAACTTTAGACTTAACATGTGAGTTGGGAACAGTTGAACATAACTCATTTACACCTAACTTTAGAATTTGTGTAGCTTTTGAACCATAAGTACACGTATCTCCTAAAACACAACAACACAACATGATCATTATATGCAGAAAACTTGCAATGCATATGGAGCAAGCACAATACGATTAAACAATATAGATTAAAGCAATAAAGTATGGCTTAACCAAAAAGGAACAATCACTATAAATAATGACCACAATGCTTATTCACACAAGGAATGAATATCCGGAGATGTAAGCTAATAAGCTTAATGCAAAATATCATTTGCATGTCCAACACTCAACCAATGCAACAACACAAGAAAATTGCATTAAGGATATATAATCCAACAAAGGGCACAAGAGTGATGTACTTAAAGAAAATACATAACATTTAACAAGTACTAGACTACAAAGCATGCGTACAAAATAAAATATATTTAGCTCTTTCTCTCTCTCCCCTTATCATATCATTCCCCCTATCATGAATCATAGGAGCTATGATGAACTTGGAACATATATACCTGTAAGTTGAAACACCTGCACAGAACACATTAGACACTCAAGATAAAGTAAGTAATAAAAAGACAAGTATAATATAACAAGTAAATTGCGATCTGGTAAACATGATGTGAAACATATGAGCAACTTGATCACACACCAAAACAGTCATAAAGAAATAACTACAATGATCACATAGTAAAGCAAATGATCATTCAAACATGCATTTAAAAGAGCACAATAGCATAAGGATGTATACATGTCCAACACACATACGATGTAGTGAGAACAACAAAGCATAGATACTAAATATAATTCAAAGCACCATAAAGCAAACAAGAAAACAACCATAAAAGAAAAAAAACAAACAAAACAAAGTTTTCTTATTAACACAATATCTTTTCCCCTTTGGTATATGTATCTCCCCTATGGAATATCTCTCCCCCTACAAATGTGCACAGAAAATAGAATTTCTCTCCCTAAGAATGTGCATAAAAGTCATATATAAATGACAAAGACTCTCCGGTATACTCTCTAGAGTATACTCTTCCCTTTTTGTCACGAATAGACAAAGGGTTAAGGAGAAACGAGGGCAAGAGATGAATGTATGAACAACGATAATGATGCATGAGAAAAAAATGAATAGTTTTTGAAAATTACCTTGAAAGTAACCTTCAAAAAGAAAAACACATGATTTTCGCGATTGTCTTGAGTCGCGAACAAGTCGCCAAAAACTCTTGTGACAAAATTTTGAAAAATTATCCAAGTATTTTTCGCAACTAGAAGGTCCACTTGCGAGGTAGTTACGAAGGGAGCCGCAAAACTTTCTGAGTACACCTTGCGACTGGAGCTTCCACTCGCGAACAAGTCGGCAAACTGAGGCACGAGAAATCTAAAAATCCAGATTTTTGAAAAAATTTCTAAGTCTTTTTTGTGACTGGGACTTTGCTAGTGAGTCGTGAAAACCTTCTGAGTAAACTCATGACTAGGGCATGCGACTGGCTTAACCCGTGAGGCAAGTCGCTAGAACAGGGTTGCATAGTTTTTGAAAATTTGACTTTTTTTTTTTTTTTTAAACCAAAATACTTTCCAAAAAAAATTAAAACACCTAAAAATATTTTTGTGTTTGATCAATATATAATTGAGCATGTGCAACATATTTAATCAAATACAATCACACAAATGAATAAGACATTCACTGAACATAGACGTGTGATGTGTGTGGGTACCAAAGATGAGATAGTCTTTAGTTTAATGTGAAACTTCAATGATCAATTCAACCAAGGCATACACAATTAGCACAAGAAAAAGAGACATATCTCAATTATAAAAATATGCATATATGACCTCCCACAAAACTTGATAACATAACTTTGAAACTTTTCATTTGGCTCCATATACATCATATCATTTGATTTTTTTAAATCAATACATCTCATTTTGAGATCGATGCTAGAAATTTTTGATATTTCAATTTGATGAACAAGCTTTTAGCTTTTTGGGTACTATACATTTTCATAAAAGTCGCTTTCCCTTTTTCCTAGTCAAATACTAGTATGTGCGACGGTTTTGCAGCTCATTATATCTTTTTATTTTGAAATCTACATTTGTTGAGCTTTTTAAGCAAAAAAATAAAAATAAATAAATAAAATGTGAAAAGATATATAGGTATAAGTCTATGCAAGTTTCAAGATCAACAAAACCATTGACTAATTATTCATGACAAGTTTGAAAATCTATTTACAACAGTCATATAGATTTCAAGATTTTTCCCATAATGATATGAGTGCATTGAAAACAAGCTATGCTCGTAAATGCACAAAGCCATTAGCACAAAAGTACGAGGCAAAATATGCTTGTGACAAAACACAATAATGTCAATCAAACTTTTTGGATTTTCTACTTTTTATGTGTTTTTGGATTTTTGACACAAAAGTAAGAAAGAATTGATCAAAAACCAATGTAAAAACATTCAAAGCAAGAAAGGATAACAAACACAAATTTGTTAAAAACATGCTAGAGATATAACACAAAGTACACAACCAATCAATCTCACAAAAACATAGGAAGTATTAATGCATGGATATATTGTAATGCTTATGCATGTGTACTCTTCTTCACCCACATGACACATGCATTTGGGGTGATATCCTTATAAGATTGGGTACTTGGCTTACGATTCTCAAACCTGAGGGTGAAGTTTGTCAAACCAGAGGTGATGGTATCTATCATCTTCATTACATCCCCAATATTGGAATTAGCTTCTCTCCCTTTCAATTGCTTAAAACTTCCTTTGGCATTTCTTTGTCTACTTTGCATTTGATAGCTGCCATTCTTTAATGCCCAAAGCTTGAAGCAATTAAGTCTAGTGTGACCTTGGATTCCACAATGGTGACACCAATGTTGAGTTTTCGGTCCTCTTTGTGACTTCGGAAGAGATTTTCCTTTTGCCTTGTGTGTAACCACTGTTGGGTTTGGAGTTTTTGTTAAAACCCGTATTGCTGGGTTTGGAGGATTTGTTAAAACCTGTTGAGCAATCATTTTTGGCTTCTCCTCGAACTTCACTTTCTCAACGGCTGAAGTTGTTGCCATTGGTTCTTTTGCTTTTACAAACTTCATCTCCTTAGATATAATGTTGCTTGAACTAGCCTCCCTAGTGTATCTTAAGCCGCTCTTATCAGAAAAGGGTTTTTGTTGTGCAAACATTTCATCAAGCTTTTTGGAGGAAACCCACTCTATTTTAGCATTATCCTGAATCACCTCAAGCTCAAGGAATTTGATCTTTGAATAGGCTTCGGTTAACTCTCCGTTTAGCGTCTCAACTTCACACCTAGTCTTCTTATATCGCACCAGAAGACTCTTATAATCTTGCTCTGCTCTTTTCATTTTCTTAATGGCTGCTTTAACTACTCTTACATATTCACCAGTTTTCTCAAGGAGGGAATTGTAGGTTTCTTGCAGTCCCATTGTTCTTTCATCTTTCTCAACATCAGATTCCTCTACAATCCCCATCGACTCTACGTCAGTGTGCTCACCAAGCTCTTCCACTAACAAACCTCAAATCATCTGAAGATTGTATAGGAGCAATGGTCATAAATGCGAAGTAGTTTCCTTCTTTATCACTACTTTCTTCTAAGTCTGAATTAGAGGAGTCTGAGTCACTAAGAGTAGTGGCATACACTTTACCTTTCCTTCTCAAATAGTTGAAACACTCCTTCTTGAGATGTCCATGACCATTGCATTCATAGCATGTCATTCCTTGAGAAGATTGAGAGCCTTTCCCATCTTTCTTCTTGAAATCCATTTTCTCCTTTCCGAAACTTGGGAATTTTCCTTACTCAACAAATTTTCCATTCTTCTTGAACTTCAAGAATTTTCAAAAATTCTTCACAAGATATGCCACATCTTTATCGACAACATCCTCATCCGATGATTCGTGAGCTTCTACCCTCTCATTAATTGTCTTAAGAGTAAAGGATTTGCTATTTCTTTGTGATGTCAATGACAGCTCATATGTTTGAAGTGAGCCAACTAGTTCTTGAACTTTGACATCATCAAGGTCCTTTCTCTATTCAATTGCTGTAACCTTTGCATGGAAGCTCTCCGGCAATGATCGAAAGATTTTCCTCACTATCTTTGAGTCCTTCGTCTTCTCACCCAAGTTGAACTTGCCAACAACCACCTCTTTCAGCTTGCTATAAAATGAGTTGAATGACTCGTCTTCACTCATTTTTAGTTCTTCAAATTGAGTGGTTAGCATTTACAACTTAGTATCCTTCACCTTTTTTGTGCCTTTATAGGTGGTCTCCAATATCTCACACGCCTCCTTAGTAACTGTTATGTGAGAAATCCTATGAAACTCATCTGGAGAAACACCAAAATGGATTTACATTTAAAACTTTACTGTTAGCGTTAGTTGCCGCAAGGGCTACCTTATCCCAAGTGAATTTAGCAACCTCCGGCCTAGTCCATCCTTCTTCTACGGTATCCCAAACAGTATCATCAATTGAACATAAGAATGCCCTCATCCGGACTTTCCAAAAGGCATAGTTGCTACCATCAAAATATGGTGGAACATTTAAAGCTTGAGACCGGTCCATCTTAAATAGGGTCAAGGATAGCACTAAGGTAATTAAACCACAGCAAGTGCACCCGCTCTGATACCAATTGAATGTTCAAAATGTGTATAAAACACCTATAAATGTTTAGACCCCCAAATTACAAGTTACCAACTTAAACTTATTATCAAAAAATGTACATGCGGAACATGAAAATTAGTTACAACAGAATTGATAAACAATCTAAACCAAATAAAATCACAACTACAACAGAAATTAAATGGCAAAGATTAAGGGAAAAGAGATGCAAATATAAGGACAATATAACGATGTGTTATAGAAGAGGAAACCAAAGTCCTCGACATAAAACATTTCTGCCACCCTCCAAGCGATTAATAATCCACTAAAGAATGAAGTTGGGATACATGAACATTAGAAGACTGTCCAAACCTAATCTACCCAGTGTACCTAAGCCCTTCAAGCTTTTTTCTCTAACGAGGTTATGCCGAACTTTTGTCTTTTTTAACTTATTGGATTCCATTATAACCCATAACATCAACTAGTATCAATTGGTCCTTTCCTAATTACTTCCCAAGTACCAAACAACCTCCTCACATATATGGGTATGGTGAAAATAATTTGGCTAAGTGTATCTCTCAAGGATGTACCAATGGAGATGGTGAGAGTAGAAGAATTTGGAGATAACAGAGATGAAGATTGTAGATGAGTCAATCTTTAGGGTTTCTCTCTCAAAATTCCCTCTGGAAGCTCTTTACATTTCATGGGTATAAGGGGTATTTATACTAGTGTGTGTTTGGAATGCGAAAAGTCAGTTTTCCCAAATAGAGTAGTCTGGTGACTTGGCCTTGCAATTGGACTGAGTCGCGAGTTTAAGCTGCGAGCTAACGACCTGGCTAGCCTGAAACTTTTGTCATGTAGTGCAATAGCTGGTGTGATTCTTTAGCTCCCTTGCATGCTTCACGTGTGTGCCAGCTTTGGCGACTTGCAAGCCGCGAGCCATTCGCGAGGCCCTGTTTCAGTGCACACTTTTGAGCTTTTCTTCACACTCTCTCACAGACTACCCCTACATGATTCCCACCTAAATATAGAGTTTCTAAATGCTAAATTACAAGCAAATTGGCATAGAATAAAGCCAACAAAATGGTTGATAAAATTCAACCTTACACTTCGCCAATATGAACTTCATCTTCCTTCTTGGTTCTGCACTTGAACTTAATTCACCGGTGTAACCTAGTCTGGTTTTGTCTGTGAAAGGCTTTTGAGACAAAAGAACATTATTAAGCTTCTTGGTTATGATGCGCTCCACTTTAACATTAGGTTGAATCACTTCAAGTTCGAGAAATTTGATCTTTGAGTAAGCATTCAACAGTTCCTCTTTTAAGTCTTCAACTTCACATTTGGCATCCTTGAGTTGTGCAAGAGTGGATTTATGGTCTTCTTCAATTCTCTTTGTCTTTTTGACTGAACTCTTAGCAACTTTGGTATACTTTCCACAATCCTTAAGCAATGCTTCATAAACATCTTGAAGTTTTTTATCATCTTCATTAAGGTACACTTCCACATCATCCGAAACTTCATCTTCTTCAACATTGGTGTGTACACCGAGTTCCTTAACCAATTCACTCAATTCATCTTTTGAATCAACTGAGGGAATTGCCATAAACACAGAGTAGTTACTATCACCATCACATCCTTCTTTAGAATCTAAATTTGAGCTCTCTGAATCACTAAGGGTAGTTGTTAGCACCTTACCTTTTCCTCTCAAATAGTTCGGACACTCCTTCTTTAATGCGTGATGGCTCTCTTACATCCTTCTTCTTGATGTCTTTCTTGTCATTCTTGAAGGATGATAAGTTTCCTTTGCCAAATGATTTCCCATTGTTCTTTATTTTTAGAAATTTGTGGAAGTTCTTTGCAAGATGAGCCACCTCTTTCTCAACATCATCCTCATCCGAGGAATCACTAGTTCTCTCATTTATAATTTTGAGAGCAAGTGATTTGCTAGACTTGTGAGAGGGCAAGCCGAGCTCATAAGTTTGAAGAGAACCGACAAGATCTTGGATTTTGGTCTTATTCAAGTCTTTATTCTCCTTAATGGCAGTAACTTTGGCTTGGAAGCTTTCAGGTAAGGATCTTAAGACTTTCCTTACAACTTTGGCATCCTCAATCTTTTCTCCAAAATTGAGCTTGGCAATGACAATCTCATTGAGTCTATCATAGAATGAGTCAAATGACTCATCTTCACTTCCTTAAACCAAGTAGGGAGCGTTTGCAATTTGGTGTCCTTGACCTTCTTGGTTCCCTCATATGTAGTCTTGAGAATTTTCCATGCCTCTTTAGTGGTCTTTACATAAGAGATCTTGTGAAATTCATCAGTTGAAACACCATAAAAAATTTCATTAATAGCTTTGCTATTGGCATTTGCCAATGCAAGGGCAGCCTTGTCCCACTCAGCCTTGGGTGTTGTTGGTCTCATCCAACCATTTTCAATAGGGTCCCAAACGGTCTCATCAATAGCACATAGAAAAGCATGCATACGTACTTTCCAAAATGCATAGTTATTCCCATCAAAGAAATGGGGTGTGTTGAGGGTTTGAGATCTATTCATCTCAAATGGAGTTTAGGATCACACATGGATAACGAAATCCAAAAAGTGAATCTGCTCTGATACCAATTGAAAGCTCAATTAGTGTAGAAATACTAATGCTTGTTTAGACTCTTAATTTTAAATTACAACTTAATTACTTTTACTCTAACTTAACTAAGTGTGAAACAAGAGTAAAAGATGTGCAATAAATCAGAACACTACCCTAAGGCATAAGCAAGTACAAAAAGTGATAACTGTAACGTTTAAAGAGTAGAGAAGAGAGATACAAATACAAAATAACACTAACATGTGTTATCAAAGAGAAAATCGAAGTACTCAGCGAAAAACCTCTCTGTAGCCCTCCAAGCCGAAATTGATCCAATAGTGAATAAGTTGGAGTACATGAATATCAAAAAGACCCTCCAAGCTTAATCAATCCAATGTACTTGAGCTTTCCAAGCTCCAACTACCAATGGATTTCTCAAAGTCTTGTCCTCACTAGTTATCTCGATCCCGCAATTTCGCTTGATTGCGTCAGCCAATCAGTGGCTTTTTCCAATGCTTCCCATATGCACCAAAACTTCTCTTAACATTCAGAATGGATGAGGTAAGTGTTTGGGCTAAAAAATTCTCTTAAAGATGTATAAATGGAGAGGTAAGAGTAAAGGAAACTTTAGAAAAATGGTGTAGATGATTGTGGGTAAACAATCTCTAACTCTCAAGTGTTTGGCTAGAGTTTTCTCTCTCAAAAGTTCTTTGTAAAAACTCCATGTTCTTTTTTACAATTTCGTGGGTAATGAGAGTTTATAATGTATTGGTAAAGGGATGTGAAAAGTCACAATCAAAATAATTAGGCAGAGAATTTCGTGGGTCACTTGCGACTTGGACAGAGTCACGAATGACTCTCGAAATTCAACATATCAAAAACTCTTCAAATTTTAACATGTGCTTCTCATGTGGCCTTTTTCATGGGTTGGCACTCGTGAGCCAGTCGCAATCTAGTTACGAAACCTTCATCTTCACAGAATCTTCACCAAACTCTCTTACACACAACCCTTACATTGAATCTCACAAAAATATAGGGAAATGTTTGAATATAATTACAATTAAATTTGACACGAAATTAAAGCCAATATTAAATATAGTTGTAAATCACAACTTTATAGTATTATACATGGGCTATAAGATAATTTTGTATAAATATTTCAAAATGACCAACCCCATTGTATTATAATGGACTGTAGGTTTTAATTAGCTCTCAACTTGTAAATTTTATTGTTGTACAATAAGGGATATGAGTTTGAATTCTGCATACATAAATTTTTTTAAAAAAATTGGTCTTAATGTGATTATAAAGGAGCCTTATCATAGAGCATGCACCATAAATATCTTTTGAATTTATCAATGAAGAAAAAAAAATTACTAGACAAAATATTTTGTAAAGTTGTGATTTACAATTATGTTATATGTTAGTTTTATTGCATAACAAAAAGTGTTGTAATTGCATTAATTTATTTCCTTATATTTTGTGGGATTTTATTATATTGAATTTAGTATTAAGTTGGTGAAGAATTGAGCATGAAATAAAGATCAGTGCAGTTTCACGACTAGCTTGCAAGAAGTTCGAGAGTAAAGGTTCCCACGAAAAGGCCATGTGATAAGCACATGCTGGAAGTTGAAAAGTCAAGTATTAGGCTACATTTCGTGAGTACTTTGCGAGACAGGCCATCTCGCGAGGTACTTGCGAAACTCTCTACTTGGAAGATTTTAAGTGTAACTCTTTTACCTTTCACCCATAGTATATATACCCTCATTACTTATAAAAGTAAAGGAGGATATATTCAGAGAGAAAAATTTAAATAGGTTTTTCTACAACATAACACACCCACCTTTTAGAGAGAGAGCTACTCATCCTTAGTGAGAAAATTATTGTAGCATTTTCTCCTTCTTTCTCCTAGTGCTATACATTGAGAGGAAATTTATACCCAAACACAACCCACACCTATTCAGAGTGTAGAAAGTGTTTTGAAATTTGCGAATTTTTGGGGATTTGCCAAAAGAAGTCGGTGAGGCTTGGCGGATGCAATTGGACGGTATTGCGGGATCTAGAAAGCTAGTGAAGACAAGACTTCGAGAAGTCTGTTGGTAGCAAGAGCTTGGAAGGCTCAAGTACATTGGGTAGACTAAGTTTGGAGGATCTTTTGTTATTTATGTAATCCAACTTATTCACTAGTGGATCGTGATAGGCCAAAAATGTATTGACCCATTGTGATAAATTAACTAATTAATTAGCCAAGTGAATTAATTAAGTTAGCTAACATCTAATATGCATGGTAGCACAAAAAAATCACCAACTAAGTTAATATGCAGCAGAAAATAAAGTTGACACGATGATTTGTTTACGAATGGGGAAAACCTCCAAGGCAAAAACCCCACCGGGTGATTTTAAGGTCACCACACCCGAGAATCTACTATTATCACAATAAGCGGTTACAAGTAAAGGAATTCCAATACCTTATACCAACCTACAGTTGAACTCTTACCCCAATATGTGACTAACCAATTGATGAACAGATTTAAGTACGTGACTAACCACCAACTTGAGAAGGATGTTGGCTGCAAAGTTCTTCAGTTCATCAACATGATGAAGATCATGAAGTTTCTTAGTTATTAAACCTTGTGGCGTACAAACGTAGTAACTTCTTGGAGAGAAATATGAACTAGGAAAAATTGTCTTAATCATAATATATTTGTGAAAAACCTTTGCATCAAGTTGCACTCACTTGCATCAGTTGTGATGGCCCTTAAAATAATCCTTATATATGTTTAGAGTTGTGAGAAAAGAAAGCCTAAATATATATACACGGATTGGAGTGAAATCAGATCTGAAAATTTGATTTTCTTAAATCTCGATAGATAAGGTATCTATTGAGCAGCTATCGAGCATCAAGAAAAAACTGTCTTTTTAAACCTCAATAGTTGCTATCTGTCGAGTTAGCTGTTGAGTTTTAAAATCTAGCACTTCTTCACTTGTTTCTTGGACAGACTTGCATGACTTTAACACTTGAACTTGAAACCTTGTTCCTTGAAGTATTAAACACATCCTATATCTACCCAACTACAAGCAAAGTGTGTTTTGTCAAAAGATTAGTCAATTCTACATTGACATATGTTCTTAATATGATTCACATATGTCTTAACAATCCTCCCCGTTGGCAATCCATGACAAAACCACAACAAACAAATGAACATATGAGAGAAGTCATAAATCACTCTACTTATACTCACTTGTTGAATATAATAAAATCTATCCTAACACAAACTCTTGAAAAATTTTGCAAGAAGAAAGTTCATGTCAAGAAAGACTTTGACAACCTGTATTTTTAAAACACTTTAAACAAAACTCATCATGGCATCTTAGTGTGAAACAGAAATATAAAAGATTGCATAAAATTAATAAGAACCATGTGCATAAAGAGAGAAAAGAAATAACACATGAAGAGATAGGTGAATAAACATACATCAGCATATATATATATATATATATATATATAAAGATAAGTATAATGTATGTCAAATGGTCACAAGACCGGTATACATGAGGTAAAAGTAAAAGAAAGAAAAGAAAAATGCATAATAACCTCACTATATCCCTCATAAACAAAAACACTATCCCTAACAAAATATCTATCTCTTGTACTAATTCTCCCCCTAAGAACATGACCACTCTCATACCCAAAACTACTTGCCATTTTTGTCACGAATGACAAAGAGCAAGTAACTCAAGCAGTCATCACGTCGTCACTAGAAGAGGTAGCATCCTCATCCTCATCATCATCATTATCGTCAGAGTCACCATCATCGTCCTTGTCCTCAGATGCCTTTAGAGAAGGAGAGAGAGATGCCACGAAACCACCATGGCGAGCCTGTCGTCTAACAATACGGCCGACATGGGTGTTCACCTGACATAACTTATCACTAAATGTGTTAAGGCGAGCATCCATGCGCTGAAATTGCACCATGATAGCCTCGAGGGTCACACCACTTGCTGATGAAGAAGGAGCAGATGTAGAAGGAGCAAAAGAAGCTGAAGGAGTCGCCGTCTTAGTCCGTGGTTGCTTCAGTCGAAGTTGGGCCTTGCTCTGTCTAACGATAGCAGCATCAATGGCACATATAGCAGAGAAGTGTGTAGACTTTGGATAAGAGACAGAAAAGTGGTGGAGAATCTGCATGATAGCTGAAGGAAAAAAGAGCTTATAACTAGTCGTCGTATCCCTATAGACATTCATAAAGGATAGAATGAAGTGAGAGGAAAAATCTATAGTGAGTCCCTTAAGAAGGGATAAAAAAAATCGGGCACGAAGCTCAATAATGGAGTTATAGTGAGACAAAGAATGAAGAACGAATGTCATCACCATGTTAAGGAATCTCGGACCTTTTGCAAAGCCCAAGTAAAAGGCATTTTGATGGTCATCTCAAGATGAAGGTGTCTCACAGAAGCGAGACGAGAGTTCGTCTTTGGACATAATCCTAAGATGCTCATAGCCAGGTAGTCAGCAAACTCTACCCTTAGTATGTGTAGTACCTCGGATATAAGATCTGGAGTGACTACAATGTGAGTACCTTGAACGTGAGTGATAAAATGAGGTACAGAATAGTCAAATCCGTGCATGTTAGAGTAAAATTTCTATATGATCATGAAAGGACAAGTGATCGGGATGCCACACAATGTTTCCCAACCCCTACTGTAGATGACAGTGGGAAGGTTAGTATTGGAAAAGTTTGATAGAATGACTTGGCATTCTGAATGAATGTCGCGTCGTGAAAAGTTCTCCAAAAAGTCCTTACAAGCTTTATCATCACGGAACCGGACGTGAGAAGGTGAAGAGTTAGCAAAGGGTGAAGAAGAAGATGCCCTAGAATGAAGAGGGTTCCAGAACGGAGTAGATTTTTGTTTAGGTGCCATAGAGCAACTAACCGAAAGAAATAGAGAGAAAGAAACATGAAAAAAAGCACTGACACAGATCAATATCAAAATAGAAATAAATGAAAGTACGTATGCATGAAAAATGCATGAACATGTGACATGCGAAAGGAAAAACATCATGGGCTTAGCCCAATCCAATCCTTCCAGCACACATCATTTCAACATATTAAGCACACATCTAAAATGCATGAATCATTGTTAAAATGCAAATGTCATCCAATGTATGATGATTTAAACTCATTTAAACAAAACCCATCCCAAAAGTTTTGCAAAAACTTCATCAATTTTGCAAAACCCCAAAACTTTTCAAAACCCAAAAATCTAGGTCTAATGCGTGAAATGCATGAAGAATGAAGGATTAAGGACCCTTACCAGAGAGAAAAGCTTGATCTAGGCCGAAATCCAAGTGGGGAAGGTGAAGAGGTTGAGTGTGAAGTGTTTAGGAGAGAAATGAAAGAGTTTCTGTTGAGAGAGATTGGTGAGAAATGAAGCAAAATCGCCTTGGCACTATATATAGACAAATACGCAACTCGATGGATCGGCAGGTATTGAGAGGTGTCGAGAATTAAAAATAGCCAGATGGAGCTATCGAGGAGCTATTGAAAGCTACATAGCAATTTGACTTCGATGGATCGAGCAGCTATCGAGCCTGATTCTCAAAAACCTCAATGGATCAAAATTGCAATAACAACTATCGAGAAAAGAAGCTCAAGAAGCTTGATAGATAGCCTAGTTGTCGAAAGGTGTCGAGATTGCTTAAAAACAGTTTTTCAAAGAAAATAAAAATACAGACATGAATGCAATCAAACATGACTCAACCAAAGATCCAAACAATTTTTTAAGCTCTCAAAAATATCTCTCAACAAGAAAAATGTTAAGCATTTAGATCCAAAACACACACACACACACACACACACACACACACACACACACTAAAACAAGTCTAACCAATTTTATATTTAAAAAACAAGTCAAGACAGTTTAGTGAGTATACATTAACATATATATTCCTTGAGATGGCCAAATTACATTCTACCTGCACATGTATCAAGAGTAGCAAAGAACATTGCGTGTTGTGTAAAAAACATTACAAGATTGCATAAGTTTCTACATGTTATGACGATTTGAGATATGAGAAAATCACTTTAATTCACACACAATCATAATTGTTTGATGGAGACTATCACCTTTGAGGTACATTCTATAACTCCTACATCTCTTAAAAGACATGCTTGCAATCATATATAAAGCATTTTGATTCTCTTTACTTTTATTTCTCTTTACATATTTTACTTTTAAGCAAACTATGCATGAGCATATAAGAGAGGAAAGAAATACCTAATTATGTTAAGTTTTTGACATTGCACTTTTTCTATGCCACATCATACAGATGTCATTTCAAGATTAGCAGGCAACAGTGATGAGATGGTGATTTATGCCTTTCTCTTAGAATTTTCTAGTCCTTCCCGTAAAAAAGAGTGATATGAGTGTTAAGTACAAGAGATACTTAATCTTACTCGTCACAAATATGAGCCACAAAGCTTACTTGCTTAGTTGTGCATAGAGATATTCATCTAAGCTGCAAATGACACAAAGTTTAGAAAATTTTGTTTCAATGACCATCCAAGGTACACAAGTATCAATGTACACAAAACACACACTATTTTTGTATTTTTCTGATTTTTCAAATTTTATTTTTTATTTTTGAAAGGAAAAGTAAAAAAAAAATTGAAAATAAATAACAAAAACATGTTAAACAAAGCAAATCATAAAACTAAATGCAAATGCATGAGAAAGGAGGATGAGAAAAGGAGATCAATCCATATAGATAACACCAATGTTTTGGCGAAAGAATTCAAACCATTTGCTATCAAGATGTTTGGTGAACAAATCAACCTTTTGATTATCAGTGTGAATGAATTCAAGAATGAGAATGCCATCTTCGACAAGCTCTCGAATGAAGTGATGTCGAATCTCTATGTATTTAGTTTGAGAATGTTGAACCGAATTCTTAGAGATGTTGATGGCACTGGTATTGTCACAGTAGATGGTAAGATGTTCTTGAAGAATACCATAATCAAGGAGAAGTTTTTGCATCTATACAAGTTGGGTGTAACAGCTACCGACAGCGATGTATTCAGCCTCTGCAGTGGATAATGAGATGGAATTCTGCTTTTTACTCATCTAGGAGACAAGATTATTACCCACATAAAAACAACCCCCTAAAGTACTCTTTCTATCATTAGCATTCCTAGCCTTGTTTGTGTCAGATATCTAGTTAAGACATCATTTGTGTCCTTACTATACCACATACCAAAGTTAGCAATGGTTTTGGTATATTTTATGATTTTTTTCAAAGCAATCATATAAGACTCTTTGGGATTAGCCTAATATATAGTACACACTCCCGCACTATAACTAATGTCAGGTCTACTAGTAGTAAGGTAAAGAAAACTACCTATCATGCTTCTATATAGGGATGAATCAACACTTTTCCTCAACAAGTCAATATTGAGTTTAACATTTGAGCTCATAAGGGTTCTAATAGAATTAGCAGATTCCAAGCCAAACTTTTCCACAACATTTCTAGCATATTTAGATTGAGATAGGAATATACCTGACTCTTACTAGAGGATTTACAACTCAAGGAAGTGATTCAACTCTCCAATCGTGCTTATCTCGAACTCGATCTGCATAAGCTTAGAGAAGCTATGTGTAAGTTCATCCTTAGTCGACCCAAAGATGATATCACCAACATAGACTTAAGCAACTATCAACTTGCCGTCTTCCTTTTTGATGAAAGAGTTTGATAAGTTTTTCCTTTTATGAACCAATGTGACACCAAGTATTGTGTGAGCCGAGCATACCAAGCTCTAGGGGCTTGCTTTAAGCCATAGAGTGCCTTTTTGAGGTACAACACATGATCCATAAAGTGTGGATCAATGATTCATTTTGGTTGAGCCACATAGACATCTTCTTTAAAGAACCCATTCAAGAAAGCGGTCTTGACATCTATCTAGTAAAGCTTGAACTTCAAATGGCTAAGGCAAGGAGAATCCTGATGGACTCCATACGGGCTACTAGAGCAAATGTCTTATCATAGCCCACTCCTTCCATTTGAGAGTATCCTTAAGTTACAAGACAAGCCTTATTGCAGATCATATTACCCTCCTCATTAGTCTTATTGCATGATGTGCTCATCTTCTAGTCTAGGTACTAGAGTCCAAACATTATTTATTTGAAATTGAACTAGTTCATCATGCATAGCTTCAACTTAGCTTTCATCCTGAAGAGCTTCCTCAACCTTGGTGGGTTCAACCTGTGACAAATAATAAGAATAATACATAAATTTAACAACACATTTATCAACTATATGCTTCCTTAGTGTAAGTTCATTTATGTTTCCCACAATAACTTCAGGAGGATGATTCAACTTAATTCTGGAAGAAGGTCCTTTCTCTTTATGGGATTTAGAATCAAGTGAGGTAGGCATGTCTGCTGAACCTTCTACAACACTAGGAGTGGCGGAAGTACTTGGAGATGTGGGCTCTTGATCAACAAGTTCTTAAACATCCTTGGGCTCGGGAGGAAGAATTTCTTTGGGGATCTCCTCACTAGTTTTCTCTGAAACTTCATCAATAACAATATTAACAGTTTTCATCACTTTCTTGGTTCTTTTGTTGTATACCTGATAAGCCTTGCTCGTAGAGGAGTATTCCAGAAATATTCCTTCTTCGCTTCGGGAGTAAAATTTTTCCACATTCTCTCTATCCTTAAGAATGAAACAAGTACTTCTGAAGATTTTGAAATACTTAACATTTAGTTTCCTTTCATTCCATAACTCATAGGGAGTTTTCTTGGTACCGGGTTTGAAGTACACCTGTTAATTGTATAACATGCAGTATTGATGGCTTCTCCCCACAAGTTTCTAGCCACATCCTTGTCGTGCAGCATGGCTTTAGCCATCTCTTGAATAACCATGCTCTTTCTTTCTATTACACAATTCTGCTGAGGAGTAATAAGAGCAGAGAATTCTTGAGATATACCTGATCTAGTGCAAAGGACTCCATGTATGAGTTCTTAAATTATTTACCATGATCACTTCAAATTTGATCAATCTTTAAGCTCTTCTAATTTTGTAATCTTGTGCAAAAAGCTTCAATGTGCTTTGGCGTATTTGACTTGGATCTTAGAAGAATGACCCAAGTGTACCTAGTAAAGTCATCTACCACAACCATAATGTATCTCTTTCCACTAAGAGACTTGGTTCTAGTTGGACCCATGAGATCTAGATGTAGTAGCTCTAATGGTCTAGATGTAGCGGATGTCTGAGTGCCAGGATGTCTGGCTTTCCTCTGTTTTCTAAGTTGACACGGTCCACACACCACATTGTTCACTCTACTAAGCTTTGGTATCCCCAAGACTGATTCATGCTTAGATATAATTGAAAGATGTTTGTAACTAGAATGTCCTATCATTTGGTGCCATAGATATTCATTTGGCAAATGAATGCTATTGCACATAATGTCAGTATCAGGGACTAAACCATAGCAATCGTCTAGAATGCAAACATTGCTTATGAGTTTCTTTCCAAACTCATCCAAGACAAAGCATTTCCCTTTCGAGAATAGCACCATAAATTCTCGATTACATATTTGACTTATGCTCAACAGGTTCACTCTCAGACCTTCTACATATAGAATATTTGCAATGTTTGGCCGTTCATATAGAGAGATGATTCCCTTTCCTTTAATTTGCGATTTGCTCCCATCATTGAAAGTGACATTACCACATTTCTTAGACTCAAACACCTTAAAGAGAGATCGGTCTCCAGTCATGTGTCTTGAGCAGCTGTTGTCAAGGTACTATAAACACGTGTCTATAACCTTAAATGCGGATTTCATCATAAAACACACCTCATACGTAGATGACAAATTAGTAGGAATGATGTTTTCTCTCAACTGCCATTTATGAACAAAGTTTTTAACTTTTACTCTTCTTAGACGAACTCCTTTGCATATGTTCATCATGAGACATTCTAATTTCTTTTTTGTTATGCTAAAATCTTTTCCAATGACCATTATGATGGATTTCAATTAACTTTTAGACTTGCATTTTTTGATACACTCAATCAAGTAGAAATTAGAAAAACAAGATGTATTTGAAAACAAAGATCTTTTCATGCCAGTTAACAGCCATGACAATAGGGGTCAATGGATCACATAGTAATGATTAACCCTAATCAGAGTGTGCATACTTTGATACCACTTGATAGGTCAAGAATGTATTGACCCTGATAGGACAAAAATGTATTGACCAATTGTGATGAATTAATTGATTAATTAGCCAAGTTTATTAATTAATTAAATTAACATGCAAGATGCGTGGTAGCACAAACAAATCACCAATTAAACTAAGTATGCAACATAAATTAAATTGACACGGTGATTTGTTTACGAATGGGAAAAATCTATTTGGCAAAAACTCCACCAGGTGATTTTAAAGTCACTACTCCCGAGAATCCATAATTATCAAAACAAGCGATTACAAGTAAAGGAATCACAGTACCTTATACCTACCTACAGTTGAACTCTTACCCCAATACCCAATTAGACTTGTTCAGTAGTGACAATCTCTCCTTTTCAATGCACATCTCCCAATAGGTGACTAACCAATTGTGTGGATCCTAGTACGCAACTTGATTACCAACTTGAGAATGATGTTAGCTGCAAAGTTCTTCAGTTCATCACACGATAAAGATCATGAAGTTGCTTGGTCAATAAACCCTTCAGTGTAAAAATACAGCATCTTCTTAAAGAGGAAGAAGAACTAGGGCAAACTAGGTTTCCAGTTACACTTTTTTTCACTTGTGAAATTGTTCTCTTGTGCAACTGCGTGTCACCTTTTACGACCCTTAAAATAATCCTTATATATGTTTAGGGTTGTGAGAAAAGAAAGCCCAAACATACATTCACAGATTGGATGAAAATCAACTTGAAAAATTGAATTTCATAAACCTTGATAGATAGCCATCTATCGAGATAGCTATCGAGCCACAGACTTCAGCAGCTTTTAAACCTCGATAGATGCTAGTTGTCGAGTTTTAAAATCTGGCACTTCATCACTTGATTCTTGGACAGACTTGCATGACTTTTACACTTGAACTTGAAACCTTATTTCTTGAAGTATTAAACATATCATAGATTTATCAAATTACAAGTAAAGTGCGTTTTGTCAAAAGATTATCCAATTACATAAAATAGTGACATATATTCCTTAACATTGAATCACATATGTTCTAATAGACCACTTATGATAAATTAACCAATTAATTAAGTAAAGTGAATTAATTAAGTTAATTAACATGCAATATGCGTGGTAGCATAAACAAATTACTAACAAAATTAATATGCCACAAAAAATAAAGTTGACGTGGTGATTTTTTTACAAATGGGGAAAACCTCTAAGGCAAAAACCCCCACTATCGAGAATCCACTATTATCACAACAAGCGGTTACAAGTAAAGGATTCTCAGTATTTTATACCAACCTACAGTTGAACCCTTACCTTTATACTCAATTGGACTTGTTCTGTAGTGACAATATCTTCTTTTAATGCATGGCTCCCAGCACATAACTAATCAATCGATGCATAGATCTAAGTACGTGACTAAACTTGAGAAGGATGTTGGCTGCAAAGTTCTTCAGTTCATCAACACAATGAAGATCACAAAACTTTTTGGTTAAAAAACCTTACGGCATACAAACACAGCAACTTCTTGGAGAGACAGATGACCTAGGGCAAATTGTCTCCGATCACAATATGTTTGTGAAAAACCTTTGTATGAAGTTGCACTCACTTGCATCAGCTGTGATGGCCCTTAAAATAATCCTTATTTATGACTATGACCTAGGGCAAATAATCCTTATAAAATAATCCTTATCCTTATATAAAATAATCCTTATAAATCTCGATAGATGCTATCTGTCGAGCTAGTTGTCAAGTTTTAAAATCTAGCACTTCTTTACTTGTTTCCTAGACAGACTTGCATGACTTTAACACTTTGATTTGAAACCTTGTTCCTTGAAGTATTAAACACATCCTAGACCTATTCGATTACAAGAAAAGTGTGTTTTGTTAAAGGATTAGCCAATTTTACATTGACATATGTTTTTAACATAATTCACATATGTCCTATCAGATCGATTTCAACTTGGAGGGCTGCAGAGAGATTTTTCACCGAGTTTTTTGATTTTCTCTTTGATAACATGTCTTGGAGTTATCTTGTATTTGCATCTCTCTTCCTTTACTCTTTAAACTTTATATTTATTGTTACTTGCTTGCTTATGGCTTAGAGAGTAGATCTAGTGATTGCGCTTCATTTACTCTTGTTCTGTACTTAGATATAAGTTAGAGTAAAAACAATTAAGCCGTAATTTTAAAATTGGGGTCTAAAAAAGCTCAGGTGTTTTAGCACAAATCTTAGCTTTCATGTGGCATCAGAGCGGGTACACTTGTTTTGGTTTAATTACTTAAGTATTATCCTTGACCCTTGTGTTTATTGCCATGGATAGTGCTTTGTATGCTTTATGAATGTTGTTGATTATAACATGCCGTGCGTTTATGAAAATGCCTATATGAGTATTAAACCTCATAATTGTGATGACAAGTTCCATGAATCTTTGGGTGTTGTTAATATTCTAAATGTCAAACTCTTGAAGAAAAAGGCTAAGAAGTTTTATGAGAATTTGAGCAAGGTTATTTTGTGAAAAGAATGATTTGATTGCTAAGCTCAATGAATTCAACAAATTGGTTGAAAAGTATAAGAAACTTGCTGAACATTCTCTTGAAAAATTAAAGGAGTTTGAATGTGGATTTGGATGCTGTTGGGAAATTTAGATTCCGGTTGATAGAATTAAGAAGTTTGAAACCCAAGTTATTAATTAGATTTATTATGAAAAAAAAACTTGTTAAAACAAACAAACATTAATATCATGTCAATATCATGCACAATGAAAAAGTAAATAAGACAAGATATGATAACCTAGAAAAACCATTGAGACAAATTAGTTTCACAATAAAAACCCTTGGGTGAAACCTTCCCGAAAAGCAATCTACTATAGTAAAAAGAAGTTTCAGATTTAATACAAAACCTTTGTCCTTAGACTCTATAATTCTCGTAAATGAACTTATAGTAGAAATTTTCTACCGTTTTAGAACCTCTGAACTCTTCAATATATGAAAGTTACCCTTTTGCACGGATCCCAGTACGTGACTAACTAATGATGCACAAATCCAAGTACGTAACTAACTCACCAACTTGATGAAAATTGTTGGCTACAAAGTTCTTCACTTTATCAACAATGAAGATCAAGAAGCACTTGGTTACAAAACCCTAAGTAGCTTCTTTCAAAGAGAATAAGGCACTCGGTCACATTTTTTCATGTGTTCTCCTTGTATTCTCTTATATGATGGCCTTTAAAATAAGCCTTATATATGTCAAGGGTTGTGAGAAAAGAAACTCTACACATACATGTCAGCATGGGCTGAAAATCAGATCTAAAAGTTTTGATTTTGTATTTCTTGATAGATACAGCTGTCGAGCTATCTGTCGATATCTCGATAGATACATTTTTCGAGCGATCTGTCGAGTTTCATTAAACCTCAATAGATATTATCTGTCGGCAGCTGTCGAGAATCTGTCCAGCTTTAATAAACAACTTTTCCTCACTTGTTTCTTGATCTAATTTTCATGACTTTAATACTAGACTTTGAACTCTTGTTCCTTGAAGTATTAAATATATCCTAGATCTACCCAATTACAAGTAAATTGTATTTTATTAAAGGATTAGCTAATTCTAAATGACATATGCTCTTAACATTATCCATATATGTCCTAACAATCTCTCCCTTTAGCAATCCCTGACAAAACCACAAAAAAAAAAAAAAAAAAAAAAAAGAAATATGAGAGAAGTCATAAATCACTCAACTCATACTCACTTGTTGAATACAATAAAATCTACCATAACACAAATTCTTGAAAAACTTTGCAAGAAGAGAGTTCATGGCATGGAAGACTTTGATAACCTGTTTTTTTGAAACACTTTAAACAAAACTTATCAAGGCATCTTAGTGTGAAATAGAAATAAAAGATTGCATACAATAAAGAAACATGTGTATAAAGACCAAAATTAAAGATTGCATGAAATAAAGAAACATGTGTATAAATAGAGAAAAGAAACAACACATGTAGAGGTAGGTGAAGAAGACATATATCATCATACATATATTAAAGATAAATACAATGTATGTAAACATGGTCACAAGACCAGTGTACAAGAAACTCAAAGAAGCTCCTAAAAAAACAAGGAAGTAAACACTCCCCTTAACAAGATGAAACACAACTCCCCCTTACAAGGACATATATTTCTTCCCCTAACATGTAGAATCTTAAAAAGAAACCGCATATTCTCCACAATTTCTCCTACTTTTTGTCATGATTGACAAAGGGTATAAGAAGCTATAAATCCTCACCTGAAAAACATAAAGATGATCAAATATAATCAAGGGGCAAAAGTATACCATATAAATGCATGAATGTAATGAAGCAAGATGCTATGGATGACAAGATAATAGAAAGATGCAAAACATGTGAAAAACAAAGCATGCAAGAGGATCTTGACAGATCGAGAAGTTGTCATGCAACTATCGTGCAGAAGCCAACCTTGATGGATCGAATAGCTATTGAGCAGATAGAAAGTTTCTTGATGGATCGAGAATTTGTTGAGAAGCTATCGAGACAAGGTCCAAAAAGCTCGATGGATCGAGATTGCGTTAACTTCTATTGAGACAAGAAGAAAGAGGGGCTCAATAGATAGTAACCTGTCGAGAAGCTATCCAGCTTTAATGAACAGCTTTTCTTCACTTGTTTCTTAGTCCAATCTTCATGGCTTTAATATTAAACTTTAAACTCTTGTTCCTTTAAGTATTAAACACATTCTAGATCTACCTAATTACAAGTAAAGTGCAATTTGTCAAAGGATTAGCCAATTCTAAATGACATATGCTTTTAACATGATTTACATATGTCCTAAAAGGTGCTAAACTTGTTTTGGCTAACAAATTTGTTGATGATCTTAAATGTGAAAATGAATCTCTTAAGATACATGCCAAGTATTTGATTGTTGAACCTATTGCTAAAAAGGAAGAAAATCTTTGTTGCAATCATGTTGTTTTACCCGTTTTTATGCCTATTGTGAGTTCTATCTCTAAAGACAAATCAGTGTACATTCCTCCACACACACAAAAAAAAAAAAAAAAAAAAAAAACCAAAAAGTGGAGAGAAAGGCTCTTAAGCCTAAGCCTTTATTTAGGTCTCATCCTAGGAATTTCAATGGATCTAAGTTTGTTCCTACTTGCCATCATTATGGTGTGATCAGTAACATAAGACCTTTATAATCCATGTTAAAGAGAGAACAAATTCATGTTGCGAGATCCCTCCCTAAAAAGCCTAGTGGACTTAAACACATTGTTTGTCACCATTGTGGTGCCTTTGGTCATCTTAGACTTTATTGCTCTAAGTTTCAAGCTCTTAAAAGAATAAAAAAGAAGAAGAAGAGAAACTTGAGCTTCTTGGAAGTTGTGCTTTGCAAGCTAAACTAGATTTGATTGAAAGTAGTAAAATGTTGAAGCATGTGGTTAATGCTCTTACCTCTTTTTCTATGTGCATCTCTGGTTCTTATTCTTCCAACCCTCGTCTCACTTCTCATGAGACATTCATTCCAAACAATCGTTCCGTTTGGATGAGGAAGGGTTCCTATAGTTGAGCTTCTGCTTTCTTGGTCTTTTATCTAATTTGTTCTATTTTTGTAGGACTTGTCATGCATTTGATGCTTCATTATCATGCATTTGTGCATCTTGCATCTCTTTGCATGCATTGTTTTTGTTGTTGATCTTACTTTAATGCTTTGTTTTTGAGTGTGTCAAAAAATTCAAAAACCCATAAAATGTATAAATCTAAAAAGTTAGATCGCTTGTATTTTGTATATCACATTTTGAGTTTGGCCTAGTACCTCTGTATTAATGGTGTAGTGCATTTACGAGTTTAACTTGTTATGTATGCACATTTTTTAAGTGGGAGCGACTTCTAGAAATTTATGTTTGATTGTTGTAAATAGATTTTAAAGCTTGTCATGAATGATTAGTCTATAGTCTTGTTTGATCTTGATACATGTGTAGACTTGTGGCTATATATCTCCTCACATTTATTTTTATGTCAAAAGCTCTACAAACGTCAATCTCTAAAGGAGAAAGAGCTGAAAAAGCCTTGCTTCGAAAACTAGTTTGTCTAGGAAAAGATGGAGCAAAAATGCATTCAAAATGTAATGTGTCAAAGCCAAAGAGTTATTCATCAAAGAAATATCAAAAATTTCATAGCATTGTTGCTAAAAAATTGAGTTGTATTGATCAAAAAGTATGAAAAGTGAAAGCCAAAATACTTTTAGTCAATGTAAACACTATGGTGGGGGGTCATATATGTTCATTTCTACTAGTGAGATAGGTCACTTAACTTTGTGCTAGTTGTGTATAACTTGATTGAATTGATCATTAAAGTTTCATACTAGACTATGGATTAGTTCATACTTGATTCACACACATAACACACAGGACTAATGTTGAATGAATGCTTATTTCATTTGCGTGATTGTACGTGTTCAAATGTGATTTGTGTATACTCAATTGCTTGATAGTTAAACCCAATTTTTTTTTGTAGTTTTTTTTTTTTTTTTTGAAAATGTTTTTGTGTATCACTTGTGTTTTTAAGAGTTTTTTTTTTTCCTAAAAAGCTAGATCTATTTTGTTGAAAAAAACTCCTTTAGAGGCGTTTCCTTACTTGCGAGTAAAACATCTTGCAGCCTACCTGCAAAAATGAGGAAGTTAATTTTCATTTCTTCCAAAATTTTACATAGAGAGTTTCATGACTCCTTCGCGACTTCTTCGTAAGAGATAGCTTCCTACAAAACTAGCCCTGTGCATTTGAGGCATTTCACGAGTAACTCGCAAGTACTTCACGAGTAGTTATCCTACGAAATGAGCGGATTTTCAGTTTTTTAAAGGCCAAACAGTGACAATTTTTCTTTTCAAAAACTAACTTTGCCTTCTCTGCGCCTCTCTTAACCCAAAACACCATTTTCACTAGAATCTCAACCAAAGCTCAAGGGATTTCAACTCTAAGACCCATCTAAGGTATTTTTTTTTAACACTTTTTAATCTTTGAATCCTTAGATTGTAGGATTTCTAGGGTTGGGGTTATTTTGAAAGGGGTTGGGAAAATTCCAATTTCTTGTCAAATCTTTTGATTTTTCTCGATTGGGCTATGTCCCATTGCATTTGTTTGTGTTTATGTTGGCCCCTAGTAGCATTTTAACATGTATTTAGGCAAGATTTTTCTTATATTCTTGCATTGTTTCATATTTTAATGTCATGTGTTTAATAAAATGTCTATATGGTTTTTTTTTTTTTTTTTGTTTTTTGTTTTTTGTTTTTTGGACCCTATTGAGTACAAACTTTTGGGGATTACTTTGATTATGCATGTATAACATGTTTTGATAATTGGTTATATGTTTTACACACTTTGCCTTATGAGTGTTTTTTCATGCATTGCTCATGCATCTCACATGCACACCACAAGCACACTTGATGCACATGCTTTATCACTTGACATGTTTTGCATTCACTCATGCTAACTAAGTCTTTTTAGACCTTTTAGCACATATAACATATTCTTGTATCTATATCATGCCTTGGTCTATATTTTGTTCCATCATCCTTAGTATGTCATGTTTACTTTATGCTTTGTAGCATTTTTTTTCAAAGATGTTTTATCTTTTGTATGAGTTTCATTTTCTCATTCATCTTGCACCCTTCATACATCATTTTTCTTGTTCATATCTTCTTTTCTTTCCATCCTTTTTCTTTATCCATTTGTCTATTTGTGACAAAAAAGGAAGAGAGTATATTGGAGTGTATCGTCATTTCTATATGACCCATGTGCACATTCTCTGGGGGAGAAATTCTATCTTGTGCACATTCATAGAGGGAGAAAGCCATACGAATGATGCATATATCAAGGGAGAGAAGACATTTTTTATCAAGAGAACCTTGTTTTGTTTTTGTTTTACATTATGGTTGTTTTTTGGTTTGCTTTATGGTACTTTGAGTTACATTCAGTATCTATGCTTTGTTGCTCTCATCGCATTGTGTTTATGTATTGGATATGCATATATCCTTATGCTATTGTGCTTTATTGGTTGCATGTTCAGATAATCATTTGCTTTGCTATGTGATCATTGTAGTCATTTCCATATGACTATCATGTGTTTGATCAAGTTGCTCATATGTTTCATATCCTATTTACCTGATTGCATTTTTACTTGTCCTTTTATTACTTACTTTATCTTGAGGGTCTAATGTGTTTTGTGCAAGTGTTTCTAGATATAGGTATTTTGTTCCAAATTCATTACAGGTTTTAGATTTAGGTGTGAGTGAGTTTTGTTATTGTTCTCAAATTATTCTTAAACTTATGTTTAAGTCTAGAGTCTATTATAGAGTGTTTTTGTCACGGAATAGTCAAATAGGGAGATTTTAAAGTTATGATGTATAACTATGTTTTATGTTGGCTTTATTTTTTGACAAAAAGTGTTGTAATTGCATTAATTTATTTCTTTGTACTTTATGGAATTTTATTGTATTTGGTTTAGTATTAAGTTGGTGAAGAATCGAGCATGAAATGAAGATTAGTGTAATTTTGCAACTAGCTCGCAAGAAGTTCACGAGTAAAGGTTCCTACGAAAAGGCCACATGAGAAGCATATGCTGGAAGTTGAAGAGTCAAATGCTGGCTGCATTTCGCGAGTACTTTGCGAGACAGACCATCTCGTGAGATACCCGTGAAACTCTTTGTTAGGACATATGTGATTCAATGTTAGGAACATATATTACTCTTTTATGTAGCTAGCTAATCATTTGATAAAACGCACTTTACTTATAATTGGGTAGATCTAAGATGTGTTTAATGCTTCAAGAAACAATGTTTCAAGTTCAAATATTAAAGTCATGCAAGTCTATCCAAGAATCAAGTGAGAAAGGGTAGGATTTTAAATTTTGATAGCTAGCTTGACAGCTAGCATCTATCGAGGTTTAAAAACTACTGAAGTTCGTGGCTCGACAGCTAGCTCGATAGATAGGGTATCTGTCGAGGTTTATGAAGTTCAGTTTTTCAAGCTGATTTTCATCCAATCCATGAGTATATGTTTAATATTTCTTTTCTCACAACCTTAAACATATATAAGGATTATTTTAAGGGCTGAAAAAGGTGACAAGTTACACAAAAGCACAATTCCACAAGTGTGAAGAAGAGTGTGACCGGAAACCTAGTTTGCCCTAGTTCTTGAAGAAATTGCTGTATTTGTACACCGTAAGGTTTCGTGACCAAGCAACTTTATGGTCTTCATTGTCTGGATGAACTGAAGAAATTTGTAGCCAACATCATTCTCAAGTTGGTGATTAAGTCGCGTACTAGGATTCGTACAATTGGTTAGTCACGTACTGGGAGCCGTACATTGAAAATGAGATATTATTACTACAGAACAAGTCTAATTAGGTATTGCGGTAAGGGTTCAACTGTAGGTTGGTATAAGGTACTGGGATTCCTTTACTTGTAATCGCTTGTTTTGATAATAGTGGATTATCGGAAGTGGTGACCTTAAAATCACCCGGTGGAGTTTTTGCCGTGTAGGTTTTTCCCATTCATAAACAAATCACCGTGTCAATACATTTTTGGCCTATCACTCTTTGTCTAAAGGATTTCAAGTGTGACTCTCTTATCTTTCATCCATACTATATATACCCTTATTACTCACAAAAGTAAATGAGGATATATTCAAAGAGACAACCCTAGATAGGTTTCTACAACACAACATACCCACTTTTTAGAGAGAGAGAGCTACTCATCCTTAGTGAGAAATCATTGTAGCCTCTTCTCATTCCCTTTCTCATTGTCATACATTGAGAGGAGATTTGTACCGGAACACAACATACACCTATTCAGAGTGTAGAAAATATTTTGGAGCTTAGGAAGTTTTGGGAACTTGCCAAAAAAAAGCCGATGAGGCTTGGCGGATGCAATCTAGCGGTATTGCGGGATCTGGAAAGCTAGTGATGATAAGACTCCAAGAAGTCCGTTAGTAGCAAGAGGTTGGAGGGCTCAAGTACATTGGGTAGACTAGGCTTGGAGGGACTTTTGTTATTTGTATACTCCAACTTATTTACTAGTGGATTGATTTCGATTTGGAGGGTCATGGAAAGGTTTTTCGTCGAGTTCTTCGGTTTCCTCTTCGATAACACATCTTGGTGTTATCTTATGTTTGCATCTCTCTTTGCTTATAACTTAGAGAGTAGATCCAGTGATTGCGCTTCATTTACTCTTGTTCCACACTTGGATATAAGTTAGAGTAAAAGCAATTATGCTGTAATCTTAAAGCATCACCCATAGCATGGAACATTGACTAGTTTCCATAAGGTTAGAAAACAGCTCTTTGTACTAGGGTTGGTTGTAAGGAGAGCTAGAGGTCTTATAAAATTGGAATCTCATAACTGTATAACCTTAATGGCAGATGCATCACATCACAGCCATAATAATAGATTCTTAATAATGGCTGAAAGTGGTTCTGCTGGAATCTGCAGGATTTGATGGTTTCATGTCAAATCTTGCTACATATATCTCAATTCTCAATTACCCCGACTTTACTCATTATGGATTTTGATGGTCTAGTTTGCCCATCTGATAATAGGGGCAAGAATGAATGAATGATTAGAGTATCAAAAGGGAGATTATGAAACGTATAAAGAAAGCCATACAGTTGCTTGCTATAGTTGAAAGATTTCTACCCGAGATCGCCAGAGGTCTCAAAAGGACTGATTGTTTAAACCAATAGACACCTGTTCAAGTGTTACGTAGATAGTATCTTATAGATTAAGATGTTCATACTAGTCTATTTCAACAGAGAATGACCATAATTCAGCGTGCATGTTCTCAAATAATGTCAAGGAATGCACTTTTTCCCACGTAGAACAAAAAAAAGTACAAAAAAATATATAGCAATTGCTATTTGCGTCAAATTATCCATCTGATGTAAATCATATAAATTCTTATCCACGGTAGGGCATGGTAATCGAAATCTTGTAGTTAAGTTCACGAAAAATCTGTGCTCAAATCATGTTTATTGTACCAAAAGACACAAGATAGAACTGGCCGAATTTGATGAATTATTCATGACACTAATTTCCCTTGAAACTTTGATAAAAATACTCGATAATTGGCCCATGCAAAGAAGCCTAGAACTTCGTCAGATATATGTCCTGTTGCATAATTATATAGATGGCTATCCCAGATCCCTTCAAATCTTTACAATCTTTTTGACATGATTTTCTGATCAAGTCCAATGTCGTATCCATTGTAAGCAATGGGAGCATACATCCATAGATCATCAGAGCTCAAGAGCTACAAAAGTAGAAACGAGAAAATTGAGATATATTAGATCAATAAATATGTTTATTTAAGAGTAGCACTATAAAGCTGACTTTAAAAATGTGCAATAACAAGGTTTCTCCTTTGCTATTACCTTTATTTGGAGTTGTAAAAACTTCACATATTGAACAGCTTCCTCAAGCATTGTGCTAATATCAACCTGAAAACAAGATAACATGCTTAGGATTTCCTAAACCTCAGAGACACATATAATTACAGTTCATAGAGAAATACCTTTGTTCCATTTGGGACAATGCTCTGTAGGGTTCTCAGCCTCTCATTTATTCTCTCCCTTCTTTTCTGCAAGATGCAAAGGAATAGTCTATCAAACATTTCACCATGATTATTTGGGTCAATATATGTCTAGGGTTTGTTATAGACTCACCTTTGCATAGAGGCTCTGAGGATCAGTTGCTGATCCCCTACTAGCTTTTCTTGTGCCATTCAAACTTAAAGGTGCAAGCTCTTTTGAGCTTAAGCTTGATACAGCTCCTGAGAAGCATTGCAGTCATCCTCTAAGGAGCAACTGCTTGACCTCTTTCCTCCATGGCCAAGATTACCATCTTCTTTGTTGATAGTCGAAGAAAGCTTCTGATTCTACTTCGATGGTACATTCCTCTTGTTCTTCCGAGACTACATTATGGAATGACAATGAGAATATATAAACAAATTCCTACCATGTTCATTAGGAAAAAGGACAGATTTCCATAATAGGCAAAAAGAAACACAATGGTAAGTAAGAAGATGAGAAGCTTATTATTTTACTTACATCTCCTGAACTCACAGATGTTTTCTTAGAATTCTTAGTTGGCTTGTTACTTTTGTCTTCCGATTCTGAGTCTGGTTTTGGAATCACAGTTTCCCTTTCTAGCTGTAAATACTTATCAGGAAGAACAGCTTTAGGTGTGTTTCCACCCGCAGACTCCTCTGCATTGCTTTCACTCATTTATTGGTTCAAGCAGTCATCCCCATTAATGAGATACAAGCTTGAATCCATGGAAATGAAGCTACAATTGGATGTCAAAAATGATTGGGTGTCACTCATGTAACTACTTCCACTATAACTACCTCACTTGTGAAAATCTGTCAAATTTAGAACTGGGAAAATCCAAAGAATGGTATGAACTTTCAGTGAGTCCTGCCATGTTCAAAGTTGAGTCATCATTGTGAGGCCAAAATGTTGATGGGACTCCCAAGCTTGGACCTCCATTCATCTCATTGGGCAATGAAGAGCTATTAAGAAGCAGGGCCATAAAATCATCCTCCTTATCAGTGTAAATTCCACTGAGAGAGCTCCATAGTCCCTGCGAAAAGGCTCCTATGGGCTCCATATCGTTTCTATGGTACCTTATTGTAATAAAGTATCTTCTGTTTAATAAGTTAGATATTAGGAGAAGCTCGATTTGGTAGGTGCTTGGTGAGAAGCGACAAATAACATATATTTATATCCAACAAGTTCAAATATACTCCAATACTATAGGAAGATCTGAACTCATAATTGCCAATAATTATCAGATGAAAAGGTCCAAATATATGAATTTTGCAATGGTCCATGAAATGGGACCATGTACAGCTAATGAAAGAATACAAAATTCAGCCTCTCAATGGCATAATAACCTTTTTTCCATAAGAAATACTAAAAATATGAAATGGAATTTGTTAGGACTTATGTGGATGTTGTTAGAGACAAATGTTACGTAAATTCGTTAATTCTTTGACAAAATGCATTTACTTGTAATTTGGTAGATCTAGAATGGGTTTAGTACTTCAAGGAACAAGAGTTCAAGACTAGTATTAAAGCCATGCAAATTTGTCCAAGAAACAAGTGAAGAAGTGCTGATCATTAAAACTCAATAGATAGCTCGATAGATCCATATCCATTGAGGTTTAATGCTGAAACTTGACAGCAGCTTGATAGTAGCTATATCTGTCGAAAATTACGAAATTCAGATTTTCAGATCTGATTTCACGCATATCCATGTATATTTGTGTAGGGTTTCTTTTTTCACAACCCTGGACATATATAAGGATTATTTTAAGGACCACCAAAGGTGATGCAAAGTGATGCAATTCAATGCAAATTGATTGTGCAAGCAAATTGTGACTGAAGACAAAATTTGCCCTAGTTCATCATATTCCTTGTAGAAGTTGCTGCGTCTTTGCGCCAAGGGTTTTGTAACCAAAAAGCTTCTTGATCTTCATCGTTGGATGAACTGAAGAACTTTGCAGCCAACATCTTCTTTAAGTTGGTGTGTTAGTTACGTACTTGGATCCGTGCATCAATTGGTTAGTCACATACTGGGAGCCGTGCATTGAAAGGAGAGATTGTCACTACATTACAAGTCTAATTGGGTATTAAGGTAAGGGTTTAACTATAGGTTGGTATTAGGTACTAGGATTCATTTTAATTGTAACCGCTTATTTTGATAATAGTGGATTCTCAGAAATGGTGACCATAAATTCACCCAGTGGGGTTTTGCCTTGGTGGTTTTCTCTATTTGTAAACAAATCATCTGCGTCAAATTTATTTCCCGTTGCATTTAACTAAGTTGGTGATTTGTTTATACTACCACGCTTATTGCAAGAAATTGAATCTAATTAATTTCACTTGGCTAAATTGATTGATTAAGTTACCACTACAAAAAAGAAGCTGCCTATAGTAGCGTTTTTTTGGTGGCATTTGCAAAAAAACGCCACTATAAATACCCTATAGTGGCATCTTTTAAAAGCGCTGCTATAGGCATATCTACAGCCGCTTTTAGGGGCACTATAATGGCATTTTAAAACACTGGACCTATAGCAGCATTTCTGAGGACCTATAGTAGTGTTTTAAAAATGCCACTATAGGTCTCAGGTCTTAAAAGGACCTATAGTGGCATTATATAACTGAATATTCTAGGAATATGCAACTATTTTTAAAAATTCAGTTGGGATTTTTTTTTTTTTTTTTGAATAGTGGCGTTCAAACACCACTATAGATCCTTTTTTAATATGTTTTCATTTTTTAACATAAAATTCTAAGAATATGCAACTATATGGGAACTGTGGGAACATTTTTTGCCTTAGACCAAGCGTTGCACTTGAAATCTTTTTGGCTTAAAGTCCCATATTGGAAAGATCTTCCCTCTTTCCACCTTACAAGGGATGACTAATGGTACTCTTAAGCCATTGGTGATCCCTTATAAGGTGGAAAGAGGGAAGAGATCTTTCCAATGTGGGACTTTAAGCAAAAAAAGATTACAAGTGCAACACTTGGTCTAAGTCAAAAAATGTTCCCACAAGAACTTTTTTTGGTTGATTTTTTATTTTATTTTATTATTATTTCTTAAAAGGAGCTAGAACGCCACAATAGGTCTTTTTTAAACTTTTTTAAATGAGCTATAGTGGCTTTTGTACAAACACCACTATAGATCAAGAAAAAAAAAAGTGATGGCCATCATAACCACACAAAAAGTCCAAAAAATGGTGATGTCAAAAGAATGACTTGACAAGTCTATAGTGATGTTTGTGAAACGCCACTATAGGTTCTTAAAAATTATAACAAAAATAAAGTAAACTAATTCCTAGAACATACGGTTAGGAAAAAAAATTAAAAAGAAAGTAGAAAAATAATAGTGGCATATTTCTAAAATATTCAGTGGCATATTCCAAAATATTTCGTGAAAAAAAAAAAAATCCAATCCGTCAGTAAAACAATGGCATATTCTAGAATATTGGAATAATATATATATATATACAAAACTAATTTCAATGATTTCTATGCTAAAAAGAAAAATGTTTCTAAAAAACATGTTAACCAAAAATCAGGCAAAGGTAAATGTTTCAACTGTGGAAAACCTGGTCATTTTAGTAAAGATTGTAAGCAAAAACTTGGTAAATTAAAAAATAAGTTTAACATGTTAAATATTGATGATAATGATTAAGAAGAATTATTCAGAATCCTTGAATCAAACAATTTGTCTGATTCTTTGGAAGATGATTTTTCTTCTTCAATTGATTCTTGCTATCATTCTGCTGATGATCCTTCTGATTCTCCTAATATTAAAATTGGTTGTAGAGATTCTTGTTGCAATGTTATTAACTCTGTTAATACTCTTACTAAAGGTGAAGAAAATGAAAACTTGTTGATTAAATTGATAAGTCAAATTGAAAACCCTAATTTACAAAAAGAATATTTGGATAAGTTTAAGAAAAACTTGTTAAAAGAAGAAACTACTAAAAAACTTAAATCGACCATAAGTTTTGAAGAAACTTTGGAAAGATTTAATAAAAAGAAATCCAAAGATTTAACTGTTAATGATCTTCAACATGAAATTAATATTGTTAAACAAGAGATAAGTGAATTAAAAAATGAATTTAAAAATATGAAAAATGATAACCATAATCTTAAACAAGAATTGTTGATGTTAAAAATTGATAAAAATATTGATCAAAATAAAATTGATAATGAACAAGATGAGCACATAGATGGAGATGAATCCAGTCAACAAGCTCTTCTTTCAGATAAAGGTAATGTTGATGATCCTCAACTTGCTCTTGTTAATAACATACTTCCTCCAAAATGGTTCACAAAAGTGAAAATTGTCGTTTCTCATGATTATTATCTCACTGTTATTGCTATGATTGATTCAGGTTCAGATAAGAATTATATCCAGGAAGGTTTAATTCCTTCAAAATATTTTGAAAAATCAACTGAAAGATTGGTTTATGCTAATGTTCTTAAATGAAGATTAAATATGAATTAAATAATGTTCATGTTTGCCATGATAATGTCTGTTTCAAGAGCCCCTCTGTTTTGATCAAAAATATGACTGATAAAGTGATTCTTGGTTTGCCTTTTATGAATGCTTTATATACTTTTCTTGTTGAACATGATGGAATTACTACTGATCCTTTTGAACAGAAAGTAAAATTCAAATTTGCCTCAAAACTTGAAGTTGATATTAGTGATGCTTTAGATTTGTCTTATGATCTTCCTCCTAATACATCTGCTCTTGAACCATGTTTGTATTTCACAGACAATTTTCAAGGTAATACTAGCAGTGGCAAATTGTCAACTATCACCAATCACCCTAATATTCTTACTGATTCTTTGCAGGAATCAAGCAATGATGCGTGGATAAATACCACTAATAAGTGGGATAATAATAATATTTATACTTATACCACTAGTAAGTGGATTATTATAGCTCCCTTAGCTGAGAGGAAAAATAAGGGAAAAGCTCCTGCACAGGACTATTCTCAAACTGAATATCAGGAGGAGTAGGTTTTGAATACCATTTTTTTTGTAAGAAACATGGGTTCGGAAGAACTTCCAACAAATCTTTTAATTTCTGGGAAATTATTATCAAAAATGTTTTTAGCAGAAACAGAAGAAACAATATTAGAATATGTATTTTCATCAGAAACAATTTCTTTTTCATTTCTTGAAATAGTGCAAGCAGCATGAGTACTTGTAGAAGTACCCTCAATTTTAACTTGTAAATCAGCAAGCATTTTTTCAATAATGTCAAGAGTTTTGGATGGAAAAGTTTTAAACATGAATTTGTTATCATAATTGGGTAAATTAATCAAAGGTTTCTTAGTTTTAACAGGAATAGGTTTTTCAACAGAAGTAGACTTTCTAATAGAAACAGTTTTTTCAACAATTTTTGCTTCAATACAGTCAAGTTGTTGACCAATAACATGCAAAGATTCATTAGTAAAATTGTTCTGTTCAATAAGACTAATAATAGGAGTTTGATCATTAGCAATTTTGAAAGGAGAAGCTTTAACATCAGTTTTTCTCATATTTATCAGAATAGTCTCAAGAAATGGATGACTAGATTTAACAATGGTTTTGTCACTTTTAACAAAATTTGATTTCTTTATCACATTCAAATGATTTTTTGAAACTTCATCTTTTGAAACATAATAATTTTTAAGAAAATCAAAGAACAAAATATGTTTTTTCAATTGATGCATCTTTTCTTTCCATTTTCTTTTAACACGGTCTTTGTCACTTTCATTTACTTTGAATTATTTTGTTATATACTGCTTGGCTGGTTCTACCGCCTTACTATTATTTTGACTTGTGGTTTCATTTACTTTGCTTACATTACTTTCAACATCTATATTACTGTGCTTTCGTCTCTCTTCTCTTTAGCTGTGCGTCCCCTTTCCCCTTTATGGTATCAGAGCCATTCTTTTCAGGCCGGTGATAGTGTTGTTGTGTCTTTGTATCTTGTCTGTGCTTACTCAAACCTTTGGTGCTCCGTTGTTGTGTCCCCTTCTTACCATCGTTGGCGCCACCCTAGGTGTAAAGTGAATTCCCAGAACTTAACTGTAAGGCCCGTTTGAGCCAAGAGAGGGCGTGTAGGGCATGTGTGTGGTATAGGGTTGCTTAGGGTATGTGTTACGAAATGCAACGGTTGTGAGAAAAATATGATAACTGAGTGTTAAACCTAGGATAGTATGGATAAGTTGTGGAGATCCTACTCCTCTATCAGCTCCAGGACTGGTTGTCCTCCTAATATTGTAAATGAAGAAGATCACACTGTTGAAGATAATGAGCCTCTTGATTTCCAAAAATGGAACATTCCTAAAGTTGATACTAAAACTATTTACAAAACCAGTTGGGCTGAAACCACCTTTCATCCCATTTACAAAGTGAGAACTGTTGAACAAATATTTTCCATTTCAAAAATTCATGAAAAATGTTGCTTGTTTTCTAAAAGAAATATTAATGATTTCATTGCTAAAAAACAAAGTTATTTGCATATTGGTATGGTTCAAGTTGCTATTAAACCACTCACCCGAAAGGGTATCAATGCTTCTGCTCTCATGTGTTTACAAGATGCTAGATTTAAGCACTTTAAAGATAGCATTCTTGGTATGATTACTGCTTCCTTGTATGATGGTCCTATTTATTTCAATTGTTATCTTGATCTTACTCTTGCTTTGGATGATCCTAATATTGTTAAAGCTTTAACCTTGAATATTGCTTCATCTGGTTATATCATGGACGAAGGTAGTAAACCTTTTGCTTTGATTTACCGCATTTACTATAGATTATTGGGTACTCAGTTAAATCTTAGTTGTTTGAATCACAGAGAACCTTCTGGTAAAACTATGTTAATTGAAAGTTCAACACTTGATGCTAAATTTCAAGTTCCAAAAATGATTCAATGGAAAGACATCATGCTTCCCACTGAATGGTTGTTGGAACAAGAATCCCCTATTTCTATACCTGTTTTTGATGAGCTAGATCTCACAAATATTCAACAATATCTTGATGGTACTGTTAAAATAAGTTTTTAGAATATTCAACCACCCTTGAGGATCAACGAAGGAAGACATTCCTTGGCTAGATCTGAAAGTATTTCAAAAAGAGATTAAGATCTCAATGATTTTTTGCAAAAGAATTTTGAAAAACCCACTGATTTAAAATTAAAAGGTGTTTCAAGTGATAAATCTTAAATCAGCTTTGTTTACTATTCTACTAAACCTGAACCTTCCTCTCTATATGGCAAAACTGCCAATGAAGAAGAAGAAGATACTGGATCTATTTGTCCATCTGATTCTGATTTTTCTCCTATTGAAAATAATGTTAACCAATTAAGAGTTTTGATTGTTTTAAATGAAAACTTTGAAATTGATATGGTTTCTTTGTTCAATGAGTTCATGCTGTCAAAAAATAGACCTAAAAGGAAATATTTCCAAAAGAATTTTGCTCAATCTGAAAAAGACCATGTTAATAGAAAATGGAAAGAAAAGATGCATCAATTGAAAAAACATATTTTGTTCTTTGATTTTCTTGAAAATTATTATGTTTCAAAAGATGAAGTTTCAAAAAATCATTTGAATGTGATAAAGAAATCAAATTTTGTTAAAAGTGACAAAACCATTATTAAGTCTAGTCATCCACCTCTTGAAACTATTTTGATAAATACTGGCAAAACTGATGTTAAAGCTTCTCCTTTCAAAATTGCTGATGATCAAACTCTTATTGTTAGTCTTATTGAACAAAACAATTTTACTAATGAATCTTTGTATATTATTGGTCAACAGCTTGACCGTATTGAAGAAAAAATTGTTGAAAAAACTATTTCTGTTGAAAAGTCTGCTTTTGTTGAAAAACCTATTTCTGTCAAAACTGAGAAACCTTTGATTAATTTACCCAGCTTTGATAACAAATTCAAGTTTAAAACTTCCCAATTCAAAACTCTTGACATGGTTGAAAAAATGCTTGCGGATATAAAAGTTAAAACTGAGCGTACTTCTACAAGTACTCATGCTGCTTGCACTATTTCGAGAAACGAAAAAGAAATTATTTAGGATGAAAATACAGATTCTGATACTGTTTCTTCTGTTTCTGCTAAAAATGTTTTTGATAATGATTTAACAGAAATTAAAAGATTTGTTGGAAGTTCTTCCAAACCCATGTTTCTTACGAAAAATTAGTATTTAAGACCTACCCCTCCTGATATTCAGTTTGAAGAAAGACCTCTTCAAACCCAATTTTCTGTTTCTGCTAATAAGATTTATGAATGGAATATTGATGGTTTTTCAGAACAAGAAATTATTAACAAAATGGGACATATGTCTATGGTTGGTATTGCTTACCAAAATAATCATGATTTAGATCAACCTGAAATTGTTGACTTGCTTGCTACTGGTTTTTCTGGTACTCTTCGTGGATGGTGGGATTCATATCTCACAGAAGAATCCAGAGATTCTATTAGACATGCTGTTAAAAAGAATGATGTAGGTTTGCCCATTTTTTATGATCGTATTAGTCAAGGTATTCCTGATGGTGTTAATACATTGATTTATACTATTATCAAACATTTTGTTGGAGCTCCATCTAATGTTTCATCTTGAATTTCTGATTTGCTGAATAATTTGAAATGTCCTACTATGTCTGACTATAGATGTTATCAAAATGTTTTCCTTTCCAGAGTAATGCAGCGGAAAGATTGTTACAAGCCTTATTGGAAAGAAAAGTTTATTGACGGTCTTCCTCCTATCTTTGCTCATAAGGTAAAACAAGAATTAATTGGTAAAAATGATTCCATTGATTATGATAATTTAACTTATGGTGATATTTTAAGCACTATTAAAAAACTTGGTATTAATATGTGCAATGATAAAAAAACTGTTAAAATACCAATTAAAAAAATTAAAGAAAGGCTAAATATGAAATGGGTAATTTTTGTGAACAATATAGTTTACTCCCTATTGCTCCTTCCAAGTAAAAGGGTAAAAAACATGATAAAAGTAAACCGTCCGGTATGGCGGTAATCCGTCCAAGGTGGCGGTAGCAACAAGTAGTATAATGAACATAAAACTGAAAATACTTGTTTATGGAAAGTAGAGTTAAACACTTACAGTAGTAGTGAATACAAGATCTCAATAGTAGAGGTTAATAGTTACAAAGCTTGAACTAGTCCTAGTTACAAGGTTTGTAGGGAAAGTAGTAATAGGAACAAGGTAGTGAACAAGGTAGTAGTAGAAACAAGGAACTCTCTCAAAGAAGGCTTCTAAGGAGGAAAACTCTCTCTAGAAGAAGTTCTAAGAAAATTTCTAAGAACAAGTTCTGATTCTAAACATAAGGGACAACCCCCCTTAAATAGGAAAAATTCAGAGTGAACAGTGTCATGAATAGTAAAAAGTGAACAGTGTCGGTAAACAGTAATCAGTGAACAGTAATTAGTAATCCGTGAACAGGAATTAGTGAACAGTAATTTTTCCCACCTTTTGTCTTGAAATCTCCAGCAATTTTGGCATAGTCAAAAGAAGAGTTTCTGACTTGGAGATGACAAAAAGTAAAAAGAACAAATAATGGAACATGTAGGAGTAGGAGCATTATGGCTATTATGGCTACTAGAATATTTGTACGTAGATTCATTGAACCACCATGTTTTCCTTTTGTTCACTAGAAGTGGGATACTTCGGAAACATGTCACTAAAGAACCCCATCTTTGTCAGACGCATGGCTTTGCACAGGAACATGACAGCAGGTGCAGGCGCGTACTTCATTATTTGAATATTGCAACATTTTTAGCCATTGTGCAGGCTAGACAAATAGAGAAATTAATCATCCTGTGAAGAATCCTCAACATATTCATGCTCATGGTAAATAGTATACTGGTTACAAAATCCACAATATAGGAGTGGCTCGAAAATAGGATTTTTTCCTGGAGTAAGGAACCTTCTTGGATCGACATGACCAGCTCTTTCTAAATGACGGACAACAGAGACATAAGGTTTAATACCAAAAACATGAATTCTCTTTGTATTTCCTATGAAATGGTAGTCTTTCCATAATTCTTGGATAACATCAAGAATTTGATTATTGAAATAATTTCTCCAACATGTTGCAAGAGCAAAAGGATTTTCGAATGAAAGGAAAGAATTTCCTTCATACCATTGCACTTGATGAGTGAAACCATTAATGAGAACAAGCTATTTTAAGGGTTGGACTTCCATCCAATTATCCCGGACCCAGTTCGATAAAGTACTCCAGCATTTGATGGAAACAAAGGGGATAGCAAGTTTTTTAACAGCTTCTTGAATTATTTGCGGGAACTAGCTAATTTGATTATGACTTGTTAACTTGATGAACCTGATAAAACCAAATTCAAACATCTGGGATAGCCAGTCAGGGTCCTTGTCATCATCATTATCACCTGTGCCATCCTAATAGTTAACTAGAAGTCCTGGGAATGGATGCATTTGCTCATACACTCTGAGACAACTCCCAAAGTGTTCTTTCCATTCAAGTACTCATCTATATTACTATGCTTCCATCTATATTACTGTGCTTCTATCTCTCTTCTCTTTAGCTGTGCGTCCCTTTCCCTCTTTATGGTATCAGAGCCATTTTTTTTTTGCCGATGATAGTGTTGTTGTGTCTTTGTATCTTGTCTGTGCTTACCCAAACTTTTGGTACTCCGTTGTTGAGTCCCCTTCTTACCGTCGTTGGCGCCACCCTAGGTGTAAAGTGAATTCCCAAAACCTGACTATAAGGCCCATTTGAGCCAAGAGGGGGCATTTAGGGTATGTGTGTGGTATAGGGTTGCTTAGGGTATGTGTTGCGAAATGCAACGGTTGTGAGAAAAACATGATAACTGAGTGTTAAAACTAGGATAGTATGGATAAGTTGTAGAGATCCAACTCCTCTATCAGCTCCAGGACTGGTTGTCCTCCTGATATTGTAAATGAAGAAGATCACACTGTTGAAGATAATGAGCTTCCAGATTTTCGAAAATGGAACATTCCCAAAGTTGATACTAAAACTATTTACAAAACTAGTTGGGCTGAAACCACCTTTCATCCCATTTACAAAGTCAGAACTGTTGAACAAATATTTTCTATTTCAAAAATTCATGAAAAATGTTGCTTGTTTTCTAAAAGAAATATTAATGATTTCATTACTAAAAAACAAAGTTATTTGCATATTGGTATGGTTCAAGTTGCTATTAAACCTGTTAGGTTCTAAAGGTTTAGGAATTTATGTATTTAGAACTCTAATTTGTAATATTGGCAAACCACAATCAAAACAATCTGTTTAGTCTTGTTAAAGTGTACTCAAAGTTGTTTAATTATTGTAAAGTTGGAATCGAGAGATTGTAGATTCATTGGGGCATTTCGGTTTGGCTCGATCGATCGAAGAATAGATTTGATCGATCGAAAATCGATCAGATTGCGTTTTTCTGCAGTTTTCCAACTCAGCCCTAACTCATTAAATGTTTAGGGTTTTATATTTTTTCCCTAGGTATATAAGGCAAAACCCTAGCCACGTTTATAGAGTTGCTCCAGTTGTATTGTTGCTCATACATTGCTGTTTTGTGTAAATCTCTTGTGAGATCTAGATGAGCTTTCGTTTACATAAGGCTTAGGGTTTTCAGGATTGAGATTACTTCAACATCTTGATGATCAACTTGGTTGCTACCATTGAAGCTTAAAGAATATCAAGCGTGGGTGCTTGTAGCTGATTGAAGAATTCAAGAAAGAAGGAGTCCGTGGATTCAGAGCTTGCACGGGGTCGTATCAGTAAGTTTTACTGGTAGGTAGCATTAGGAAGTCGAGCGGGGAGCTTGTAAGTCCTTTTTTATGAACTTCAATTCTTTCATAGTGAATTTAGTTTTGCCTTGAGGATCGGTGGGTAAAATCCTCCCCAGGTTTTTTACCAGTTTGATTTTCCTGGGTGATCATATCTAGTGTTATTTATTATTCCGCTGCTATATATTCTTCATATGATTGTTTAATTGTTTTAACCTAGAATTGCTTAATTTGACTAAGTAACAACCTGGCTAATTAATTAGGCTACTCAATCTAGTTGTGTGTTAAGGGGTCTAAAATCGTTCAAGTTGTATCAGAGCAAGTAGCTCTTTTGTCTGAGATTTTTTTATCTTTGAGCTGATCCTTGACCCCTGTTGTCATGAAGTATGGACATTCTGTTGTTGTTCCTCCTCACTTTGATGGGAATAACTATGCTTATTGGAAAGTAAGGATGAAAGCATTCCTGAAATCCATTGATGAGAGAGTTTGGAATTTTGTTGAGTACGGATGGCAGAAGCCCACTACTCCTGTGAATGAGTGGTAAACTTCTGAAAAGAAGCAGTAGGCTTCAATAGCAAAGCTATGAATGCCATCTTCAATGCTGTTTCTGTGGAGGAATTTAAGAGGATCTCTAATGTTGAGATTGCTCATACGGCTTGGAAAATCCTCCAAACTGTGCATGAAGGCACAAAGGCAGTTAAGATAAACAGTCTGCAACAATTAACTTCTAGGTTTGAGAGCATTAGGATGTCTGATAATGAATCCTTTGATGAATTTTATGCCAAACTGAATGATATTGTTAATTCTCCTTTTAACTTGGGTGAAATCTATGATCAACCTAAAATTGTTAGGAAGATTCTTAGATCGTTAACCAAAGACTTTAGACCCAAAGTGACTACCATTACTGAGAGTAAGGATGTGGACTCCATCCCTATTGATGAGCTTGTAGGATCTCTTCAGTCCTATGAGTCTGACTTACCCAAAACAAACAAATCCAAATTAATGGCTCTTAAGTCTGTTGATGATGTTGAGGCTGGTAGATTTGATGATGAGCTCTCTGCTACAAAGATAGCTTACCTTGCCAAGAATTTTAGAAACTTTCTGAGAAATACAAATAGAAGGGCAAGAGGTACAAACACTGTTGAACTTAGAAACTTTAGGAAGAATGATCCCACTAAGGTTAATAAATTTGAAAAACCTAGAGAAAAAGTAGGTCAATCTTCAAACAATTCTTTGGGTGCTTAGTGTTTTGGTTGTCAAGGGTATGGTCATGTTAAATCTGAATGTCCTACATTCTTGAGAAATAAGGGTAAAGCTATGGTTGTAACCTTTAGTGATAATGAGGTTTCTGATGATGAGTCTGAATGTGACGAGGATGGAAACTTCATTGCTTTCACTACTACTACAGTAGTCAATGAAAGCATATCTGTTGAGGAGAACCCTTCTGATAGGGAACTCTCTGAGGATGTAGATCTTCAAGAGGCCTATAATAAACTTTGCAAAGTTGCTGCAAAGGATGCTATGAATGTTGAACTTGGCCTGAAGAAAATTGATTCTCTTGAGCTTGAAAAGAAAAATTTGCTTGTTAAATTATTTGATGCTAATGATCTTTTGAACCATGTGAAATCTGAAAACATGCTTTTACTTGATAAAGTTAAAACTTTAGAACATGATTTATCTATTGCTAGAATTGCTAGTTCTAAACTTGATCACATGCTGAATGTTCAAAAGTATCCTTCTGATAAATCTGGGATAGGATATGTTGAAAGCATCTCTGTGTCTACTCCACATTCCACGAACTTTGTTCCTCCATCTTCTTCTGAACCTTCTGTAAGTGAGGTTGTGAGTGAAACTGTCAAACCACCTATGAGTGAGGTAGTCAAATCTGTAGAAGTTTCACCTCTTAAGAAGATTAAGGTTGATCTGAGAGAAACTAAACCTACCCTTTCTAAGGACAAGATTCATGGTAAACCTATTTGGGTTTGTCATTATTGTGGAAAGTCTGGACACATTCGTCCTAACTGTTACAAGTTTCAAGCTGCTAAGAGAGCAACTAAACCAAAGGTGCTTGTGTCTCAAGCACAAGATTCTATGGCACTTATTGGTGAATTGGTAAAGGTTTTGAACCTTTATTCCAATCCTGGAGTTGGAAATCACTCGAATGTGAATAGGAACTCCAATGCTCGGAGTGCATCTAAAAGGCTTTGGATGCAAAAGACTCGACCTAATTGAGTCTTTCTGACATGGTCCTTGTGCTTCATTGCTCATTCCTCTGTGACCATTGTTCTTTGGTTTTTTGTGTTTTTTTGTTTTGTTTTGTTTCTAGGATTTGCATTGCATTACATTCATGCATTTCATTCTAGAATTTATTTTGTTTTCTCTTAAATAAAGAAAAAAAAAAGGAGAAAAGGAGAAAGCAAAAATGTGTTTGACATTGTTTTCTTGGTTTTTGAAAACAAGGTTGGTCAATTTATTTACACATATCATGTCCTATGTACCTTGTTTAGCTTTGATGAGCTTATTTATTGCACTTGACTAGTTGAAGCTTTTTAGTGCATGTTGTGTGGAAAAGATGTTTATGGTGTTTATCACTTTGTCTTGATCTTGAAGTCACATGTTTTTTGACTGTCGGACTTGGTTCTTTTGAGAAAGACATAAATAACCATCTCACCACTGTTCACTCGCCAATCATGAACACCTTAGTGCATAATTATAAGATTCTGTGCTCGAGAAAGTGTAGCACATGCACAAAAAGAACATAAGGTGATGCCTCGGCTTAATTGCTTAATGCTTAAAATTGGTATGTACTATTAAGTTTGATGCCATCTCACATAATTACAATTGGTGTGTACTATTAGGCTTGATGCCATTTCACATAATATATTTCACATTATAATGGGGCAAAATACAAGAAACTTACATGATTGCAAGCTTTTGTTTTAGAAGATGTGGGAGTTATATGATGTAACTCTTTAGGTGATAGTCTCTTTTAAATTTTATGTGATGGATTATGTAGACTTTGTGATTGATTGCTATTCACATATCACCTCATATGTTTCTCAAAGTTTTTGCTAGTTGCACACACTACACAAGTTACTTTTTGCTAAACATTGTACATGTTATTGTGTGTGTTTTTGGTCTGACCAACCAAGTTTGAAAATACTTTGAGAATTATACAAAACATTTTTTTTTTGCTTGAGAATTTAAAAAGAGAATGGCTGAAATTTTCTTTGGAGAAACTAGGATTAAAATTGGGTTTTTGAAAAATCATTCCATCTCATACTCATGCATTTTGTTTTCAATTATTTAATACTTTGAGGAGTTGTTTTCAAAATGAGGTTTGTATTTTTCAAAACTGTGATTTTTCTCAAAATTTTTGTGAGCCTCTGCCCAATTCGATCGATCCATTCTGATTTTCGATCAATCGAAAAAGTGCTTTAATTTGTTGAAAAATAACTGTCTCATTTGATCGATCGAATGTATTTTTCGATCAATCGAAAGTCGCGAATCAGGTTTTTAAAAAGCACTGTTCTTGACTTTTTCAAATACTTTTTCAAAAGTTTTTCAAAGTCTTTTCTCTCTCTCCGACTTGGCAAGCTCAATAGTTCAAATTTTTGTCATTTTCCTCCGGATTTTTTGCAAGGATTCTCTTTCCTCAAGTCGGTATGTCTATCTTACCCTTCCTTTTTGAGTTTATTTACATATTTCATGCATTTTTCATGCATTTATGCTCAATATTTCGAACCCTTTACTTTTTGGGATTTTTGATGATTTAAGCCTAATTTTGTGTTATTGATCAATGGGTTTTTGTGGGGACACACTATAAACATGTTCTTAATAGTTTAATTTGATCAATTTTGGGTTTTGTGTGAAATTGAGAATTCTAGGGTTTGTAATTGATCTGAATTAGGGATTTTTGTTCAATTGGGTTTAATTGATGAAATTGGCTTGTTGTTTTGATGAAATTGGTTATTCTAATCTGTTTTCACAATGTGTGATGATCAATTTATTGAATTGTTTCAAAATTTTCAAGCGGTATTTCAAATTTTTTAGGGTTTTTGTTAGAAACTCTATATTCCAGCCAATTTTGTGAAATTGAACCTAATTAGAACTGTGTTTACTGCATTAGTTCATGCATCACAACATTGTTATTGTTCATGCATCATATAGATTTTTATATGTTTTTTATTGTGCTAACTAGCAGTCTGCCCTTCATTTTGTTTTATTCTATTCTTTTGGTTTTCTCTTTGTGTCTCTGTCCTTTCCTTAACATCATGCCTAGGAAAACTAGAGCCCGTAGGACTATTCCCTCCTCTTTTCCATCCCCTCCTTCCCTTGACCGTGAGAAGTTTCCAAGTGAGAAAAACCAAGAGATTTTTGAGAAGCTAAACCTTAAGAGAAGGATTTGGGCTGAACGTACTGTTCTCTTAGATGAACTTGATCCTGCCATTAGGGCAAACTTTGAGCGTTGGGGCTGGTTACCCTTGGTGGATATTTCTGATCCTCCTCCACCTTCTGCCTTGATTAGAGAGTTCTTTTCGAACATCGCTATCTGCATCTATGATTCTAACACTTTGGTAACGAGTTGGATACGAGGCGTAGAGTACACCATTACTCCCCGGGTAGTGGCTGATGCTCTAGGGATACCTTTGGTCCAGAATCCTGTCTATCCTTATGATGAGTCTCCCGAGTTGAGTGATGTTTTGTCTTACATCATTGGGACTTTTGTCCAGTGGGGTTCTGATCCTAGGATCACTTCTGCTGAGCTCTCTAGGTTGCACTATCTGTTCTTTAGGATAGCCTGTCATTCTATCTGGTCCATTTCTCATGTTCACACCATTCCTCTTGAGAGGTGTGTATTTTTGTACGCCCTGGTTACTGATGCTCCTATTAGTTTTCCTCATCTCTTTCTTCGTTCTTTGAATGATGTTTATAGGAGTTCATCTACTACTCATGCTTTTGTTCATCCTATTTTTATTCATGGGATTTTGCTTTATCTTGATCTTAGTGGCTTCCCTTCCTCTGAGTCCGTTCATGTGATAGCTCCCATAGGTGCGTCTTTTCTTAGACAGAGGGCCGCTCATCTTCGAGCTGGTTCTAAACACCCTAGGTCTGAGCCGTCTGGTAGCGCACCTCCTCCTTCTTCTTCTACAGGTCTTGCTGGTGAGAATGTTCCTGATCCAGTTGGTGATGATGCTGTTGCTGCTGATGTTCCTCCACCTCATTCGACCGACTTTGATGTTCGTCGTACCCTGGAGACTGTCATTACCGTTCAGGCGGCTCATGGTCAGATTTTGGTGGACTTGCTAGATGAGATTCGTGCTCTGCGAGCCGACTTTGCGCGTCTTCATTCACCCTCACCACCTCCTTTTGATGGCGACTTGTGATTACCCTTTGGCATTCCGTCACAAAAAGGGGGAGTGGAGTTTTTGACTTGTAAAGGAGTTTTTGTTGTTAGGGGGAGATTTTCTGTTTTTGAGGAGCTTGTGGAGTTTTTAGATTGTATCTAAGTGCTTCACTTTGTATATCATTTTTGGGGATATTCATGATAGGGGGAGTAACATTGATTGATATACATGTTATATTCATTGATTCTTGTTACTTTGTGATTCACTGCTTATTGATTTATATTTATGAGTTGTTCATTCATATATGTCTTTATTTTGTGTTGTGTGAATCTTACAAGAATGTTATACTTATTATTTTACTTTTTTCTGTCACACATGTGTTTATGCGTTTGTTGAGTATTTCAGGAATATACAGGTTGATTCAACTAAGCTGCTATCTACACTTGTAACCAATGGATAGTAGTTAGGGTTGAATTTGAGTTTATGAGCATTATTTTTGTAAAGGGCTTTTTACTTGTAAAACTTTGAGCTTTTAATTAGGGTTTTGTCATGGATTGCCAAAGGGGGAGTTTGTTAGGTTCTAAAGGTTTAGGAATTTATATATTTAGAACTCTAATTTGTAATATTGGCAAACCATGATCAAAACAATCTATTTAGTCTTGTTAAAGTGTGCTTAAAGTTGTTTAATTATTGTAAAGTTGGAATCGAGAGACTGTAGATGCATTGGAGCATTTTGGTCTGGCTCGATCGATCGAAGAATAGATTCGATCGATCAAAAATTGATCAGATTGCGTTTTTCTGCAGTTTTCCAACTCAGCCCTAACTCATTAAACATTTAGGTTTTTATGTTTTTGCCCTAGGTATATAAGGCAAAACCCTAGTCACGTTTTTAGAGTTGCTCCAGTTGTATTATTGCTCATATATTGCTGTTTTGTGATCTAGAGGAGCCTTCCTTTACACAAAGCTTAGGGTTTTCAAGATTGAGATTACTTCAACATCTTGATGATCAACTTGGTTGCTACCATTGAAGCTTAAAGAATATCAAGCGTGGGTGCTTGTAGCTGATTGAAGAATTCAAGAAAGAAGGAGTCTGTGGATTCGGAACTTGCACGGGGTCGTGTCAGTAAGTTCTACTGGTAGGTAGCATTAGGAAGTCAAGCGGGGAGCTTGTAAGTCCTTTTGTATGAACTTTAATTCTTTCATAGTGAATTCAGTTTTGCCTTGAGGATCGGTAGGTAAAATCCTGCTCAAGTTTTTTTCCGGTTTGGTTTTCCTAGGTGATCATATCTTGTGTTATTTATTATTCTGCTGCTATATATTTTTGATATGATTGTTTGATTGTTTTAACCTAGAATTGCTTAATTTGACTAAGTAACAACTTAGCTAATTAACTAGGCTACTCAATCTGGTTGTGTGTTAAGGGGTCTAAAACCGTTCAAAACCACTCACCCGAAAGGGTATCAATGCTTTTGTTCTCATGTGTTTACGAGATGCTAGATTTAAGCACTTTAAAGATAGCATTCTTGGTATGATTACTGCTTCCTTGTATGATGGTCCTGTTTATTTCAATTGTTATCCTGATCTTACTCTTGCTTTGGATGATCCTAACATTGTTAAAGCTTTGACCTTGAATATTGGTTCATCTGGTTATATCATGGATGAAGGTAGTAAACCTTTTGCTTTGATTTACCGTATTTATTATAAATTATTGGGTACTCAGTTAAATCCTGGTTGTTTAAATCATAGAGAACCTTTTGGTAAAACTATGTTAATTCAATGTTCAACTCCTGATGCTAAAGTTCAAGTTCCAAAAATGATTCAATGGCAAGACATCAAGCTTCCCATTGAATGGTTTTTGGAACAAGAATCCCCTATTTCTAAACCTGTTTTTGATGAGCTAGATCTCACAAATATTCAACAATATCTTGATATTACCGTTAAAATAAGTTTTCAAAATATTCAACCACCCTTGAGGATCAACGAACCGAAGACATTCCTTTGCTAGATCTGAAAGTATTTCAAAAAGAGATCAAGATCTCAATGATTTTTTGCAAAAGAATTTTGAAAAACCCACTGATTTAAAATTAAAAGGTGTTTTAAGTGATAAATCTCAAATCAGCTCTGTTTACTATTCTACTAAACCTAAACCTTCCTCTCCATATGACAAAACTACCAATGAAGAAGAAAAAAATACTGGATCTGTTTGTCCATCTGATTCTGATTTTCCTCCTATTAAAAATAATGTTAACCAATTAAGAGTTTTGACTGTTTTAATTGAAAACTTTGAAATTGATATGGTTTCATTATACAATGAATTTATGCTTTCAAAAAATAGACCTAAAAGGAAATATTTCCAAAATAATTTTGCTTAGTCCGAAAAAGACCGTGTTAAAAGAAAATGGAAAGAAAAGATGCATCAATTGAAAAAACATATTTTGTTCTTTGATTTTATTGAAAATTATTATGTTTCAAAAGATGAAGCTTCAAAAAATCATTTGAATGTGATAAAGAAATCAAATTTTGTTAAAAGTGACAAAACCATTGTTAAATCTAGTCATCCACCTCTTGAGACTATTCTGATAAATACTGGCAAAACTGATGTTAAAGCTTCTCCTTTCAAAATTGCTGATGATCAAACTCCTATTGTTAGTCTTATTGAACAGAACAATTTTACTAATGAATCTTTGCATGTTATTCGTTAGCAGCTTGACCGTATTGAAGAAAAAATTGTTGAAAAAACTGTTTCTGTTGAAAAGTCTGCTTCTGTTGAAAAACCTATTCCTGTTAAAATTGAGAAACTTTTGATTAATTTACCCAGTTATGATAACAAATTCAAGTTTAAAACTTTTCCATCCCAAACTCTTGACACTGTTGAAAAAATGCTTGTTGATTTACAAGTTAAAACTACAGGTACTTCTACAAGTACTCATGTTGCTTGCACTATTTCAAGAAATGAAAAAGAAATTGTTTCTGATGAAAATACATATTCTAATACTATTCCTTCTGTTTCTGCTAAAAAGGTTTTCGATAATGATTTCCCAAAAATTAAAAGATTTGTTGGAAGTTCTTTCAAACCCATGTTTCTTACAAAAAATTGGTATTCAAAACCTACTCCTCCTGATATTCAGTTTGAAGAAAGACCTTTTCAAACTCGGTTTTCTGTTTCTGCTGATAAAATTTATGAATGGAATATTGATGGTTTTTCTTAACAAAAAATTATTAACAAAATGGGACATATGTCTATGGTTGGTATTGCTTACCAAAATAATCATGATTTTGATCAACCTGAAATTGTTGACTTGCTTGCTACTGGTTTTTCTGGTACTCTTCATGGATGGTGGGATTCATATCTCACAGAAGACACCAGAGACTCTATTAAACATGCTGTTAAAAAGAATGATGAAGGTTTGCCTATTTTTGATGACCGTATTGGTCGAGGTATTCCTGATGGTGTTAATACCTTAATTTATACTATTATCAAACATTTTGTTGGTGCTCCATCTAATGTTTCATCTCGAATTTCTAATTTGCTAAATAATTTGAGATGTCCTACTATGTTTGATTACAGATGGTATCAAGATATTTCCTTTCCAGAGTAATGCAACGGAAAGATTGTTACAAACCTTATTGGAAGGAAAAGTTTATTGACAGTCTGCCTCCTATCTTTGCTCATAAGGTTAAATAAGAATTAATTGGTAAAATTGATTCTATTGATTATGATAATTTAACTTATGGTGATATTTTAAGCACTATTAAAAAACTTGGTATTAATATGTGCAATAATGAAAAACTGTTAAAATACCAATTAAAAAATAAAAGAAAAGCAAAATATGAAATAGGTAATTCTTGTGAACAATATGGTTTACCCCCTATTGCTCCTTCCAGGCAAAAGGGTAAAAAACATGATAAAAGCCATAAAAAACTTAAAAAATACAAAACTAATTTCAATGATTTCTAAAATATTCAGTGGCATATTCCAAATTACTCCGTGAAAAAAAAAAAATCCAATCCGTTCGTAAAACAATGGCATATTCTAGAATATTGGAATAATATATATATATATATATATATACAAAACTAATTTCAATGATTTCTATGCTGAAAAGAAAAATGTTTCTAAAAAACATGTTAACCAAAAATCAGGCAAAGGTAAATGTTTCAACTGTGGAAAACCTGGTCATTTTAGTAAAGATTGTAAGCAAAAACCTGGTAAATTAAAAAATAAGTTTAACATGTTAAATATTGATGATAATGATCAAGAAGAATTATTCAAAATCCTTGAATCAAACAATTCGTCTGATTCTTTGGAAGATGATTTTTCTTCTTCAACTGATTCTTACTATCATTCTGCTGATGATCCTTCTGATTCTCCTAATATTAAAATTGGTTGTAGAGATTCTTGTTGCAATGCTATTAACTCTGTTAATACTCTTACTAAAGGTGAAGAAAGTGAAAACTTGTTGATTAAATTGATAAGTCAAATTGAAAACCCTGATTTACAAAAAGAATATTTGGATAAGTTTAAGAAAAACTTGTTAAAAGAAGAAACTACTAAAAAACTTAAATCGACCATAAGTTTTGAAGAAACTTTGGAAAGATTTAATAAAAAGAAATCCAAAGATTTAACTGTTAATGATCTTCAACATGAAATTACTATTGTTAAACAAGAGATAAGTGAATTAAAAAATGAATTTAAAAATATAAAAAATGATAACCATAATCTTAAACAAGAATTGTTGATGTTAAAAATTGATCAAAATATTGATCAAGATAAACCTGATAATGAACAAGATGAGCACATAGATGGAGATGAATCAAGTCAATAAGCTCTTCTTTCAAATAAAGGTAATGTTGATGATCCTCAACTTGCTCTTGTTAATAACATACTTCCTCCAAAATGGTTCACAAAAGTGAAAATTGTTGTTTTTCATGATTATTATCTCACTGTTATTGCTATGATTGATTCAGTTTCGGATAAGAATTGTATCCAGGAAGGTTTAATTCCTTCAAAATATTTTGAAAAATCAACTGAAAGATTGGTTTCTGCTAATGGTTCTCAAACGAAGATTAAATATGAATTAAATAATGTTCATGTTTGCCATGATAATGTCTGTTTCAAGATCCCCTCTGTTCTGGTCAAAAATATGACTGATAAATTGATTCTTGGTTTGCCTTTTATAAATGCTTTATGTCCTTTTCTTGTTGAACATGACGGAATTACTACTGATCTTTTAGGACAGAAAGTAAAATTCAAATTTGCCTTGAAACTTGAAGTTGATATTAATGATGCCTTAGATCTGTCTTATGATCTTCCTCCTAATACATCTGCTCTTGAACCATGTTTGTATTTCACAAACAATTTTCAAGGTAATGCTAATAGAGCCAAATTGTCAACTATCACCAATCACCCTAATATTCTTACTGATTCTTTGTAGGAATCAAGTAATGATGCGTGGATAAATACCACTAATAAGTGGGATAATAATAATATTTATACTTATACCACTAGTAAGTGGATTATTATGGCTCCCTCAACTGAGAGGAAAAACAGGGGAAAAGCTCCTGCACAGGACTATCTCGAAATAAAAGGTTCCCAGTGGGACAACCTTTTAATATGCATGAAGGCGCATCTTCTGGGGTAAAACCCAGTGGATCAACATCCCTTCAGGAATTTGTTTAGGCAATGGTGACTTATTTTAGTGGTGATATGATGATTGCTTTACAGGAAGTCTTATCCAGATCCTTACAGTTTCATAATGGAGTCTATAGTGAATTACCAGATTTCATAAAATTTATTTTTGATAATCTCTATGCTGCTTTTACTAAAGACCACTATTCCTTGTTTGGAAAAACCCTCCAAACTCTCGAAATCCACCTTGTTAACCTTACTGCTCAAAATGAGGCTTATATGAACCACTATGCCAACTTTATTTCCGAAACTAACCCTGTTTCACAAAATGATCTTGTTCCAGATAATGAGGCTCTTAGGATTTGCCTTGAAGCCTACATTAGTCAACTCTTTGGCAAAGAGGATATCCATTCAAAGGATAAAATGACTTTAATGGGCACTGATTATGCTAGACTGAGTCTTAAGACCCAATCTCAGTTAAGAAGTGCTTTTGCCAACTTGCCATCAGATATACAATCCCGTATTCTGAGTAGCAAGGCTATGTTTAGGTCTTTCGACCTATGGTTCAAATGTTTCAAGAAACTTGTTACAGCCACTATTCCTGATCCTGATGAACTAGATAAAGGTGATAATGTGTTTATCCAGTTGGATTGGGAAGTAAATTTTGGGAGTACTCTAAGAATGTATGAAAAAACACACCCATTTCCTGGTCTTTTAGTTAATTATGATGGTGGTTCAGTTGTTGCTGATGATTCAGATGAAGATGATGATAGGGATCCTAACTGGCGATCCTAAATGTTTGAATATGGCTTTATTAGGTTCCTAAAATTAACAAGCCATCACCAAGCCAGCCAGCTTCCACAAATTATTCAGGATGCTATTAAAGGATTTGCGAGTCCTTTTTGTTTCCATCAGATGCTGGAGTACTTTACCAAAATGGGAAAGAGATAATTGGGTGAATGTCCAGCCTTCAAAGCACCTCATTCTCATCAATGGTCATACTCACCAAGGACAATGGTTTGAAGGAAATTCTCACCTGTCCTTCAAAAATCCTTATGCTCTTGCTGAATGTTGGAGAAATTATTTTAATAACCAAATTATTGATGTTGCTCAGAATCTATGGAAGGATTATCATTTCATGGGAAGCACTGATAGAATTTCTATCTTTGGTCCCAGGCCTTATGCCGATGCTATTGCTCACTTACGAATAACCGATCATTGTAATCCAAGAAATCTTCTCATCACAGGGAGAAGACCAGAGTTTGAGCCTATTTTATATTGTGGATTCTGTAATCAATATGCTATTCACCAAGACCATCCATGTGACTCTCCACAAGGTCCTTTTGATCCTTTTGATGGATACCCATCCGATGCTCCTTCTACAGATTGATGATTGGTTTCTCTATTTGTCTAGCCTACACAATGGCTAAAATTGTTGCAATAATTCAAATGATGAAGTATGTGCCTGCACCTGCTGTGATGTTCCTGTGCAAAGCCATGCATCTAGCAAAGTGCAAAGCCATGCGTCTAACAAAGTTGGGGTTCTTTAGTGACATGTTTCCGAAGACTCCCACTTATAGTGAACAAAAGGACAACATGGTGGCTCAAAAAATCTACGTACAAATATTCTAGTAGCCATAATAGCCATAATGCTCCTACTCCTACATGTTCCATTATTTGTTCTTTTTGCTTTTTGTCATCTCCAAGTTAGAAACTCTTTTTTTTACTATACCAAAATTGCTGGAGATTCCAAGACAAAAAGTGGAAAAAATTACTATTCACTGATTACTGTTCATGGATTCCTGTTCACCGACACTGTTCACTTTTTACTATTCATAACACTGTTTACTCCGAATTTTGCCTATTTAAGGGGGGTTGTCCCTTATGTTTAGAATCAGAACTTGTTCTCAGAACTTTTCTTAGAACTTCTTCTAGAGAGAGTTTTCCTCCTTAGAAGCCTTCTTTGAAAGAGTTCCTTGTTTCTACTACTACCTTGTTCACTACCTTGTTCCTATTACTACTTTCCCTACAAATCTTGTAATTAGGACTAGTTCAAGCTTTATAACTATTAACCTCTACTGTTGAGATCTTGAATTCACTACTACTGTAAGTGTTTAACTCTACTTTCAATAAACAAGTATTTTCAGTTTTATGTTCATTATACTACTTGTTGCTACCGCTACCTTGGACGGATTACCGCCATACCGGACGGTTCTAAATTGCTTTCATTTACTTTGAATTATTTTGTTATATATTGCTTGGCTGGTTCTACCGCCTTATTATTACTTTGCTTACATTACTTTCAACATATATAATACTATGCTTCCATCTCTCCTTTCTTTAGCTGTGCGTTCCCTTCTCCCCTTTATGGTATCAGAGCCATTATTATATATATATATATATATATATATGAAGGACCTATAGCAGCATTTTAGAAATGCCAATATAGACCGCCTATAAAACGCTGTTATAGCCCAATCCAAAAAAAATGAGGGACCTATAGTGGCGTTTTACAAACTCAACTATAGGTTCAGCAAAAAAATAAAAAAAGCGTTAAAAAAATTTCAAGACCAAGAGGACTATAGCACCAAAGGAACTCTTCTTGTTAGTTCCTCTAGAGCTTTAAGAGAGTCGTGTAGGAGCTTTGGGATGAGCATTTCACCTCTCTTTAGTGAAGGGAAAAGGTTCTGGAGGGTCTAGGGCATTCAAGTCAGAGTTGTCTAGTGTGGAGAGAAAGCAAAAGCTGAAAAGGGAAGAAAATGAAAGTCGTATGGTCAACCCTTGGATGGCCATTTCAACTGCGGATTGGCACTTGGACCTAGTAGTGATGAGATTTTTTTTTTTCCCCTTTTTGCTCCAATTTGGCTTCATTATTTGAATTTACTCTAAATTTCAACCCAATTAATGTTGAAAGCTCGAATATGTGTGAAACACAAGAGCTTGTTTAGACCCCCAATTAAAATTAAGGCTCGGTTGATTTTACTCTTACTTAATCAAAGTGCGGAAACAAGCATAAATGTGCTCAATAAACTGATACTATTTTAGTGCATAAACATGAACAACAAACAATAAAAGTAAAGCACAAGAGTAAGGGAAGAGAGATGCAACCACAAGATAATACTATGACATCTTATCGAAGAGGAAATTGAAGAACTCGGCGAAAAGCCTTTCTGCCACCCTCCAAACTGTAATCGATCTACTAGGGAATAAAGTTGGAGTACACGAATAACAAAAGACCCTCCAAGCCTAGTCTACCCTATATACTTGAACCCTTTAAGCTCTTGCTACCAACTGACTTAACGAAGCCTTGTCTTCTCTAACTCTCTAGATCACGCAATACACTTGATTGCATCTGCCAAGTCTTACCGACTTTTTGGCAAATCCCTAAAGCTTCCTAAGCTCCAAAACACTCTCTACACTTTGAAAATGTGTGGGTTGTGTTTGGGTACAAATCTCCTTTCAATGTATGACCATGGGAGAGAGAAGGAGAAGAGGCTAGAATGATTTCTCACTAAGGATAAGTAGCTTTCTCTCTAAAAGATGGGTTTGTGTGTTGTAGAAAACTTATTTAGGGTTTTTCTATCTAAATGACCTCTTCTACTTTTGTGTGTAATGAGCATATATATATAGTATGGGTGAAGGGTAAGAAAGTTACACTTAAAAATCCTCCAAGCAAAATGTTTCGCGACTAACTTAGGGGAAGGCCTTACCAGCGAGACACTCGCGAAACTGACACCCTGGCACAACTCTTTAGCTTCCAATCATGTGCTTCTCATGTGGCTACTTTGCGGGTTAGCTTCTCGCGAGTTTTTTGCGAAATTCATTTAATCTTCAATTAAACTTGAGTCTTCACCAACTTAATACTAAACCCAATACAATAAAATCCCACAAAAATACAAGGAAACAAATTTATGCAATTACAACAGTTTTTGTCATGAAATAAGCCAATAATAATGTTATGATAAAAATCATAACTTAACAAATGTCACCATAGGCCTCAAGTTCAACTAATTAGCATTAAATTCATCCAATTAACAATTAGTTTTAACCAAAGTTAAGGATTTCATTAATATGCTTTGTCTCCCTAATTAAATTAAATGCATGCAACTCTAAAATAAATTAAATCATCAATCTATAGTATTATGACATATTATTGAATTTAAATTAGACCAATTAAAATCAATTGTTCATAATCATACGTGGTTGAGCCTAATTTAAGTAAATGCATCTTAGCTATTAAAACTTCATTTCATGATATTTTTTAATTCAGTGGTTCAATTTAGGACAATGACTTGTATTTTTATTCCTTATAATTTCAAGATTTATTTATGAGATGTGATTGGAAATCAAACTGTCGAAATTAATTATGGTCTTACCCCTAAAGTGGAAAACTACCATTTTATCCCTAGATGTGGTTGCTCTTTGTAACACTAAGGTTGAGTAATGCATCTTAGCCGATGCAACCTCTGAGCTTCTTCGGTGTTGATTGCTACTACAAGACATGGCTATTTCTCTACCTTCTGCCACTATTGTGCATTGTGATAATAGGAACGTTGTAGTGGTGGCAACTGCCAGATTTTGTTATTGGCTCCTCTAATTTGGTCATCTATAGACGTAATCACCTGGTCTGCAATTAGATTTTACTCCCATATTTCTCTCCCATTAAATCAACGAACGCATATTCTCAACTTTTTCATACGCACCGCATCTCCTTTTCGCACCCTTATATACAAAAATTATTAGTCACATACTTAGAGGTATGTCCTACGGTTGGAAGTGCTGGTTTTGTTAACTAAAGGTAATTTCTGTTGCACACTACTTAGTGCAGTCATGTTTTTCCTCGAGAGTGTGTACTATGTGTGCAAGTGAAGTGTGTGTAATAGACACTCCCCTGTTAACTAATTGATATCTTTTAATTCTCAGCTAAGTTAGGTTTTGAGTCTGCCCTATTCCAAATTTCCATATCAACTTCGGCCAAGTTCATAGTAGTATTTATACATTTGTCAGAATTTAAATGATTAAATTTAGCATTCCCTAGTAATTAAGAACATAATAGTTTTTATCAAATATTCTCTCTAAGCTTCAAATTATGAGAAGAATATCCACAACTATAACTCAGATTATGTTGGATTAATAATCTTTTGTAAGAGAAACGAAATAAATTGCTACCACCCTTGTTGGTGATAGCAAGTGTTTTTATGTAGAAGGTTACATTTATTCTTATCAAAGAATCAAATCATGTTCACTGTATTAAGACCACAACAAGAGAGAAATGGGAAAATTGAAAAAATCTTGCACGGAAATTTCTCCCTAAGTGGACTTTGTTTCAATATACAACTGAGCCCATTGTGAGGTAGCAATAATGGCAATCACAGCCTCTTACTATTGTCTCGAGGTAGCAATAATGGCTATCACAGCCCTAATATTGTCTCGGTGGGATGATCTTCAGATCAAGTCCAATGTCCATTCCATTGTAATCGAGGGGAGCATACATCCATAGATCATGAGATCTCAGAAGCTTTAAAGTTCCAACAAGAAAACAAAGATTAGATTAATAGATTCATACAAAAACAGTGCGAGAGTAATTTGATTTGCAATGCGTAATAAGGATTCTTTTTTCCTATTACCTTAATTTGGAGCTGTAAAAACTTCACGTATTGGACAGCTTCCTCAAGCATTGTGCTAATATCAACCTTCAATACAAAAGAACCAATTTTCAGAATTCTGCATACACCTCGGACTAATAGTACTACTATATTTGCAGTTCATGGAGAATTATGGGTACCTTTGTTCCATTTGGGACTTGGTTCTGTAGGATTCTCAGCCTCTCATTTATTCTCTCTCTTCTTCTCTGCCAGATGCAAAGGAATAATCCATTATATATGTGTATATATATATATATATATCACATTCATAAGCAGCAAAGGTAGAAAAAAGTTACTTCATGGTAGGTGCTTGCTCTTATATATGTGGACTTACCCTTGCATAGAGGCTTTGGGGATCAGTAACTGACCCCCTACTTGCTCTTGTTTTTCCATTCGAATTAAGAGAAGCATTCCCTTTTGGGCTTAAGCTTGAACTCACTCCTCCATTAAACTCTTGACAAGCGTTGCAGTCATCATCTGAGGAGTAACTGCTTGTGCTCTGCCTGTTAAGGCCGGCATTACTATCTTCTTCATTGTTGTTTGCTTTCTGCTTCTTTTTCAATGGCTTCTTGTTCTTCTGAATCTACATTGTTTAATCAATACAAGTAAATATTTGAATCTGATTGTACCATGTTTATTACTAAAATGAAACTTCTATCTGTATTCACTAGGCCAAGAAAGATGGAAAGTAGTAACTACTAAGAAGGTGAAAAGCTTGTTATTATACTCACATCTCCAGAACTCCGTGATCTTTTCTTAGAATTCTCAGGAGGTTTAGATTTCTCTTCAGGGACTGATTCAGATTCTGGAATTGGCATCTCAGTTTCCCTGCTGACTTGTGAATCCTTCTCATCTGGAAGAACAGCAGTGGACACATTTCCAGCAGAGTACTCTTCTGCACTCCTGGACATGGAGTTGTTATTGGGTGACAAAATTGGATGAGAATCACTCAAGTAGTAGCCACGTTGACTTCAACGACTCCCTTGTGAAAAATTATAGAAATTAGAAGTAGCCATATTGGAAGAATAGTAAGAGCTTTCACTAAGCCCTTCAACATTCAAACTTAATTCATGGCCAGGCCAATAAGTACTAGAAGGGACTCCCAAGCTTGAAGCCCCACATAGCTCATTTGGTAGTGAAGAATTATGAAGCAACTGAGCCATAAAATCAGCCTCCTCAGCAGTATACATGCCACTAAGAGAGCTCCATTCTCCCTCAGAAATGACTCCCATATGCTCCATATGCTTCTTTTTGGTGAAAGACCCTTCTTATTATCTGTAAATGCTAAGTGTGAAGGAGTATCTAGATTTGCTTGATGCCCAGTGGGAAAGGAGATTAAGACATATTTATACTCAACAAGTAGCTCCTCTAATTTGACATATTCCTATAGGAGATCTAGCTAACTCACAATTGGCAAATGTAAATGGGTCCCGATGGGCCCAATACAGCTAAGAGAAAGATCCTATTCAAGCAATTATCAGAATAAATAATGTAAGTTTTCATTGGCCTTAAACAAAAATGAAACTACAGCTAAAAACAAGACCAAAAAAAAAAAAGATTGATTTATGAGTAATGGAATATTATTGAAAAGGACCATTTCTTGTGATTAAAAAATGTTAAGAATCTCAATGAGGTTTGGTAAAATAACGGATAGATAGATATATTGATCAAGGTTGGCAAGCTTGGAGAACGTGGGGGGTCTTCGTGCTTATGATAAATATAAACAAACTATCTTAAAGACACTGATAATAGTTGCTGACATTCTCAATAGTAGTACCTGGAACTAAAACAAAATCTCTCTACTTGATGTTTGTACCCTCCAATTGAAACCTGCCAACTATTTCTTGAGTCTTAATAATGTATTGATAGGAACCCACCAGTATCATCATCGGAAAAATTGGACACATTCGTTGGGGAATAAAGCCTGAATCTGGGCTTAAATTCGATCTCCTCGGATGAGGGTTGTTGACAGGTACCTCATTGACTTACAAAGTACCTAGCTGGTTTGTTTGGACAGCTTCAATTTAATTAAGGCCACAACCTCTTACAGCAGTAATTTATACTTTCAACTGTTTAGGGTAAATTGAGTTGGTTAGAGTGTGGGTAGATTGGCTGCAAATTATTGACTACATTGGTAAAGTTCAAAATACTTATATTGAAATGATACAATGATCTTTTGGAACATTGCAAGAATAAAATTCTTGTGCTCCAATTTGAGTGTTCTACTTTATACTATATCAATTATAGTATGTCATGTGTTTAATTAAAAATTAAAAAGAAAAAAGGAGATACTTAATTAGAGTAAAAGTAAAGGTTTTTATTCATCTTATGATATTTATGGGTGGGATGACAATTGTTAGGACATATATGGATTATGTTAGGAACATAAGTCAATATTTTATATAGTTGGCTAATCCTTTGACAAAATGCACTTTACTTGTATTTGGGTAGATCTAGAATGTATTTAATACTTTAAGGAATAAGAGTTTAAGTTTAGTATTGAAGCCATGCAACTCTGTCCAAGAAATAAGTGAAGAAGTGTTGATTTTTTAAAGCTAGACACCTCTTAACAGCTAGACTATCTATCAAGATCTTCAGCTATTTCTTATCGCAATCTCAACACCTCTCGACAGCTGGTGGATCGATTAAGAAAGCTTTTGTCCCCTCGACACCACCTCGATTGATTAAGAATTACTGACCTCTACGAAATTTAGATTTCCAGATCTAATTTTCGGCCTATGCTGACATGTATGTGTAGGGTTTCTTTTCCCACAATCCTAAACCTATATAAGGCTTATTTTAGAGGTCATCACATAAAAGAATACAAGGAGAGCATATGCAAAAGGTGACCGATGCCTTATTCTCTTTGAAGGAAGCTACTGCATCTTTGCGCCTTAGGGTTTTGTAACCAAGTACTTCTTGATCTTTATTGTTGATGAAGTGAAGAACTTTGCACCCAACATCTTCTTCAAGTTGGTGTGATAGTCATGTACTGGGAACCGTGCATCATTAGTTAGTCACGTACTAGGAGTCAAGCATCATTGGTTGTTCACGTACTGGGATTCATGCAAAAAGGGTAGTGTTCATATATTGAAGAGTTTAGAGATTCTGAAGTGGTAGAAGGTTTCAGCTATAAATTCATCTACGAGGATCGTAGAGTTTAGGGGTAAAAATTTTGTACTAGATTGAAACTTCTCTTTACTATAGTGAATTGCTTTTCGAGAAGGTTTCCTCCTAGGTTTTTTTACTGTGAAACTAGTTTGTTTCATTGGTTTTCCTAAGTCATCATATCTTATTTTATTTAATTTTTCGTTGTGCATGATTTTGACATGATATTGATGTTTGTTTGTTTTAACAAATTTTATTCATAATAAATATAATTAATAACTTAGGTTTAAAACTTGTTAATTCTATCAACTGAGGTCTAAATTTTCCAACAAGTGGTATCAGAGCTAGCTCACTTTGATTGGATTGATTTCCTGAGTGTGATCCTTGACCCCTGTTGTCATGAATCGTGGACAATCTCTTTTGATTTCTCCTTTATTTGATGAAACTAATTATGCATATTGGAAAGTTCATATGAAATTTTTTTTGCTAGCTTTCGGTGAACAGGTATGGCAAGCTGTTGAAGTTGGCTGGATTAAGTCAAAGGAAGCGCCGATGGATTGGGATGATGCAACAATCAAAGTGGCAAATTTCAACAGTAGGACCTTGAATGTTTTGTTTTGTGGGGTGACCAATGAGAAATTCAAGAAAATATCTTCTACGAAAGTTGCCAAGGAAGCATAGATCATTCTTGAGACCACCTATAAAGGTACCAAGGCAATAAAGACTGTGAAGTTTCAAAAACTCACTAGTATTTTTTAAGAAATAAGGATGGAAGAGGATGAGACATTTGATGAGTTCTTTGCTAAACTCAAGGATATTGTGAATTATGTTTTTAACCTTAGAGTATCTATAGCAAAATCCAAGATTTTTAAGAAAATCCTTAGATCCTTACCTGAAAGATTCCATGCCAAGATCATTGTCATTAAAGAAGCAAAGGAGATTGATCAAATTCCTTTGACTAAGCTTGTAAGGAACTTTCAAACCTATGAAATGAGATTAGGTTTAATGGGAAAAGATGGAAAGAGTAGAAACTTGGCTCTTAAGGGTATAAAGGAAGAGATTGAGGATTCTGAAAGTGAAGATGAAGATGATGATGAGGATGGGGATCTTACCTTTATAACTGATGAGATTATCAAGCTTCATCAATTTAGGAAAAAGGATAAGGGCAAACCTCCTAAGAAATCTAAATTCTCGAGGAACTGCAAGAATAAGAAACCCCTTATCCAATGCCATGAGTGTAAAGGTTTTGGTCATATGAGGATAAAGTGCCCAAACTATCTTATGAAGGAAAAGACCAAGGAGTCAAAAGATAAAGGGTTAGTTGCTACTTGGAGTGATACTAAGAATGACTCTTCTGATGAATATGCGAATGAATGTAGTCATGTTATGGTCTTTGCTGCCTCAACCGATATGGTGATTGTGGAGAGTACTAGTAACAATGAGGATTCTTCTGACGATGAAGTACCCAAGAAGTTGACTCTTTAAGAAGCCTATGATAAACTATGCACTGAATTCATAAAATCTGAAAAGACTTCTCATCTTTGTTGGAAAGAGCTTAATGAGATAAAAACTGAAAAAGCTGATTTGTTAGTCAAACTTGATGACACTACAAGGTTAGTTGAGACTCTTATTGTGGAGAACACCTCATTGGAAGATAAGGTCAATAATCTTAAGATTGAGCTTAATCAAGCTATAACTCAAATAGAGAGGATGTCTAGTGCAAAACTTAATGAGGTATTGAGTGCTCAAAAACCTAGTTTTGATAAGACTGGCTTAGGATATGTTGTTTTCTCTGGCCCCTCCTCTTCCACGGCTTTTGGATCAAAAATTGTCTTTGTGCTCTAATCTAAGAAAGGTGATAAAGGTATGAAATCCAAAACTGATTTGTCAAATTCTAAATCCTTTATTAGACCTCATGTTTATTACCATTGTGGTGTTTTTGGACACATTCGTCCTAATTGCTTTAAGTTGTATCCTCATAAGTAATTGTTCAAATGGTCACAGGTTTCCTTTCAAGGACCTACACCTTTGTTTGGAGAGTTATTAAAAGTCTTGAACTTTTTAACTCAATTTTAGAAGAATTTTAATTCTTCTATGTCCATTAGTGGACATACTAGGACACGAGTCTTTTCATCTTCATGGCCAAAGACTCGTGCTGTGTGGGTGAGAAAGGAGCCTAAGACTTAATTGTCTTTTCTATTTGTCCTTTACTTTAATTCTTTCTATCTGAAATAGGACTCTTTTTACTTGATTTCTTATCTGTTTTTAGAATCATGCTTTCATGCATCTACACTTTTCTATCATGCCTTCTGTAAGGTTGAAATTTATCAACCATCTTGTTGGCTTTATTCTATGCCAATTTGCTTGTAATTTAGTACTTAGTAACCCTGTATTTAGGTGGGATTATTGTAAGGGTAGTGTGTGAGAAAATGTGAAGAAAAACTCAAGTATGTGCAAAGAAGCAAAGTTTCGTGGCTAGGACTCGCGGGTGGCTCGCGACTACAAGCCACCAAATGTAGGCACGTAAGATGCACACAGGGAAGTTGAAGGGTCGCACCAGCTGTCGCACTACAGGACAAAATTTCCAGGCTGGCCAGGCCGTTACGCAGCGACTTGAACTTGCGACTTGGACAAGCCGCGAGACGAAGCCGCCAATTTACCCTGTTTGGCAAAACCTGTCTCTTCGAATTCTTTTCTCACCCCACTATATATAGACCCTTATACCCACGATTTTAAGAGAGCTTCCAGAGAAAATTTTTGTGAGAGAAACCCTAGAGAAAAACAAGATTGCCTCATCCCCAATCTTTACCTTAGAGACTCTACAAATTTCTCTACTCTCTTCCTCTCTATTGTCACATCCTTGAGAGGTCATTGACCAAATCCTTATCTCACCACACTCACGTCTGTAAGAAGGTTCATTTGGTGTTAAGGGAAGCAGTTTGGAAGGAACCAATATACATTGGTTGATACTATGGTATAGTAGTGGAATCTGAGAAGTTAAAGAAGAAATAAGTTCGGTGTAACCTCGTTGGAGCAAGAAGCTTGGAGGGCTTAGGTACTTGGGTAGATTAGGCTTGGAGGGTCTTCTGCTGTTCATGTATCCCAACTACATTCTTTAGTGGATTATTTACCGCTTGGAGGGCGGCGAAGAGGTTTTACGTCGAAGACTTCAGTTTCCTCTTCGATAACACATCATGTGTTGTCCGTGTGTTTGCATTTTCTTTCCCTTTATCTTTGCCTTATATTTACTGTTATGGATGTGTATATTGGGCATAGATTGTTTATCAATTCTGTTATGAGTTTGTTATCATGTTCCGCACATTAGTTGTTTGATATAAGGCTTGAATTGGTAACTTTGTATTTGGGGGTCTAAACGTTTAAGGGTGTTTTATACACATTTTGAACTTTCACCTTCTTGCATATGCATCTTTCTTTCTGCTTTCTTGTTACTTGTCTGTTTTTGTTTGGTTGTTTAGTTTTTATTTTTATTTTTTCAAAATAAAAATAAAAAGGAAAAATAAAAAAAAAATACAAAAACAATGTGTGTTTTGTGTACATTGGTACTTGTATACCTTGGATGGCCATTAAAACAAAGTTTTCTAAACTTTGTATCTTTTGTAATTTAGATGAGTATCTCTATGCACAATTAAGCAAGTGAGTTTTGTGGCTCGTGTTTGTGATGAGTCAGATTAAGTAATCTTTTGTACTTAATACTCGTATCACTCTTTTTGACGGGAATGACTAGAAAATCTTAAGAGAAATGCATAAATAACTATCTCACCAATATTGCCCGTCAATCATAAAATGACATATGTATGCTTCGGCATAGCAAAAGTGCAATATCAATGACATTTGTGTGCTTCGACATAGCAAAATTAGAATATCAAATGCTTAACATAATTGGGTATTTCTTTTCTATCTCTTATATGCCTATACATGATATGCTTATTAAAAAGAAAAATATGCAAAGAAAAATAATAGGCAAAAAGATCAAAATGCTTTAAATATGATTGCAAGCATGTATTCTAGGAGTGGGAGTTATAGGATGTACCTTGAAGGTGATAGTTCCCATCAAATAGTTATAATGATACACTTATACAATCTTGCGATATTTTTCACACACAACACGCAATATTCTTTACTATTCTTGATACATGTACAGGTACAATGTGATTTGGCCATCACAAGATTTACATGTGTTAATGTATGCTCACTAAACTGTCTTAACTTGTTTTTAAAATATAAATTGGTTAGACTTGTTTTGTGCGTGTGTGTGTTTTTGGGGATTTATGTGCTTAACATTCTTCTTATTGAGAGATTTGTTTTTCACATAATTTGCATCTTTCTATTATCTTGTTATCCATAACATCTTGTTTTATTACATTCATGCATTTATATGGATTTCTTGTGCCCCTTGATTATCCTTGATCATCTTTATGTTTCTCGGATGAAACTTTCTAGCTTCTTGTACCCTTTGTCAATCATGACAAAAAGGAGAAGAAATTGTAGAGAAAATGTGGTTTCTTTTAAGATTCTACATGTTAAGGGGAGAAATACATGCCCTTGTAAGGGGGAGTTATGTTTCATCTTGTTAGGGGGAGTGATTACCTCCTTCTTCTTGTGCCTTAGGTCTTGTGACCATTTTTTACATACATTGTGCTTATCTTTTATATATATATATATATATATTGATATCTTTGATATATATATATATGATGTATGTCTTCTTCACCTACCTCTACATGTGTTGTTTTTTTTTTTATCTCTATACACATATTTCTTTACGTGTATGCAATCTATTATTTCTGTTTCACACAAAGATGTCTTGATAAGTTTTGTTTAAAGTGTTTCAGAAATACAGGTTTTTCAAGAGTTTGTGTAGAATAGATTTTATTGTATTCAACAAACAAATTTGAGTTGAGTGATTTATGACTTCTCTCATATGTTTATTTGTTTATTGTAGTTTTGTCACGGATTGCCAAAGGGGGAGATTGTTAGAATATATGTGATTCACTAGTTAGGAACATATGTCACTACTTTATGTAATTAGCTAATCCTTTGACAAAACGCACTTTACTTGTATTTTGGTAAATCTAGGATGTATTTAATACTTCAAGGAACAAGAGTTCAAGTCTAGTATTGCAGTCATGCATATCTATCCAAGAAACAAGTGAAGAAGTACTAATTTTTTAAAACTCGATAGCTGCTTGATACCTCTTCACAGCTAGGCTATCTATTGAGCTCTTTAATTGATTGTTATCATAATCTCGACACCTCTCGATAGCTAAGTTGATAGATCAAGCAATCTTCTGTCCCTTCGATAGCTCGCAACAAATAGGCTCGACACCTTTTCGATTGATCGAGAATTACTGAGCTTTACGAAATTCAGATTTCCAGATCTGAGTTTTGGCTCATGCTGACATGTATGTGTAGGTTTTCTTTTCTTACAACCCTAAACATATATAAGACTTATTTTAGAGGTCATCATATAAGATAATACAAAGAGAACATATGCAAAAGGTAACCGATGCCTTATTCTCTCTAAAAGAAGCTACTACGTTTTTGCACCTTAGGGTTTTGTAACCAAGTGCATCTTGATCTTCATTGTTGATGAAGTGAAAAACTTTGCAGCCAACAATCTTCTTCTAGTTAGTGATTAAGTCGCGTGCTAAGATCCGCACAATCGGTTAGTCATGTACTGGGATTCGTATATCAAAGGGTGGCATTCATATATTGAAGATTTCAAAGGTTCTGAAGTAGTAGAAGGTTTTTGTTGTGAGTTCATCTACGGGGATTGTAGAGTCTAGGGACAAAGGTTTTGTACTAGATCTGAAAATTCTCTTTACTATAGTGGATTGCTTTTGAGGAAGGTTTCCCCCTAGTTTTTTACTGTGAAAGTAGTTTGTTTCATTGGTTTTCCTAGGTCATCATATCTTGTCTTTTTTTTTTTTTTTTTTTTTGCTACATGAGTTTGACATGATATTGATGTTTGTTTGTTTGTTTTAACAAGTTTTATTTATAATAAATCTAATTAACAACTTGGGTTTAAAACTTGTTAATTCTATCAACCGGGGTCTAAATTTCCCAACATTATTGTAAAAACAATTTGCATTAGAACAATGCTTCTATTCTATCCAATCAAGTGTAACCAAAATCATGGCTCTTTTGCTCGCCATTACTAGCAATCCCTCTTGTGTTCAATTGTAAGGCTATTTTCCATCCATGTCTTCTTGCCAAAAAACTTAATCAAGGGAACTTTCAGATCATCCCAACAAATTATATAATAACTCCATTAATAAAAATTTATCCTAAAAAACAGAATATATCTCCATTAATTTGATAATTTCTATGTGATGACATTTAAAAAAAAAAAAAAAAAAAATCTATCATATATCCTTATATGTATCAATCACATTTTCTTTCTCTTCTTTTTTTCATTTTTTTTTTTATATTAACGTTGATTAGAAATTATAATTTTAATAGGATTTAAACTCTATAATTATATCAAATGAGACTCAACAAATATATATATATATATATATATATATCATTTTTAATTTCAATAGGATTTAAATTTATATCAAATGGACTCTACCAACATATTCCATAACCATACGTTATATTATAAATAGTTTTTTTTTTTTGAAGGATTATTTGTTACAATTTCAACTCAGTTTTTCATTCTTGTGTTATATTTTAAATAGTTTTTTTGGGATTATTCTTCCAACACCACTCTGTTGTCAGTCTCTTGCATAAATTTGGTTCTTGGAGCACCTTCAAAACAAAAGGTATGTAAAGTTTTCTTATCAGGTTTAATGTTAACATATATGGGACATATTTTGGTCAACTAGAAAAAGTTTCATGAAACATAAAAGGAAAAGAAAAAACTAAAGAACGCACAATCTAAAAAATAAATAGTGACTATATTAGGCAAAGGCTTTTGGAGATTGTTGTTTTTATTTTTGGAATTCTTTACATTCATATTTATGCATGTATTGGGTTTAATTGAATTGGAATTATCTTTGAAACTTTGGTTTTGATTGAATAATGAAAATGACAAAAGAAGTATGTTTCAATATTTGGAGTTGTCTATATATGTGTTTTTGTAGTTTAAACTTGGTGTTTGAATTGTTAAATTGTTAATTTACAGTTTCATTGTTCATCTATTAATCATGAATAATAATATTGCTATTTTGCAACCATCATGATATGGTATCAATGATGTGATCATTCTGAATGTTTTCCTTTAGAGTTTAGATAAAGTATATTTTATGATTAAAAAAATTTACAATTAAAAGACTTTTGAAATTACATTTTTTTTTAAAAATTATTGGATACGTTGGATCTTAAATGACTTCTATTAAACTCCATCCTTTATGGCATCATTAAAAAGAAAACTCATATAGATAGGTATTAGGATATTATTTGGAATTATTATAATGGACTAATGTATTACATATGGTACAGATCTAACTGTAATATCTTATGCTGTAAAATACAAATTGGACCTATGGTTATCTTCTCTTTGCAAAAAATGGTTAAATTCTCATTAATTGGGATAGTTCACTTTTAGGTCAAATAGAAACTCTATTAACTAAGTTTTAATAAATTTAAAATTCTATTTCAAAAAATTTCCAAAATTATATTGTAAAAGAATAAAATTTGTACATTATATACAATCATTATTTCAGTTACCTTCTAAATGATGGAGGATACAAGAATGTAATTTGTAGATCTACTATCAACTATCAAGATTACATAGATTAGATTGGTGGTGGATAGTAGATTTAATTGCAGTTGAATATTGTGTGAAGTCATCACCATTAAATAGCTCATGTCGAGATGTGTTATGTGGAACCAATGATATGAAAGAAAAAGAATTTTTCTAAACCATTATATTTAAAAAAAAAAATTACTTATTTTCATTCATTTTCAAGTTATACATTTTTTTTAAGTCAAATCATAGAACTTTAAGCAAAATAAATACTTTTAATTGTTATTTAACTATCTCATGCATTATACGGGTTAGCGACTGGTATTTTATAAAGAAAGAAGCAAAATAAATTAGGTTAAGTTTATTCAAAGTTGTTAATCAAAAAAAAAAAAAAAAAAAGGTTTATTCAAAGCTGGAAAAAGCCCAAACTTTGCTCAAACATACAAGTTGGCTTTTCATCTAGAATTTCTCAACATTAGTAGTTTGGGCTTATGGCCCACAATTTTATTCACTTCATGGTAAGGTCTCACAACCCATATTTTTTTAAGACCATTTAATGGGCTTTTGTTATTCTCACTCCACAAAATAGGCTCACAACCCAAAATTTTTATCTACATCTTGGAATGGGCTCACAACAGATAGTTCTCTTGTCATGCAGATTTCGATTCAAAGCTTATATTTTCTCCTCAATGGATCAGAAGTTCATTGTCCACATTATTCAAATTCCAATCAATTTCTATTGATTGAATTCCTCCAATATGTTATTGCTTATAAATACCATTTTTGGTTTTAGATCTTCCCAATCATTCCCGCAATATTTTCAAATTCATTTTTCTTTGATCCAAGGATTGATTTTCTTCATAACACGTGGCTAAATAATAAATGTATTGAATTGATTCTTTTTAATAAATAAATCATATTGTAACTTTATATATGAAACCCAAGTCGATAAAATAAGGAATGATACTATTTAATAATGAAATATACATGGACAACCAACTATGATCTCTCTTTACATAATGGGCTTCTTCAATAAAGACCTATATTTACACAAAATGGTTATGGAGGAAAAAGACCTAACAAAGGAGAAAATCACTTCAAACCTTTAGCTCATGGTCTAAGCCCATGAGTTTTCATGGAAAAAAAATTAGAATTTGTATTTTGGAGGGCCCAAAAAGTGTGATTTCATAGCTCTAATGATCCACAAAACTGATTATGAAAATGAAGCTTGATATGTCACAAATGGTCGTATGGACCTATGAAATAGCTAGTGCATAACACAACAAGGTTCTCATTGTCTAACGTCCCTAATCACTCAATTGGTTTTAAGGAAAATAAAGTCTTCCCCCTCTCCTTTGTAAAATTGGCATTTTTTTTTTTTTTTAATGAACTGTAAAATTGGCATTTAGTACCTTCATTAAAGCCTATACTCCATACCTACTCAAACAATCATCCTTCTTTTATTTATATAAATATATATATATATATATATATAAAAACAAATTAACTACTAGAGATACACACAATTAATTACACTCTCTCACCTAGCTCAAACACATTACTTAATCCAAAGTACCACTACAAAAGGGGTTTAACTCTTGTAGTAGTAGAATGGGGTTTTAAGTAATGGGAAAGAGGTTACACTCAAGCGACACGGGACAACACCCCCTTTATTAGCCTTCTTATATTTTTTGGCAAGTTGGATCAAATGGGTTAAATTTCCTTACATTACCTGTGTAAAAGCAAGGAACCAAGTAACTTGTTGAGGCAAACTACCCAAAGGAAAGAAAACCTCTCATACACATTATTTTCCCTCTCCTTTTTTCACGTATTTTTCATTGTCAAACTTGGAAAATTGTTAGGTAGTCCAGTACTACAAAGTTAGCATGCTGACCTTGTAGTCTCAATTAATAGAGAGAAGACACATCATGAAAAATGAATGACATCAGCTTAGCTGCCCCATCATTCTAACACACCCATAGATTTTAACATCGTTAGTCCTATCCGTTAACTCGTCTGCAAATTTAAAAATTTCATTTGGGAATTGGGCGGGTCGATGAGAGATTTCAAAAGGTAAAAGCTTTCAAAATTCATTATTTTGAAAATTCTCTCTTTTTCTTTTTTTCTCTCTCTGATGGTCCATCTCCATGTTCATCATCATTACTATTTGCTACTATTTCCTTCCACGACATGTTAGCAACACTTCTTCTCTATTTCTACTTCATCTATTCCTACCCAGGCCTACGGATATCTCTTGGCTAGATAACCCTTTTAATTTTTTTTACTTGGTAAATTCGAACTCTTTTAACTTCTTCTTTTGTTTTCCCCCCTCATAGCTTAATATTATCTGGATCAAGTTCCTTTTGCCTTACTTTTCTTATACATTAAATGGGTCAAGCCTTAAAGGTGTTCATTTAGTGGCACTTTGTTGGAATCTTAGGTGGTGTTTGGACACCCCTGTTTTCATCACTCATATCTCAGTTTTGATAACTCATTACTCAAAATTGGTGGGCCCCACACAAGCAAATTCTATTTGGCAAGATTTCCTCTCCCAATTTCCTTAACTCATTTCTCAGTTTTTTGAGTTAAGAATTATAAAACTGAGTGAAGCCGAAAACTTGTTTTCAAAACACCAAAACTGAGTTTACATGGCAAAGTTGTAAATACCTGAACCCGCATAGGCCCCACAACAATGTGTTGTCACATCACCTGCTCAGTTCGAACACTCCTCCCAACGGTCACATGCTTCTCATCTCAACTAACCCTCTTCACTCTCTCATCAGAGCACTAAAGCAAGCACACCTCTCAACTCTGAAGCTTCTCTTCTCCTCTCCTAAACCCACGGCAGGTCCAGATGGTGAACGAAGCTCCAGCGTCCTTCCCGACCCTTGAAGCTCCACCGCTGGCCTCTAAACATCTTCAGCTCCGCCTCTCCATCAGCTCTACCGCGCTAGAGTGGAACATGTTTTTTTTTTTTTTTTTTTATTAACACAATCGCATACAAAGACACATTGAAAGTAGGCATCAAAAAAATCTCACAAAGGAGTTGTTAAAGTACATGACTACTTCCTACATAACCAATGTTTTGTAGTATTTTTGGCATATGCCAGACAAGCTCCAAGTTCCTATCACTTGGTAGATCAATGCGATGGACAGGAACTTCTAAAACAAAATCAGCTTTGTACTCAATCAAATACGTGATTAAGTTAAAGTGACAGTGGAATAGAAATAATCTTCTGCAAATCAAGACAAATAGAAAAGGAGGAAAACAAAAGAAAAAAAAGAAAGATATACAAAAAACAAAAGTACATAATTAGTATCAAACCTCTAGCAAACACTTTAATATTAAACCGAAAGTTCATCAGAAATTCAACTTATATGCAAATTTCTACGTCATGTAAATATAAAAATATACCCTACAAAAATCACTATCAGTTTTCTCATAAATTCCATCTAGAGTTTCTCATTCAAAACAGAGAATTTGTTTACCTCTACCAATGAGTTCACTAGTGCATATACCCCTTCAAAGACACATAAACAATCTTGCAAAGGTCATGGTAGATTTTGGGAAATTTATAACATTTATTTCCTAAAAATCCAGATAAAATAGGGGAAAAATTGACATACAGTGGTGCCTTTATCCACTGATGATCAGCCTTTAGAAGTAGAGGAGGGATGGTGGATGTCTGGGCTCGATTTCAAAGGCAGAGGTGTGGTGGAGGACAAGTTGTAGCATCCTCTTTGAGGTGTAATGGCGCTCGTTGGGTTTGTTGTCAAAGAAAATGAATGGGGAAGCTAACGGACATGGGTCCCATTGCGGCAGCACAGTTGGGCGAGGATGGAGGAGTTGAGGCCAACAATGGTCGACGGGTTTGGGTTTTGAGAGCAAAAGTGTGAAAGGAAAATGAGGTGTTAGGGAAATGTGGTTGAGAGAGGAATTGCAAAGCAAATAAAAAGGGTTCAATCTGTGGGTAATCGTTCTGTGTGCATTCCACAGTGGTCAACCTATGGGTCCCATAAAAAGGTGAGTTTTTTTTTTTTTTTTTTGAGTTTTTAGGCAAAAAACAAAAGTGAATTTAGTTGTCAAACAAGGGTGGGAGTGTTTTGGGGATTTTTTAAGTTATGAGAAATAAGTGATAGAGTGATGAGTGATGAGTGATGAGATTTGAGTAATGAGTGATGAGCTACCTATCACTCAGCAACCAAACAAGGCCATAGGTTCTGTAATACATGGACATGGGTTTTAGATTTGATTTATAGTTTAACTTTATCGATTGTTAAAAATGAGTAATAGTTTTGTTTTTGTTTCCTATAAAAAAAACCCAAAAAAAAAAGTTTTAGTCTTTGTTGGATTTGATTTAATCAGATAACTTTTGAGTGTGGTTGGGATCAAAAGTGCTTAATTTATGCAAAGTGTCGATGTCCCGATTTTTATTATTATTATTTTTTGGTGGCATAGAAAGTTTTTGTTGAAATGCCTCATATAGTTTTGGTTTGTCTAAACGTGTTATGGCTTTGTATCCATCTTTATGTGGTTTTGCTATTTTTATTTTTTTAGGTGTTAAATCTGGTGTATTGAATAGTTTATTTCTCAATGCTATGAGGAACACAATGGATTAATTTGCAAGATGCCATAATGCCACCCTGGTTATATAACGTTGTGAAGTGCAACTTCTCTTTGTTTTGTGATTTTGATAGCGGCCTATGGATAACTTTTATAGATAAACTTGATGTTGGTTGCTTTTGTTGGAAAATCTAGTTTTGCATCTCATACAAAACACACAGCGGAAACAACAAACACAGATCTACTTCATTCATGAGAGATAACATGTAACCTTGAATTCTAGAACAAAACATAGAAAGCGTACCTTGATGCAATGAAATTCAAAAAACAAGACTTGAGAATACCTCTAATCAACATCCCAATTCCACATGGTGCCCAAGATGAGTGGTCTCTCAATTAGTCTTTATGTACATTGATTCTCAAAGAAATTTCTTCTTCATCTCATTGTAGAGAAAAACTGTTTTCTTTTCTTTTCATCATATGTACATTCTAACTACCTTGGTAGTTTCTTTTATTTAATAACTCTTATTAAATAAAAATTGATTATCTCATTGGGTTAGCCTTTTAGGCCTACCCAATTGGGCTTTAGTTTGTGGCTTGAAATAGAACCAAAGGGAGCAAATAAAACTTTTAACTCCAATGGGCCTTGAGCTTATCTGTCAACTCTTGACAAGTCCAAAATTACCATTAATTATATTTAATACCACTATATAAATATAATTTCATTTTAATCCTTCTTAATAAATTCTATCCTAAGACTCTAATAATATCATTTGACCCCTCCATGAAATATTTATAATGAAGAAAGTCATAATGAATTGTCACTTTGTAAACAACTATTTTATCCTTGAGTACCTAGTTTAATCTTTTAGTTATTCATATTTATTGAAATCCGATTTCAATAAATATAAAATATAGTAACTTCTTACTAAGGTGGGTGCCTTGAATAACTAGTTTTTATTAAACTTATCTCAAGAGGATATTTTGTGTCTCTATAAAAAGAGATTATGGATTCTATCTTGAGAATATGTGTTCTCTTAACACTACGTGTGATTACCCAACACATTGAGGTTTAAACCATCAGTATTAGATCTCACTCCTAATATATCAAAGTAGCCTACATTTCATGATTGAGTTTACTATCCTCTCAGGATTAAGAGTCTATGAAATTAGATGTCGTGAGATTAATCATTCAGGTGACAGTTGTTGATTGAATAATTAATCTCACAGTGGTCTAGTTCAATATGTCTTAACACTTAAGACACATCAACACATCAACTAGAAGTCTCCACTTCCATATCAAGACAAACCATCTTAGTTGATGTGTTATAGTCTTCGCAGATGAAATGCCCAATCTCATCACTGACTACGAACTATATTTTGGGTTTACAAGGAACTTATGATTTATATCTTTTATGACTAAATCACATAAATCACATACAATGCATCTCAAGAATTATGATAATGTCTCATTAGTTTATTTATAAATAGTTTCATATAATTAAACAATTTAATTATTTATGACATGCCAATAAATTGGATTTTAAGGCATAAACCCCAACAATCTCCCACTTGCCCTCAAAGACATTTTACCATATATCTGACACTTATTTCCCTTTAGAATAATTCATAATCACTCTAAGGTAAGGTTTGGAAACAAGTTTCAGCCAGATTTATTGCATAAATTATCTTTTCTACTACTACATCTCATGTACTCATATCTCTCTAATGAGATAATACTTACGCTTAATGTGTATCTTCATCACCTAAGATGAACACGCATCTTGAAGTCCAACTTCATAAATTACAATCAAACTACAAATTAGTATTTGTACAACTAGTAGCCATCAAATCCTCACTTTGGTGGACAAGCATATAATCTCTCATTCTCCTATGATATTTAAGTATATGCTTTACTTCTACTAAATTAAGTGATCTTAGTTTCAATTGATATTTGCTTACCATATTCACCGCAAAATAGATATTTATCCTTTTAATATGCTCTTCCTTTTATATGTCTTAGGACTATAGTCTTTTATAAAGGAACTTCAAACTTGAAAGGAAAGAATTCTTTCTTGAAGTATTACATGTTATACTTGGCTAAAATCTAATCTATTTAAACAGTTTAAGATAAAGCCAACATCCTAATTTCTGAATTTTAACAAAGTTTATTTCTTAGGATGTGACTAATCTTTCTCAAGTACTTTATACAAACTGGACTAGACAACAAAAAACTCTATTGATGACAATAACTCTAGATCAATCTAAATGATTAGAATGTCATCAACATACATCAAGAGATTTATTATTCTATATAACTTTTACACACATTAGGCATTTTAATATTTGATCAAAATCAAACAATTTGATTGCTTGATCAAAGATGATATTTTATGATTTAGATGCTTGCTTTAGTCCATAAATGGACTTTAAGCAACTTGCATACTAAACACTACTGGTACTTTGCTATGAGCAAGTCTAGTTACATTATATAGATCTCTTCCTCAAGATTGCTACTAAAAAAAGCTTTTTTGATATCTATTGTCATATTTTATCCAAATGAAATATAATGAATAAGAGAATCAAGATAGAGTCAAACTTGACTATTGATGAAAAAATATTTTCATAGTCGAACCATTTCTTTCTGAATAAATCTTTTTGCCACTAGTCTTGATTTTGAAGGTTTACACCTTTTAATCTATCAGTCTCATTATCTTGTAGACCTATTTGAAAACAATAGGCTTAATGCCAGTAGGCGCCTCTATAAGTTCTAGACTTTAAAATCTATAAGTTCTAGACTTTAAATAGAATCTAATTCTATTCACATAACCTTGATCCAGTAATCCATATTCATATCATCTATTGTCTTTATGTAGGACCGATGATCAAATTTATATCCTTGTGGAATGACTTCAAAATTTTATTCCAAAAGTATGAATTTATTTGGTAATTGATAATCCTCCCACTACAATATTGTACTGGTGTAATAGTTATCTACAGAATAATGTCTTGTGGTGTATCTAATACAACCATCTCATTTCTAAATGTATTTTATAGTTGTCTTACAACAAATTATGACATTTTTCTTCTAGAACATTCTACCTTTAAAGAAGTCATTGGAACTTCATTCCTTTACAAAAAGGAGCCCTAGATCATATTATTTTCTAAATAGAATTCATAGACTGGGAATATAACAAAATAATGGTTCTAAAACCCATCTTTCACTAATCTTGAATATCATTTAGATTAATAAGATCTAGACATAAGTGCCAAAACATACTGTAAAGTTGTGATTTACAACTATGTATTTTGTTGGCTTTTATTCCGTGCCAAATTTGATTGTAATTACTATCAATTGTTTATACCTTGTATTTGTTATGGGAATTAATGTAAGGGGTGTGTGATAGAGAGTGTGTGAAGACTCAAGCAAAATTGGAAGCTGAAGGAATCTCGCGGGTATGTCGCGACTAAGCTTCCCGCGAAGTGAAGCATGTGCCTTGCACATGCTGGAATGCGAAGAGTCAGTCCAGGTGGAGACAGCTGTCTCTTGCGGGTAAGGCTTTCCCGCGAGACACCCGCGAGACATGCTGTTCTGCCAGCCTGTACTGACTGACTCACACATTTTACACCTATCCTATATAAACCCCCATTACCCACAAATGTTGAGGAATGCTTTAGAGAGAAAACCCTAGCCAAACACATTTGCAATTAGAGATTGTCATCTCCACCTTTCTCTATACACTTGCTTGTGGTATCTTCTCAACCCTTCCCTCTTCATTTTCCACACCATTGAGAGGTTGATAGCCCAAACACTTACCACACCTTTTTGAGAGTGTTGAGTGACGTTTTGGTGCTGCTGGGAAGCATTGGAAGAAGCCTGGAATGGCAGATGCAACATGGAGCTTGTTGCGGGATCCGAAGAACTAAGACAAGACACGGTTCCGAGAAGCCTTGTGGGAGTAGGAGCTTGGAGGGCTTAGGTACATCGGGTAGATTAAGCTTGGAGGGTCTCTTGCTTACTTATGTATCCCAGCTGATTGTCTAGTGGATCGATTTCCGCTTGGAGGGCGGTAGAGAGGTTTTTCGCCGAGTTCTTCGGTTTCCTCTTCAAGAATACGTCTCAGTGTTTTCTGTGTTTGCATCCTTCTTCCCTACTCTTGTTTACTTTCATTATTACTGCTGTGTTGCTTTAATTTTAAATTAGAGTAGTTTCTTGTTCATCTGCTCGCTTTTACACTATTCTGCACTTTGTATTAAAGTTGTGTAAAATCTATCGAGCCGTTATTTTAATTAGGGGGTCTAAACAGCTCTTGTGTTTTTCAACACATTTTCGAGCTTTCAATTGGTATCAGAGCGGGTACACTTGCTGTGGTTTAAATACCTTAGTGTGATCCTAAACCCCTTGGTGTGTTTTGAAAAGTGTTTTTGATAAAACCACCATGAAGGATTTGAAAAGTGTTTGTGAAAATGACTCAATGAGCATATTTAAAGATTGTTCCAGCAATGCTGTCTTAGAGTTATTTAAATCCAAGAAACATGCTAGAATTTTTTGTCATATGCTAAAATCATTAGTTCATAGGTACCATGATATACACAACAGCCTATGTGAGTCAAAGTCTTTAAACTATGAATATGAGAGAAGAAATAGACAGTTAAGTGATAAAATTGGCCGTTTAAAAGGGAAACTTCACTCATCCTTGAATGAAATAAAGAAAAATGAGTCTTGTTTTGATGGTCAAGAATGTCTCTCTCATGCATGTCTTTTTGTTCATATCGCATTGAAAGTGTTTAACTCATGTTTGTGGTACCTTGACAGCGGGTGTTCTAGGCATATGACTGGAGAAAAATCTCTATTCAAAACTCTTAAAGAGAAGGAAGATGGATTTGTGACATTTGGGGATGGTAGTCATTCACAAGTTCTTGGAAAGGGAACAGTGGATATTCCGGGTCTGCCTTTGATGACTGATGTGCTATATATTAAGGGTTTAAAAGTGAACTTGTTAAGTATCACTCAGATTTGTGATGAAGATTTCCTAGTCCAATTTTCAAAGAAAGGATGTCTAATCTTGAATGAAGAAGGTGTTCAAGTTCTAAAGGGACTAAGGACCACTGATAACTGCTATGGGATCATTCCAAAACCCAGTATAGCATGTCGAAGTGCTCGGGTAAATCTCTTGGAGCTGTGGCATCAACGGCTTGGACATGCAAATTACAAACAAGTGGCAAAAGTCTCGAAGCTTGAGGCTGTGGTTGGTTTACCTAAGTTTGGGAAGATTGAGAAGAATGTGTGTGGTCCATGTCAATTAGGAAAACAAACAAAGTCAAGCCATCCTAAAGTGAATGTGGTTGCAACTTCTCGTCCGTTAGAATTACTGCATGTGGATTTGATGGGTCCTACAAGAACAGAGAGCATGGGTGGAAAGCGGTACATCATGGTGATAGTTGACGATTTCTCAAGGTATTCTTGGGTGGACTTCCTTAGAGAGAAATCGGAAGCATGTGATAAGATGGAAAAATTGTGCAAGAGATTGATGAATGAAAAGGGAATACCTATCATCAAAATCAGGAGTGATCATGGGAAAGAGTTCGAAAATGCAAAGTTTGAAGCATTTTGCAATGAACACGGTATCAAGAAGGAATTCTCAGCCCCAAAGACTCCACAACAGAATGGAGTAGTTGAAAGGAAGAACCGGGTGATTCAAGAAATGGCTCGAGTAATGTTACTCAACAAAAATCTTCCACAGAAGTTTTGGGCTGAAGCTGTGAACACGTCTTGTCACATTGGAAATAGGATTTACTTCCGAGCAGGAACGAAGAAGACATCATATGAAATTTGGAGAGAAAAGAAGCCGAAGGTAAAATATTTCCGAATCTTTGGGAGCAACTGTTATATTCTCAATGACAGAGAGAATCCCGGAAAATTTGATGCTAAAAGTGATGAAGGGATATTTCTAGGTTATTCATTAAATAGCCGAGCATATAGGGTGTTCAATAAATGCACCAAGACGGTAATGGAGTCAATAAATGTGGTTATTAATGATACCATATCTGAAAGGGAAAGGGATGACGGTGAAGGATCGAACCTGAAGAAGGGGGAAGTTGAGGACAACATGTCTCAAGATGATGAGATCGAGAAAGAATCACCAGAAAAAGAGTCTACACCTCCTATACCAAGAAGGGAGACCAGATCGATGCAAGGGTCCTCTAGCCCTCTCACCCCTCCGAAAGTTCAACCTCCAATCTCTCGAGATGAAGAACCTTCCACCTCCAAGAGACCATCATCAAGGGTAACCCTCAATCATCCACCAAGTAATATCATTGGTGACGTAAATGAGGGACTTCGGTTGAGAAAAGGACCAAAATACAGTGCGAATCATGTGACGTACAATTGTTATCTTGCTCAATTCGAACCCAAGAAGGTAGAGGAAGCCCTTAGAGATGAAAATTGGATCGAATCTATGCATCAGGAGCTACATCAGCTTGTCAGAAATGATGTATGGGAGTTGGTTCCAAGACCCAAAGATATCCATGTCATTGGCACCAAGTGGATCTTCAAAAACAAAACTGACGAAGATGGTGAGGTAGTTCGAAACAAGTCTAGGTTGGTAGCTCAAGGATATACTCAAGTGGAAGGCATAGATTTTGATGATTCGTTTGCACCAGTAGCAAGGTTAGAGTCAATTCGAATTCTACTGTCCATTGCATGTGTTATGGATTTTAAATTGTACCAAATGGATGTAAAAAGTGCATTTCTGAATGGTTTCCTAAATGAAGAAGTATTTGTTGAGCAACCAAAAGGATTTCAAGATCCTCATTTTCCGGATCATGTGCTAAGGTTGAAGAAAGCACTGTATGGTTTGAAGCAAGCACCAAGAGCATGGTATGATCGTCTCACAACATACTTGTTGGATCGCGGATTCAAAAGAGGCCAAGCTGATCAAACCTTGTTTGTAAAGAGAGATGAAAAGTCTCTCCTAGTTGCTCAGGTGTATGTGGATGATATTGTTTTCGGTTCCACAATTGACCATTTGGCTCATGAATTCTCTGAAGAAATGAAAAGGGAGTTTGAGATGAGTATGGTGGGAGAGTTGAACTATTTCCTTGGGCTTCAAGTGAAACAGCGGAAAGATGGGATATTCATATCTCAAGAGAAATATGCCAAAAATCTTTTTAAAAGATTTGGTCTAGACTCTAAGAAACATACTTCCACTCCTATGAGCTCCTCATCAAAGCTGAGTCGGGATGCAGTAGGTATCGAAGTGGATCCTACGCTTTATCGAAGCATGATAGGTAGTCTCTTATACCTCACTACTAGCATACCAGACATTGCCTTCAGTGTAGGCGTGTGTGCTCGATTTCAAGTAGCCCCCAAAGAGTCACATTTAACAGCTGTCAAAAGAATTATCCGTTACATAAATGGCACCTCTGACTATGGGATTTGGTACTCAAGAGATTCAAATGAATGCGTAGCCGGATATTCTGATGCTGATTGGGCTGGTTGCATTGATGATAGAAAAAGTACTTTCGGTGGATGCTTTTATCTTGGAAATAACTTGGTGTCATGGATGAGCAAAAAGCAGAATTCAGTCTCGTTATCAACAGCCGAAGCTGAATACATTGCTGCTGCAAGTTGCTGTGCTCAATTACTATGGATGAAGAAGCTTCTTCATAATTATGGAATCACTCAAGACACGATGTGTGTATATTGTGATAATACAAGTGCCATAAACTTGTCCAAGAATCCAGTTCAACATTCGAAGTCAAAACATATCGAAATTCGGTATCATTTCATTCGAGATTTGGTGGAGGAAAGGACCGTGTACTTAGAGTTCATCAACACTGAGAATCAGAAGGCAGACATATTCACTAAACCTCTAGATGGCCCAAAGTTTGAATCTTTGCGTAAGACCATCGGTGTTGGTATTATTCCCTGAACTCTATCTCTTGTGTGAACCTATATTACTCTGTGTTGCATACCTGTTGTTTTGGTTCCACATGTTTAGTGTCTAACTGTTTTGTTTTTATCTATTTTGGTTTGCATCTACTACTTTTGTTGATCTCTCTTTTCTTGCTCTGTTTTGGGTGTGTTAAAAAAAAAATTTCAAAAACACATAAAAAATAGAAAATCCAAAAAGTTTGGTCGCTTTGTTGAGTTTTTGTCTCAAAGCATGTTTTGCCTTGTACCTTTGTACTTATGGCTTTGTGCATTTAACGAGCTTAGCTTGTCTCTCATGCACTCATATCATTATGGAAGAAATTCTGAAATCTATGTGACTGTTGTAAATAGATCTTCAACCTTGTCATGAATGATTAGTGAATGGTTTTGTTGATCTTGAGACATGCATAGACTCATGCCTATATATCTTCCCACTTTTATTTTTTTGCTTAAAAGAGCTCTCTAATTGTAAATCTCCAAATGAAAGGAGATATAGAGCTGCAAAAGCCTGTCGCACAAACTAGTATTCGACTAGGAAAAAAGGAAAGCGACCAAAATAAAAATGTATGATGCCCAACAAGCCAAAGGCTAACTCATCTATTGAAATATCAAAAATTTCAGGCATCTTTCTCTAAATGAGATTCTCTTTGCTCAAAAGTTGCAAATGATATGTTGAATATGGAGCCAAATGAAAAGCTTCAATGAAGTGTTATCAAGTACATGTGGGAGGTCATATATGCATGTTTCTATAATTGAGATAGGTCACATAATCTAGTGCTAGTTATGTATGCCTTGATTGAATTGATCATTGAAGCTTCACTTTGGACTAAGGACTATCTCATTTTTGATATCCACACACAACACACAAGTCTATGTTCAATGAATGTCTTATTCATTTGTGTGATTGTACTTAATTAAAATGTGTTTTCACATGCTCAATCTTTGTTGATCAAACCCAAAAAGATTTTTGAGTGTTTTATTTGTTTTTGAAAGTGATTTTATACTTTCTTGTCATTTGTTTTTAATTAAAATGCATGTTTTTGTGTTTCTTCAAAAACTGGTTTAGGGGTAGTTTCGCGAGAATCTCGCGACTTAGAGCTTCCCGCGAAAATGGGTTGAGGGAAATTTTTTCTTTTAACATGTCACACAGAAACTTTCGCGACTGTCTCGCGACCAACAGCTTCTCGCGAAATGCTGTTTGGCTAAAATTGGAGTTTTTCAATTTCAGACAGAAGTTACCGCAACTGTATCGCGACTGTCTCGCGACCTAATGCTTCTCGCGAAAAATTTTGTGCTTCAGTGGCCCTTCTCGCGACTGTCTCGCGACTGTTTCGCCACTCTCTAACCCGCGAAAAACGCATGTTTTCTGTCTTTATCTTGCTGATGTGACAGTGTTTCAAAAACACAAAAACTTCCCTCGCTCAACCTTTGTCGAACCCTCCTTCAACCCAAGGTCATTTTCTTTCAAAACCCATCATTTTCAAGCATCCTTTCTGCATTGTCAACTTCAAGGTATGTCTTCTAAAGCTTTCTCCTTCAAGTTTTGTCCTACTTTATGCAGAATTTTCGTTAGGGTTTCAAAATTTGGGGCTTTTCGAAAATTTGGATATTTTTTAATTGGGTGATCTTTTGTCAAATCTTTTGCTTGAGCTGTGTCCCATTGGTTGTTTCTATATCTGTGTTGGCCCCTTGTGGCATTTTATCTTGTATTGAGGGTAGTTTTTTCCCATGTTCATGCATTGCTCATGTCATATTTGATGTTGTGCATGCTAAGTGTTTGTCAAAATGTCCGAGTGACAGTTATGTGCTAATTCGGAATCAAGTGATTTCAATCCATGGACTTTCACTTATTTGACCTTATTTCACTCAAATTGGTCATTGATAGTGTGTCTCATACACCTTGCTCTTGCTCACATATACACACACATGCACATTTGCTTAGTTCCATGCATTGTGTCTATGCATTCAGTAGTGTTACTTCTGTTGTGACCTAACTTGAATCTAATCAAGTTATGTGTTCTATGGTCTGTGGGTTGTGCTCTTGTCTCCTGTTTGTTTTGTGTGCTATGTTGCACAGATGTCTCCATTCAAGACTTCAGCTGTGAAAGGAGGTCGCAACAAAGGGAAAGAGCCGATCATTGATGTTGATGCTGACTCACCTAGACCAAAGCGAACTCGTGGTTCAACAGGAACTTTTGATCCTCACTTGTTCAAGTCTTATGCTGCTTTTGAATCCTTCAAGAACCACTTTCAGGGTGCTCCTTTGATAGTTGAAAGGGGGGTTGACCAGCCATCACTCAGGGACACATAAATACCCATTTGGTTTGCCACGAAAGATTGGAACTATCTGCTGTCAACTTTCGAGGATACATATAAGAACATGGTCAAGGAATTCTATGCCAATGCCAGTGTCGTCGGCGACGAGATTAAATGTTGGGTTCGAGGAAAGACCTTTTCTGTCACACCAATGTACTTGGCGGAAATACTACACATTAACCGGCCAATACTCCCCATACCGCCGGTATATGATGAGCTGAACCCAGATGAAGAATATCTCAGACAGTCTTTAGGAGCTGATTTGGAATTTTCATCCACTAAGAAGTCAATCAATGTGGCATCCCTCTCTTCCGAGCTACGACTTCTCTCAATGATCATGTGTAGCAATCTCTATCCCTTGTCTAGCACTGGATATATCAACCTTGGTCAAGCTTTATTTCTGAATGATCTGATCACGGATGTAGAGATTGATGTGTGCTCTCATATCGTTCACATTTTGGCAAAAAAAGTTGACCGGACTGCTTCAAGGAATTGTCTTCCTTTCTCTCGCCTTATTTCAAAGATTTTGAAGCTCAAAGGTGTCCGTCCATTGGATGATGAATGTCCATATCCACAACCAAGTCCAATCAACATTCGGTCTCTCCATGCTAGTATGAGCCACGCCAAGAAGAACACCAAGCAAGAATCTCATGCACCATTGGGTTCCTCGAGTTCTGCAACTTGTACCAATGATGAACAGCTCAACAATATCTTCACTGCTCTTCAAGAGATGAGTACAAAGATGTCCGGACTGGCGACTATCATGTACACTCACCACCGCCGTCTTGATTCACAGTTCACATCTCTCCAAACTCAGATGGACGAAATTCAACGGAAGCTAGAAGGGGATGACTAGCTATTCCATGACAAAAAGGGGGAGATGATGTCATTGATAGGGGGAGTATGGAGATAGGGGGAGAAGAAGTGTTTTGTTGTCTTATGTTTACTTGTTTTGCGTTTAAAGCTTTGATACTATGCTTTATTTAAGTATTATTTCAGATGTTTCTTTTATGATTTTCTCTATGCTTTGTAGCATACTTTGCATGTACTCATGTTGCTTTTGTAAGCTTTAAGGGTTGTTTTGTTTCATTGCATGTTTTGTAGGCTTTTATGGTTTGTGCCATGTATTTGCAATTCTTTGCTTATGCAGTCTTTATGCTTGTGCTTTTGAAGTTTAATGTCATACATTTACTTCACTACAACACTCTTGTGCCCGTGTAGGATTGTTCCTAGATGCATATACGTTCTATGCATTGGTTGAGTGATGAACACTCTTGTGCCCGTGTAGGATTGTTCCTAGATGCATATACGTTCTATGCATTGGTTGAGTGATGAACACTCTTGTGCCCTAGTAGGATTGTTCCTAGATGCAAATACTTCGAGTACTTTGCATTGGTTGAGTGTTGGATTTGCAAATGGTACTCTTCATATGAGCTTATCATCTTGCATATCCGGATGTTCATTCCTTGTGTGAATGGGCATAGTAATTGCTTGTGTATAGTGATTACGTGTTTGATCTTGCCATGATCTAGTGTTCTCTATTTCATCTTGCTTGATCATGCTCTTAATGCTCCATATGCTTTTCAAGTTTTCTGCATACAATGATAATAGTTTGTTGTTGTGTTTCAGGAGTTACTTGTTCATATGTTTCAAGAGCTTATCAGAATCTAGAATTAGGTGTGAGTGAGTTTTGCCTGTGTTCCCAAACTCACGTTTAAGTCTAGAGTTTGTTTTAGGGTTTTGTCACGGAATAGCCAAAGGGGGAGATTGTAAAGTTGTGATTTACAACTATGTATTTTATTGGCTTTTATTCCGTGCCAAATTTGATTGTAATTACTATCAATTGTTTATACCCTGTATTTGTTGTGGGAATTAATGTAAGGGGTGTGTGATAGAGTGTGTGTGAAGACTCAAGCAAAATTGGAAGCTGAAGGAATCTCGCGGGTATGTCGCGACTAAGCTTCCTGCGAAGTGAAGCATGTGCCTTGCACATGCTGGAATGCGAAGAGTCAGTCCAGGTGGAGACAGCTGTCTCTCGCGAGTATCTCGCGGGTAAGGCCTTCTCGCGAGACACCCGTGAGACATGCTGTTCTGCCAGCCTGTACTGACTGACTCACACATTTTGTACCTATCCTATATAAACCCCCATTACCCACAAATGTTGAGGAATGCTTCAGAGAGAAAACCCTAGCCAAACACATTTGCAATTAGAGATTGTCATCCCCACCTTTCTCTATACACTTGCTTGTGGTATCTCCTTAACCCTTCCCTCTCCATTTTCCACACCATTGAGAGGTTGATAGCCCAAACACTTACCACACCTTTTTGAGAGTGTTGAGTGACGTTTTGGTGCTGCTAGGAAGCATTGGAAGAAGCCTGGAATGGCAGATGCAACATGAAGCTTATTGCGGGATCCAGAGAACTAAGACAAGACACGGTTCCGAGAAGCCTTGTTGGAGTAGGAGCTTCGAGGGCTTAGGTACATCGAGTAGATTAGGCTTGGAGGGTCTCTTGCTTACTCATGTATCCCAACTGATTGTCTAGTAGATCGATTTCCGCTTGAAGGGCGGCGGAGAGGTTTTTCGCCGAGTTCTTCGGTTTCCTCTTCAAGAACACGTCTCGATGTTTTCTGTGTTTGCATCATTCTTCCCTACTCTTGTTTAATTTCATTATTACTGCTGTGTTGCTTTAATTTTGAATTAGAGTAGTTTCTTGTTCATCCGCTCGCTTTTACACTATTCCGCACTTTATATTAAAGTTGTGTAAAATCTATCGAGCCGTTATTTTAATTAGGGGGTCTAAACAGTTCTTGTGTTTTTCAACACGTTTTCGAGCTTTCACATACAATACCAAAGGATGAAAACTTTCTCTTTAAAAAGTAAAACTTGTAAATTTCCATCTAGAAAACAATCATGGGCAATGCTTAGCTTTACCAAAACGTAAACATTTTCCTTTTGGTCATACTTTTGAGTCTAATTTCCTTTTGGCAACTGCTAGGACAACTATGATTCATACCAAACATCTCATTCAAACTTAATATAAAGTCTAAGTCTAGTACTAACGCTTGTATCTTATGTTGTAGCACAAATGAGATAGAAGCCAATGTAACATTTTAGTATTTCAATGGAGACTATAATCACATCATAAGCTATCTTCCATAAATGCATCATGTATAGGAAATTATGACAATGCTGAATCGAAACACATTTATGTATTATAGCTCCTTTAAGCACCATGTCCAAAATAATTTCTTAGTTAATGTGATTCAATTAAAATTGTAGTTAGAGAACAAAAATTTATGACAACTTTATTTTGAGACTATGAACATAAATACAAGGACATTATTATTTTGCATCCATAACCATATAATATGGAACCCAAAAACCATACTATACTAGGTGCAACGACAACCTAATCCCACAATTAATATTCCTTAGCATAGACTGAATACCAACCACTATGATCAGGCGAGAATTATTCTCATTATTAATGCTATCATGGTAACTCTTACCAAACAAAAATAATTTGCCACTCTTCCTTTAGCCTCTAAGTAATAATGACACAGCTCCTTTGAGATGTTAACATTACACTTAGTCTAGTGTACACCATTATCTAGAATCATGTGTAGCCACATTTCATCTCCCTTATAGTGTTTAAATTTGTAGTACTATGAAACAAAACACCCTCCTTTGGGATCGCGAGACATATATGCCAAGACGAGGTGCTTGTTCACACTACTTTAAATGAGAAAGTTCAATCTTGTAGTACTATGAAGTAAACACCCTCATTTGGGATCCCGAGGCATATATGAACTAATAATGGAGGCCATGATATCCAACCCTTGTATCTCTCTCCCACTAGAAATTTAAAAACATGTGGATTGCCTTGAAATCATTATGATCTTATCACAATTTTAACCCCTACACATCAAATGTGTTTAATTGTTTAAATTCGATGTGATTTGACTAAGTCACGTCATAGTAGCATAAAGAACATTCGCATAATCACAAAAAAGTTTAATCACGTAATCCGTAAAATAAATACCCTCCACATGGAATGCAAAGCTCGAGGCCAAGACAAGATATCTATTCACATTACAATAAACTTAACAAAAGGGTTATTTAGCACCCCACTCATTATTTGGGTTTTTCTTTAAATAATTGTGATCCCATCACAACTAATAACCTTGAACTTATTGAAGACTCTAATCTTATTAGAATCACTAACTAAAATGGAAGTCCCAAACTATTTAGGATTCCTTAAATCCTCATGGATCAAAAATTAGTTATAAAGAACTCTATCTTTAATTTACTAGATAAAGTATTCTAATCTCATTAGAAACTATATAACTTTAATTAGAATTTTAATCTCATTAAAAACCTCTAATTAAAATAAATTAAGGACTTTCAATCATACAACAATTCCAATCTCATTAGAATATTCTTTTTAAAGACAAGTCCTAACAATTTAGGACTAAGAGTTCTATTTGACTAGCATCTTTGATCTCATTAGGTCTTTTAGTTAGATAATGATTAACAAATGTCCTTAACTTTTAAGGACTATAAAATTAATCACTTTTATATAGAATTATATGTAATCTCATCACACACAACCTTGCCTTTTATCAAAGTTTTAACACTTAATCAAAAAGCAAGTGAAAATTCAAAATTTAGTGCCTTTGATCGGTCAAACCTTTTTCTCGATTGATCGAAAAAATGAAGAAATTCACCACAAAGCCATTGCCTCGTTCGATTGATTCTCAATTCCTATTCAATTGATCGAAAATAACATTCGATTTATCAAAAGGAATTCTCAATCGATCAAGACAATGAAGAATTTCATCATAGAGTTTCTGCCTGAATTGATTGGCTCTCAATTCCTTTTCGATCAATCAAAAAGAACATTTGATCGATCGAAAGGAATTCTCGATCGATTGAAACTTGCAAAACTGTATTTTTCTCAGAATTTTTTTGTAACCGTTTTTTACATTTTTGCTATTTTCCATAAAAAAAAAAAAAAAAAAAAAAAAAAAAAAAAAAAAAAAAACCTTTTTATTTTATGAATGAAGATTCATAGATCAAACATTAAGGTTTTCAAAATCATTATCAAGAATCCTAATAATGCCAGAAACCTTGAAAATATAATCCTAATCTCATTAGGAATTAATTTCATTTAAGGATTTTAACCAGTAACCAAAAAAATAATTCTAGCATTAACATACTGTTTGATCAATATCAATAATTTGTATCATTACCGAAAAGAGAATCCTTGAATGTGTACATAGTTAACTTTCTCAAAGTCACATCATGCATATATTAATATATACTATCATATCAAGGATACAATCTCATCCTAATGAAGTCAAACCATCAATCCTTTATGAACATTGACGGTATACCTCACTAATACAAAAACTAGCAAAGTCGGCACCGTAACTAAAAGATATACCATGGTCCACTTCGAAAAAATGAATCCAACATATATATCTCATATATAAAACATAGCATATGGATTCAAAGACACAATTATGCAGAAACTTTACTGCAGAAAATAAAAACACCAAGAAAATAGTTTTTCTTTAATTTTAAAACTCAATCCCATGTTACACAAGTATGATATTGAAGACCGCTCTGATACCAATTGTTGGAAAATTTAGTTTTACATCTCATACAAAACATATAGCGGAAGCAACAAACATGGATCTACTTCATTCATAAGAGATAACATGTAATCTTGAATTCTAGAACAAAGAATAGAAATCGTACCTTGATGCAGTAAAATTCAAAAAACAAGGCTTGAGAATACCTCTAATCAATATCCCAATTCCACATGGTGCCCAAGATGAGTGGTCTCTCAATCAGTCTTTATGTACATTGATTCTCAAAGAAATTTCTTCTTCATTTCTTTGTAGAGAAAAAACTGTTTTCTTTTCTTTTCATCATATGTACATTCTAACTACCTTGGTAGTTTCTTTTATTTAATAATTCTTATTAAATAAAATTTGATTATCTAATTGGGTTAGCCTTTTGCGCCTATCCAATTGGGCTTTAGTTTGTGGCTTGAGATGGGACCAAAAGGAAGAAATAAGACTCTAACTCCAATGGGCCTTGGACTTATCTATCAACTTTTAACAAGTCCAAAGTTACCATTAATTTTTTTTTTTTTTTTTTTTTTGAGAAACAACACTGTGATTTTATTAAGTTGAAGGCAACTCTGCCTGATACATTTCGAAACAACAGGACGGAACATCCTCCATTAGAACAGAAAAACCTGTGACATGTCGTGCATGCCTAGCAAGGTTATGAGCTACGCTATTTCCTTCCCTACCAACATGCTGGAATTTTACATTAGTAAGCTGATTTGCCAAGCCAAGTGCCTCCTTTATGAGAAAACCGAATGGAGCAAAACTTGGAACCTGATCCGTTAAGCCTCTAATAACATTGCTGGAATCGCCTTCGAATATAACTCTATCGAGACCAATTTCTGCCGCAAATTCCACTGCCCGAGTGGCTGCCAAAGCTTCCATCTCCATCACCGAGCTAGTCAGCTGAGCATTCTGGGTTAGAGTCGCCATTGCAAGACCTTGGCTGTCACGGATTATCACTCCAAGGCCAGCCCTGCCCACATCATCAAAGATTGCTGCATCAAAATTAGCTTTGTACCAGGTTGGAGGAGGAGGAATCCATCTTGCTCGCTGTCTGGTTGTTGTTGCTATCAAAGAGTGTCGAGGTTGTGCAGTTCGGTAATCAACTAACGCCTCATAAGCTCTCTGCACAATCAGATTTAAGGGGAAACCTGGTGGAGCTGATCTGACCTTGTTTCTCCGGAGCCAAATAGTCCAAGACTGCATGGCAAACAACTCCGCACTACAACCTGACTTAAAAACATGGTTGATCAGGTGCCCAAAGTCTAGGAAGTCGTTTTGGCCTCTAAAACTCCATTGAGGATCCTCATTCCACACTTGTGCAAGGGCCGGGCAAGACCACAAGGCATGGATAACGTCCTCTTCGTGTTGGGCACAGAGAGAACACTTTGAATCTTCCACCACGCAGCGACACTTGAGATTATTCAGAGTAGGAATGGCGTTTTTGCAGGCCCTCCAAAGAAAATTTCTGACCTTACATGGCACTGATAAGCTCCAAATTTTCTTCCAAAGTGGTTTCATCAACTCGGCTTGGGAAGGGGGCTGCGAATTCACCAACTGAGCCTCTGTCTTGAGGAAGTAATAACCGGACTTTGTGGTGTATTGTCCTGATTGTACATACGGCCAGAATAGAGAGTCCTCAGAGGCAGAGCGGGTTAGAGGGATTTTTACAATCTGGTCTTCCTCTATTTGGCTAAAAAAATTAGGCAGCAGCTGAGTATTCCATTGGCGAGTTGAAGGATTAATTAGTGAACTCACCTTGGCATTTTGTAGTTCAGCTGTGAGAGGGCATTGGATGCTTGGGCTTTGCAAGGAAGGCAGCCATTTGTCCCCCCAAAGTTTAATAGATTCTCCATTGCCCACTCTCCACTTCGCACCTCGCCTTATCACCTCCCTACCTTTCAAAATACTCCTCCAAGCATATGACCCACCATAGCCTTCCTTAGCTTCCATAATAGAGCAATTTGGGAAGAACTTGGACTTAAACACCTTGTAAAACAAAGAGTTTGTGTTGTGTAGCAACCTCCATGTCTGTTTTGCCAAAAGAGCATCGTTGAATAAGGATAACTCCTTGAAGCCCATACCACCTTCTGACTTTGGCTCACACATTTTTTCCCACTTCACCCAATGTATTTTTCTACGATCTCCCCTTTGTCCCCACCAAAAGCCACGAATGAGTTTTTCAATTTCATTACAAAGACCAAGGGGAAGCTTAAAACAACACATAGAATATGTTGGGATAGCTTGGACCACGGCCTTAATCAAAACCTCACGCCCCGCTTGTGATAGTAGACTTTCTTCCCATCCTTGAAGCTTCCTCCAAACCCTCTCCTTAATGTAATCAAAGCTAGCCCTTTTCCTCTTCCCTACAAATGACGGCAACCCCAAATACTTCTCATATTGCACAATTTCCGGAACCCCTAATACTTCTCATATTGCACAATTACCATTAATTATATTTAATACTGCTATATAAATATAATTGCACTCTAGGTTTTATTAATAAATTATATCTCAAGACTCTAATGATATCATTTGACCCCTCCATGAAATATCCATAGTGAATAAAGTCATAATGAATTGTCACTTTGTAAACAACTATTTTATTCTTGAGTACCCAGTTTAATCTTTTAGTTATTTATATTTATTGAAATCTGATTTCATTAAATATAAACTTTAGTAACTCCTTACTAAAGTAGGTACCTTGAATAACCTGTTCTCATTAAACTTATCTCAATGAGATATTTTGTGTCTTTATAAAAAGAGATTAGGGATTTTATCTTGAAAATATGTGTTCCCTCAACACTACATGTGATTATCCAATATACTAAGGTTTTGACCATCAATATTATATCTCACTCCTGATATATTAAAGTAACTTACATATTATGATCGGGTTTACTATCCTCTTAGGATTAAGAATCTATGAAATTAGATGTCATGAGATAAATTATTTAGGTCACAGTTGTTGATTAAATAATTAATCTCACTGTAGTCCAGTTCACTATGTCTTAACACTTAAGACACATCAACACATCAACTAAAAGTCTCCACTTCTATGATCAAGAAAAACCATCTTAGTTGATGTGTTATAGTCTTCACAGATGAAACGCCCAATTTCATCACCGACTATGAACTATATTTTGAGTTTACAAGAAACTTGTGATTTATATCTTTTGTGACTAAATCACATAAATCACATACAATGCATCTCAAGTAGTATGATAATGTTCCATTAGTTGATTTATAAATAGTTTCATATAATTAAACAATTTAATTATTTATAACATGTCAATAAATTGGATTTTAGGGCATAAACCCCAACAACTTCAACATGGATGCAGAGTCTGCAGACATGCAGCTACTGCACTATACCTCTCAATCTACTTTACTCTACTAATGGCAATCCATTCTTGACCAATTTAAGCGAAATTGTTGGACAAAGTGGCTGGCTTCGGTTATGATTCAAACAAGCATCACCATTCAACAAGGGGACTCTAGGTTAGCTAAATAGTATGCAGTGGCAACATAAGAAGCAAATTTCAAGCAACGTGGATAAGCATGAGTGTTCCTTTATCCAAGGGAGCTGTTAATAGTCTATTAGAATTAGAATTTAGCCAATGGGTAGATTTTTTAAATTGAGTTATTAGTTTAGTATTCTTTCTTGGATATTATCAAGTTGATGTTGTATCAATTAGTCCTCTATCTCTATGTCAAGTTGATGTTTACAGGATGTATGAATTATTCATCTCAAATAAAATGTATTTGATATTATGTTAGATTGCTCAAAGTAAATTCATGATTTATGAATTCCTTAACCAAGCAAAAACCAATAAAGTTATCACAAGCAGTGGCTATCAGTTTCATATGGGCTGGTTTTAAATTTTTAAAAAGTCTAGTTAATCAATACCCATATAAACTGCAATCACAACAACTCTTGGTCCCATCATTGCTTATACAACCTACTATAGATAAACTACAAAAAATAAAATTAGGTAGATCTATTTTTTTACAAATTTTGTTCATTTTTTGATCAACCAAACACTTCACATGTGAGTTCTACACATGAAACCTAAAAATTTATGCAAGAATTTGTAATAAATTGGATGTACAAAATAATTTTTCCATACTATGAAGAACTTGATTCAAAGATGTAGATTAATATAGGAACATAACATGCAAAAGTAACGTTAAAGAGGTTCACCAACATTTTTGCACTTCCTTTCTATTATAGTCATTTACAATCAACATCTCCTTTCCCTCTACCATGATAAAAAATAAATAAATAAAATAAAATAAAATTAAAATAAAAAAATTAAAATAAAAAAAAAATTTAAAATTATAAAAAAAAAAAAAAAAAAAAAAAAAAAAAAAAACTCATACATGATACAAATTTTTCCCTCTATTATGATGATATAAAGAAGAGCTCAAAAAATTAAAAACTCATAAACTAACAAGAGAGTTTGGAGAGTTAAATCTTCAGGGGGAAAAAAGTCTCCCCGTCCTCCCCCATTTACATTCAAATTGACCTCATCATTGTATTTGATAAATAAACATAAATATTCTATAAAATAAAATAAAAATAAAAATCTCCTCAACTCATGCAAATTTACTTTTTCTCCCATAGTCATTCGTAGGGCAACTTCAATTGTTCTAATTTGGGCTTCAATGCTAATCCTATCTACAAGTAAAAATTCACAATCATCAATTAAAAAGAACTATGCATGGTTGCTAAAAATATTGTGTGACATCATGTCATATCAACACTAATGTAATGAAACAAGATATGTGATGTAGGAAAATAAAGAGGAAACTAAAAGAACAAAATTAAAAAATAAATCCTAAGAATTATTTTGGTTGTGCTCCTACATCAAGATACTTATGCATTAATGGTGCATGTGCTTCTTGTTGTAATTGATTCTAGAATTGTAAACTTCTAATTGTGATTAAGATAAGCACCAAAGTAGAAAGCCACATAGAGCAACCAATGAAAGCCAATCAGTATGTCTCATACTTGTAATCAAAATTTTCCCTTAATTGTTTTCATATAGACCTGAAAATAAGCATAATACTACTAATTTTATAAAATATCAATTATGATGTTCATAAATAAGCTTGAGTGACAATGAACTATACTTGTACATGACTTACAAAATCCCCTAAGAGATGGATGTGCATCCATAGTAGGCAAATGTAACAATGAAATTACCAAAAACTTGCAAATGAATTTAGAATAAGTCCACCTAAGTTTCTATCATACATGAAACAAAGTAATCAAAATTGTCAAAGAGTTATTACAAATTTAGCAGCTGAAGCCCATGGCATACTTATATGACACTTTAACTCCACTATCAAACTTTGAGGTCATAGACTAATTGAAAAAGAAAAGATACAAAATAATGTAGTTGTTGTATAGCAAATTTGTTACACTTAGAGACAGCTTCAACATGGATTTCACAAAAATAAAAATAGCAGAACCACATAGACATGGATACAAAGCCATAACAAGTTCAGACAAACCAGAACTCTATAAGGCATTTCAACAAACACTTTCTATGCCACCAAAAAATAATAATAAAAAAATTGGGACATTGACGCTTTGCCTAAATCAAGCACTTTTGATCCCAACCACTCTCAAAAGTTATCTGATCAAATCAAATCTAACAAAAACAAGAACTTTTTTGTTTGTTTGTTTGTTTTGTTTTGTTTTTTGTTTTTATTTTAATTTTTTTATAGGAAACAAAAACAAAACTATGACACATATTTAACAATCAATAAAGTTAAACTATAAATCTAATATGAAACCCATGTTCATGTATTACAAAACCTAAGATTCTAGCAAATGCCACTAAAGGAACACCATTAAGGCTTGACCCATTTAATATAAAAGAAAAGTAAGACAACAAAAACTTGACCCAGATAATATTGAGGTAAGAAGGAAAAAAAAAAAAAACTAAGAGAGTTCGACTTTACAAAGTAAAAAACTAAAAGAGTTATCATCTAGCCATGAGATATCCGTAGGCCTGGGCAGGAACAGATGAAGTAGAAATAGAGAAGAAGTGTTGCCAATGTTGTGGTGGAAGGAAACAGTAGCAAATAGTGATGATGATGAATATGGAGATGGACCATCAGAAAGAGAAAAAGGAGAGAATTTTCAAAATAATGAATTTTGAAAGCTTTTACCTTATGAAATCTCTCATCGACCCGCCCAATTTCCAAATGAAAATTTGAAATTTGCAGACAAGTTAACGAACAAGTCTAATGATGTTAAAATCTGTGGGTGTGTTAGAATGACGTGGCAGCTAAGCTGATGTCATTCATTTTTCATGATGTGCCTTCTTTCTATTGGCCGGGACTACAAGGTTAGCTTGTTGACCTTGTAGTCCTAGACTACCTAATAATTTCTTGTCAAACTTTAGCACTCTAACCTTATTTAAAGGGACTAGGAGGCATACTAAGAGAATCATAAAAAATGAACCAACCATAATGATAAAAATTATCCTCAAATAGAAAATTCATACTATACCTTGTGAAAAATTATTAAGAACTATATAGAAATTGTGACTGCCATATGGGCTTTTTTTTTTTTTTTTTTTTTTACACAAAATTATTTGATTAGAAAAAAGTTAATTATTTTGTTTGTGGGTAACTTTGTGAGTGTGTCAATTTCAGGGTTATTATTTAAAGCAAAAACAAGTAATTGATTAATGTTAATAGTAAAAATATTGTTTAAAGGAAAATGTATTTGCTATTGACGAGTAATCTATATATATATATATATATATATAACCGAAGCTTTTGAAGCTCCCACAATTTTCCACGCCAGCATTTATTTATTTATTTTATTTTTTAAATTTAATTTAAAAATAAACCTAATTTTTCCCCATTACAAACCCGATACCTCTTTAAAAAGAAAAAAAAAAGGTAAAACTCACCCTAAAACATCTCCTTCACTAAACCAGAAGCGTCTCTCTTCTCTACTCTCGCACAAAAACATCTCCTTCCCTAAACCTAAAACTCACCCTTTCCTTCCTCCAAAATCAAAACCCAAAACTCAAATTCTTCCTCTGTCGCTGCCGCCACCACAGATCGCCTCCACCACGGATTGCCTCCACCACTGAAAGGCAGCCTACTGAATGATGCAAAATCTCACACAACCATCATCACTTCTCCAAAAACATTACCAGTAAGTTTTTAATTGTGTTCTATTGTTTTTGGCTGTTAAGTATGATTTAGGGTTACGTTGGTAGTGTATCTTTTGAATGATTAGCATAGATTGATGGGTTTGGAGGCGGTAGTGGAGCTAAACTGCCTTTGAAAACATGTATAAGCAGATATTCTCTGATTTCAAGCAAAACTGTGTCTTGAATTTATACATGGCTATATTTTGATTGAAATCAGAGAAGCCCCAACACCCTGAGGCAAAACAACCCCACTTGAGGGTGTAGCTGAAGAGAACAGAATCCCAACCCTTCACCCTTAAAGTGTTTGACGAAATACCTGAGCCAAACTGAAAAAGGGACCCGACTTTAGAAAGTTTATGTCAGATAATTAAAAATTGCTTCATATGTATTGAATGGGGAAAAAAAGAGTCACAGGGTTGATTCTGTTTAGGAATAGAGTCAAATAGTACTTCAATGGAAAAAATAGACGAATGGGAATAAATAAGCATCTTAATGAATCCTTCAACAAAACAAACAGAAAGTTGCTATAAGGATTGCATAAGAAGAAAATGAATGTGGTGGTGAGAAAACTGAATTGTTTTGTTTCACTATGGTGACTCTAAGACTGAACATCCACATTTTAGTGACACCAAAACCATATATAACTAACTCTAAATCAATGTGAATTTTTTTAGACTGAACATCCACATTTTAATGGAAAAAATAGAATGAAGATAGTTAGATAGTACTTCAATGTGAATTGTTTTGTATCACTATGGTGACTCTAAATCAAAATCATATATACTTTTCCAGGATAAGATTCAGTCTTTCATTTGGGATTACTAGAGAATCTTTCTCCCTCATAGTGTATATATATGCATATTTGGTTAGTTAAAGATAGTTTGGGTAAGCTTCTACAATGTTTTGTGCTTTCAGAGATGTTGATCAAGTGTGTTGTGATGGGGTTGTAATTTGTGGGTGCATGCCGAGTGTGAGAATATTTCCAGCAAGCTTTCCAAGGTATGCTTAATACACTTTGAATTGTGATGTCAATTTCTATTCCTGTCATATATGCGTTTATTCACTGACTTGTGTATGGTTTAAAGGATCTAGAGAATGTAGATTACTATTGCGCAGATTGTAAAGCAAAGTCTAATTATGAGTCACAACTTCAGAAAAATACCAGCCAAATGTGAAGTATGTCTGTCCTATTTTTGTGTGTGTGTGCAATTCTTTTCCTTCCAATTGAGTTGATTTTTGGGGCAATTGTATATTTGACTTTATAGACTGAGGAGTTTATCATCAGGTTTTAAGCCTAATTTTGGTGACAATTTTTCAAGTAGGTCTTTAGAAAATATTAGACAAAATGTTCTACCTGAGAAGGTAGCTGTGGTGTGCAATGGCATGGAAGAAACATATATTCCAAACCTTCATATGTAAGCCTTGAACTCATTTCTAAATATTACATGTGTGTTGACATATTTTTCTTTAATATTCTTGTAGGACCATTATGCACTCCTTTCTCACCACCACATTCATTTTCTTCTTATGCAATTCTTACAGCAACTTTCTGTTTGTTTTGTTGAAGGATTCTTCTTCATTATTTTATTTTCCCCCCATCTTAGAGTTATGTGCAAGTGCAGTTCATGTGGGTCAAAGAAGTATACACCTAGAAGCTCAAATTCTACTTGAATTGTTATTAGAAATTTTCATTTTATGGATTTTCACTTTTTTATTTTTCAATTAGGTTGCACTCTCCATATCTATGTAAAGAGGTCAGTGTTTTCTTTTAAGCCTTTGTGTTTTTGTTAATCTTTACACCAACTTGGACAATTCCATTAAGACAAAGAAGCCAATGATGTTTCATAATTATCAAAAGGACAAGATCAAGGACTCATGTTGAAGGTCGAGCAAGTTTGGATTGTAACTGTTGACTCGGGCAGAGAGGCAGAGTATCAACAGAGCAATGGAAGAATTGTAGCCGTAACTGTATAAATGACAGTGTTTATATTTAAAATAGCTATACTACCTGTACTTTAGGATTAGTTTGATTCATAGTTATTATTTATATACACGTTTATTGATCTAATTGGTTGTAGAGGCTAGATTCGTATATTGTGGAGTTAGTAAGAAGTTAGTTACTCTCAGAATTTGTATAAATACTTGATTTACTTTCATTTATTTTCAATGCAATATAGAATTCTCTCTTCAAATTCTCATAATAGTTATTTTATTGTCTCAAATGACATAGGGTGTGTTTGGATACCACTTATTTTGCTGAAACGTAGACGCAATAAGTTTTCAGCACTATCCAAACAATCACATAGTGCCTCAATGAAAGAGCTAGCAAGATGCTCTAAAATATTGGCACTTGAAAAGCTCAAAATTCTATTTTTGACAATTTTGAGTCCAACCTTAGGAAGAAACTTTGGCAACCATGGTATGACACCACTGTGCAGGTTAACCCCATAAGAACTTACGGGTTAGCGACTAGTTATTATTATTATTAGAGAAATTGCATTAGTCTTTAGAAAATAGAAAAAGTGTTAGATTTTACACATGTTTGCTAAAAAAAACTACCCACATTAGTGGGTCTATAATATTGTTCATATACGAAAATGCTACAATACTTATGTAAATATACATTGTTATTATAGTTTTGCATTTGAGTATTTAAATATATTCTCTCTCTCTCTCTCTCTCTCTCTCTCTCTACCTTGATTCTCTCTCTTCTCTAACTCAATTCAATCCAGAAAAAGATGGAGGAATCAACCCAAAACAAAACCCAACATAAAACCGATTAAAAAAAAAAAAAAAAACCAATCTGAAGAGTCACACCTTAGATTTGTCTAAAAATGCTAAAAATGGACTCGAATTGATATGTGTTTTGTGTTGAAGTGATTTTTTTTTTTTTTTTTTGAGAGAGAGTTTCAACCTATGACGTCTACTCTTGATGACTATTTATTATCAAATCAAGCCATCAATTAGTTTTTGATGTAAGTGAGGATTGAATTCTAGATTTCTTATTCAATCATTAGAGATTTTATCAGTTGAGCTAACTGGAACCTACTGAAGGGAAGTTTGGAATTTTTTTAATATATTTTTTTATGGGTTTTCTGGTGAAGAAAGAGGGGAGGAAGAAGAAACTGACCATTAGAGAAAAGGAAAGAAGTTTTAGAAAGTCATCGAGAGAGAAAGAGAGTAGTGTTTAGAAAATTAATATAAAGAGAGAGAGAGAGAAAAAGTGTGTTTGATTTTGAGGTGGGTTGTTGAAATAAATAAGTATATATACATATATATATATATATATATAATGATTATTTAAGTAAGTGTTCATTCCACTAACCCAAAGACGAGGGAGCATGCTAAGGTCAACACCAAACTAATAGATCACACAATCCCAGCCAAGCCAATTTCACATTTATTTTTAGCCATTTTAATACCCCACTTGGGTACAAGCTGACGTTGCTAAATTTGACAATAAGTAATTATTAAGTACTCATGATAGAATTCATTATGAATACAAGAAAATGGATTACCATATCATTATACTCCAAGAAAACTTAATAAATTTTCCCACGAGTATGGACATAATCTATATATATATATATAAAACCGAAGCTTTTGAAGCTTCCACAATTTTCCACGTCAGCACAATATTAAAAAAAAAAAAAAAAACTAATTAAAAAACCTTCCTTTAAAAACTCCAAAAAAAACCCTATTCTAGCTTGACAATAAATAGGTTAAAACTACTCTCTATGAGTTTATCGAATCCTTCTTCTCTCCATACGTTCTCATGCCTCCACCCCAAGCCAATCCCTTCACCATGAATTAGAGTCCCAAGTGAATAAAGAGATGTGAGTCTCTAAGAATAAAGGTTGTTGCTTTCCCTCTCAACTCTCTATATGTTCTCTGCCTCCACCCCAAGCCAATCCCTTCACCATGAATTAGAGTCCCAATTGGACAGCTTTTGGTATGTTGCTTTGTCCTGAACCACACAATTTGCAACCAGCGGCTGTATCTCCATCTAAAGCAGCATATCTGAAGCAGCATTATTGCTAAAAGTGTGTCCTCTGATGATCGCTCCACTCTTGCACAGACATACAACCTAACTTCTGATATATGAAAGCTTCTTTTAACGCAATAGACCAAACTAGACGTGGTAACTCATGATATTGATAGTTATCTTTATATATATCCTTTTGGAGCAACATTATTGACGTTATTGGAAACTCATAATACTGATAGTTCTCTTCAAGAAGATTATGGTTCTGATCATAGGATTTGTTATTAGTGCAGTGAAGGTTGATCTCTATTGAGTAGTCACATATTTTGTTTTGTTTTGTTTTGTTTCAATAAATTCTAGGATTATAATCTTCTAATTCGTTATGCCTTTTGGAACTTCCAATGGTCATGGATTATTCTTTTGAGGGTATCTTCACCTACAACCATCGGCTTAAAAAATTTACATCTCATTATAATTTATTTTATTTTTTAAGTTCTTTAATTAGAGTGCAATATTAGGAGTTATTAGAGAGACTCATGTTAGGATTAGGATTTATTAGAGAGACTCAAGTTAGAATTATGATTTCTGTTATTTAGGTTATCAGTTTAGGATTGTCTATATATATATATATATATATATTTTTTTTTTTTTAATAAATTTGAATTTAGGATCTAGATGATGATGATGATGATATACATGTGTGTGTGAATGTATTGGTTGGTGTAGGGTTTGGTTTGAATTCTGGGTTTTTTGTTACTGCAATTCACTCGGAATTTTTACTATATTTTCACTAGGGGTGACCAATCTTTTTGTTATATTCTATATTGTGAAGTTATATATTCTTTTGTTTTGTTTCAATAATTTCTAGGCTTTGAATCATCTAATTTATTATTATTATTTTTGGACTTTTGGAAATTTTAACATCTGATTCTTTAATTTCTCACTTCTTCTTTTTTTGCAAGATCTGAAATTGTCTAACAGATTTCAATGACTATATCCACAAATTATTCTTTTGAAGGTAACTTATCTTTCTCTGTGTAATTACATAGACATATATATTTTGTTTTGTTTCAATAATTTTTTGGTTCAGAATATTCAAATTCTTTAATTTTTTTGGCCTTTTGAAAGTTTTAACATTTGAATTTTTTGGGTTCATTTTTTGCAATAACTGAATTTGTCAACTATATAGCCATGGATTAGTCTTTTGAGTGTAGCCACATCTTTCTTTTATATTTCTTTGTTGTGTGATCAAATATTTTCGTTATGCTTTAATAATTTCAGCTTTGAATCTCATACATGATACATTATACATTTATGCAAAGTTTTCCCGTGCATTGCACGGGTTAGCGACTAGTTAATATATAAAAGTAAGAGTTTATTAAAAGCAGAAATGCATTTCAACATAAAAGTAGGAATTTATTATTTTTGTCAATTTATTATTTTAACTCCGTTTTTAAGTTTTAGGTAGGGGTAATTTTAACATTAAAAAAATCAATAACTAACTTTATAAATCCTCTTAATATATTCAGATATATATATATATATATGGCAAAAATTTAAGCATAATATTAATACCAAATACAACTTTGGCAGCAGCTACTTGTGAATTGTGATTGTTTTTTGAAATAGAAAACGACGTCGTTTCAGAACTCCACTGATTTTGTTTTGCACCCCCCAAAACCCGAAGCCAAGGAAGAAGTCTCAGAAATCAAAGAGTGAAATTTTCAGAGAGAGGGAATCAACAATAATCAATAATGTCGATGAAATCAATTTTCGACGCAAAAGAAGTCCGATCAGAATTCGAAAAGGCCAGCATAAACCCTAGCTTCATCCCACTGATATGGAAACACGTAATCAGCCATCACCAAAACCCTAACACCATCACGACCGCCATAGATTGGTGCGAAATTCCATCTTTACCGTCGGCCGCCTACTCCCTCCTTGCCTCGAAATTCAAACCCCTAACCACCACCCTCCACTCCCTTCACCGCTCCTCCGACGGCGTCACCACCAAGCTCCTCATAAAGCTCCAAAACGGCAGCTTCGTCGAGGCCGTCGTCATGAAATACGACACGCGCTTAGGCAAATACGATGGCAAGCCCCGCCCCGGCGGGCCGAGGTCGACGCTGTGCGTTTCGTCTCAGGTGGGCTGCAAGATGGGGTGCAGGTTTTGCGCCACGGGGAGCATGGGGTTCAAGAACAACCTGTCGTCTGGTGAGATTGTGGAGCAGTTGGTTCACGCTTCGCGACTTGACTCTATACGTAATGTCGTTTTTATGGGGATGGGTGAGCCGTTGAATAACTATGCTGCTTTGGTTGATGCTATTCGACTCATGTTGGGTTCGCCTTTTCAGTTGTCACCCAGGAGAATAACTGTCTCAACGGTATTACTACTTCTATTTCTATGTTACAGGATTTGTTTTAACCTAATATTAGTTTACCCATATCAACAACTGATGTGCTGACGCTGATGGGTCTAAAAAAGTACTGGGTAGAAAGTGTCGACTGTTAGTAGGTGTGAAATAAGGAATGATAACTGGTTTTAGATCACATACATAAAGTGGTAGCTTTGTGCACGGGTGCAACATTTTCACTTGACACCATATTTTTCTTCACATGGGCCTTTTCCATTTCAAAGGATTCTAATTCACAATTCAGGGGTACATTCTAAGATTGATTGGATTTTTTTAATGCCACATGTTTTACTTCTGGCTAAAAATTGGAGGATTTGAAAGGGAGGGGTTCCTTTTCTCATTTTTTAGAGATGAATTTAACCAGGAGTTTACCTTAAGAGTGGACATGATCAATCCATCACTTGAAGCACGCAATTCATATCTGAGGATTGAATTTATTGCTGGTCCACAGATATCAGTTAACATGAGATCCCTTGCCCATTCCTACTCCTTTGCTTGCTCTCTTCCTAATCTTATTGAAATATTCTACCAGTCTAATAATACTACAGTCTATTTAAGATGCAGTCTTGGATATAATTCCAAAGTTACATTAATTGTTTTTTCTCAAAAAAAAAAAATTGTGTTAATTGTTAGAATACAAGAGGGCATTAATGTGGGAAATGTCTGACTCGTAAGTTTTTTTTGTGCATCTAATCTTCTGTAGGTTGGCATCGTTCATGCTATCAACAAGCTTCATGACGATCTGCCAGGTTTGAACTTAGCAGTTTCATTGCATGCACCAGTTCAAGATATCCGTTGTCAGATAATGCCTGCAGCTCGGGCTTTTCCTCTGGAAAAGCTTATGGATGCACTGCAACAATATCAAAAGATCAGGTAGGAATTTTACACACAATTAAGGGTAGAAATTTGTCATACTTAATGCCTTACTGAAAGTTATGTGAATATATATTTCTTTAGACTTTACAATTGTGAAGGCAGTGAGAATTCCAAGAATATCTCATGATTCATCTCAAAATTGCAGTCAACAAAAAATTTTGATCGAGTACATAATGCTTGATGGAGTGAATGATGGAGAGCAGCATGCCCACCTACTTGGCAAGTTGCTAGAGACATTTCAAGTGGTGAGCTCTTCTTTTTTCCCCACTCTCTTTTGATAAGTCATGAGCTCTTGAATTTGAATATTGACAAGTTCCAAGTTTTATCATGATCACTCTGAACACAATTTCAGATGTTAAACTTTGTAATACCTTTTCTTATAGCATTACATTTGTGTATAATTGGATGCTTATGTGGTCCACTGAACTGATTGATGCTCAAGACAACTTTCATGGATGCAAGTCACACCTGAAAAGAATAAATAATTATAATAATGCATGCTGAAACTCTGGGAACAAATAATATTGTTGAGTAAAAATAAATACTTGCCAAGAAACCAGCTGTGCCTATGTTGGGTTTCTGTAGCTGACCTTGAGAAATCAGGGGACAGCTGGTTGTATTAAGCGGCCAAATATTTTGTCTCATTCATGTAATTTTATATAGAATTTCACCCAACAACATTTTTACTGATAGACATCTTGTTACCTTAAAGTGTAGTCAGCAATGGGCCACCATTCCAATTTTCAGCCAAATCTATTTTCAATACATTTTTTATTGCCCATCAAAATAAAATTTAGTTAAGTCAAACTTGACCTGTTTGCGATTGATTTACATCAACTGCTGACCAAATTGATGTTAGAGTTAGAGAAAAAATAACATAAATTAAACATTTATACGATTAATATTAGATCTTTTTAGCTTATCGTATGCAGGATGTATCCCAGGCACAATAATTCTATAATTGGGTTGGATCTTAGGTAAATACCAAACTAAGTCTACAAAAGGCATGAAGTTCCAACAAGAGTACGCTATCTAGTCTTCCTACCTATTTTCTATCGTTATTCACAATTCCTACTCATGTGGCTAATAAAATTGAAAAGTTGCAAAGGGACTTTCTATGGGGTGATAGCAAGACTCATTTGGTAGGATGGGATAAAGTTTGTGCGCCTATAGTCAATGGTGGCTTGGGGATAAGGAAACTTACTACTTTTAATAAGGCCTTATTGGGGAAATGGTTGTGGCGATTTGGGAAGGAAGAGAATCGGTTATGGAGGAGGGTGGTAGCTTCAAAATATGGAGAAGAATGGGGGGGATGGTCCTCAATTTTGGGTAGGGGAGTTCATGGTTGTGGTTTGTGGAGAGGTATTCGCATGGGATGGGAGGAATTTAGCAAAAAATGTCAGTTTGTTGTTGGGTTGGGGAATAGAGTGAGGTTTTGGCAAGATGAGTGGTATGGGGATCAACCTTTTCAATTGACTTTCCCAAGGCTGCATGGTATTGCCATTGATAAGGAGGTATCTGTAGAAGCTTCTTTGTCTAGGCAGGGGGTAGAGGATAGAAGAATTTGGGATGTTCGTTTTATTCGAGAATTTAATGATTGGGAGATGGATGAAGGGCTGCATTTTCTTCGTATATTGGGAGCTAATACTCCTCCAATGGATGTGGGAGACCGAATAAAATGGAAATTGAAGCCTAATGGGGATTTTGATATCCGGTCATATTATGACAAATTAAGGGATTCTTCCTCAATTGTCTTTCCTTGGAAAGCTATATGGAAAGCAAAGGCCCCTAGGCGAGTATCCTTTTTTGTTTGGTGTGTAGCTTGGAATAAGATCCTAACAGGTGATAACCTGAGACTGAGGAGATTGTTTTTTGTGGATTGGTGTATTATGTGCCGACATTGTGGAGAGACAGTAGACCACTTACTTCTTTATTGTGAGATGGCTTATCGGTTATGGAGCTTTGTCTTTATAACTTTTGGCCTGTCTTGGGTTGTACCTAGATCGATCCCAGATTTGCTTTTTGGCTGGTGGAATTGGTTGGGGAAGTACTCCTCTCAGATTTGGAATTTAGTTCCATTGTGCATCCTTTGGTGTATTTGGAAGGAACGGAATCGGCGGACTTTTGAGGATTTGGATAGTTCCGGTGATCAGATGCTTGCTTCTTTTAGTGGGACTCTTTTTGATTGGTCTCGGGCATGGGGACTCACAACTAGTGATTCTCTCCCTTCTTTCCTTAGCTCTCTTTCTCTTTGTAATTAATTTGTTGATTGGTTTTCTTTTTTGTTTTTTCTCTGTTTTCTCCTTCTTGTATTTTCTGGGTTTGCTCTATGTTCTTCATGCATAGAGTAGCCTTTCGTTTATATAACAATCTTACTTATAAAAAAAAAACATATGTATGGCTGTGTTCCTTGTTTTGTAGATTGTGAACTTAATACCATTCAATCCAATTGGTACTTTGAGTCAATTCAGAACCAGTAGCGAAGAGGGGGTATCAAGATTTCAGAAAATTCTTAGGGGTACCTATAACATCCGGACAACAGTTCGTAAGCAAATGGGTCAGGATATAAGTGGTGCATGTGGTCAGCTGGTGGTTAACCTACCTGATAAGAAGTCTGTTGGGAATTCAAGTCTCTTAGCTGATATAGAAGATCTTCATCTTTGATGTAGCCTAAATCATTTCAGGTGAGAGATCTCTCCTCAAGCAAAGTAGCAAACAAATCTGATATCCTTTGACTTCATTCAATTAGCTTGGAATTTTCTAACCTCTCCAGAATGATTGAGTTTTGGAATGTTTTTATGGCAATTATCTCAATTTTGTATGTTTAATACAGTATTTGCTGTTATATCTGGTATCATATGGGAAACAACATATATTCTATACCCAGGACTACAGAATATATCATATCACACAATAGTTTGCAAATCTATTTAATTCTCATAAGTATTTGCTGTCAACGCACTGGCAGACATTTCTAAATTAGGAGTCAGTTGACAGAAGACAAAGTAAACAAATATTGTTTGCAACGTCTGCTATTTTACACGACTTATGTTCTTTTATTAATTCCTCTATTTTATCTCTCTATTTTAACTCTATTCTGTTCTTGATAATATAGGCTTAGCAATGGATTGCAATTTAATGGTGATGGCCACACCAGATAATGGAGTCCCGAGAGGATGATTTCAAAAAAACTGTCTTTGCCCAGCATGTTTTAAATGCTGCTGGCCATTCTAGTTCATTTGCAGGCAGGTCAGTGATTAAGGGATGGAAAATGGTTAAACACATGTTTTAACGGTTTTCCTTTCAACATCTGATTGGGGAGGTTGGCTTCTAAAACGTGGGTTTTATATACAAGCTCTTGAATTCTTTGTAACCACTGGATCCCAACCTCATATTTACCTGCAATTGGGTTCATGCAAATTTTGTAATTTGCCCGTTCTTGTATATTTTTTCTACAGAGTATACTGAGAGCTTTAATATTTGCGAAGGGAAATGTGAGAAAAGTATTACCGTGACTGAGAAAATCTGTTTCACCAGAAAACAAAATACGGTTGTGCGTGATTCTCTTTTTATTTTACTGTTGTAGATAGTCAATTATGTTGTTTGTAACTTGCAGGCAAGGGTATCACTGGATTTCTGACTGGATTGGATGAATGGACCGGTTGAATGGATTAAACTTAAGATACACACAGGTTGCTTGATGTGAAATTTGTAGCTTCCAGCTCTCATCAAAAATCCATATCTAATATCTATTTAAGCCTTGGCTCTGGTTCATGCTGCATGCTTGTGATTTGGTTGGTCTGAAGTTGAATTAAAGAAATCCTCCCTCTTCGTTCCTCCCAAAAAAAAAGAAAGAAAAGAAAAACAAAGAAGAAAGAATTTAAATCAAAATAAATATCTCATTTTAGATGAGTTAATGGTAAGTCTCGGACAAATTTTGATTTGGTATATGACACGTCAGGGGAAGAGAAGTACTTGAAAATGGCTTAAAATTTTTCTTTACACCTTGTATCACTATAATGCTTTATGGTCTTGGTGGTTCTAAACATCAGTCATGAGGTTCAAAATTTCAACTCACCAAGATTGAACAAATCCAGCATGAATGAGCTCAATCACATGGCAATACTGCTGAGTATTAAACAGACTCTAATTCTGGTGAACCAACCCATTACATAACGATGTCAAAAGATCTAAGATCAGTCGTACAAAGCGTCAGAACTATTGCTAAAGTTGAAAGTCGTCATTACTCTTGGAAACCTCTTTGTTGGTAGCTGAATTTTGTGCAATTTATAGATGGCCTCAACTTGCCCTGCAACATAATATTAAAAATCTCATTGTGAAACGAAGTCCAAATATTTGGCCGCTCACTCCTTGAGTGCTCTCATTTATAGTTGCAGGTACCCATTCAACCTATATTGTGTGGGTAACTCGGTATAACTAAAGGACGTTGCTTCAATTCCTCTGGTTGTATTTGCAGATCCTGCTGCTTGTATTAACTGCTTATTTGAGGAGGATGTTGGGGGTATTTTGAGTGTGACAAAAAACCTGCTTATGGTATTTCTTTCTTGGTAAAATTAATAAAATCCATCTTAAAAATAGATACACGTCATCACACAGTGACTCTGTTTATTTTAGTGAATGTTTAACGATTTACACACAAAAACAATACCATGAGAGTTGGGCGTTACATTCAAAACAATACCTATGTAATAGGATTGTGCACATTTTTCCTCTCTTTTTTTCAATACATTAAATTGAGAGAGAGAGAGAGAGAGCAGAAATACGATCTACAACCTTTTAAGTTAATGAATTATCATTTTAGTCCACAAAGTTAAGATTTTGTCATTTTAGTCTGTTAACTTTGACAATATTAATAGATTAAAACCATAAAATTTAGACTTAGTAACATTGTTGACTAAAATGGACAATTCACTAAGTTAAAATTATGTCATTTTAGTCCCGTCAACTTTGAGAATGTTAACAGGCTTATAAGCAAAATTTAGACTTGGTAACTTAGTGGACTAAAATGGCAGCTCACTACTTATAGGGTGTAAATTGTATTTTTGCCCCAAAAAAAAAAAAATGTAGGGTGACTCATATTGGAAATATGAGAGTAAACAGGCTGTAAATTGAATTGGTTAGGTGGTAAAAGAGAATTCATGAACATACACAATAAGCAAACCCTGATTTTGAATGTCCTAATTAAGCAAAATATCTGATTAGTCAGACTCAAACCTTAATGAACATAATACGCATGCATATGCAGATTGAGACCTGACTGCTTCTATGAAGCCAAGAGTGCTTCCAGCTTTGCAATTTGATCATCTTCATTTTTTGGGGTTGGACTTCCTTCAGGTTCATACAAATCATGCTTCCACTTCTCAGCCCAAGTACCACCAGAATGATAACCTTGTCTACCACTATCTCTTCCCCTGTAATTTCCACCACCACCATATCTTTCTCTGGACAGAAAACCATCCCTATGTGCTTCTCCCCTCTTTGGTGGCAACCTGCCTCCTGGTCTGTCCATATAACGGGGGTTGTGGCTTCTCTCCTCCCTCCTTTCACTTCCTTCAACATAATGGTCAACATGGCCTGACTTTACAGTCTCTGATTCCAATTTGTCAGCATGTTCAGAATTCACTGTAATCTTCTTCTCCTGAAATGAGGGTCTTTTCTTTGCAGGTGGAGGTGGATCATACTTTTCTACGAAGTGATCATGGCGCCAAACACTGTGGTCATCCTGCTTAGCTTGTAGTTTCTCATCTCTTTCCTGTGCATTAGAAGTTGTCTTGTTTGCTGCTCTTTCATCGTGCTGATCCTTAGAATCCCTCCATCCTTTAAAGCAAAGGAACAATGAATGATAAGACAACAGCTACAATCATTAAGCTTTCAGCCATAGATGGGGAACTAAAACGGTGTTACTCTTTCAAGGATCATTAGCAGTGATACTTGGAACACTGCCAAAGAGCAAAGTAAGAGAGCATAAAGAAGACCAAATTCAAACTTCAAGTCTTGAAATAGCATGATGCTTGATCAAAGTTGAGATTCCTAATTTAATAATATTCCCACTTAGATAATGATTCTATATTTTTTACTAAACAGCAATGCATAACCTTATTACTTCATATATTTGGGGCCTGCTTGCTTTCAGTTTTTCATAGTGCGTTTGCTTTATTAACAATTATTCATCTTATCTGAAAATGATTTTATTGATTTTTCAATTTTTTTTTTAAAAAAAATATTAGTTTATCTTATCTTGGGGCTAGCCAAACACAATCTTGAGACACAAAAATTAAAGTTGACCAATTTTTAAGATTTAATCCACTTGAAAAATCAAAACCAAAAGTACCCTTACCAAAATCAAAAAAGACATAGTACCATCAACTTCAAAATAATCATACAATAATTGCGGTACACAAAAACATAAAAATATAATTGGACAGAGTAACATGTCTTTTTCTACATCACATGCAAATGGACATGCACATAGATGCTCATATTTATACTCATACAAATATTTAAGTCTAAAATGCACTTTATCCCCTTGAAGTTTGAGATCGCTTCTAAATCGGTCCCTTAACTTTCAAAGCTTGCAATTTACACCTCAACTATTACAATGATGTCAATGTGGAGTGAAAGGAATGCTAGATGCTTTGAGGGATAAGAACAGTCATTGCTAGAGATTAAGTCATTTTTCTTACATACTTTCCTTGATTGGAGTGTGGCTCTTTTGCATTTTCTTGTTTTTCGCTTCTTGTTTTGCTTGATCATTGTAAATTTGGTTCTTGATTTTTGCCCCCAAAGTACATCCCCAATGCACTTGTGTGGGTTGGCTATTTTTTATTAATAAAATTTTTCTTTATCTATAAAAAAAAAAAAAAAAAATGTGCCCTTCTATTATGCTACCGTCACATTTTCATTGTTAACTAGCCAAAAAATTACATCATTTTTCTTTTCTTTTTTTCGCCAAAATGATCATTTTGTGTGGGTTAACAACAAGATTTTAATGGGTGTTGACAAAAGGAGCACGCTGATGTTGTTGTAATACTCGAGAGTGTAAGTTGCAAGTTTTCTTGGTTAAGGCACTAATTTAGAAGCAATCTCTAACTTAGAAGGTGTAAATACTAAATAGTATTTTAGACAAGATTTTATGATATGTAAGATGCCCTCTTAACTATTATAAAGTACTCTATATTGGATAAATATTATAATGAAACAATGACCTTTCTCTCTTTTTTTGTAGGTAAGTTACAATGACCCAACTTTGCCACTGAAGAAAATTAAAATACCATGACTATGAATGTTTGGCCCTGTAAAAAATAATAATAATAATAATAATAATAATAAATATAAGAGTAAACTACATGCAAGATTGATGGGAATCACAACATGAAAGCACTATCATGTGAATGATGAAAAGCAGATGTAGCCAAAAGTAAAAGGAAAAAGGCCAAACATTTTGAGAAGAGGTTCACAGATAGAGTTGAAGATAAATAGAACTCACCACCAGGAGCTCTACGACCAATGCTTCGACCAGCTTGCATGGCATTACGTTCATCATGCTGTTATAAGACATGCACAGGCAAGCCTAAGATTATTATATACATGGAGCCACTTGAAGGCATGGGGTGAAAGAAAATCCCGCTACATCAGCCCAGAACAAAGGTTTGCATACACTGAATAATATTACCAAGTAATTAAACTCAACAAATATACTTGTTTTTTATCAAGCAACCATGTAATGTTGGAAAGAATTTTCTAAGCCATTCTGGAATGCAGCTTAGGCATTTTCCAGGCCTGCATACATATAGAGATGCATTAAGATGACTACTGCAATTCTTAAGCTGCCCCAGGGTGTGCAATGTAATGTGTACATTTCATTAGTTGGTTGACTTCATTCATCTCAATCAACTTCCATTTACTTTTAAATGGTTGCAAAATATATGTCTATTTAAAAAAAAAAAAAAAAAAATTCTTTTCTTTTTTGTCCCTAAATTTTCTGGACAGTTTTTTCCCATTTATTTCTTCTTGGTACAGAAGATAAAAAAATATTTGGTGGTAATCTAGAATAAAAACAACCTTCAAATCCACCACAACAGCTCATAGAAGCTTAACCTAGAGAGTTAGGGAATCAAAAACTTATGTCTCCCCACCGTATCCTCTACGTGACCAGGCTATGCATACCTCTGGCATGGAGAGTGGACAAACATTACCTACACAAAACCATTAGTTTCTCGATGTCAGTTGACTCTGGTGCTTAAAGTCCCAGAAAACATCACATCCGTGAACAATATGAATCTATAAGTCAGCAATGAAAACGCATTATGGTTATCATAGAGTTGTACTATGTGCAATGACTGGTAGAATACAAGGTGTTGGATAATATTGGGAGGCTGAAATCAAACTAATCAAAAGATCTAACGGGATCATAAAGTTAACAGTTATGCAAGAAGCAGTCAATTATGTGAAAATTTTAAAGTAAATGTTACACAAACATTTCAGAATAACCAATTTCATATTTATAAGATTGTTATCAAGACCTGAAAATAAGATCGGGACCCAGGTATTTCAGTTGGATCAGAGGAACGTTTTGATCCTTCACGATGTTTTTCAGGTTTCTTGTCAGCTTCTTTGCTCACAGCCTCATTTTCTCGCTTAGAATCAGGTGCCAAAGGGGCCTCAAGTGGTATGGCATCTTGCAGCCGACGATGGTGCTTTTGATCCCTGTCTGTCTGCTCTCCAACATCCAAATTAGCATTGTTGGGTAGTCTCTCTGTTTCTGGTTTCCCATCCCTCCTAGACTTCTTAGGACTAGTTGAACCAGACCAAGTAACATATGTAAAGGCATATTATGATAGGAAGCTATAATCAACTGGCAAAAACTCTAACTATGTTTCACATTTTAGAACTCAAATCAAAAGGTAAAAGAGCAATACACACACTGCTGTATAACACAGAAGTTGATAAACAAGTGAATATAACGGTGCAACTTAAATTCTTGATGACTTATTAGAAAAAGTGCATTTTTCTTTTTCTTTTTTATGACAAGGAACCCCTTCAAGGTATGGGCCAGTGGGACCACCCCTGCGGGGCAAACCTCATATGTCTACACACCCCCACTGAGCTAAATCTCAAAAGTCGAACCAGAGACTTCCGGGTTTAGAACTAGTCCAGGCAATCTCCTTTTACTCCCAGGTGCAATATTATATAAGTGAAAAGCTTTCATCTTTTTTAGCTTATTAACGCTTATGGGTTTTTCAAATCCTCACATTTCCAATCAAGATACAATAGTGTACTCTTGCTCACTTTCTGCAAAAAGCTAATCCAAAGACACAATAATAAGAGTTCCAATTCTTATTTTGAACCCACTACCTTTATATATATATATATATATAAGTGAACAATATTTAGCGGAACAATATTGTTAACATTAATATTTGTAGAAAATTTGGAGTTGGAATTATTAATAAAATAAAGAAAGAAAGAAACCCCAAATGGGTAAAAGTTACCTGGGTTCTCTATCGAACCTAGAACGTTGGTGTCGTTTGGAGTCTGAATCGCGAACTTCCCTTTCCCGACGAGACATTATTGTTAGGCAAAAAAGAACGCTAAGCTAAGCAGCTTCTTCCTTTCTTCGTTTTCGCTCTTTCTTTCTCTCCCTTTTCCCACTTTTGGCTTTTCTCTCTCTCTTCTCACTCTAACTAGATCAAGATGTCATCGTGGCCGTACGATCCACGTTGTTATAGAGTAGACTAGAGTCTCTGAAATGAGTCGCGAACAAGATTTCTATTTTTTTTATTTATTTATTTACTATTTAAGGTGTCCAATTCTTCTCTCACTTATTTCTTTAAAAAACTAATATCCTGCCTTTTCCTATTTATATTTTACAAAAACAAATTATAAAAGCAAAAAACACTACAAATCAGATCTCCCCCAACAACCACCATTAGCCCGCTTGACCACCACATATGTCGATGCCACTACAAAGAGCCAACGGTCATCCTTCATCTTGTTGACGCTACGCTAGCCAATAATCACTAACGATTGTTTGTCCACACTAATAGTTTTTGCGAAAGTAATATAAAACAAAATTTATATTTTCGTTTAAAGATCGTTATACCACACAACCATGAATTCTAAATAAAATACAAAATTGTGTACTTCTCTTAGCAACCCAAGCATATTGCCTCCCAAGGTATTCACGTCTCTCTCTCTCTGTTTCTTTTTGGGTTTTCAAAAGATTTCAGTATTACTCAGTAGTTCTAATGGTCAACGACTAATGTGAGATATATATATTAAATCTTATTTTTATTTAAGACTTCTAAAACCAAGAGAGATATTAAACGTGGGATCCTTAGGGATCCTAATCTTCAGTTGTAAGATTAATCAATAACTTTTTGTATGTTACTGACTTATCTTGAAACTCTTTCAAAATTATTCCTTAATTTTCTCAACAATATCAAGAAAATATTTGAACTTCTACAGATTGCAATAATGTTCATCAAGACATTGCAATTGACCCTTGAAGATTAGAGAATTACAAATGAGGTCCCATTACTTACAATTTTATATCTATGTCCTTCCACCACACTATATTCTCACAAGTCACAAGGACTAGATTAATATCACTGTCATGTCCCTAGCTTATGTAACCCTTAATTTCTTGATTTCATAATTTCTATTGGACTCCAAAATATATTTGAAAAAACTCTTTAAATATATATGATGATGGAAAGAAAATCAATAGGTTGAACACTCCGGGCTTCAATGATCTAGTAATTGCTTGAAAGGCTTGAAAAGGAAAACACAAGATCAAAGATGACCAAGGTGGACCGGCCAAGAACCCTCCGATACTTAAGTTAGTTTCTCTCTTAAATTCTAGAGTTCCAACTTTTTAGGAGTTGTCTCCATACTTACCTTCTTTGATATGAATGAGTGTTTATATAGTGTGCACTTGAAGCGGTTACTTGTCTCGTAACTTCCCCTATATTTGAGGAAGTCAGAAGGTTCAAGGTTAACTTCGACAACCGCTATAGGAGTTAGAATATTCAATCTTATCTTCTATAACTGTTACTGGAAGTTAAGTACTTAGTAAGAAGTTATAGCGATGAACTAGGATTTTACTCATGCCTTAAAATAGTAACACGTGGTTCAATTCACTTGCTCTTGTAGACAAACTTTTCTGGAATTTTCTCAAGTGTCAGGGGTCGTCCAAGTGCTTTCCTCATGGACGACCCATGTGCCTATGGACGACCGTCCTACTACGTATAACAATTCTTGTCTTCTTGACCTGGACGACTCTCATGGACAAATTAGAGTTAGTTCAATTTTTAATTCGCCATCACTTGCCCCCTTGTCCAAGGGTCGTTCAGAGCACTAAAAAATTTACTGCTGTTCTTTGGATGTGTCTTTATGTTAGTTGTTAGATGTCGTGCCACGTGTCACAACCTCATTGGTGATTAGAATCGTCAATTTACCTTTTCGAGGAATATGCCACGTGTCGTTCTCTGGTTGGTCACGTCGTTTCAAATGCCAAACTTCATTGCCTATAAATAATGGAATTCCCCTCCTACCCTTCACATTTCCTAAATTTTCTCCCTTGACATTCATCGCCCAATGCCTCGTCTAGAAGTATTTTCGAGTCCTTAGTCCTCCTTCGTCTAAAGCCAGGTACTCTCTTCATCCTCGTTCTTAGGTTTTCCTTCAAATTTCAAGATGTCTGAGATTGTCCTTTCTTTGTCTAGTAATAGCATTGACAAGGCTATAAACGAGAACCATGATACTACTAATTTAGTGGCTCCAATAGTGATAGCAGTAGTGGTAGTAACAGTAGCAGTGAGGGGAACACTACAGATGAGGAATACACATTTGGTGTTCCTGGGACTCCCTTAGAGGTTTTTCTGAGCAGCTTAGGACGAGAGCAGCGTCTGGGTTTAGGGCTGGTACCTCGAGTGCTCCTTCGTCCACTCCTTTAGACAAGGTTGAGATGGTATATAGTTATGCTATAGGGGTCCACTCTAAGACGGATGAAAAGAGGTTAACATCCCTTAGGAGTTGGTACCAAATTCTAGATGACCTAAAGGATTGGTGTTGTCAACCCCGTTTTGGCTTAGGTGTTTACGAGGCTTACCTTTTAAGGGGTCTTAGGTTGCCTCTTAATGCCTTTACTAGGGAGTTACTCACCAGGTTAGGCTTAGAAATATGTCAGTTTAACCCTAACGCGATGAGGCTAGTTGTCTCCATGCAAGTTTTGTGAAGGGAGATATTTGAAGGGGATCGTCCTCTTACTGTGGACAAATTCCTCTACTGCTACAAGCCCTCAGAAATTAACCAATCTCTTGGCTTTTACCAATTCACAGCCAGAGGGAAAGATTGTAAACTAATAAAATCACTTGTCACATTAGATAGGAATTGGAAGACAGAGTTTTTCTTCGTCTCTAGTTTTTAGGTTAGACACCCTGTTTAGGTTGGTAAGGATCTATTTGCCCCCTATACTGGAGAGTTAGGAAACCTTTGTCTTGAAGGTATCTTTATTATTATCATTTTATTATTTTTATTATATATTTTGATAGGCAAAAAATGTATTAACCCCTTGTGATAAATTAACCAATTAATTTAGCCAAATGAATTAATTAAGTTAATTAACATGCAAACGCGTGGTAACACAAACAAATTACCAATAAACTAATTATACAACGAAAAATAAATAACACGGTGATTTATTTACGAATAGGGAAAACCTAACGACAAAAACCTCACCGGGTGATTTTCAGGTCACCATTTCTGAAATTCCACTATTATCATAACAAGCAGTTACAAGTAATGGAATCCCAGTACTTTATACTAACCTACAGTTGAACCCTTACCCCAATACCCAATTGAACTTGTTCTGTAGTGACAATTTCTCCTTTTTATGCATAGCTCCCAAGTACGTGACTAACCAATGCACGGATCTCAGTACGCGACTTCAATCACCAACTGTAGAAGGTTGTTGGCTGCAAAGTTTTTCAGTTCATCCCAACGATGAAGATCAAGAAGATGCTTGGTCACAAAATACAAAGGTGCACATACATAACAATTTCTTCAAGAATGATGAATTAGGGCAAAATTTTGTCTCAAGTCACAAATTGCTTGAGTAAACTTCTCTCAAAGCTTTTGCAAATTGTGTACTCTTTGACGGCCCTTAAAACAATCCTTTTATATGTCTAGAATTAGGAGAAAAGAAAGCCCAAAAACACATTCACGGATTCCAAGAAAATCAAATAAAAATTCTGAATTTCATAAACCTCGACAAATAGGAAGTGTTAAGAAGCTATCGAGCAGGTGTCAAGCCAACTGTCGAGATTTAATGAATTTGCACTTCTCAGCTTGTTTCTTGGACAGACTTGATGACTTCAACACTTGATCTTGAAATCTTGTTTCTTGAAGTATTAAAAACACCTAGAACTACCTAATTACAAGTAAAGTGCGTTTTGTCAAAGGATTAGCTAATTACATAAAATAATGACATATGTTCTAAACAAGTGAAACACATATGTCCTAACAATCTCTCCCATTGGCAATCCGTGACAAAACCACAACAAAAAAATGAACATATGAGAGAAGTCATATATCACTCAACTCATATGCACTTGTTGAATACAATAAAATCTATTCTAACACAAACTCTTGAAAATTTTTGCAAGAAGAGAGTTTATGACAAGTAGTCTTTGACAACTTGTATTTATGAAATACTTTAAACAAAACTCATCAAGGCATCTTAGTGTGAAACAGAAATAATAGATTGCACATAATTATAAGAAGCATGTGCATAAAGAAAGAGAAGAAACAACACATGTAAGGATAGGTGAAAGAAAAACATACATCCACATATAAAGAAGATAAGTACAATGTATGTCAATAATGGTCACAGGACCCAATGTACAAGAACAAAAGTATCTATCAAAAAAAGAAAAGAAAAGATATATAGAATCCTCATTATATCCCTCATATCAACACTCTCCTTATCAAAATGGTCCTTTACTAACTCTCCCCCTAAGAATGACTACTCTCATATCCCAAAACTACTCCCCCTTTTTGTTACGAGTGACAAAAGGTAGAGTGTCAAGTAGACATCTCATCAGTAGAGCTAGCATCTCCATCATTATCATAAGAAGCATCATCGTCATCGCCATTAACATCATCATCATCCTCAACTACAGAATCAGAAGCTACCGAAAGAGGTGAAGGAGAAGCCCCAGAAGCAAAACCACCCAAGGTCGCCTACTGCCTAGCAATACAGCCAACACGAACATTCACCTGATACAACTTAGTAGAGAGTGTATCAAGGTGAGCATTTATGCGCTGAAGCTGTGCCATGATATCACTAAGAGTCACATCACCCATGGAAGAGGAAGGGGCAGATGTGAATGGAGCAGATCGAGAAGAAGGAGTCAAACAGGAGGGAGGTGCTATTGACTCTGGTCGCGACCTAAACTGCACCTCACTACATTTTACGGAAGCGGCGTCTATGGCACACATAAAAGTGAAATGGTCGTACACGGGAAAAGGGACAAAAAAATGACGTAAAATCCTCGTGATAGCGGAAGGAAAGATGAGCTTATGAACACCTATAATAGAAAGAATGAAATGAGAAGGAAAGTCTATAGTAAGATGCTCAAGAAGAGATAACAAAAACCAAGCACGAGGCTCTGTAATAAAGTTATAATGAAAGAGATGATGGAGTACAAAAGTCATCACCATGTTTAAGAATCTAGGATCTTTAGCAAAAGGCCGACATGGTGTAAACTGATGCTTACCCCAATCAAAAGGGTGCTCACAAAAAGTAGCCATGAGCTCATCTTTGGACACAGTCCTCAGACACTCACAACTAGGATAGATAGGAAACTCTATCCTAGGAACTCGAAGCACACCCGCAACAAGTTGCAGTGTGACAGGAAAGCCCGTACCTCGAATGCAAGTAAAGAAAAGAGGCACTAAACGATCAATCTGGTGCATGTTGGAGTAAAACTCCTGAATAAGAACGAGAAGACAAGTGACCGGGATGTCACACAATAACTCCCATCCCCGACTGTGAATAATAGTGGAAAGGTCGGTGTTGGCGAAGTCTGCCAAAATGACTTGGCGATCTGACTGAACACCTCGTCTAGAAAAGTTCTTCGAGAAAGCCTTTCGAGCATCCTAATCACGAAACTGAATGTTAGAAGGAGTAGGATCAGAAGACGGTGCCCCAGAACAAAGAGCGTTCTGAGATAGAGTAGATTTACGCTTAGGTGCCATGGATATGACTAACGTAAACAGAAAGAGAGGGAGAAAGAGAGAGACAATTAGAAAAGTCCCAAAGCAATTAAAATATAACAAGTATATTGAAAAGCGGGTACGTATGCATGGGAAATACATGAACATGTGATATGTAAAAGAAATTGCATCATAGGCTCAGCCAAATCCAATCCTACCAACACATAATCAACTTGCACACATCTAAATGCATGATAATACCATTATAATGCAAATGTGATGCAATGCATGAGATTTTAAACACATTTAAATGAAAACCCATCCCAAAATTTCAACAAACACTCATCAATTTTGAAAAACCCTAAAATTTTTCAAAAACCGCAAAACCTAAATCAAAATGAATGAAATGCATGAAGAATGAAGAGATAAGAGAGCATACCAAGTGATTTGAAGCAAAGGAAGGCCGAAAATCACGTGGTTTGAAGGTTTTGAGTGAGAAAAGAGGGTTTAGGAGGTGAATAGGTGCAGATAAATCAAGAGAGATCGAGAAAATGAGAACCGGATTGCACTAGGAAGCTTAAATAGAACCTCAGTAAATCTCGACAGATGAAGGTATTGAGAGGTGTCAAGCCATCTGTCGAGAGAGGTGTCGAGAAATTGATCGTCAACAGATGAAGGTGTTAAGGAACAAACCACCAAAACCAAGAATAGAAGCTCGATCGATCGACCCAACTGTCGAGAAGCTATCGAGGAGGCAGATGTTGAAGTGAAGAAGATGAAGCCTGAAAAGAAGAAGATTGAAGAAGAAGCCTAAAACGACTGCGTAGTGATTAAACTAAACGCAGCGTTTCATTTAAGAGCAGATGCACCAAACACACCGTTTTTCTTAAGTGAACGGCTTCCTTAGGAACTTAATGAAACGGTGCGCTTAGCTTTGCTCCAGAATTCGTTTCAGTTTTGGAGCTAAATACAGTTAGTTAGTCTTAATTGAAATCCTAATTTAAAGGGAATTAGTTTCAGATATTTGGGTCTGTTAACTTAAGCAATTTAGGCAAACTCTGATTGTATAAATAGATCAATGAGCACGAATGTATCATTATGCAGAAACTATTGAAATTGAATACAAAATCTTCCATTCATTCTCTCTCTATCTTTCATTCTATTCCTCTCTTACTTTCTTGCACTTTCCCTCATTTTCTAGGGCTTTCCTTTCTCTGTGATTTGTAACTCTTTGTTGGCAACAATCTCCAGAACTCAGATTACTTGTTCTTGGGTTTTTCTTCATGGTATCAGAGCAAGAAACTACTGCTGCTACTCAATCTTCAACTATGGCTGTCTCAAGCTCAACAATGGCTTCGTCTTCATCAACTTCCTCAATGTCATCAAGTTTGGTAAATCAGCCTCTTTTGCTTCTATCTAATATGTCCAATATGATGACAATAAAATTAGATAATACAAACTATATTGTATGGAAACATCAGATTTCCATGGTTCTTGAAACCTATTCCTTGTATGAGTTGCTCGAAACGCCTCAACTTGTTCCTGAGAAGTTTCTCAAGGACTTATCTGGATCATACACTGCAGTTGTGAATCCAGATTTCCTGATTTGGAAATCAAAGGAAAAAGCCTTACTTACCTTTATAAGTTCAACTTTGTCTCCATCTGTGCTTGCACTCACTGTTGGATGTGCAACTGCTATAGAAGTCTGGAAGGTATTGGAAAATAAGTTTTCTTCAGCCTCAAGGTCTCACATCATGAACCTTAAAAGTGAACTTCATAATTTGAAGAAAGGAAGTGAGTCTGTGGATGTGTATCTGCAGAAAATTAAAGTTGTAAGAGACAAATTATTAGCTGTTGGAGTTATTGTGGATGATGAGGAATTGCTTCATATTGCAATTAAGGGACTCCCAAAGGAATTCAATGCATTCAGATCAGCAAACAAGGACAAGGAGTACTCAACTTAGTTTTGATGAGCTCTCAACCTTGTTAAACGCAGAAGAAGAGTCTCTCAATGATGGATTGGAGGTTGAAGACTCTATCTTTGCTATGGCTGCATCAGCTAATCAGAAGTCAAATGGTAATGGCTATAATCACAACCAAAACAGAGGTAAGGGCCGAGGGAATTTTAATAATAGAGGAGGAAGAGGTGGTAGATCAAATGGTCAGTTTTCTGAGTTTAATCATTTCAACCACTTCCAGCAAGGTCAATCAGGTTTTGGTGGTCCTAGATCAGATGTTAGGTTCTAAAGGTTTAGGAATTTATGTATTTAGAACTCTAATTTGTAATATTGGCAAACCATGATCAAAACAATCTGTTTAGTCTTGTTAAAGTGTGCTCAAAGTTGTTTAATTATTGTAAAGTTGGAATCGAGAGACTGTAGATGCATTGGGGCATTTCGGTCTGGCTCGATCGATTGAAGAATAGATTCGATCAATCGAAAATCGATCAGATTGCGTTCGTGTCAGTAAGTTCTACTAGTAGGTAGCATTAGGAAGTCGAGCGGGGAGCTTGTAAGTCCTTTTGTATGAACTTCGATTCTTTCATAGTGAATTCAGTTTTGCCTTAAGGATCGGTGGGTAAAATCCTCCCCAGGTTTTTCACTGGTTTGGTTTTCCTGAGTGATCATATTTTGTGTTATTTATTATTCCGCTGCTATATATTTTTGATATGAATGTTTGATTGTTTTAACCTAGAATTGCTTAATTTGACTAAGTAACAACTTGGCTAATTAACTAGGCTACTCAATCTGGTTGTATGTTAAGGGGTCTAAATTTTTCTATCAAAAACCTATATGCCAAATCTGTGGAAAGGTTGGACATTTGGCTGTTGATTGTTACCACAGAATGGATTATGCCTATCAAGGCAAGCATCCACCTGCAAAGCTTGCAGCAATGGCCACAGCCTCCAATGCTTGCTTTAATCAGGATCAACCCTGGCTTACTAACAATGGTGCAACTGATCATGTCACAGCTAGTCTAAATCAGCTTAGCTTCCCAAAGCCATACACCACTCAGGATCACCTTACTGTTGGTAATGGACCAAACCTACCTATTACTCATACTGGTAATGTTCTTATTCCATCTTCTTTTTCTAATATTCAACTCAATAATGTTCTTAGAGTACCCTCAATTGCTTCTAACCTTGCCTCTGTCCATAAACTTTGTCATGACACCCACTGTTGGTGCTACTTTGATGAGAATACTATTTCCATTCAGGCCTTGGACGCAGGGAAAATTCTCTACCAGGGCAAGAGTGAAGGTGGAGTTTACCCCATCCATCCTCATCGTGCTTCTCAACTTCTCCCATTCCATAGAGTCTGTAATAATGTTTCTAGAAATTTTGTTTTCAATAAGATACTTTGGCATATGAGACTTGGTCATCCTAATGATCAAGCCCTCAATTGTTTGTTTACAAATGATAAGTCTGTTCAGAATAATGTCAGCCTTGTAACTCCTACTTGTACTCATTGTTTGTATGGTAAAATGCACAATATTCCTTTTCCAAACTCTCAATTTAAAGCTTCTGCTCCTTTTGAACTTGTGCATTCTGACTTGTAGGGTCCTACTCCTACTCTATCTATCAATGGTTTTAAATATTACATCTTATTTGTTGATCACTACTCTAGGTTTAGCTGGATTTATCTCCTAAAATCCAAATCTGAAGCCTATGCTAAGTTTACTCAGTTCAATGCTATGGTTGCCACTCAATTTTCTTTGAAAATTAAAACCTTTAGATCTAATGGAGGGGGTGAATTTACTTCCAATGATTCCAAATCTTATTTGGCAAATCATGGTATTTCACATCAAATTTCTTGTCCTCACACTCCTCAACAAAATGGAGTTGTTGAAAGGAAACATAGGCACATCATAGAAACTGTTATTACTCTTCTGTCTCAGTGTTCCTTGGACTACTCTTTTTGGTCCTTTGCAGCTTAAACTGCTGTTACTTTGATTAATTTGCTTCCTACCTCTGTGCTGTCTTGGAAATCTTCTTGGTTTACCCTTTACTCTTCCTTTCCTGACCTCACTCATCTCAAAATCTTTGGGTATGCCTGTTATCCAAATTTGAGACCTTACACAGCCCATAAACTTGAACCTAGAACTAAGGAGTGCATCTTCATTGGCTATCCTGCTCAATCTAAGGGTTACCTTTGTCTTGATCCTTTTACAAACCGGGTTTACACTTCTAAACATGTGGTTTTTGATGAATCCAAATTTCCTGCTGCTTTACTTGTTCAGTCTGTGTCCACAAATTATTTTCCTCCTATAGTTCCTACTTGGTTGTCAAATCAATTGTATCTTCACTCTACCAATCAGTCATCCTTACTAGGTCCTGTTCCTTCTTACTCTCCCAGTTAATCAAATTCCAACTCTAGCCCCTACTCTAACTTCATCCCTCTTCCCTACTCTCCCTCTTACTCCTCTTTCTTCTCCACCTCCTTCTCCTCATTCTTCATTACCTTCTACTGACACTGGCCCTGACACTATCTCTTTACCTATTTCCACTATCCCTGACCCTATTTCTTTACCTCTCTCTCACCATGTCTCACCTTCACCTGTCCCTTTACCTCCTCCTACCCTCAATTCTCATCCTATGCAAACAAGATCCAAGAGTGGCATTGCCAAATCTAATCCCAAACTTTGCTATAAGGCTACCATTGACTATACCTATACTGAACCCCCTTCATATAAAATTGCTTCTAAGTATCCTAAGTGGTGTGAGGCAATGGCTGCTGAGTTTCAAGCTCTTCAGAGACAGCAGACCTGGTCTTTTGTTCCTGCTCCTCCACATGTTAACTTGGTTGGCTGCAAATGGGTGTTCAAACTTAAATTGAACAGTGATGGTTCCATCTCTAGATACAAGGCCAGACTTGTAGCTAAAGGATTCCATCAACAAGCTGGTGTGGACTTTCATGAAACCTTCAGTCCAGTGGTTAAGCCTGCAACAGTGAGATTGGTTTTGGCTATTGCTGTGAGTTGTCAATGGAAGTTGAGACAACTTGATGTGTCTAATGCATTTCTTCATGGCTTTCTCAAAGAAGAGGTGTATATGCATCAACCTCTTGGATATGTGGATCTTGATCATCCAGATTATGTATGCAAACTTCACAAGTCTCTCTATGGTCTCAAACAAGCACCCCGGGCCTGGTTTGAAAGATTTGCTTTTCACTTACTTCATCTTGGTTTCTCTGCCTCCATGGCTGACAACTCTTTGTTTGTGTTTTGCTCAGCTCACACCATCATTCATCTCTTGTTATATGTGGATGACATCATTGTTACTGGCAATGATTCCACCCAAATTCATAATTTGATTGTAGCTCTGGGTCAAGTTTTTGAACTCAAGGATCTAGGGCCTCTCAACTATTTCTTAGGCATTCAAATCAATAAATCCACTCATGGTCTCACTCTGACATAGAGTAAATATGCTTCTGATGTGCTTCATCGATTTCATATGGAGAGTTCCAAGCCAACCAAGACTCCCTCCTGTCCTTCAACTCGTTTGGTACCTCTTGATGGTGTTCTTCTTTCTGATCCAACTCAGTATAGGAGCATGGTTGGTGCTCTTCAATATCTAACCTATACTCGTCCTGATATTGCCTTCAGTGTTCATCAGTTGTGTCAGTTCATGAGTCATCCCACCACTACTCATCTTGAAGCTGCTAAACGGGTCCTTCGTTATATCAGAGGTACTCTTCATTTTGGGCTTTCTTTTACCTCGGGTCCTTTAACCCTTTCTGCATTCTTAGACGCAGACTGGGCTGGGGATCCTATAGATAGATGGTCTACAACAGGCTTGCTTGTGTTTCTTGGACCCAATCTCATTTCCTAGGCTGCTAAGAAACAGAGCACTATGTCTCATTCTTCCACAGAGGTAGAGTATCGTGCCTTAGCAACTACCGCCGCTAAATTGGCTTGGCTTCGTACCTTGTTTAAAGACCTTCACATTTTTCTTCCTCACATTCCTGTCATTTGGTGTGATAATGTCTCGGCTATCGCTCTCTCTGTGAATCCTGTTTTTCATTCTCGCACCAAACATCTAGAAGTTGATTACTACTATACTCGTGAGAAGGTTCTTCGGAAGCAATTACAGATTGGTTTTGTTTCAAGCCGTGACAATTTTACGGACATATTTACCAAATCTTTTCCTGCTCCATTGTTTCTTCTTCATCGGTCCAAACTTCTGGTTGATTCTTCCCCCATCAGTTTGAGGGGGGATGTTAAAGTGAAGAAGATGAAGCCTAAAAAGAAGAAGATTGAAGAATAAGCCTAAAATGACTGCGTAATGATTAAACTAAACGCAGCGTTTCATTTAAGAGTAGATGCACCAAACGCACCGTTTTGCTTAAGTGAATGGCTTCCTCAGGAACTTAATGAAACGGTGTGCTTAGCTTTGCTCCATAATTCTTTTAAGTTTTGGAGCTAAATACAGTTAGTTAGTCTTAACTAAAATCCTAATTTCAAGGGAATTAGTTTCAGATATTTGGGTCTGTTAACTTAAGCAATTTAGGCAAACTCTGATTGTATAAATAGATCAATGAGCACGAATGTATCATTATGCAGAAACTATTGAAATTGAATACAAAATCTTCCATTCATTCTCTCTCTATCTTTCATTCTGTTCCTCTCTTTCTTTCTTGCACTTTCCCTCATTTTCTAGGGTTTTCCTTTCTCTGTGATTTGTAACTCTTTGTTGGCAACAATCTCCAGAACTCAGATTACTTGTTCTTGAGTTTTTCTTCAGTAGGAACATTCTCGATCGATCCATTATGTGTAGAGAAGCTATCGAGATTATGATAAGAAAAAGCTAAAGAAGCTCGACAGATAGCTCAGTATCGAGGAGGTGTCGAGCTAGCTTTTAAAAACAATTTTTAGAGAAGTGAAAAACATAGTCATGAATGCAATCCAACATGCAACTCAAACAATGATCCAATCAACATAATAAGCTCTCAAAATCATTTCTCAACAAAATTTTAAGCACATGGATCCCAAACACACACACACACACACACACACACACACTAAACAAATCTAACCAATTTTATATTTCAAAAACAAGTCAAGATAGTTTAGTGAGTATACATTAACACATGTAAAACCTTGTGATGGTCAAATCACATTGTACCTGTACATGTATCAAGAGTAGCAAAGAATATTGCGTGTTATGTGAAAAATATCGCAAGATTGCACAAGTGTATACATGTTATGACGATTTGAGATATGAGAAAATCACTTTAACTCACACATAATTATAACTATTTGATAAGGACAATCACCTTCGAGGTACATCCTATAACTCCCATATCTTATAGAATACACGCTGGCAATCATATTTAAAAGCATTTTTGATCTTTTTGATTTTTATTTTCTTTGCATTTTTCTTTTTAATTTAGCATGTCATGCATGGGCATATAAGAAAAAGAAAAAAAAAATACCCAATGATAATTGACATTCTAATTTTGCTATGCCGAAGCACACAAATGTCAATAACATCACACTTTGATATGCTAAAGCATACATGTCATTCATGATTGGCAGGCAACAGTGGTGAGATGGTTATTTATGCCTTTCTCTTAGGATTTTCTAGTCCTTCTTGTCAAAAAGAATGATACAAGTGTTAATTACAAGAGATAACTTAATCTTACTCATCACAAACAAGAGCCATAAAGCTCACTTGCTTAATTGTGCATAGAGATACTCATTTAAGCTACAAGAGATACAGAGTTTAGAAAATTTTGTTTCAATGGTCATCCAAGGTACACAAGTACCAATGTACACAAAACACATACTGTTTTTGTAATTTTTTTCCTGATTTTTCAATTTTTTTTATATGAAAAACAAAAAATAAGCAAAACTGAAAATAAATAAACAAAAACACGTTAAGCAAAGCAAAGCATAAAACTAGACTGATTCAAAACAATAAAACAAAACACACAAGTAATGCAACAAGCAAAAACACAAAGAAAGAGAAGAAAGTGATAGAATCACTTAGAGCCCTTTTCCTTCCACACTTTGGAAGAACCTCTTTATTGATTAAACCTTTGAACCAGTGGTGAGGGGGAAGAATTGAAACTGTTCAAGTTCGAAAGGAACATAAAGGTTTTGAGAAGATCTCCAAGAGGTGCAAAAGAGGATTGAAGCTGATTTTGGCTTCCAGTTGCTATCATACACTCTGTTGAATGGCTAACCACTTATAGCAATTTGGTCGAGTATGACCGACAGCTCCATAATGATGACAAAGATGCTACTTCTTTTGTTTAGGCTTTCGAGAGTTAGCCTTCTTAGCCCTAGGGTTTTTAACATCTTTCTTATCTTGCTTAGGGGGTGCTCCTAAAATAGATTTACCATTATCTAAGTTCTCACTTGCTAATTCAGTTTTAACATCATTGTTCTTAATTTTAGCATTATAAGCAAGAGGAACAAAAACAGTAGCACTATTATAAGCAATATTAGAGGAAGAAAGATCATACCCTAAACCTGTTTGATCCATAGCGGATTTCTGAATGCTGAGCATCTCATCAAGTTTTGCACTTGAAGTCCTCTCCAATTGAGCTCTAACTTGAAACAACTTTGCTTCAAGCTTCTTGGTCTTCTAAGCCAAGAAATTGTTCTCAAACCTCAGTGCTCTAATAGTCTGATTAGCCTCATCACACTTTGTGGATAGCTCTTCACGATTAAGTTCCACATCACTGAGTTTCTTGGTGGCCAGCCTATACAGTTTCTCAGAAAGCTTGTACAGTTTCTCATAGGCTATATGGATATCATCTTGATCATCCATCTTCTAACACTTAGAATCAACCAATTCTTCTTCTTTGTCCACGTCTTCAACAATCCCTTCAGTAGGATTGATTGTGGCAATGAAGGCATTCAAGATTCCATCATCCTCATTGTCGGAATCATCCTCAGGCTCAATGTCACTCAATGTAACAGCAAGTGCCTTGCTTTTCCCAACACTCTTAAGATATGTGGGACACTCTTGCTTCATGTGACCAAATCCATGACACCCAAAGCACATAGGTCCCACAAAAACAGTGTACTGACCTCCATCCTTTGCATCTTTCTTCCCTTTGTCTTGGCTTTTGAACTAAGAAGAACTGGATTGCCTACAATCCTTGTCAAAGCCCTTTCCATTGGCATTCTTTATAAACTTTTTGAACTGCCTTGTAATGTAGAACTTCATCTTAGAATCCTCATCATCTGAAGACACATTAGTGTCACTGCTCTTGACCTTCAAAGCCATGTTCTTGCCTTTCTTCGACTTGCTGATCCTTGATAACCCTAACTCGTAGGTCTGCAAATTTCCAACTAGCTCAGTCAAAGGAATCTTTGTTGGGATTAGTGCCCTTAAATCTTATTGTATGATACTATGTATGATATTAAGTATGACATTATGTATGACATGAAATATAACTTAATATTGTAATTAATAAAGTTGATTTATTATTATCTAAAATAATGATAACATGAATATTCGGACATTATCATTTAGTCCATGAGATGTATAGTATGTGATTTATGTGATTTAGTCATAGAAGATATAAGTCACAAGTTCTTTGTAAACTCATAATTTTAGTTCTTAGTCGGTGATGAAATTGAGCATTTTATCTGCGAAGATTATAACATATCAACTAAGATGATTTGTCTTGATCATGGAAGTGGAGACTTCTAGTTGATGTGTTAATATGTTTTAAGAGTTAAGACATATTGAACTGGATCGCTGTGAGATTTATTATTCTCCTAACGACTATCAATTGAATAATAAATCTCACAACTTATATTTGCATGAACTCTTAATCCTGAGAGAATAATGGACCTAATCATGAAGTGTATGTTGCTTTGATATATTAGGAGTGAGATCTAAAGTAACGGTCAAAACCTCAGTATGTTGGGCCGCCACATTTCGTGTTGATGAAACATATATTCTCAAGATGGAATTTATAGTCTCTTAACAGAGATTTAAAATATTCCCTTGAGATAAGTTTAATAAGTTTAGTTATTCAGAGAGTTAGGCCTAACCACTTTGGTAAGAAATTACTAAAGCATATATTTATGAAATTGGATTTCATAAATATATAATGAATAACTTAAAAGGATTAAACCGGGTACTTAAGGATTAAGACATAGTAATCTTCAAAGTGACAGTCTATATTTATGACTTTAAATTACTACGAATATTTTATGAAGGGGTTGCATGTATAATAAAGTTTTGGAATATAATTTATTAATAAGGCCTAGAGTGCAATTATATTTATATAGTGGTATTAAATATAATTAATGGTAACTTTGGACTTGTCAAGAGTTGACAGAAAAGCCCAAGGCCCATTGGAGCTAGTGTCTTATTGGTCCTTTTGGTCTCACTCCAAGCCACACATTAAAGCCCAATTAGAAAGGCCCAATAGGCCGGCCTAATTAGATAATCAGTTATATATAAAGGGAGAGACATACAGAATTTATTAGAGAAAAAGTGAGACACCATTATGAAGTGGTGTGTATGTGCGAGTGAAAGCACTCAATTATTCTCCCTTGGAAATTGATTGAGAGACCACACTTCTTGGGCGTAAAGTGGAATTGGAGTGAAGATTAAAAGTGTTCTCAAGTACTTATAATCTTTTGTTTTGAATTTCACCGCACCAAGGTACGCTATCTTGTTCTTAAATTCTGACATTTACATAATGCGAGTTATCAATCATGAATGAAATAGATCCACATTTGTTGTTTCCGCTATGTGTTTTGTATGAGATACAAAACCAGATTTACCAACAATTGGAATCAGAGCCAGGTTTTCATATCATGATTGTATAGCATGTGATTGAATTTTAGAATCAAAGAATATCATTTTCTTTGTGTTATGGGATTCTTGAATCTGCCGTGATTGTTCTTTATAATCACGTTTATAGGATTTTTGATTTCATAATTTATTTTTTGGAGATTGACTTTGCGTTGATGTGAAGTGAATTCCTTTTAAAATGGAATTCCATCTTCAAAAGCATTCATGTTAGCCCACGGTTGTTTTTTGTTGTCTTAAAGGATTCATTTGAATCCTTGCTATATAACAATGATTGAAGACCATTCGGTTATATAGATTGAAGTTTCTATAGACTTCTAGACAATGTTGTTATATAACCGTCAAGATAGAAGTTTAACATTTAATGGTTTGGACAAAGGCACTGTTACAAGATAACACTTTCATGGCCTTATGTCACTTCCAAGGCAATAACTGTCATGTGCATGAACCAAGTAATTGCACTGCTTGGATTTCTCTTTTGCACCGCTTGGCTATTCAAGCATTCAATTGCTTTGCATGTGTTAGTTATCTTTAGGAAAGTGATATTAGGATTCAAAGCCTAACTTCCTGGATTGGCTTGGAGTGCAAATCCTTGATGGCATGCAAATTGTTTATAAAAGATTCTAACAATCCGTATATTATATATAATGTAATAATCATATATTACATGTAATAATCCATATATTATATTATATATAATGTAATATAGGTTTATAATGTAATATGGGTTTATATTACGTTATATATATTTATATATATATTAATGCTAGGATTAAAGTATTCATTTAATGAAATTTATTCCTAATGAGATTAGGATTATGTTTTCAAGGGTTTCTAGCATTAATATGGCTCTTGATCCTAAAAACCTTTAATTAAAAATATCTAGTGGGAAAGAGATACAAGAGTTGCATCTCACGGCCTCCATTATCAGTTTATAGTAGTGTGGGTAAGCACCTTGTCTTGGCGTACATGCCTTGCGATCCCAAAGGAGGGTGTTTACTTTATAGTACTACAAGATTGAACTAACCTGTTTAAAGTAGTGTGGACAAGCACCTCGTCTTGGCGTATATGCCTCGCGATCCCAAAGGAGGGTGTTTTGTTCCATCGTACTATAAGTTTAAACATTATAAGGGAGATGAAATGTGGCTACACATGATTCTAGATAATGGTGTACACTAGACTAAGTGTAATGTTAACCTCCCAAAGGAGCTATGTCATTATTACGTAGAGGCTAAAGCTAATATGGCATATTATTAGTGTATGATAAGAGTTATCATGATAGCACTAATAATGAGAATAGTTCTCAATCAATTAATGTGTTTATAATAAACTTGCTACCAAGGAATTATAGACATGGATTGGTTTGTCGTTGCATATATTATTTTATGGTTTTATAAGGTTCCCTATTATATGATTATATGCTAAATTGATAGTGTCTAGTTTACTTATTATATTCATGTTTGTTATTTTCAGATTTAAAATCATGGCATCATTTAGCCCGCTCGTTGCTATACTTAATCAAAACAAACTGATTAGATCTAACTATGTTGACTGGAAAAGAAAACTTGGACATTGTTCTTACTGCTGAAGAGCACAAATATGTGCTTACTCAACCATGTCCTAGCTTTCCATCATTAGATGCTCCTCTTGAGGAAAAACAGCAATATGATCGTTGGCAGAAATCTAATGAGATGGCCAAGTGCTATATCCTAGCATCTATTTCAAATGTTCTACAGCATCAAATGCAGGATGTAGAACTAGTTTCGGACATTATGCTTAACCTGAAGGAGATGTTTGGTAAGCAAGGCTGTTCTGCAAGGCAAGAAACTATGAGGCAGATTTATAATACCAAAATGGCTGAAGGTACTTCAGTGAGGGAGCATTGTCTTAGGATGATCTCTAATCTGAATACATTGGAAGTTTTAGGTGCCGATATTGATGGAGAATCCCAAGTGGATATGATACTCTAGTCACTACCAGAATCATTCAAGGAATTCAAACTTAACTATAATATGAACAAAAAGATTTATACATTGTCTGAATTGATGAATGAGTTGGTAGCGGCGGAAGGCATCCTTGGTACTTCTAATGTTGAAGCCAATATTGGTGAAGCTTCTACTTCTCAACCTAAGTCGAAAGGCAAAGGTAAGAAGAAGAAGAAGAAGAACTTCACCAAGAAAGATGGTAAACAAATTGCCTTAGGAGTTGCCAACAAAGGAAAAAAAACCAAAGGAAAGTGTTTCCATTGTGGTGAGAAAGGACATTGGAAGAGGAATTGTCCAATATTTAAGGATGTCAAGAATAGAGGTATGAAAAGTACATTCCTTCTTGAAACATGTTTGGTACAGAATCCCACAGATTCCTGGTGTGTGGATTCAGGTTGTACTAATCATATCTGCAAATCCTTGCAGGGGTTTCAAGAGACCAGAAAGCTGAATGAAGGGGAAATGTTTCTTAACTTGGCTGATAGGAGCAGGATTCCAGTTGTAGCTATTGGAGTGTATAATTTATGTTTTGAATCTAGAGTTTTAATATTGGAAGACTGTTTGTATGTACCTAATGTTCGTAGGAATTTAATTTTTGCAACTTATTTAGGTAAACATGGATATTATGTTATCCTAAAAGACAATGTTGTAATAAAGAAAGATAAAGTGTTTATCTGTTCTGGCAATATTGTGGATGGTCTTTATATTTTAACTCCTGATAAGCATGAATTATATAATTCTGAATTAGATCATAACTCTTATGTAAAATCATTAAAGACAAAGTTTCCTTCTACTAATGAAGCATATCTTTGGTACTTGTGTTTGGGTCATATTAATCTAAATAGAATTCAAAGACTGATCAAAGATGGACTTTTAGAGCCATTGGACTTTGATGAATTTCTAGTTTGTGAATCTTGTTTGGAAGGCAAAATGACCAAACGACCTTTTAATGCAAAAGGTGGAAGAGCCCAAGAGTTGCTTGAATTAGTTCATATAGATGTATGTGGTCCTATGTCAACCCAAGCAAAAGGAGGTTATGAGTACTTCATCACTTTTACCAATGATTACTCAAGATATGGTTATATGTACCTAATGAGACGGAAGTCCGAAGCCTTTGAAAAGTTCAAAGAGTTTAGGGCTGAAGTTGAGAATCAATTAGGTAAACACATAAAAGCTATTCGATCTGATCGTGGTGGCGAATACCTTCTTGGGGATTTCAAGGATTACTTAACTCAAAATGGGATTATATCCCAATTGACTGCACTTGGAATTTCCCAACAGAATGGTGTAGCAGAAAGAAGGAATAGGACTCTTTTGGAAATGGTTAGGTCCATGATGAGTTACTCAACTTTACCAGTTTCTTTTTGGGGATATGCACTAAAAACTGCAATACATATTTTGAATTTAGTTCCATCAAAATCTGTTCTCAACACACCTAAGGAATTTTGGAGTGGGCGTAAGCCTAGTATGAAATATCTTCACATTTGGGGATGTCTAGCACATGTGTTGAAAAGGAAGTCTGATAAGTTGGAATCTAAAACCGAAGTATGCATGTTTTTAGGGTATTCAAAAGAAACAAAGGGTTATTTATTCTATAATCATAAAGATAACAAAGTGTTTGTTAGTACACATGCCAAATTTTTGGAAGATGATTATATGAATAATTTTGATCCTAGAAATAAAGTTGTTTTGGCTGAAATGAATGAACCTTTAGTTGAACAACCAATAGATGAAACTAGGGATGATATGGTTGTATTGGATACACCACAAGATACTACTCATGAGATGTTTAGTATACAGGTGCCTCGTCGTAGTGGGAGAATTGTTCGGCCTCCCATAAGATTCATAGGTTTAGGAGAAACTTATGAAACTATCTCAGAAGAGGCTGAATCGGATCCCTACACTTATGAAGAGGCAATGAGTGATATAGATGCACATCATTGGATCAAAGCTATGAAATCTGAATTAGATTCCATGTATTCCAATCAAGTTTGGGATCTTGTAAAGGCGCCTAATGGCATTAAACCTGTTGGTTGCAAATGAGTTTACAAGAGGAAGAGAGGGGTAGATGGAAAGGTTGAAACCATTAAAGCAAGACTACTGGCGAAAGGGTATACACAAAAAGAAGGTATTGACTATGATGAAACTTTTTCGCCAGTAGCCATGCTTAAATCTATCAGAATTCTCTTATCCATTGCTGCTCATTATAATTATGAGATTTGGCAAATGGATGTCAAGACTACATTTCTTAATGGTAATCTTGAAGAAGAAATCTATATGATGCAACTGGAAGGTTTCATAGCAAAGAACCAAGAGCATATGGTATGCAAGTTAAAAAGGTCCATTTATGGACTTAAACAAGCATCTAGGTCATGGAACATCAGATTTGATCAAGCAATCAAGTCATTTGGTTTTGAACAAAATCTTAATGAACCATGTGTATACAAAAGGCATCGAGATAAAGTAGTAATGTTCCTAGTGCTTTATGTTGATGACATTCTACTCATTGGAAATGATGTAGGGGTAATGTCATCGGTAAAGGTTTGGTTGTCAAACCAATTTGATATGAAGGACTTGGGTGAGGCTAACTTTATCCTAGGGATCAAGCTTTGGTGAGATCGTAAGAATAAGATGTTAGGCTTATCACAAGCTGAATATATAGATAAGGTTCTAGAACGGTTTAGCATGCAAAACTCCAAGAAGGGATTATTTCCTTTCAGACATGGAGTTCCTCTGTCTGATGACCAAAGGCCTAAGACTCAAGAGGAAAAAGATATGATAAGACAAGTTCCTTATGCTTTTGCAGTAGGAAGTCTCAAGTATGCCATGCTTTGTACTAGACTAGATATTTGTTATTCAGTTGGCATGGTCAGCCGATATCAATCAAATCCAAGACCAAAACATTGGTAAGCTGTAAAGCATATTCTCAAGTATCTACAGAGAACGAGAGATTATATGCTTGTTTATCAGTGTGAGGATTTGATACCCATTGGCTATACAGATTCAGATTTTTAGTCGGATCTAGATTTTAGAAAGTCCACATTAGGATGTGTATTCACCTTGGGAGGTGGAGCCATAACATGAAGGAGTGTCAAACAATCTTGTATTACGGACTCCACCATGGAAGCAGAATATGTTGCTGCTTGTGAAGCAGAAAAAGAAGCTGTATGGCTCAAGAAATTCCTTTCTGACCTTGGTGTAATGAGAATGGAATAAGTTCCCATCACATTGTTTTGCGACAATAGTGGTGCAGTTGCACAATCAAAAGATCCAAGGAATCACAAGAAAGGAAAGCACATTGAGAGAAAGTACCACATCATTAGAGATATTATTGCTCGTGCGGATGTGATGGTAGCCAAGATTGAAAGTGCAAACAATCTAGCAGATCCCTTTACCAAAGCCTTACCTCAAAGGACCTTCGAGTCACATTTGGAGGGAATGAGAGTTAGATTAGTGCACAATAGTCTTTAGGGCAAGTGGGAGATATGTTGGGATTAGTGCCCTTAAATCCTATTGTATGATGCTATATATGATATTAAGTATGACATTATGTATGACATGAAGTATAACTTAATATTGTAATTAATAAAGTTGATTTATTATTATCTAAAATAATGATAACATGAATATTCGGACATTATCATTTAGTCCATGAGATGTATAGTATGTGATTTATGTGATTTAGTCACAGAAGATATAAGTCACAAGTTCTTTGTAAACTCAGAATTTTAGTTCCTAGTCGGTGATGAAATTGGGCATTTCATCTGCGAAGATTATAACATACCAACTAAGATGATTTGTCTTGATCATGGAAGTGGAGACTTCTAGTTGATGTGTTAATATATTTTAAGAGTTAAGACATATTGAACTGGAACGCTGTGAGATTTATTATTCTCCTAACGACTGTCAATTGAATAATAAATCTCACAACTTATATTTGCATGAACTCTTAATCCTGAGAGAATAATAGACCTAATCATGAAGTGTATGTTGCTTTGATATATTAGGAGTGAGATCTAAAGTAACGGTCAAAACCTCAGTATGTTGGGCCGCCACATTTCATGTTGATGAAACATATATTCTCAAGATGGAATTTATAGTCTCTTAACAGAGATTTAAAATATTCCCTTAAGATAAGTTTAATGAGTTTAGTTATTCAGAGAGTTAGGCCTAACCACTTTGGTAAGAAATTACTAAAGTATATATTTATGAAATTGGATTTCATAAATATATAATGAATAACTTAAAAGAATTAAACCGGGTACTCAAGGATTAAGACGTAGTAATCTTCAAAGTGATAGTCTATATTTATGACTTTGAATTACTACGAATATTTTATGAAGGGGTTGCATGTATACTAAAGTTTTAGAATATAATTTATTAATAAGGCCTAGAGTGCAATTATATTTATATAGTGGTATTAAATATAATTAACGGTAACTTTGGACTTGTCAAGAGTTGACAGAAAAGCCCAAGGCCCATTGGAGCTAGTGTCTTATTGGTCCTTTTGGTCCCACTCCAAGCCACACATTAAAGCCTAATTAGAAAGGCTCAATAGGCCTGCCTAATTAGATAATCAGTTATATATAAAGGGAGAGACATACAGAATTTTTATTAGAGAAAAAGTGAGACACCATTATGAAGTGGTGTGTATGTGCGAGTGAAAGCACTCAATTATTCTCCCTTGGAAATTGATTGAGAGACCACACTTCTTGGGTGTAAAGTGGAATTGGAGTAAAGATTAAAAGTGTTCCCAAGTACTTATAATCTTTTGTTTTGAATTTTACCGTACCAAGGTACGCTATCTTGTTCTTAAATTTTTACATTTACATAATGTGAGTTATCAATCATGAATGAGATAGATCCACATTTGTTGCTTCTGCTATGTGTTTTGTATGAGATACAAAACCAGATTTACCAACAATCTTGTCAATATCCTTTAATTCCTCGATCGCCGTAATCTTGGTGGAAATCTCTCGGGTAGAGATCTGAGCACTTTCCTCACAATCTTGGGTTCAGGAATGGTTTCCCTAAGATTGAAGGCTGAGTTCACTATGTCCTTGAGCTTGGCATAGAACTCATCGAACAACTCATCTTCCTCCATTTTTATCTCTTCAAAGCTTGTAGTGAGCCTCTAAAACTTTGAATCCTTGACAGCCTTTGTACCCTCATAGGTTGTCTGGAGGATGGTCCATACTTTCTTAGCAGTTTTAGTAGAGGATATCTTCTTAAACTCCTCATTGGTGACTGCACTAAATAAGGCATTCAATGCCTTGCTGTTGAAGTTTGCTGCCTTAATCTTTGTTTCATCCCAATCGGTCGGCGCTTCCTTTGGCTTAGTCCAGCCAATCTCTATAGCTTGCCACACCTTCTCATTTAAAGACTCCAAGAAAGCTCTCATATGTACTTTCCAATATGCATAGTTAGTGCCATCAAATAAAATAGGTATAATTAACAACTGTCCTCTATCCATGACAAACAGGGGTCAATAGATCAACACAACAAATATTAAACCTAATCAGATTGTGTTTGCTCTGATACCACTTGATAGGCCAAAAATGTATTGACCCCTTGTGATAAATTAACCAATTAATTTAGTTAAGTGAATTAATTAAGTTAATTAACATGCAAACGTATGGTAATACAAACAAATCACGAATAAACTAGTTATGCAACGGAAAATAAATAACACAGTGATTTGTTTATGAATAAAAAAAACCTAACGACAAAAACCCCACCGGGTGATTTTCAGGTCACCACTCCCGAAATTCCACTACTATCACAACAAGCGGTTACAATTAAAGGAATCCTAGTACCTTATACCAGTCTACAATTGAACCCTTACCCTTATACCCAATTGGACTTGTTCTTGATAACGCCTTAAAATGTGTACTTGTTATATATTTATGTGGGCGTTATCTCCTTATTACTATGCTTAATTTGTAGAATTAAGCCATGATTTGCATTAGTCCCTATTATTTATCTTTACATAATTTCTTGAATAAAATGCTATTCATTGTGTGTAATTTTCTAGTTTCAGGAAATCATGTGAGAAAGATAAGCTTACAGGAATTTGTGAGAGAATGGAGGCCAAACTAGAATTAAAGTGGAGCTAAAAGACCATGCCTAAATGTCTAAGGAGCTACAGTTGGAGTGCTTGGATCATCTAACATGATTGGAAGCTTCAAATAAGGAAAGAAATCAAAGAGGCAGAATATGAAAAGGAAAAATCTGATTTGAGCACTGATAAGTATTTTGGGCGTATCTCTCTCCTCAAAAATCCAATTGACAAAAAGCTAGATAAGTTGGAACCGTGACTTAAATATCTACAACTTTCCAGTTTTGTATTTTTTGAAATTCTCAATTTTTGAAGGCTGAAATTAACTCACAAGTTACTGCTGTAAACTTGGATGGAAATTAAAATAGGAAAAGATTTATTTTCTTTGGACACTTAGACATTAGGGTTTTAGAAGGGAGGTCGTGAGAATGAATTTTGGCAAAGAAAACCTTGTATTTTTATTTCTCTAATGGCAGCCTAAACTCTTTGCTAGGGCCAGGGGTTATGTGTCTTTTATACGGTATGAATATTCAATGTGATTCTTTCTAGGATTTTATCAAAGACATATTTGATTGTTCAACTAGATTTCTTTTGATGTATTAGTTCTTCCATACTTTCAATAAGTTCAATCATGTTTTTCTTATTGTTTAGATGAATTTCTAATAGTTTCAAATAGAAATTAGGTTTTAAAGTGAATGGGTTTTTCTGAAAACGTTTCTAATCGCATTATTAATCGAGGTTATTATGCTTCTTGAATTGTCTCAGTTCAACCGAATCATAAGTTTTTAATTGTATAAAAACAATTAATTATGAAATATATATTTTCTTAGATCACAAAGAATTTCATATCGATATAAGGAAACATCCCGATGCCCTAGTGTTTACATTATTGATTTAAATCAGTTTTTATTATTATTCTTGTTAACACTCACCAAGCAAAAGTATTTTTCTTCTTCACCCAAATTGTTATTTAATTATATTGTCTTTGAATTTACCCTGCTCCTTGTGGTTCGACCTCGGTACTCCGAGAATTATATTACTACGATCTCTTGCACTTGGGAGTAAGCAAGTAATTTTGGCGCCATTGCCGGGGAGTTGTTGCGTGTTCAGAGGCAATTTTTGGGAGCAAAGCACAACCGGTGGAAATTCTTCTATTGGTAACTTCGTTCCATTTTTTTCCTTTTTTTTTGTTTTTATTTTTTCTGTTTGTTTTTATTTTATTTTATTTGATTGTGGATTCATTGTTACATGAGCATTTCGGTTAGAAACAAGAGAGGCAGATTAGAAATTTTTGAAACTTATTTTGGTAATCTTTTTGACACACCTTTGCCTTCACATTCTTCATTCATGGGTGATAAAACACGTAATAATCATGAGGAGAATAGAAGAACTATGTATGAATTGTTGCATCCCACACAAAATTCTGTTCCTTCATGCATTATGTTTCCACCTAATGCACCACATGTAGAACTGAAAGAAGGTTTATTAGCAATACTTCCTGACTTTAGGGGATAAGAAAATGAAAATCCTTATGTCCATATTAGAGCTTTTGAAGAGGTAATTAGTAGTTTCTATGCACAAAATGTTATTGAGACTGCTAAGTTACGTTTCTTTCCTTTTTCTCTTAAGGATTAGGCAAGAAGTTGGCTTTATACCTTGAAACCTAGGTCTATAGGTAGTTGGGGGGAAATGGCCAAAGAGTTTTTTAAGAAACACTTTCCTCCCCACAAAGTCTAGCAAGTAAAAAGAAGGATAGCTAGTTTTGTCCAAGGCGAAAATGAGACCTTATACCAAGCTTGGGAAAGGTACAAAGATTTTTTTAATTTCTGCCCAAATCATGGGTATGAAGATTGGAGATTAGTTAGCTATTTTTATGAAGGACTTACACCTAGGGACCAACAGTTTATTCAACTCTCATGCGGAGGGGACTTTTTACAAAAAGAACCCGAAGATGCAATTGATTATCTTGATGAGATAGCTGAAAACTCTAACACATGGACTGGACCTAGCCCTATGGACTCCACTGATAGGACTAGAACTAACACTACCACTTCTAGTGGAAGTCTTTTCAAGTTGAGGGAAGATGATAACATGAGTGCAAAAATCAGCATGTTAACTAAAGAAATAAAGGCACTCAAAATGAAAGGAAGTAAGAGTGTTAGTGCTACCTTTAGAGAGGACCCAATGGAGGTGTGTAAAATATGTCATGAGATAAACCATGCTACAAATGAATGTGCACCACTTTCATCATTCTTAAATGTGCCAGAAGAACAAGTACATGCATTTAATTCATATTGGCCAAATAATTCTTCATATTCTAACAATTATAACCCAAATATGCAAAACCATCCGTATTTGAGTTATAAGAGTGACAATGTGTTGAATCCTCCTACTCCAAGGAATTTTAACTCACCACATGCATCATCATCATCTAGACCTTCCTTGGAAGATGCACTTAGTACTTTTATTCAAAGGCAAAGTGAGCAAAATCAAAAATTTGAATCCATGCTCACTAGGCTAGATGAAGAGGTAAAAGAGACCAAGAGTCATATAACAAGGCTTACAAATTCATTGAGTGGGACAGAGAGAGGGAAGTTTCCTTCCCAAACTCAACCCAATCCCATCAATCAAAATCTAAAAATTGGCTCTGAGGATAAACATGATGAAGTAAAAGTTGTGACCACCTTAAGGAGTGGTAAAAAGATTGCTAAAAGTGCTCCTTTAATAACTAAGAACTCTAAGGAGACCCCAGTTGAAGAAAGGAAGGATGAAACTGAGTCACTTGGGCTTGATGACATTGAACAATGCCCAATCTCTCCACCATTTCCACAAGCATTAAAATTACCTAGAAAATTGGACACCACATCTGAGATATTAGAGCATTTGCATCAAGTCAAGATAAATTTGTCATTATTGCATGTTATTAAGCAAGTGCTTGCATATGCCAAGGTAATTAAGGACTTATGCACCATCAAGAGAAAGCATCATGTGAAGAAGACTGCATTCCTAACAGAACAGGTAAGTGCAGTTATTCAACATCAGACCCCACCAAAGTATAAGGATCCAGGTTGTCCTACGATCTCTTGTACTATTGGAGATTACATCATGAAGCATGCATTGCTAGATCTTGGGGTAAGTGTTAATTTGATCCCATTCAGTGTATATCAAAAACTTGGACTTGGTGAGTTAAAACCTACTTCAGTAACTTTACAGCTAGTTGACCGCTCTGTAAGGGAGCCGAGGGGGATGGTTGAGAATGTGTTGGTAAACATTGAACACTTTTATTATCCAGTTGATTTTATTGTTCTAGATTACTAGCCTGTTTTACATCCTATTGCTCATACCCCTATTATTTTGGGCAGACCTTTCCTTGCCACAACTAATGCTTTAATTAATTGCAGGAATGGAAGGATGCAACTCACTTTTGGTTCCATGACTTTGGAGCTAAACATATTTCATGTGGCTAAACAACCACATGAAGATGATGACTGTGCTTATGTGAGCCTCATTGAGGCGGTGGTTCAAGAAGATTTTAATAAGAATTGTTTTTCTAATCCTCTTGAAGCTCTTCTTAATAATTCTGTTGATTCTTATGATTTAAAAAGTATTATTCATTTATCTGAAATTTGTTCTTTGTTGGATTCCTCACAGGTTTTGGAAGAACAACAGGTGATGGCAATTAATGAAGGATGTAGACCTCGCTTTGAGGAGCTACCAAAGAGTGACAAAAAGCCTGTGCCTTCAAGTGAAGAGGCACCACAGCTAGAACTTAAGCCCCTGCCCAGTGGTCTTAAGCATGCATATTTGGGTCCAGGTGAAACTTTTCCTGTAGTTATTTCTTCTGCATTAAATGAGGAACAGGAAGGTAAGTTGATGAATGTTTTAAGAGACCACAAATCAGCCCTAGGATGGACCATAGCTGATATCAAGGGCATTAGCCCATTGATTTGCACACATAAAATTTACTTAGAGGATGATTGTAAGACTTCTAGAGAACCCCAACATCGGCTTAACCCAACAATGAAAGATGTTGTTAAAAATGAGGTAATTAAATTGTTGGATGCAAGTATCATATACCCTATTTCTGATAGTAAGTGGTTAAGCCCAACGCAGGTGGTTCCCAAAAAGTCTAGAATGACTGTGGTCAAGACTGAAAACAATGAGATGATCCCAACCTGATTAGTTACAGGTTGGAGAATGTGTGTAGACTATAGGAAGCTTAATGCTATAACTAAGAAAGACCACTTCCCCTTACCTTTCATTGACCAAATATTGGAAAGGGTAGCTGGCCATATGTTCTATTGCTTCCTAGATGGCTATTTAGGCTATTACCAGATAGAGATTGCCTTAGAAAATCAGGGAAATACCACTTTCACTTGCTCTTTTGGTACCTTCGCCTTTTGAAGAATGACATTTGGGCTATGTAATGCACTAGCCACTTTTCAAAGATTCATGGTTAGTATTTTTAGTGACATGGTTGAGAAATTTTTGGAAGTGTTTATGGATGACTCGTCTATCTTTGGTGACTCTTTTGATGATTGTCTTAATAACTTAAAATTGGTTTTAGTCCGTTGTGAAGAAAAAGGCTTAGTTCTTAATTGGGAAAAGTATCATTTTATGGTCACTTCAAGAATTGTTCTTGGGCATGTAATGTCTTCTAGAGGCATAGAGGTGGACAAAGCTAAAATAGACTTAATTCTTAATATACCAACCCCTAAGACAGTGAAAGATGTTAGATGCCTTTTAGGGCATGCTGGCTTCTATAAGAGATTTATAAAGAATTTTAGTTCTATATCTAGACCTCTTTGTAATCTCCTACTTAAGGAGTCCAATTTTGAGTGGACGGAAGAGTGTGAAGTAGCCTTCAAAAAGCTAGTCCACATGCTTACGTCTGCCCCTATAATGCAAGCCCCAGATTGGTCTCTACCATTTGAAATCATGTGTGATGCTAGTGATTATGCAATAGGGGTAGTCCTTGGACAAAGAAAAGATAAAAAGCCTTATGTGATATACTATGCTAGTCGAACTCTAAATAGTGCACAAATGAATTACACCACCACAGAAAAAGAGTTACTAGTTGTAGTATTTGCTCTAGATAAATTTCGCTCATATTTGATTGGTGCTCCCATTGTTGTTTTTACAGATCATGCTGCCCTTAAATACCTTCTTTCTAAGAAGGATGCTAAGGCGCGATTAATACGTTGGATTTTACTCTTGCAAGAATTCAACATTGAGATCAAAGATAAGAAAGGAGAGAAGAATGTAGTGGCAGATCATCTATCTCGACTTACTTTTGATAAGGGTCTAAAAGAAATGCCTATTAGAGACTCATTCCCAGGTGGGCAACTTTATGCTGTTACTGAGCTACCATGGTATGCACATATAGTGAATTACCTAGTCATGAATGTCATTCCTGAGCACTGGACCACGCAAGATAGGCGAAAATTCTTTGTTGAGGTAAGAAAATTTTATTGGGATGATCCTTATTTGTTTAAATATTGCCCTAATCAAATCTTGAGAAGATGCATTCCTAATAATGAGACCCATAATGTTATGAAATTTTGCCATTTAGAAGCTTGTGGTGGCCACTTTGCTGTAAGAAAAACCGCTGCAAAAATCTTGTAGTGTGGATTTTAGTAGCCTACTATGTTTAAGGACACTTACAACTTTTGTAAGAGGTGTATAGAGTGCCAAAAGTTAGGGCGTATCTCACGTAGGAACATGATGCCAATGTCCTCTATCCTTGAGATAGAAGTTTTTGATTGTTGGGGAATCGACTTCATGGGACCTTTTCCCCAATCTTTTGGTAATCTATATATTCTCTTGGCAGTGGATTATGTATCTAGATGGGTTATGGCCATATCCTGCAAGGTTAATGACCATAAAACAGTTTTGAAATTTTTGAGAGAACACATTCTCTCACGATTTGGAATGCCAAAGGCTATAATTAGTGATAATGGTAGCCATTTTTGTAACCGTTATTTTCAAGTATTGTTGAAAAAGTATGGAGTGGTGCACCGGTTGTCCACCCCATACCACCCTTAAACTTGTGGGCAAGTTGAGCTTGCCAATAGGGAGATTAAGCAAATTTTAGAGAAAACGGTCAATCCAAACCGTAAAGATTGGTCTTTAAGACTAGTTGATGCATTATGGGCTTACCGAACAGCCTATAAAGGACCCTTAGGAATGTCTCCCTATCATCTTGTTTATGGGAAACCTTGTCATTTGCCTTCAGAGATGGAACATAAAGCTTATTGGGCTATTAAAGCCTTTAACTCGCAATTATAAAGAAAGGATGAAATTATTTCATGATAAAAGCATTGTGAGGAAAATTTTTGAGAAAAATCAGCAAGTCCTTTCTCTATGATTCGAGGCTTCATAAATTTCCAGGTAAACTAAAAACTAGGTGGGATGGCCCTTTCATTGTAAGGGAAGTGTTTAACCATGGTGTTGTAGTAGTTGAGCACCCTAGGGATGGTAGGATTTTAAAAGTAAATGGACAAAGGTTAAAACCATACTTAGGGGGGGGGGGGGTTATACTAGAGGAGGAGACTATGTCACTGGAGATCCCTACCTATTGGGATGCTAAGTGAACTTTGAAAAAGCCTTATGAAGTTGTACCATATTTGTTTTAATTTTTTTTTTTTTTTTTGCCTTTTGTTTTTGTTTATGCTTTTTTTTTTTTTTTTGTGTTATTATTTTTCTTTTGTGAGGTAACATTTGTAGGTGTGAAAGAAATTTAAAAAAAAAAAAAAAATTCAAATGCTTAAGGTAACTTCTTCCCTATATACTTGAATTTATTTTGGCTTTAATACATTGAGGACAATGCAATATTTTAGTTGGGGGGAGAGGTCTACACATTTTGTTGCACCTTGCATGATTTTTTTTTCTTCTTTCTTTTTGGTTGCAACTTTCCAATTATTAAAAAAAACCCTTGAATTTGAATGCAGAAGAGTTATAAGCTTTATTTTTATATCATGTGATGGAATGAATAATGCTGAGTTGGTTATACTATTTGTTATATTAAGACTCTTTCATGAAGAGCACAATTGGAAACTTTTGAGCAAAATAGCTAGGTTAGCGAACGGTTGGATGTTGGATATGCATGGATCATTAACAAGCTAGATATAAGCTGAAACTCAACCCATATGGAGAGTTCTTAAGCCTTACTTTTCTTTGTGAGAGTATATCTTTGTTTGAACTCTTAAATTTCTCTTATATGCTTCAATTTTTGTAAAAGATCTCTATATTTTTTTTGGTTGACTATTGGAAACATTATGGGGAGATATTTTCACATTAACCATTTTCACAAATATTCAGCCTACCTTTACATTAACCATTGTCACCATCATTTGAGCCATGAGAAATATTTTCACAATACCACAAAACATTTTTGTTTATGGGTGTTCTCTTGGGGGTTCAAGTTTTGAGCAATTGATGTGTTTAGATACCACCATTGTCTCTCTTTTCTTTCAAAAAAAAAAATCCAAAAAAAGAAGAAGAAAAAAAAAAGAAAAAAAGAAAAGAAAAGAAAGAGAAGACATACATATAAATCATTGGTGTCTTACACATCTTTCATGTATTTCAAAAGGGTTATATGGTTGAGTAAAGGTTGTTTTTATTCAAGTTGGTTGTTACTGCTATGAGTTGGGTTTGGCTTGAATTTTCTGCATTTGATTCATATACCTCATATTTCAAAGAGAGCAGTTTGCCTTTACCTAGCCAAAAGATTATACTACCATTGAGCCTAAAGTTCTTCTTGATCCTAAAGGTGTATGACTGGTATGTGTTTGGAATAAAAACTAGGGATGAGAATGGTATTAACCTCATGTTTCCAGGAATTCAACATCCTTTCCAAGAGATCTTTTCCCGTTGTTTTAGTGGCTGTTTTTGTATACACATGTGATATTCTTAAAACTTCTTCTTTCCTTTTTGTTCACATGTGATTTGAAGAGAGAAACAATTAGTTCTATATGTGTTCTTTTAGAGTGTTGATGACTTAAGAGAACTTTTGGAGTAGAGGCTCTAATCTAGATTGTTCTTGGTCTATGCATGTTTGGAAAAGCTAGTTTGATTAGATGGGCTATGCGCACACACACACTCCAAAAGTAAAGCTAGTGAAAGCTCTTTAATATGATGAATAGTATCCCAACTCAAAAATTGAAAGTTCATTTGTATGATATAATGGTAAAGCAGACTAACATTTGCTGCAAGAATTTTTAGGAAACATTTGACTTTTGTGGGTAGAGTCATTGCAAACCCTCACGAGAGTAAACTCGTCCACTAGGATGACCTAGGGATTCAAAGACTTGCTGCACATAGGAACTGCAGTCGTGTAGCCTACGAAAGTGGCTTGTATTTTAGTTTTAATTTTTCACTTTTAGTAGACATGGGTGCTTTGTGGATTGCTAGGGACTAGCAAGATTTAAGTTAGGGGGTGTGATAACGACTTAAAATGTGTACTTGTTATATATTTATATGGGCGTTATCTCCTTATTACTATGCTTAATTTGTATAATTAAGTCATGATTTGCATTAGTCCCTATTATTTATCTTTACATAATTTCTTGAATAAGATGCTATTCATTGTGTGTAATTTTTTACTTTTAAGAAATCATGTGAGAAAAATAAGTTTACAGGAATTTGTGAGAAAATGGAGGCCAAACTAGAATTAAAGTGGAGCTAAAGGACCATGCCTAAATGTCTAAGGAGCTGCATCTGGAGTGCTTGGATCATCTAACATGATTGGAAGCTTCAAATAAGGAAAGAAATCAAAGAGGCAGAATCTGAAAAGGAAAAATCTGATTTGAGCACTGATCAGTATTTTGGGTGTATCTCTCTCCTAAAATATCCAATTGACACAAAGATAGATGGGTTAGAACCGTGACTTAAATATCTACAACTTTCTAGTTTTGCATTTTTCGAAATTCTCAATTGTTGAAGGTCGAAATTAACTCACAAGTTACTGTTGTAAACTTAGATAGAAATTAAAATAGGAAAAGATTTATTTTCTTTGGACACTTAGACATTAGGGTTTTAGAAGGGAGGCTGTGAGAACAAATTTTGGCAAAGAAAACCTTGTATTTTTCTTTCTCTAATGGCAGCCTAAACTCTTTGCTAGGGCTAGGGGTTATGTTTCTTCTATACGGTATGAATATTCAATGTGATTCTATCTAGGATTTTATCAAAGACATATTTGAGTTCTTTCATGCTTTCAATAAGTTCAATAATGTTTTTCTTATTGTTTAGATGAATTTCTAACAGTTTCAAATAGAAATCAGGTTTTAAAGTGAATGAGTTTTTCTGAAAACTTTTCTAACTGCATTATTAATCAAGGTTATCATGCATTCTTGAATTGTCTCAGTTCAACCGAATCATAAGTTTTTAATTATATAAGAACAATCAATTATGAAATATATATTTTCTTAGATCACAAAGAATTTCATATCGATATAGAGAAACACCCCGATGCCCTAGTATTTACATTATTGATTTAAATCAGTTTTTATTATTATTTTTGTTAACACTTACCAAGTAAAAGTATTTTTCTTCTTCACCCAAATTGTTATTAAATTATATTGTCTTTGAATTTACCCTGCTTCTTGTGGTTCGATCTCGGTACTCCGAGAATTAAATTGCTATGATCTCCTGCACTTGGGAGTGAGCAAGTAGTTATGTAGTAACAATTTCTCATTTTTATGCACGGCTCCCAAGTATGTGACTAACTAATGCGCGGATCCCAGTACGCGACTTCAATCTCTAACTGTAGAAGGCTGTTGGCTGCAAAGTTCTTCAGTTCATCCCAACGATGAAGATCAAGAAGATGCTTGGTCACAAAATCCAAAGGTGCACATACACAGCAACTTTTTCAAGAATGATGAACTAGGGCAAAACTTTGTCTCAGGTCACAAATTGCTAGAGCAAACTTCTCTCAAAGCTTGTGCAACTTGTGTACTCTTTGACGGCCCTTAAAACAATCCTTTTATATGTCTAGGGTTAGGAGAAAAGAAATCCCAAAGACACATTCACGGATTCCAAGAAAATCATATCAGAATTCTGAATTTCATAAACCTCGACAGATAGGAGGTGTCGAGAAGTTGTCAAGCAGGTGTCGAGAACACAGGGTTGAACAGCTTACTTAAGCTCGATAGATGCAGCTGTTAAGCTTTAATGAATTTGCACTTCTTAGCTTATTTCTTGGATAGACTTGATGACTTCAACACTTAATCTTGAAACCTTGTTTCTTGAATTATTAAAAACACCTAGAACTACCCAATTACAAGGAAAGTGCGTTTTGTCAAAGAATTAGCCAATTACATAAAATAATGACATATGTTCTAAACAAGCGAAACACATATGTCTTAACATATCTTATTTTTGTTTATAATCATCTAACAATTCTTTTTTTTTTTTTTCTGCATGTGTTAGATGACCATCTTTGAGCAGGTTCTATCTTGAACACGTCCAGAAGGCTTGTCTATACATTGACAGGGGTTTCCACTCTTCAGTTACCCTTCAGCATCTTGCCATATGGGGACTTGGTCCTGCGCTGTCTACAGAGGCTTTAGCTTACGAGCTCACTGTCCATAGACGTGAGTCTTTATATATATATATATATATATAAGAGTTCATTTTAATATCACCTTCTGAATGACTCTAACGTTTTTCTTTTCAGGGATGGCAACCATGAAAGAAAATAAGGGCAAGGAAGTGGTGGACTAGATAACTAGGCAAGAGGTCCAATCTCAACCTCATCCTACCGTTGGGGATAAAAGAAAAAATTTGTCAAATGCAAATTGACTTGGAAAATCTTCCAAGCTATCGCAAGGAGAAGAGGGAGAAGCATAGGTCGTCCAAGCTTGGGGTTGTCAAGCTTGGCCTTCCTATTCTAACTACCTCTCAGCAGCTGTCCATTCAAATCCAGGATATAGATTCATCTAAACCTGCTAGAGTTCCTTCGTCCAAAACTGTTGTGCCTGCCTCGTCTCAGCCTTCTTAGAAGGTTCCTATGAACCTTCTCGAAAATGAGGATTTGGCTTGGGAAAGGTTTGAGAAGGCTATAACTGGTAAGGATGTGGCTGCGTGCTATGACATGTCCTTGAGAGAATTTGAACACTCTGCTATTCATGATCTTTTCAAGGTATGTAATTACTTTTATCTAGTCTTGTCATAGTAATATATATATATATATATATATATATATATATATTTCTAACAGAATTTTTAATCACTTGTGTAGGCAATATCAAAGTTCATCGCTATGTCTAGGCAGGCCACGGAAATGGAAAAGACAAGGATCTTGCTTGAGATGAGGATCCAAGCGGTCAAGAATGACTGTAAGGGGTGGGCTGAGGTGGCAGCCAAGGCTAAAGATGAGGCCAAGGAATTGTAGAACCTCGTCGAAGAGCTCAGAGTTGACATTGTTGAGAAGGACACTCGTCTTGACTACCTTCAAAAAAGGAATGACGAGATAAGTACCCTTCTTAATAAGGCCAAAGAAGACGTAGTAGTGGAGTTCAGAGCTTCTATGCAATTCACTGATCTGCTGGACACCAACTATGCGACTGGCTTTGAAGAATTTTGCATGGACGCTAAGGAAAACTTTCTTGAAGTTGACTTTAGCTCCATCAAGCTCAACCTTGGTGCTGCAAGCTCTCTCCTCCAGACAAGCTCTGAAGATGTTAATATTGAAGACGATGCCACTACTCAGCCTACCCAGGACGAGCCTAATGTTAGAGATGACTCCCTATAATGAAAATGTTAAATTTTAATGTCTTAGTTTCCCTTTCTCTTTATTTATTTATTTTATTTTATGAGGTCCGTTGTTTTGGACCAATTTGAAGTTATTCAAGTACATTTGACTCGTCCATAATTTTTAGGACGAGCTTCCAAACAGTTGCTTTTTACTTTATAAGGGTTTTTGGACGGTGGTCGTCTACCCTTTTTCTAAACTTTTATGAATGTATATTTCCATCGTTTTCTATTGAACATGTTATTGTATGGACATATTTTTCTTTATTTACATCCTTGTTATATTAGTTTGAGTGTGGTCTGTCCACTCATGGAGGCACTTAGCTCGTCCATGTTAATAGAAACTCCTCATGTTCAAAATTTTCACCATTCTTTAAATTTTGTAAGTGTAACTCATTTTATGAATAGCATGGGTTTTTGCTAGCTTTAATCATCTAGAGATTTGATAGCTCATTCTATTTTTCGTCCATAGGACTCACCTTTAGGCAAGATGTTTCCAGCTTTTTACTCATCCAAAGATTGGATTGTTTTGGTTGGTTATATTATCCATGGACTTTGAATATTCTTATGTGCACGTACTTTCGCATCCATTGGTTGGACGAATACACTTTAAGCTTTATCTCATCTCTTATTTAGACGAATTTGCCTTAAGCTTATTTTTCTTTGCTTTACCCTTATTTTAAGGAAAGCTTAATAGACATTACCTCCCTACGTCCAGAGATTTTACTCGTCTTAGGCCTTTAGCCTTCTTGTGGATGAGATCATAAAAATTTAGAAATTCATACATCACATAGATTGGAAATCCAAACTGTATATATGTAACATAAATATCGTCTACAAGCATGGCACATGCTTAAAAGCTAGTGCCTTTTAGGGAATTAAAAGTACAAACAGATGGACCAAATCTATGACTTCATCCATACTCTATAGCGCATAGTTTTAAAAACTAACACACCTTTAGGGAATTAAAACACAACATATAATGCTAATTACGAACACATGTAAGTAACAGAAAGCAACAAACTTTATCTCATCCATAGTGACGTCTAGGATAATCTCGTCCATGATGGTGCTCGTCCAGGCTGATATCTTACTGGTAATATCTTCTTAAATGCTCGACATTCCAGGGGTGCTCTAGTTTTCTCCCGTCTAGGGCTTCTAAGTAATACGACCCTTGTCTTTTGCAATTAATAACCCTATAGGGTCCTCCCCAATTAGGTCCCAGTTTCCCATGGGCTGAATTTCTGGTTGCCAAAGAGATCCTTTTTACGACGAGGTCTCCAATGTTAAAGTGCCTAGGTTTTACCATTACATCATATTGTCTAGCCATGAGGTTTTTATACCTCATTATCCTTTGCTCCGCGCTCATCCTTACCTCATCTATCAGATCAAGGTTGAGGCGAAGTTGTTCCTCGTTATCCTTGTCCTAATACTTCATCACCCTGTGGTTTGCCATATGCACTTCTGCAGGTATCACTGCTTCACTTCCATAGGCTAACTTAAAGGGAGTTTCCCTTGTGGAGGTCCTCACAGCTGTCCTATAAGCCTATAAAACTCCTGGTAGCTCGTCTGGCCATACTTCCTTTGCCACCTCAAGTCGAGTCTTGATGATTTTCAACAAGGACCAGTTTGCCACTTCTGCTTGTTCATTTGCTTGTGGGTGGTAGAGTGAGGAATAATGATTCTTGATTCCAAATTGCTTGCCTAAAAAGTGTGTTGTCAAACTGCTGTCCATTGTTTGACACTAGGTTTTACCATTGCATCATATTGTCTAGCCATAAGGTTTTTATACCTCGCTGTCCTTTGCTCCGCGCTCATCCTTACCTCGTCTATTAGATCAAGGTTAAGGTGAAGTTGTTCGTTGTTATCCTTGTCCTAATACTTCATCGCCCTGTGGTTTGTCATATGCACTTCTGCAGGTATCACCACTTCACTTCCATAGGCTAACTTAAAGGGAGTTTCCCTTGTGGGGGTCCTCACAGTCATCCTATAAGCCCATAAAACTCCTGGTAGCTCGTCTGGCCATACTCCTTTTGCCACCTTAAGTCGAGTCTTGATGATTTTCAACAAGGATCAGTTTGCCATTTCTGCTTGTCCATTTGCTTGTGGGTGGTAGGGTGAGGAATAATGATTCTTGATTCCAAATTGCTCGCCTAAAAAGTGTGTTGTCAAATTGCTGTCCATTGTTTGACACCAGTACCCTAGGCACCCCAAACCTGCATACAATGCTCTTATAAATGAAGTTTTTGACATTCTGTTGTGTGATCATTGTTAGGGGCTCTGCTTCCACCCACTTAGTGAAATAATCGATCCTCACTACTAAAAACTTCATCTGCCTAGTTTCAAGTGGAAAGGGGCCCAAGATATCCAATCCCCATTGTGCAAAGTGCCATAGGGCCATCATCGAGGTGAGATACTCCGATGGTTGTCTAAGGACGTTGCTGAAGTGTTGACATTGGTCACACACCTTGACATAAGCCTTAGCATCTGCTTGTATAGTTAGCCAATAGTAACCTACACGGACGACTTTATGGACTAGTGCTCTTACTCCTAAGTGGTTTCCACATGCTCCTTCATGAACTTCTTTCAACACATATTTTAATTCATCCGGGGCCAAGCACCTTAAGTAAAGTTGAGAGAAGCCTCTTTTATATAGTACCTCGTCTATGAGGACATACTTGGCAGCTTTGATCCTCAATTTTCTAGCCTCATCCTTGTCCTCCGAAAGCAAGTTTACTGCTCTACAGCTATCTACCGATGCTCCCCCTTCCAGTAGGACATGAGGCAATAAGAGAAAGACCTCTGTTCCTCTTGTGTCCACCACCACTGAGAGGAGAGTATGTTATCTCTAATTTTGCTTTATATATATATATGTGTGTGTGTGTGTATATATTGGGCTTTCCTGCGGTTAACCCTCACACACTTGTTAACTCATCTCTTTATCTTTGTCTTCTGCTTTCTTTTCTTTTGCAGTCTAAGAATAAGGAGAATGCATCTACCACCCATCCTATATCACTTAATAAGCCCGAGTTTGAGGTATGTTTTCCTTTCTTCCTTCCTTTTCTTCTATTTTGCCCATATTTCCTCTGCCATATGCCATTGGTTGCCTCATCTCTGTTTCAGCATCATCACTAGTTATGTATTCCTTTGTTCCTTTTTTTTTTCTTTTTCTTTTTTTCCAGGATGGGCCTGAGCCTATCTCCATATATCACTCCACGGTTAAAGAGATTTCTACCTCCATGGGCATACCCATGGAAGGTTTCTTTGATGGGGCTGATGTAGTGTTTGAGGCTGCAACTCCTACCCCACCTGCAGCTGCACAAGGAGTTCCTGCTGAGGCTCCTATCCCTTCCACTAAGTCAGTACCCATAGGTAAGGGTACTTATACGAAAAGGGTTAGTAAGACTGCTCCCATTCCTACCAAGACACTTACTCCCCAAAAAGGAGCCATTCCTCGTGTTGTTGCTCAGACCGAGGTTGCTTCCCCTACCACAACTCTTGTTATCTCTACTAGTGATCCCTTTGCGACTTTATCTCAGGTCGTGAAGGATGGCTCATCTTCGATGGTTACCCCTTCTTCCATCCCAAGCTTCGCTACATGTGGACCTGATGTAGACTTGTCCTTTGAGGGATCTGAGGATGTTCTTAAGGATCCCAATGATGAACCCACCATGAAGAAGAGGGCTTCTGATTTTGAGGAGGAAAGTGTTGAGCATGAGGCTGAATTCATGGGTATGTGACTCCTTATCTTGTTAAGTTCCCTTATCCCTCCTTTTTTTTTTTTTTTTTTTTTTGTTATCTCCTTTTTATACATATATATCTATGTCACCCTTTTGCTGCGGTCTCCCTTTATTTTGCATGTCCATTCCTCTGATTACAGAGACCTTTAAGGAGCCAGGAGTTGCAGCAGACACAAAAATGCCTACAACCACTTCTTTTGCTGTACTTGTAGCACCCGTTTCTGCCATATTTTCAGCACCAGTTTTTGCTATACCTATAACATAAGTTTCTGTTATTCCGATAACACTATTTCCTGCCATTTCCACAACCCTAACTCTTACAAGTCCTGGTGTGTTTCTTTCCCTTATCTCTTTCTTCACTTCTTCATTGTGAATTCGTTCTTCTTGACTCATGGTTTCTCGCACCATGCTTCATGTTTCCTTGATAGGTCCTTTCCCTACTGTCCCTTCTCAGTTTAAGGTGGGCAATAGTTCTGCCATAGTTCCAAACCTTATAAGTGAGGCCACATCCTTCTTTGCTCATTTTGATCAGCCTGAGGTTAACGATCTCGATCTTGCAGACTTCTAGGGTTCTGGGCTTCCCTATATAGACTTCCATGACTTTAGAGTTCTCGAGGATTATGCTTCTCATTTAAAGGCGGTATATAGTAGCTGTGGTGACTTCATGCAAGGATTCCACCTTGGCCGTTCTGCCAGAGAACACTTTTTGAAGATGTTAGGTAGTGTGATGAATGATATTGAGCATAACTTTGTTGGCACTGTTTCTTCCGAGAGGATCTTGCAATGGAGGGCTGCGGTTCAGGAGCTTGTTAGCATGGGCTTTACTATGGAGTTCATTCTGGACCATCTTCGTGAGATTGCCCAAGCTTCTTTATGAGGAGGGTTCAACCTGCTGTTGATGCCATTGATACACGCATTAAGGCTTTGAGGAAGGAGGTGGTAGACTTAGAGGGTTGTCGTGAGTGCTTTCTTTCCAACATTGGTGGATCCAGCCGTTTTAGAGACCAGCCTCTTATTTCTAGGCTTTGTTGATGATGATGTGGTTCCCTTTTTTTTTTTTTCTTTTTTTTTTTCTTCTTTTACTATCCCATCTAGTACACTTTATTTTTTCTATAGCACTTATTTAGCAAGTTTGATATGACTGCCACAGTTTAGATTTGTAACTATAAGATGCTACACTTTGTTGTTGCTTTTGCCATTGCTATAACATAGAATACTTTTATAATTCTTCATAACTTTTCATTGCATACTTCATGAAAGCACGTTACAATATTGTTTTGTGACATAGTCACTTGAAGGAAAAAAAAGGAAACATAAAACTCATTAAACAAAAGGGTAAATTTATAACCTTTTTTTTTTTTCAGCATAATAACGCTTCAGCCACTTCTCGTTGCTGGGATCCATTATGTCCTTGCCATCCATTTGAGCCAAGTGATAAAACCCACTTGGATGCGCCTCTCTTATCACAAGAGGTCCCTCCCATTTCGGTATAAACTTAAATGGTCCTGCCATGCCTCGCTTGACGTAGTCTGCTACCTTTAATACAAGTTGCCCTTCCGCGAACACTCTATCTTTAGTCATTCTACCATAGGCTTCAGTCATCCTTTGGCTATATTTGCGACTGTGCTCTTAAGCCTCTTCCCTTCTTTCATTAAACCCTTCTAGGTCTTCATACATTTCTGCCGCAAAGACCTTCTTTTCTTTTTCCTTCTCCCGCATCTGCATAACTCTCAAGGACAGAGTCATTACTTCTGTCAAGCTCATTACCTCCATCCCGTAGACTAAGGAAAAAGGTGAAAAACCCTGTGGCTAACTTCGGCGAATTTCTATAGGCCTAGAGAGCGTCTGGCAGATGAATCACCCATCCTCCTGTATACTCTTGGTTCATTTTTCTAATTATCTTTATGAGGGTCTTGTTTGTCACCTTTGCTTGCCCGTTTCCTTAAAGGTAATAGGGCAATGAACAATGGTGCTTGACTTGGTAGAATTCTAGCATCTTCCTTACTTCACTGTTGACAAAGGGTGTGCCATTGTCACTGATAATCTTGCGAGGTATCCCAAACCTCATAATTATGTTTTCTTTGATGAAGTTTGCTACTGCAACTCTTGTGGCTTTACGGAGTGGCACTGCCTCTGCCCATTTGGTGAAGTATTCCATAGCCACCAAGATCCATATGTACCCTCGTGATGAGGGGTTAACTGGTCCCACCAAATGAAGCCCCCAAGTGTAGAAAGGCTATGGGGTGACCATGTTGTGTAAGTTCTGCAGATGAGTATGAATCAAGTTGGCCTATATTTCTGTCGTGTATTTCTTCATGGTGGGCCCATAGTAACTCATTTGTAGCAGGCATTTGTACAACTTTTTCTTCCCCTAGTGTTCCCCACACTCTCTTGAGTGCACTTCTTTTATCATCCATTTTGCTTCCTCGAGACCCAAATATCTTAAGGAATCCCCATCATACCCTTTTTTGAAAAGGACTGTATTATGCAAAAATTAACGTGTTGCCAACCTCTTAAAATTGTATCTTTCGCTGTGTTTTTGTTGCAGGATACCTTCTATTAAGTACTGCTTGAATGGACTTCTCCAATCTTTACTGACAAACACAGCATAACTTTCCTCTCTATCTACTGCAAGCTGGCAGATCTTGCATTGGGTTTGGACTTAATCTGCGTCTTTACCCATACCTGGCCAATAGAAGCCTACTCTTTGGAGTCTACAGTAAAGGTTGCCCTCTCCGTAGGATCCGTAAGTCTTTTCATTTTAACTTTCTTTGGGCCTCCTCCTACCCTATGCATCTGGACAAGACCCTACCTGGCATCCTGCAGTACAATTCTCCTCTTGCCAGGGTATAGTCTTTAAGCACCTTTAGTTTTGCAACGTCTTCTTCCTTCATCAAGGCCTCCCTTATAGGAATCTCCTTCACATTGTTCCTCCTGGAACCTTTCCTTCAACATTTCAATAATAGACTCTTTCCTCTTGCTGACTTCTATCTTGGTGTTATTCTCTTCGAAAATTATTTACGAGACTAATGCAGCCAGAGCATCTGTAAACTGATTTTCGCTCCTTGAAGTATGCTCTATTTCAAAAGTTGAAAACTTTTCCTCTATCTTCTAGGCCATTGTTCTGTATAGGGTTAGGCTGGGTTCCTTTAAGGAGAAGCTCCCTTTGGTCTGGTAAACCACTAGGTTCAAATCACCCATTACTCTTAAATGCTTGATTCCCATTTCGAGGGTCGTGGCTAGCCCAGTTAGATAGGCTTCATATTCCTCCATGTTGTTTGAATAGGGGAATTATAATTTGAATGATAGTGCCACAGCCTTGTCTTCTTTGTGATACAAAACTACTCTCACTCCTCCTGATTGGGTGGTAAAAGACCCATCAAATTTCATTACCCATTGCTCTTTGACTTCTTCTGCCATGGCTACTTCTCCTGGGATTTCGTCATCCAGCAGGAATTCTTCTTCTCCTTGAAACTATGCCAGCAAGTCTGCTATAGCTTGGCTTTTTACTGCCTTAGGCATTCCCGCTTTCAGGTTATACTGTGACAATTGTAATAACCACTGGGATATTCTGCCAGAAAGAATCAGTTGCCACAACAAGGCTTTGATTGAATGAGACTTAGTCATCAGCCACACCTCGTAAGCCAAGAAATAATGGCATAGCCTTTGCGAAGCATACATAATAGCCAGGCATGCCCTTTCTACCCTTAGGTAACGAGTTTCTGTATCTTTTAGAGTATAGCTGATATTGTAAACTGGTTGCTCAATGCCATCTCCATCCTCTTGGGTGATCAATGCACCTATGGCATACTAGTTGGTGGCTAGGTAGAGCAACTATGGCTTCATGAGGACTGGGGCTTGCACAGTAGGAAGGCTCATCATAATCTGTTGTAGCCTTTTGAATGCCATTTGCTATGCTTCTCCCTACTCAAAGCTTTGCCCTTTCTTGAGTAATTTTCCAAAAGCAGAAGTAATTGATGCCAATCCAGGGATGAATCTTCGAATATATGAGACCTTCCCCAAGAAACTCTTTAACTCCTTTACTGTGGCTGGAGGTTTCATGGTTGCTATGGACATAGCTTTGGCTGGGTCCACTTCTTTTCCTCTACTGTGAACCAAGAAACCCAAGAATTTCCCCAAGGACACTCTGAACACACACTTGAGAGGGTTCATCCTTAGTTTAAAAGTTCTACACCTCTCAAATACCTTCTTCAACACTTAGACGTGTTCTTCTTGCTTTTTTGATTTTATCACTATGTCATCCACATGGTCTTCTTGTTCCTAATGCATCATATCGTGAAATATAGCCGTCATTGTCCGTTGATAAGTTGCACCTGCATTTTTCAACCCAAATGGCATCATTGTGTAGTAGAAGTTGCCTATGGGTGTTTTGAAGGCAGTTTTCTCCACATCCTTTGGCACCATTTTGATCTGATTGTACCCACTGAATCCATCCATGAATGAAAACATGGCACTTCCTGCCACAAAATCTATCATTAAATCCATGTTTGGCAGTGGGAATTAGTCTATTGGGCAGACCCTGTTAAGATTTCTAAAATCTATGCAACACCTTATCTACCCGTTCTTCTTCTTTACTGGCACTAGTTAGACAACCAGCGCTGGTGCTAAATGGGCTTAATGAATCCTGCAGCTATCAATTTCTGTACCTCCTTGACTATTTTTCCTTCTATCTCAGTGTGGAATATCCTGGTAGGCTGGACCACTTGCTTGGCCTCAAGATCTACATTCAGTGTATGCACTATTGGTCCTGGATCCAACCCTAGCATTTCACTATAATCCCATGCGAAGACATCCTTGTATTTCTTCAGCAATAGTATTAATTCTGACTTTTCCTATTCCAACAACCTTAAACTGATTGAGATGGGCCTTGGTTCCTGCGAGTCAGACCCGAGGTTAATTTCTTCCAATTTTTCTTTTGCCATAATCTGTACATCATTTTCTGCCACAACTTCCTCGTCTTTCTATTCATTACTTCCTTCCTCTAAGCTTTCTTAAGCCACGCAACACATCAGGCTCTTGTGCTGCCACTCTTGTCTGAGGCACGCTTGTATTTTACTCATAAGCTCCACACACTTTCATAATTTGTATACAATCCTTCTATCAGGGCATCGGACATTGACACATTATGGTGTGTCATTTAACTTTGCGGCGGGTGCTTCCTTCCTTTTCTTATTTCGTGATAGCAGATCCCTTAGATCAGGTTCTGGATCACTTTGGATGTCTTCCCACTTAGGTACGAAGGTGCCTCGTGGCTTTAATACTGAGCTTTCCCCAGATGGTGCCCATTGGTCATAAAACATAGTTTCTACTAAATGAGCCTCCACCTGCTCAAATGGCAAGGGATTCGCTACTATGCGTATCATTTTGCCATTCATCCTTCCTTTCACGCACTGGTGATAGGTGGATGAGACTAATCAGTGTTTGTGCAACCATGGCCTCCCCAAAAGCACATGATATGAGACCTCCATCTTTACCACGTGGAACCGAGCTAAGGAAGCTATGGGGCCCATCTTTAACCACAGTTGGATGTGGCCTGCAGTGTATTCGCCCTTTCCTCCGAACCCTGTCACTTCCATTGGGCACCTTTGAATCTTTCTTTCTGAAATTCCTACCGCTTGTAGAGTGCTTAATGGAATGAGTTCACAGGAGCACCCATATCCACCAAGGCTCTCTTGATGGGGATTTAATTTATGGATGATGCTAAGTAAAGGGGCCTCCTGTGGTTTGGGTACCCCACCTCCATATCCTTGTTACTAAAAGTGATTTCACTTGATTCCTGTAAGAGGGCTCTGTCATCTGTGACTTTCACTGATAAACATTCTATTCATGCCCCGGAGTCAATGCTCACCAGGTCCTTTGTGCCTATCTTTTGCTCTTTCGCCATAAGCCCCAATTAGTCAAACAAAATTTTGAATTTGGAGCTCTTCTGTAAGGTGGTAATTGCTACGGTAGGCAGGGCTGGATTCTCCTCCTCGTCCTCCCCTGGATTTGCATAAATTACTATTACTGCTACACCCTTCCTTTTGTGGTTTAGGAGTGGATTTCTTTGAACTTCCTGCTGAGCTAATTCTAGGGCCCCTTCTTTGATCTTGTGGTTTACCAGTCTGTAGAGTGCCTAACATTTTACGGTAGGATGTTGCACGTAGTTGTGCAATCAACAGAAGCGCAGGTCCCTCTGCTCTTTTTCTGTGGGTTCTCTAGAAACTTGATTAGTCTTAAAGACTCCGTCTGCTATCCACTTGTCTAGGAGCACATCTAACTCCTTTAGGGTACATGGTATTGGTGGGGGAGTATCATATTCCCTTCAATTTTCCTTCTTCATTCATCAGTGGATACTACCATAGCCTGTAAAGCGTTTCTTTTGTCGAAGCTTGGCTTTACCGACTAGGCAATCTTCCTAGCTTTTTGCAACAACTGCGCAAACTGGGAGATTTCTAAGTTTTTCAAGACTGCCCTATACTCCCTGATCATATTTGTCATACACATTTCCACCAATGTTCTTTCTTCACAATGATCATAGCAGTCAAGTGTTATGTCCCTAAACCTTTTGATATATTCCATTAAATCCTCACCATTTCTTTGATTGGTTGCTTGCAAGGTTATAAGTGTTACTGTTTCTTCTCCATGGAAGTATTTAGTGCAAAATAAATCCACCATGTTATCCCAAGTTGGGATGGATCCTGGCTTTAGGCCGATATACTAGGTGTATGCCCAGTCACATAGTGATTTGGAAAAGTCCCGAAAACATAAGTCCCCGTCTGCTGCATAAGGGCCAAGAGTATCAATCAACTTGCTCACGTACACAATGACACTTCCCTTCTTGCCATCGTACTGCGCAAAGGCCCGTGGTTCATATCTCTCAGGGTATGGTTTGCTGAGTACCTTTAGTGGGTAAGGAGGTCTTCGTGCATAGAATCTCTCCTTAGGTGTTCCAGCCCTTGCTTGCTCCAGGAGGGCCGCTACTTCATCCATAGTAATGAAACGTTGTTCCGCATGCTATGGAACACCTCCTACTGGTGTCTCCTCTTTGTCTGCCACACGCTCTGGGTCATCCTAGCTCCCTTTCTCCTTCATTTTGTCTTTTTTCAGCTAATGGATTTCTTCCATCATTTGTTGCTATGAATGCTGCAAGGACTTCAACATCTCAATGACGACATTGGCATTGTCAGCGGGGATTCTTGGCTATGGTTGGGGTTCAGCCCCGATTCTGTTAACACCTTCTGTTTGGTTAGGCTGCTGCTGGTGAGGCATCATTAACCTAGACTCTACCTGCGAGGGCACGGGGTTCATGTTTTATGATGTCCTGGATTTTTGGGGCACTTGTTTGCGAGGGTTTCTGTCCTTATTTGCTTCCCAACTCCCCAGTGAAGTCACCAATTTAAATGTGGTGGGCCTTTTTGTAATGTTGGGATAGGCTGCCTATTGCTGTACTAGGCTCAAGTGTTCTAGATAAGGGAGTTAGGACTAGTCCAATTGTAATCCACCTTGGTCCGGCTTATGCACAAACTATGCCCCATTTGCCAAAAACTTTGGTCACATGCCCATAACAGGCGGAGCTGTTATGGGAAGGTTATGGTAGGCAGATGTAATAAAGATAGCAAAACAAATATGCTTGTTATTTAAACAAAGTAAATGAAGGGCAGCGACAAGAAACACCTCATACATAAAATATTAGAAATAAGTGGGGAAGAAATAGTAATGAGTTTATTAAATCAAAGAGTAAAATATTAGTTTGCGATACCAAGTTATATTACAGTACTAAAACCAAGAAGGGAACCATTTCCTCAATGCGAATGATCTCCCTAGGAAAGAAATTAATAGCTTTGAGGGAACAAGCCTGAATGGCTTATGCCCAAGAGGATCCTTTTCCTTTGACAGAGAGCAGGGCTTTAGAGGGAGAGAGGGGGTCAACCTATTGGTGCATGCCTGCTCTTCTATGCTCTCTATTTTCTTTTCGTTATTTCTAATTCCTTTTCTTTTTCCCACTTCTTTTCTCAGTGCTTGCTTTTATGTTGTGATTCTCTCATGGAGGTTACTATTACCGTGATTGTGATCCCCTTGTTGTGCACGGCAAGGGTCCTTTATATAATGCCTGCCGTGACTGGCTTTTACTATTTTTACCTTTAACTACCTTTACTTGGTCTAGGTGTCCTTGCCAACCACCACTGGTTTGTTAGTCGCCTAACCACCACCACTTACCTGTGCTGGCTGTACCACTCCCTATCACCAAACAAAAAAGACTATTTTGTTTGTTTGTTTGTCATGGCATTCTTACCTGCTACAATGTGGGTGTTTTCTCTCTCCCTATCCCTCATGGCATGCACCTAGTGGTTATAACTCATCCTTGCTTTTTTGCGGCGATATGTCATCCTAGCAAGACATTTCCCCCAAAAGAGCCTGAGCAGGAACCCCAGAATAGGTTTTCCCCTCTCCCCACCACTAAACCATGCCCTCTTACCTCTAACCCATGACCCACCACTTCCTATATTGGCTGGGTACAGGCTAGTGGTGTTTAGGCCTTGTGCATGCTCCACTTTTGTGTATGTCCAAAATTTGTCCGTTGCTCATGCGTTTGCCATGGTCTAGAGGCTCGTCTGCACATTCTGCCACCCATTCTTGACTTCTTATGGCGTGAACTATTTTCTGACTTCCCATTCTTTATGGCCTGCTCCCTTTAGGATTTGGGCTTTGCTTGATTGTGGGCTTTTCTTCTTTTAGCCTACTCTTTTGCTCCTTTCTGCAATCTTGCTACCATTTCCTGCCACACCACTCTGCCATTCTTGCTGTGATGTCATTTGACCCAAGCCTATTGGGCCTCTTTGAGTCTAGTGCTTATTCTTCTCTCAATGACTCAGTATGATTATTGGGCTTTTTATTACATTGCTTGTGGGCTCCTGTGTCCCATTTACTTTCCTTGGGCATCCTCGGCCCTTTCTAATTCCGTGTTCCCATGGGCTTTTACTAACTCCTTTGGGCTTCCTTGGCCCAATACTTTATCCTTCATCCTTTGGGCTCATGGAATTTCCATCAGCTCCTTAATTTTTTTTTTTACTTGCATTACTTTGAGCTTACTGTGGCCTATTCTCACTTTTTTACATCACATACCGCCCATGGGTTTGCTACTTCTCTCTCTTCGGGCTCCTCTAGGCCTGTTTGCTTCCTTAAGGCCGATTTGTTTATTTTATGGGCTTATGATCCATTATTCTTACCGTTTGGGCTTAATAACTTTTCTATCCAATTACTAACTCTTTTCTGCCCATGTTCTAGGCTTCTTCCTTTTACTAGGCTTCCCAAAACGAGCATCAACACTAGTATATATAGAGGTAAAGTTTAGAGAAAGTTAAATTAGATTCTTAATTGAATTCTCAATTTTGTGCCACATGTCTCATATAAGTTTTTGAATTTTTGTGCTAAGTGAGTTATTATATCAATTAAGTTTTCTTAATTTTCCTGCTAAATTTGCAAACCAAAGAGACTACAATAAGAACTTGGCTTGGTACAACGCATCTAGCCATTAGGATGGCAACACATGACTATTATTATAGGGATGAAATGCAATGAGTTTACTATTCATTTAGAGAGAGAGAGAGAGAGAGAGAGAGAGAGAGAGAGAGAGAGAGAGAGAGAAATCTAAATTGCACCACTGTTAGATTGGCCCTCTGTCAAAGCTCAGGTTAAGATGCGGAAACAATTGAAACTTTGGTAGTAAGAACTTCTCACTAAGAAGGGGTATTCTTTTTACTATAGAAAAAAGTTTTACAATAGCTATTATTGAGAGTGATTCCCTGTAGGCAATTACAACTCTTCAGAATTCTACAGAGAATTCATCCTTACTTAGGCAAGATGCTAGAATGGCTGCAATGTCAAGTGTGAAGCAAATCAAACAACACATATTGAAAAATAAAGAGGAATACGGAAAATACTTTTTTGCTGATTGTGTCTTACGTGATATACATTTGTAAGATATATTCAAAATTCTAAAAGACTATACAAGTTAAAGTTCTGGTGTCATGGGATTACATATTGTAGGGGCCTTTTTCTGTTATGTTGGGCTGGGCTACATCTTGCGATAATAGGCCCAAGTATTCTAAGTAAGGGAGTTGAGCCGGCTTGTGCACAAACTATGCCTCGTCTGCCAAAAGTGTACTTATGGCAGGCAGAGCTATTTAAGATGAGTCATGGCAGGCAGATATAATAATAATAACAAAATAGAGCACTCTAGCTATTTAATAGAAAATGACAAAATAATCCCTATTCATGAAACATAATCACAATAATAACAATGACTTTTACAAAGAAAGTAAAGGGAACAAATGGTAATATGGGTTAATCAAAAGAGAAAGAAATCAAATCAAGTCTGGTCCGCAGGAGTAAAACCAAAGAGGGAAGAACGCCTTCTCTTAACGTAGTTAATCTCCCAGTGGAAATTAATGGCTTTAGGGGAAACAGATCTGAATGGTTAGTGCCAAAAGGAATCTTTTTACTTTTTAACAAAGAGCAAGATTTTGAGAGGGAGAAAGGGAAATCGACCTACTGGTGCATGCTCGCCGGACTAACTCTCTCTGTTTTTTCATTTCTTCTTTGTTTTTTATTTTTCCTCTTATCTTTTCTTTCTTTTGTTTTTCCTTTCGTTTTTATTTTGTGATTCCTCTCCTCCATTTCTTACTACCTCCTTCTGGGCACGGCAAGGGTCTCCTTATATAGTGCCTGCCGTGGCCATATTTTACTATTTTAGCCCTTAACCACCTTTGTTTCGTCTAGGTGTACTTGTCGACCACCACTGGTCCATCTGTGTGCCACTCCCCCTTTCCAGACAAAGGAGAGCTATTTTATTTATTAGTCTGCCGTGACATCCTTTCCTACCACAGTGTGGGTGTTCTCTCTTTCTATCCCTTATGGCATGCACCTAGTGGTTCCTACTCAATCTTGCTTCTTTTGGGTGGTATGTCATCCTAGCAGGACATACCCCCCAAAAGAGTTTGGGTAGGAATTGCAGAATAGGTTTTTTTCCCTTTCCCTATCGTCAAACCATGCCCTCTTACCTCTGACCCATGACCCCACCATGTCCCATATTGGCTGGGTACAAGCTGGTAATGCTTGGGCCATACGCGTGTCTCTCTTTCGTGTATGTCCAAAATCTGCCTGCTGCTTATGTGTTCACCGCGGTCTTGAGGCTTGCCTGCACAGTCTGCCATCCTTCTTTGGCCTTTTAAGTAGGTTTTCCTACGATTTCCCGCTCCCCTTAGGGGCTGAGCTTTATTTGATATTGGGTTTTATATTTCTTTCAACCTAGTCCTTGATTGCCATCATGCCCTACCTATTACTCTGTCATTCCTACTGTAATGAGATCTTGCTGGGCCTCTTCAAGCCTGCCGTTTATTCTTTCCCCAATGGCTTAGCATGGCCATGGGTTTTCTTACTTATGAGTTCCTGTGTCCCTTTTGTTTTCTCTTGGGCATCCTTGGCCCATTAGCTTTTCTTGGGATTCCTCATCCCTTTTCCTAACTCTGTGTTCCCGTGGGCTTTTACTAACTTCATTGGGCTTCCTCGACCCAATTACCTCATACTCATCTTTGGGGTTTGTGGGCCTGCCATTAATCTCCTACTGTCTTTGCTTGCATTGCTTTGGGCTTGCTGCGGTCCATTCTCACTTTTCTACATCATAAACTACCCATGGGTTTGCTATTTGCTATTTCTCTCTTTTCAGGCTCCTTTGAGCCCATTTGCTTCCTTAAGACCCGTTTATTTATTTTATGAATCTGTGATCCATTATTCCTACTGCTTGGGCTTAATGGTTCTTTTCTTCTATCTATTTGCCAACTTCTTTTCAGTCTGTGTTGCTAGGCTCCCTCTTTCCCTTTTTGGCTTCCAAAATGACCATCAACACATATACTAATGAGAGATTTAAGGAGACAAATTTTCCTTCCTTTTTTTTTTATTTTTTATTTTGAGACAAAATCTACTTTTTATATTTACCCACAACTATTACAATTATTTTTAATAAAACCTATTTCGTTAACAATAATAGACTTGAAATTATAAATAAATTTATCCCATAAAATCTAACTAATTTTTAGCAAAAATTGAATAATATTATTAAAGTGTTTAACAATACAATATCACATCAAAAACAAAAATCTCATAATAAAAAATCAATGTTTCAATAGTATATAAATTTGTTTATAATATAGACAAAAGAAAATGCTAAAATTGATTCTTTATTTCCAACCTTGCTAGAGAAAAAAAGAGAGCTAGAAAGCCTTGTTGGGTAGAATAAAATAAGTGATGCAGGACAGGGATAGGGCCAGGTGGGTTGGGTCTAAAAAGTCTAAACCCATCCCCGCCCTGCCTAGTGGTGTGGAGCTAAAATCTACTTCTTATTGATTTACCCGCAACTATTACAATTATTTTTAATAAAACCTGTTTTGTTAATAATAATATACTTGAAATTACAAATAAATTTATCCCATCAAAATCAAACTAATTTTTAGCAAAAATTGAATAATATTATTAAAGTGTTTAACAAGATTATCACATCAAAAACAAAAATCTCATAATAAAAAATCAATGATTCAATAATATATAAATTTGTTTATAATATAGACAAAAGAAAAATGTTAAAATTGGTACTTTATTTCCAACCGTGCTAGAGAAAAAAAAAGATAGCCAGAAAGCCTTGTTGGGTAAAATAAAATAAGCGATGCAGGATAGGGATAGGGTCAGGCGAGTTGAGTCTAAAAACTCTAAACCCATCCCTGCCCCGCCTAGTGGTGCGAGGCTAAAATCTTGCCTCATCCCTACCCCATCACCTTTGCAGGGTGGAGAAAACCTGCGCGGCAAGCAAGGTGAGGCAAAATTGTCATCCCTTATGCATGTTCAAATCATCTCTTTATTCATTAATGTAAAGACAACATAAATGATCATTTTGCTTGGAAAAGTCAATACTGTAAACTTGTGTTTATGGAAAAGAATAAAAATATAAATATATAGGGAAAACAAATTATTGATTTGTACTATGATGAGACATTTAGTTTGAAGACAACATAATAAGCAATTTCAATCATCTAAATAAATGAATTCAAATGAAAGTAAATAAATTGATTTACTGCTTTAGCAAGGTAAAATAGTATATAACACTAGCCTCATCACACATGCTTCGTGCATGCGATGAGGCTCTTTTTTTTTTTTTCTTTTCTTTTTTTTTTTTGTCTTGGATTTAGTGTCATTATGTATAAAAGTGAGATAGAGATTGTGTCCTAATTCTTTATTTTGACTCTTGTTTTTTTTTTTCTCAACTCTCATATAGAGGCATTGGAATTCAAATAGAAGAAGTCATTTGTCTAAAAAAAATATATAATATAACTGTAGTATTTTTTTTTAAATTAAGAAAGGGGTAAGGTAACATGGAATAATGTTTAAAAGTGAGATAAAGATAATGTCTTAATTTTTAAGATCTTTCATAAGAAGTGGTAATTCAGATTGGAAAAGAGAAAGAAAAAAACCTAAAACTTAGGAACTTTTTTAAAAAATAGTAATTTACTTTTTTAACCCATTTGTGTTTTTAAATTTAAAATTATTTAACTAAAAGATATGAGCATTTTAGAGAGTTTAAGAATTTGTGTGAGGATATCTTAGTACGCAAAATGATGAAACCCATACAAGTAATCCTGTTATTAGTAGCATAGATAACAAAGTAAGTTTTGTTTAGATGGGAGCCCTATTTAAAAAATTGTGACTTTGTTAGAGACAAACTATAAGTCAAATTCTGCACTTGTTAATTGTATTCTCTAATTGGTGGTTGATTGTAAATTATTAATTATCTTATTATCATTAAATATGTGCTTTTGGATAAGATCAAGTAGTATTTAACAATAGTGACAGAACCATGAATTTTCTCAAACAACGCAAAAGTAAGAGCTTTGTGCACTGCTTATGACATTTTAATAGAGAGTAGCTTTGACTATATTGGGATTATGATTGCGTAAGAGTGGCTTTATATATTCTATATTCTCCAAATTTGTTAGTAAAATTTCTTCTTGTCGTCGCTGTGAACATAGGCCAAAAGTTGAGTCGCATAAATCCTTGGTTTTTTTTTTTTTTTTTTTTTTTTAATGTGTGTGTATTTTTTTAATGTTTGTGTTTATTTTCTTTCAAGTTTTCTTCATTCTTCCTTTTAAACCCCGTAATATTTGTACAATCAAATCTTGTTAAGTGTTATCCGAATGTATTTTTTACTACATTATATACCATTCTCTATTTATGGTTTGATTAAAGACTATGCTGTTGTCTTTTCGTGAACCAAAATGTTTATTTTTGCTGCACAAATGGGAGTTTTCTACTCGATGTCTCTTTATATATATATATATATATATATATATATATTGTCTTAGGCTTTCACGGCCTTCAGAGACAGAGAGATAAGACATAAGAGGCTATGAACAAGCTATAAACTTTCCTATGTCTGCCTCTGTTTCTTTAATGGCGATCTCATCCTAGCACAATCACAACAACCACAATAGCATCATCCTCACAAACACACACAAGTCATGGGACATCTTCACCACCTCCAAAATTTATGAGTGTGTTCATTGGGTTCTCTAGGAGCTACAAACAGGGACAAAGCCAAGACTTGGAGTTAGGGGGGCAGAAGTATAAACAAAAAATAAAATTTTTTGAAACTCCAAATAAACATTCATTTAATAAACCATCAACAAAGAAATACACAAAATTATTGTTTTTAAGATATTACAATGCAATTATTTATGAAAATGGAACTCGCTATCTTTTTAAATCTTCATCTATGATTGAATTAGTACTAATTGTCGCAGCGATATCCCTTTCAACGAATAACATCATAGCGTCTGACAAAAATGCATCTTCCATTTTGTTGCAAAGCTCAATTTTGATGACATTTATAGCTGAAAATGCTCACTCTGTAGTTGCATTAGAAACAGGAAGAGTAAGCACAAGCTTGATCACTCTATAAATAAGCGGATAGTATTCTAATTTTCTAGTTCTCACCATCCACTGGCACAATTCAAAAATATTTTTCAAATTCTTGAACTGAATGATGAACTACACCATACTTATAAAGATCAAGTTCCTTTCTCAAATTGTTCTTTTCATCATCTGTGAAGTCTATTGGATAAAAATTATCTACCAATAAACTAATATCACTAACTCGAAAAGATTCATATTCCTCTCGAGGGTCTAAAGCTGAGCTAAGAGAAAGTAACTCCATGGCATGCTCACTAAACCGATGATTTAGTTCCGGCAATTGAGAATCTATTCCAAGATTTTTTTTTTTTTTTTTAAAATCCACTTTATAATAATGCTCATTTCTAAAGTCCTCTTGTTGATGACGAGCTTGACCAAATTTTGCAACATAACGAGCATTCATATCAAGGACATCTATATCACGTTCCTTACAAAATGATACCATAGTAACAAGTAAATCATCCCATTTCTCATCTCTAAATTGTTGGATAAGTTTTTTAGTCGATGAAACTAAATGCGTAGCATTTAAAATGTCTTGCTATTCGTTTTGCAAAGCTTGACAAAGTTTATCAATGATCCCCATAGTTTCATTAACAAAGTGTAAGATGAAGACAAATTCAAATGAAATTAATACCTCATAAGCGAACTCTGCTTCTACTTTTTGTGAAGAATTTCCTTCATCCATGATTTTCAATAATGAAAGGGCTCGAATTTGTGCTAAAAACAAACGAGCTTGTTCAGACCCCAAAATATAAATTACGATTAGATTGCTTTTACTCTTACTTAATCAAAGTGTGGAACAAGAGTAAATGTGCGCAATGAACTGATACTACTCTAATGCATAGACATGAACAACAAACAATAAATGTAAAGCACAACAATAAGGGAAGAGAAATGCAAACACAAGATAGCACTAAGACGTGTTATCAAAGAGAAAATCGAAGAACTCGAAGAAAAACCACTCCGCGACCCTCCAAGTCGAAATCGATCCACTAGAGAATAAAGTTGAAGTATATGTATAACAAAAGACCCTCCAAGCCTAGGCTACCCAATGTACTAGAGCCCTCCAAGCTCCTGCCACCAACGGACATCTCGGAGTCACGTCATCTCTAGCTTTCCGGATCCCGCAATACGCCCGATTGCATCCGCCAAGCCTCGCCAACTTCTTTTGGCAAATCCCCAAAGCTTCCTAAGCTCTAAAATACTCTCTACACTCTGAAAATGTGTGAGTTGTGTTTAGATACAAATCTCCTCTCAAGGTATGACAATGGAAGAAGGAATGAGAAGAGGCTACAATGATTTTTCACTAAGGATGAGTAGCTCTCTCTCTAAAAGATGGGTGTGTTGTGTTGTAGAAAACCTATCTAGGATTTTTCTCTCTGAATAGCCTCTCTTACTTTTATGGGTAATGAGGGTATATATAGTATGGGTGAAGGGTAAGAAAGTCATACTTAAAATCCTCCAAGCAGAGAATTTCATAGGTACCTCGCGAGTTGGCCTTTCTTGCGGGACACTCGCAAAACTGACAACCTGTCATGACTCTTCAGCTTCCAGCATGTGTTTCTCACATACCCTTTTTGTAGGAACCTTTACTCACGAGCTTCTCGCGAGTTAGTCGCAAAATTGCATTGATTCTTCATTTTATGCTCAATTCTTCACCAACTTTATACTAAACCCAATACAATAAAATCCCCCAAAATGCAAGGAACAAAATTAAAGCAATTACAACACTTTTTGTCATGGAATATAGCCAATATAAAACATAATTGTAAATCACAACTTTACAAGTGGAACTTTACATGTTGGACTAAACAGCTTTATCAAGTTAGAAATCGATTTGTAATGCGAACCCCAATGAGTATCTCCAAGTCGCTGTAAAGTGACCATTTGATTAAGTCCTTTCCCAGTCTCAAGCTCTTTTATATCAATCAAATATGCAATGTCAAAAGCTCTAGCAATTTTTAATTACTCAACAGGTTTGCATGAAGCGCGAATATTATTGATAACCAAAATCAATTTAGTGAAAAATCTATTAAGAGGGACAACTGCTTTTGATGCTCCTACTAATGCCAATTGTAATCGATGTGCAAAACAATGAACGTAGTAAGCATATGAACAATCATTAAAAATCAGAGCTTGTAATCCATTCCACTCACCCCGCATGTTGCTTGCTGCTTGCACCATCATATCCTTGCTCCCGAATGTTTTGAATATCTAAGTAATGATTAGAACAAATAATATATCTCCTTTTTAAGGGTCAATGCTGCAATGTCAACAACATGAACAATCCCATAAAATCGTTCACACACAAAGCCATCTGTATCAACATATCTTAAAACCACAGCCAATTGCTTTTTCATGGACTCAGCACGAGCTTCATCAATCAATATGCAAAACTTTGCATCGCCAATTTCTTCCCTAATTGCCTTCTTCACTTTGGTTGAAATAACATGTAGAATTTCTTTTTGAATCTGAGGTGATATGTAGGTGGCATTTTTTGGAGCTTTTGCTATTATTTCAACAACATTATTATTGTAGCCCACCATCAAATCCAATGCCGTAAGAAAGCTTCCCCGATTGGTTGAAGTAGAGCTTTCATCTCGACCTCTAAAAGAAATAGCTTGAAAGGCAAGATGTCTAACAACATTAATTGAAGCCTTCAATCACAGTCGATTATTTGCAATTTGTTATGAAGTGAAATTGCCCACTACCCTGTCTATATGCTGAGATTGGTTCATCAAATCTTGACACACTTTATGGGCAAATCTAAGTGGAGTTAAGATATTTCCCCATACAAAGACTAAAAGAACAACTTTCATCATTTCTAACTTTCTTCCAACTCTTGAATCCATTAATTGTGAATGCATTTTGTCCATCATGCCTAGTTGGCTTGTGAAAAAGAAAGCATGGTAGACAAAAAGGGGCATCTTTTTTAGGAGAATATTCAAGCTACAAATTAAAGCGGTCATCTTCATACCAAGAGCCTTGAATGCTTCAAACCTTTTTAGATTTTTTTAAATTTTTTAAAAAGAGGTTGGTATGGACCCAACTTAATGTAACGTCATCGGATCTCATCTCGTTGATCAACTTGATAAGTATATATTTGCCTACACGATTCGGGATCACGTTGTAATTGCAACGAACTCATATCCACCTTTTGAAATTTTGTTTGAAAATTTTCTTCAATAGGGATGTCTAGATTTTCCTCAATTGGAATGTTGAGGTTTTCCTCAACTGGTTCATCAGGATTTTCCTCAATTGGGATGTCGAGATTTTCCTCAACATTAGTGGTTGTCAATGTTGCACCACTAGTATTAGCTTCTAAATCACTTGAAGCTTTTCTTTTGAAAAAAATCAAATATGGTAGTTGACATTTTCATAATCTATAATATAATATAATTTAAAATTATCATGTCATTATATGGTCAATAATCTACGATCATTATACACAATAGACAAGCACTATGCATACAATCACTCAACAATTAACCAATAAATTTTAAAGTTGCAAATAATCTCTTTAATTATGATAGGCCAAAAACGAATTGACCCATTGTGATAAATTAACCAATTAATTTAGCCAAGTGAATTAATTAAGTTAATTAACATGCAAACGCGTGGTAGTACAAACAAATTACTAATAAACTAATTATGCAGCGAAAAATTAATAACACGATAATTTTTTTACGAATAGAGAAAACCTAATGGCAAAAACCTCATCGGGTGATTTTTAGGTCACTATTCTCAAAATTCCACTATTATCACAACAAGCGATTACAAGTAAAAGAATTCCAGTACCTTATACCAACCTACAGTTGAACCCTTACCCCAATACTTAATTGGACTTGTTCTGTAGTGATAATTTTCCCTTTTGATGCACGGCTCCCAAGTACGTGACTAACCAATGCATAAATCCCAGTATGCAACTTCAATCACCAACTAGAAAAGATTGTTGGCTGTAAAGTTCTTCAGTTCATCCACACGATGAAGATCAAGAAGATGCTTGATCATAAAACCCAAAGGTGCACATACACAGTAACTTCTTCAAGAATGATGAACTAGAGCAAAACTTTATCTCCGGTCACAAATTGCTTGAACAGACTTTGCTCAATACTTGTGCAACTTGTGTACTCTTTGACGGCCCTTAAAGCAGTCATTCTATATGTCTAGAGTTAAGAGAAAAGAAGACACAAACACATAAACACGAATCCCAAGAAAATTATATTAGAATTTTGAATTTCATAAAACTCAACAGATAGGAGTTGTCGAGCAGGTGCCGAGCACACAGGCTGAACAGCTCTCTAAACCTCGACACATGCTAGCTGTCGAGCTTTAATAAACTTGCACTTCTTAGCTTGTTTCTTGGACAGACTTGATGACTTCAACACTTGATCTTGAAACCTTGTTTCTTAAAGTATTAAAAACACCTAAAACTATCCAATTACAAGTAAAATGTGTTTTATCAAAGGTACTAAACTAATATATATATATATATAATAAATAAATAAATCTCTTTAATTTTTTTTAAAAATACTAAACTAATATATATATAATAAAAATAAATAAAAAACACTACCAGACAAAATTACATAAAATGAACAAAATATCACGTCACATGGGCTATTAAGCATTAGGACCTTAGGTGTTAACGCGTTGAATTGCTGGCCATTAAGTTTTGCAATGTTGTGTGTTTAGCTTTTTGATTAGCAAAAGCGAGGACTGCCAGACAGCCTTTTTTATTCATAAAAAAAAAAAAAATATATATATATATATATATATATATGTTGTTTTATCTTTCTCTTTCACTTTTTCTCTCTAGTGTCCTCATGTGTCCTTAGTCTCATTTATGTCTCTCATCTCTGCCTCTCTTTAAATTTTCTTCACAAATCACAATCTAAGTTAATTAAACAAACATGGGTGCTCTCCCATAAGAACGTGGAGTTTGTATCATGGGTGCAATGGTGGATTGGTGGTAGCCGATGGCGTCAGGCGTGGTGTGCTAGTCAACCTCTGCTTCTGCTATTCAGCTTGCCGCTGCCCAACTCCTCAATATGAGGTCTTCTATGTTCTACCTTAAGTTAGGTGTTATTTTCTTTAATTTTTTTTTTTTTTTTTTTTGAGTGGCTTAGAAATATCCTTTATGGAGGGGTGAGCTCCCTTAAAAGGTACTGTCTACTTTGAGTGAAGATCCTCGCGGATTTGTCCCACATTGGAGAACTACGCCTCCCACCTTCGACTTATAAGCGCTGGGCCTAAGTGAAGGTGTACCATCATGCGTGTGCCCTTAGAAGGTACTATCCGCTTTGGGTGAAGACCCTTACGGATGATCACACACGATGGTACACCTTCACTTAGGCCCAGCGCTTATAAGTCGAAGGTGGGAGGCGTAGTTCCTCGATTTGGGACAAATAAGTGAGAGTCTTCACCCAAAGCGGACAATACCTTCTAAGGGAGCTCACCCCTCCACACCCTTCTTTTTCCCTTTTATATGTGTGTTTTGTTGTCAAGTGTTCTCCTACTCCTAGGCTAGTTAGATCTCTAGTTAGAATCGGCTTTGATTTTTTTTTTTTTTTTTTTTTTTTTTTGGGTGTGGTTTGGGCTTAATTTTTGTAGTTGGGCTAATATATATATATATATATATATCTATATATATTTTGTAGTTTTTAAAAATATCAATAATATTATTGAAGGAGCAAAGTGCAATTTTATTGAAACAAATTGTTAAAAATAATAGGACAAAATTTAGTTACAAAATTAGTTGTAGTTTAAGACTACAAACTCACTTAATAAAATAATTATTACAACATATTTTGAAAATCTAACGGTTAAATTGCATGTTTTTTATACTCTTAATATGCATATTAAATTTTGTGTCAATCGGATATTATTTACTATATAATCTATAAACTTATATTTTGTGCATAATTTTAAATTACAAAAACTTGTAAATTTTTAAATTACAAGTCTTTGTAATTTAAAAAATTTATAGAAGAAGATATAAGAAGACTTAATATGTGTATAAGAAGATAATATAATCTAAATGTGAATTTGTCAAAATTAACATCTAATAAAAAAAATATTAAGTAAGTTTAAAATTTAAAACTACAACAAATTTTGTACTAAATTTTATCCAAAATAATATATTATATATGTGGGGCCCAAGGGCCCAGAATCCCCGGCCCACCTTTGGGCGGGCCCAGGGCCCAAGCCGAGGAAGGAGATCTCCCCGGATGGTCGGCCTAAAGGTTTCAGCCCTTCCAAGGCCCGAGCCGAGGATACACCTATCCTCGGCGCACCTAGCCTAATCTGGTTAGGGGGGCAAGCTTACTGCAGGTGGTCACATCCACACTTAACTATTCTGCCAGGCCCTCCAGGTTCCATCAATGCTGACAAGACCCTTCACTGAAAAGCCTTGGGGGCAGCAACCCCCGGCATGGGAAAGAACCTGTCTGATGGGACAAGTCCTGAGCCATTAGCCCGGATGGCCAACAGCTGTAAGGCCAGGATCAAGCCAGAGAGAGTATATAAGTCAAAGAACCCCCCTAGTGAAAAGGGGGCCTCCTCGGACCCCAGCCGAGGAGCAACCCCAGACGGAGAGCAAGTAAACGAAAAGTTCTAGGAAGACCGGCAAAGGGCCGGCCGGAGCCAAACCCTTCGCCCCACTCTCTACAAATTCATTGTCAGGGGGCCCACCTCCGAAAAAGGAGCCCCTACAATTGGCGCCGTCTGTGGGGAGGGTTAGTGTGCCGGCCGGCGCAACCGGCGATCGTTCTAAGGCAATTATTACTCAGAAGTTGGCGGTGCAAAAAAAGAGAGAGAAAGCAAAAGAAAAGAAGAAGAGAAGAATGGCAGTGCGAAAAGAAAACTCAACAACAATTGAAAGAAAAGGTCCTTTATTAATTCAAGAAAGGTTACAAGAGATTACAACTACAATTCTCATTATTTCAAAAAAAACTAAGCTGCAAATACAATCAGAGGCTCAGACAGGCGTGTTTTACAAGAACTCCTACCAGCTAATCCTACAATCGGAGGCTCAGGCGGACCGGTCTCGGGACTGGCTGGGCAAGAGACTCGCAAAGAATTGCCGTCAGGAATGAAGGAAGTGTCAAGCCGTGCTTTTATTGGCGTCAAGAGAATGGGAGAACTTGACGGTAAAAGCACGGGCCGGGGGGCTAGGGGCTGGCTCACCTTCAAACCAAAGCTTGAACAAAGTGAGGAGCCCCCAGACCCCGGGACACCCTCCCTCGTGATGCTTCCTCGACCCCCTCCGAGCTACACGAGCATTGACCGTCGGAGACGGCAATACTCGGGCACTGGCCATGACGAGAGTTCGCGTGCTCCCTCCGTCGGAGGTGCACTCTGGGAGAGGACGTTAGGTATTTCAACGACGTCCCCCCTGGCCGCCATGAGGGACTCGGCCAGTGTTACGCCTGAACTCTGCCGCGCCGACAGCCCAGTGGGGACTGCGGCCACGACGGCACTTGGCCCCAGGTCTCCTAACTGCGGTCACAACCCTGGTGATGGTATCAAGGGGACTCAAAAGGGCAAAAGTGTTTACGCTTGTTTGTGGGGGAGAATTCATGGAATGAGGAGAAACGCTCCCCCCAGAACGCCTTTTATGGAGGGCGAAAACCAGCGGGGGCTGAACCGCGCGGAATTCGAAGGGAATTGTCAAGGGAAATTAATTCCCACCCGGTTCCAAGGGGATTGCCAGCTGCCTGCTGCGTGTTGATTTACGAGGGCATTAATGGAGGCGCGTTACGGACACTGAAGCGTCAAACAGGAAGCGCGGAAGGCTAAGCGACGCCTCGTAAACCAGAAAGATGAGGAGCACGAACCAGAAGCAAGATCAGCCCCACGTGCGAAGTCACAAGCCGACCTGAGGAAAGACAGCTCACGGAAAAGACCCGAGGATAACCCCCCGCCAAAAACGAAGTCCTCGGATCCGAGGACAAAATCCTATTGGAGGCGACAGCGTAATCGTTGTACAATAGCTCTTGCTCCAGCTTCCTGCAAGGGGCTAGGGGGATGGACCCCTAACCGACGTGAGACTGAGTTGCCCAGAGAGGTGAACACTGTGTCCTCACGCTCGGGAGCCACCTGGAAACGATGGCGGCAATCGTACCTAGGTCTTGCATGGTCCTCGGACTCAAGCCTACGGGGAGCTGACCACTCGTACTTAAAAGGCAGCAACTGTACCTAGGTCTTGCATGGTCTACGGACTCAAGCCTATGGGGAGCTAGCCACCTGGAAACGATGGCGGCAATTGTACCTAGGTCTTGCATGGTCCTCGGACTCAAGCCTACGGGGAGCTGACCACTCGTACTTAAAAGGCAGCAACTGTACCTAGGTCTTGCATGGTCTACGGATTCAAGCCTATGGGGAGCTAGCCGCATGGAAACGATGGCAGCAATTGTACCTAGGTCTTGCATGGTCCTCGGACTCAAGCCTACGGGGAGCTGACCACTCGTACTTAAAAGGCAGCAACTGTACCTAGGTCTTGCATGGTCTACGGACTCAAGCCTATGGGGAGCTAGCCGCATGGAAACGATGGCAACAATTGTACCTAGGTCTTGCATGGTCCTCGGACTCAAGCCTACGGGGAGCTGACCACTCGTACTTAAAAGGCAGCAACTGTACCTAGGTCTTGCATGGTCTACGGACTCAAGCCTATGGGGAGCTAGCCGCATGGAAACGATGGCAGCAATTGTACCTAGGTCTTGCATGGTCCTCGGACTCAAGCCTACGGGGAGCTGACCACTCGTACTTAAAAGGCAGCAACTGCACACGAGGAGCTACCTATTTTACGACAGGGTCAAAGTACTGCTTGGTCCGAGAATCCGTTCCCGTGAAGAAATTAACTACCTAAATGAAAGGCCTAATGGTCGATCCGACCACTCAAGAAAGGACCAGCCGAACCAACGGCCTTCCGGACCATAGGGGCCGAGGTTTGCAAAACCCTCCTCCCCGTCCGAGGGTACGTGCAGCAGGGTTTTTGAGGGGCTATTGTGGGGCCCAAGGGCCCAGAATCCCCGGCCCACCTTTGGGCGGGCCCAGGGCCCAAGCCGAGGAAGGAGATCTCCCCGGATGGTCGGCTTAAAGGTTTCAGCCCTTCCAAGGCCCGAGCCGAGGATACACCTATCCTCGGCGCACCTAGCCTAATCTGGTTAGGGGGGCAGGCTTACTGCAGGTGGTCACATCCACACTTAACTATTCTGCCAGGCCCTCCAGGTTCCATCAATGCTGACAAGACCCTTCACTGAAAAGCCTTGGGGGCAGCAACCCCCGGCATGGGAAAGAACCTGTCTGATGGGACAAGTCCTAAGTCATTAGCCCGGATGGCCAACAGCTGTAAGGCCAGGATCAAGCCAGAGAGAGTATATAAGTCAAAGAACCCCCCTAGTGAAAAGGGGGCCTCCTCGGACCCCAGCCGAGGAGCAACCCCAGACGGAGAGCAAACAAACGAGAAGTCCAAAGAAGACCGGCGAGGGGCCGGCCGGAGCCAAACCCTTTGGCCCACTCTCTACAAATTCATTGTCAGGGGGCCCACCTCCGAAAAAGGAGCCCCTACAATATATATACTAAAAAAAATATTAAAAATCTGAAGGGCACTGCTTACTTCCAACAATAGCTCCATCCCTTCCCTGGCCACAAATACTACCACATATTATCAGATATGGCAGTAACAGACAAACTTTCATGTTCCGCATCTCCTTTACCAAATCTTAGAACCCATGTCAGTTCTCCTTCAATAATCCCAATATCCCTAATCCTACAACTCCATTCTCCATCCCAAACCATGTTTAAAAAAACACATTTGAATTCCCTCCAAATAAGCACCACCCACTATGAACACAGAAAGGATAAAATTGAAGACACTGTACCAACCATGTCAGAGATATTGGACTCATCAAAAGCCCAAAACCTTGACCTCCAGCTCCAAACTCTAGGACGCTTTTTCTGTTTTTCAGAATCACGGCCAAGAGCTTGGGAAGGCTGAGGGGCTAATAAGGGTCTGATTGAAAGGGACGATTCTTCACTTGGATTCCATTAGATTGAGGAGAGAGACACTGGCAATGGAGAAATCAATCTTTGGTATTGGTTTGTTCCTTGGAGCTGTTGCTATTCGATATGGATATGATGGTGGTGGCAAAACAGCCGAGTTACTTGCAATCAATGACTCTGATCTTTACCATTCCAAGGTTTTTGTCTACCCTATAATCTTCACCTTAATCTAGATTGTCCATTTGATTGAAAAAAAAAAATGCTAGTGGAAAAGCTATACTCACCTTAATCTATTCGCAGCCAGTAGATATTTTCTTTTTATGTGGTCTCCCTTTGTTTAAAAGTATAATGTGTCGAATGCAAGCAGTGCCAGAGTTACTCGGTTGTTTCCTTTACATTTCTAGTAACAATAAGTCTACAGTGTCTATAGGAACACTTTTTTTTTTTTTTTCTTTCATAATTGCTGAGTTGACAAGTTTTGAATTGTAAAAAATTAAATCGTGCTAATAGTTATCTTATGTGAAAATCAATAATATATTGTAATTTCAAAATATGTTATGAAAAATATTTTGTCTGTAGCATTACTGTTCAAGTAAATATGTTTAGTAGCCATTAAATGGCCACAGAAGATGCCTATTAATTAGCTTTGGCACCTGTCCTCCGTCCAGTAATGTGTGTTTTTAGTTAAGTTCTCCTTGAAATAATGTATTAAACAGTTACTCAGATGACTGAATTTTCTATTAATATAATAGATTTTACTTTTTCAATCTTGCAGCTTGTTAGGTTCTACACAAGAATTGGATTTAAGGCTGTGCATGAAGTAACAGGTTCAGGATTTGGAGATTATGCCCACATGTTGGTCTGGGGAGGAGGTGGGACTCGAATGGATGCTAATGTTGAAGAACTTCTTGTAAAATGGTGTACCAGGTTCAAACCTCGGAAGTGATTCACTGGTTGAGTAATTTCTCTCAATCCATTTCAAATTGAGCAACATCTCTTCTAATTCTATGAAGCACAGACTAGAAATTCTACTGTCATTAAAAACTGCTATCTGAGGTGGAAAATTAGTGTGTTTGGTTGGTGGCATTGGTTCTAAGTACTACTCCTTATGGTGTGTATGTGACCATGCTGAATTCCCAGCAAGTATGTCCTTAGTGTTCAACTTCAGTTTTGATCCGAGGATATTTTTACCCCGTGGGTTGAACAAGACCACGAGGAAGGAGGAGATCTTGCCTTGTATGATTATATCGTATTGGTATGACTTGTGAAGCTCATGTAGTTCTTTCGTGTTTGGTTTCTACTTTCTATGCTCAAGAAAAGGATTCAAAGGCTTCTAAGCCATCAGATTGAGGCAAAATGAGCTCCAAACCATAAAGAAATTTCACCAAACACATGGCATGCAAGTACGACTTTTAAAAATAAGTTTACAAAGTTGTTCACTCAATTTTCAAAAGTGAACACCAAAATATAATGCAAATGATGTACTACTCCAACAACTAACGGCAATGCATTCTTCCATGTGGTTTGGGTTTCACATTTGACCAAAATCAGTTAAAAGAATAAACTCCTCATACGGAGGCCGCCCAACAAATTTGGAGATCTAAGACGATATATTTAAATGAGGTTTTTTTTGTCATCACTTAAGTAATATTTAACTAGTTTTTAATATCATAATTTTTTTATAAAAAAAAAAAAAAAAAAAAATCTGTTCTTTTTATTTTGTAATATGCTTTCTTTCTTTTCTTTTTTTTTTTTTTTTAGGGAAAAATGCTAAAGGTATAACAAATTTACTACAAAAACACTTACAAACGATATAGCAATGATGTGATTAGTGACACTTCAAGAAGATAATAAAAAAATATTTGAATGATGTTAAGAATATGATAAATTTTACAACAAGAGGATTACAAATATGTATCACCAATTACAAAAAGTAATTCAAAAATGCATTTAATATGTTGTTAATGTACACAAATCATATTATATGTCACATCAATTTGTAAAGGCTTCGAACTAAAACTTATAGTATTTCTAGCATTTTTCTATCTGAATTATTTCTTGTAATTACTCATATATATATATATATATATATTTGTAAGACTCATTTATTTAAAGTTGTGTTATTTCTAGCATTACTCAATTATTTGGAACTTGTTAAAAGTAGAAAAAAAAAATGTAAAACTATTATTTCCCTAGATCTCCAAAAAATAAATAAATAAATAAATAAAAATAAATAAAGAAAGAAAGAAAGAAAGATATATTAATTTTTTCTCCAAAATTTGAAGTCTTTCTCTAATAGGGGCTAGGCGATTGCCTAAGTGGCCTAGGCGGCCGGCCCTGTCCTCAAAAATCCATTGCAACAGCATATTCCCTACAAAGGTAGTGTCACTAACCAAAACTTATTAATAAAGCAAGTCTCCTAAGAAGGCGACATTGTTGTCACAATAACTACCATTCAAACCCATATAAGTCCGTAACATAGGATTTTTTGTTGCTGTTATGGTCTGGTTGGTTGGTTTGTTTTTGTTTTTTGTTGTTGTTGTTGTTGTTTTTTTTTTAACCTAGAATAAAAATGCAGAAATAAGTATATACGTTATAATATGTATAAAAAAAAAAGTAGATCATAAATTTTTTTATTTATTTCTATAATTAAAGATCATAAATTTATTTCTCATTTTTTGTTTAAAGATTTTTTTAAAAAAAATTATTATTCAATATTTCATGTAACCTTCTTAAATTTATTTCTCATTTTTTGTTTAAAGGTTTTAAAAAAAATATTATTCAATATTTCTTGAAACCTTTGACATAAAAACTGTTGTGTAAAACTGCAAATTAACAAGATAAATTATTTATAAAATTTCTTGAAGACTCAAAAATATTTACCTAAAACTATTTTTGCAAAGTTAGGCAAAGTGGGGTTAGGAAAGAAAAGAGAATTTAAATTATTTATTTCCATTAAAACAAATGGGAAACTAAAATTTTAGGGAGACGAGTGAATATATAGAGTTTCATTATCTCCTTACATACTATAAAGGGGGAAAAAAGATGTGTTTACAAGACAGAGAGATGTATGGAAGATCAGAGATTTTTATTATCATAGCTGAAATCTGTACATATCGTGACACGGCTGAAATAAGTATATTGCACATGTTTCAATAAATGAATAGAAGAATTAATCACTAATACACTGGATTTTCGCTATAGCATAGAAAACTATATACGGACAACATATAGATTACAATGCTAAAAATTCTGACTACTCTTAACAAAGAATAGATCTATTGGAATATGTCCCTTATCTTTTGGAGAAGCCCTCTGCTTTTTTCGTTTTCTTTGGCTCGCGATGTTATCCTCTGGGGAAACCCTGATGAGGTTTCAAACTTGTCAATTGTCAAATCAAATATTTTTTTATTTGTTATATGTAGACTGAAGATGAAAAAAGCAATCCTATAAATTTATCATAGAGATAATGGTGACTCATTAGCTCTAGGAACTTTGCAAAACTGAGAGTTGACACTCAAAAACCAAAAAGATGTTGCATCTTGCATGAAGATCTTATCAGCGCTAGAAGGCACAAATCCATGTCCCAAGCAGAGAGAGAAAGACGGGGGGGACTTTGTTAAAAAAATCAGCTTAATGTCCAACTATAAATTGGGAGGGAGTAATGACATTTATGAGAAAAAATTAGTATGTACATTTACAAATCAAATGCCATAACTCTAGCCGTAATCTTCAATTTCACACCTTATTCAACTCCCCCCTTTTGCTGATCTCCATAATTTGCACATATGGCCATAAGGCAAGTTACAGTATTACACAGATGGAAGAGGTTTTCAATTATCAGGAAGGATACTAGTTTATCATGACATATAGCATGCATATTTAATAAATGGTAAATTATCTAGTGGAAACTAATTAGGCAATCATTTTTTTGGTAAATATTAGTATCATTAATTCAAGTGGTTATGGTGGTATGGTATAGAGATAGATGCTTTATGGAGGAAGGTTATAGAGGCGAAATATGAGAATGTTTGGGATGGTTGGTGCACAAAAAAGGTGACAAGTGCGTATGGTGTTAGTCTCTGGAGGTTTATTAGAAGTGGCTGGTTGATCTTTTCTAAACTCCTACGGTATGAGGTGGGGAATGGTACTAGAGTGAAGTTTTGGAAGCATGTGTAGTGTGGGAATTGTACCCTCAAAGAGGCTTTTCCAGAATTTTACTGTCTTAGTAAGGCAAGAGATGCTTCGGTGGCAAAGGTGATGGGTTGGTCTGGTGGGAGGAATCATTGAGATGTTAGATTTCGTCATCTACCTCAGGATTGGGAGCAAGAATCTTTTGATCAGTTTATGGGCATTGTCTACTCTTTGACTGTGAGGGAGGTTGGCCTCGACAAAGTTTGTTGGAAACCAACTAGGAGTAGAGGTTTTGAGGTTAAAGGATTCTATATTTCTTTCTGCCCTTCTACTCTTACTTCTTTCCCTTGGAGAATGGTATGGCAATCGAAAGTTCCTCCAAGGGTAGCTTTTTTCTCATGGTTTGCTTCCTTAGGTAAAATTCTTACAACAGATAACCTTCGCAAAAGGTGTATTATTGTTCTTGATTGGTGTTATATGTGTAAGAGGTGTGGGAGCCAGTGGATCATCTTCTTCTTCATTGCCCCATAACTTTTGAGTTGTGGTTTTTGGTGTTTTGTTTGTTTGGAATTCACTGGGTTATGCCTCATAAGGTAATTGAGTTGTTTGAATCTTGGCAAGGTAAGTTTGGGCGTCACCGCAATATAGGCCTTTGGAGACTAGTGCTGCATTGTTTGATATGGTGCATTTGGAGTGAAAGGAATGCTAGATGTTTTGAGGGATGTGAACGGTCCTTGCTAGAGATTAAATCTTTTTTCTGTCACACTCTCCTTGCTTGGAGTGTGGCTTTATCGCATTTTACTTGTTCCTCCATTCCTATTTTATTTGATCATTGTAATTTTGATTCTTGATTTTTGCCCCCACAATACATCTCCAATATACTTGGGTTGGCTCCTTTTTTGATAAAATTTTTCATTATCTTTTAAAAAAAAAAAAAAAAAAAAACCTAAGTTGAATATTTTATCACAAAGCATTTAACCTGTCCACATACCACTCAAACCCAACCTGCTTATCAATCACTTTCAAGTAGGCTAACAAGGACCATATAACCAGCATAACAACTAAAATTCAAAATACCTGTGCCTCAGCATTCTTGTGTCACAGCGAGATTCCTCTTTCTGAAGTCTCTCAGCAAGATGAAAATCAAAGTGCTCTTGCCTTTCCTCAACAAAACAAGGTGGTAATTCAATCCCACATAGTGAACACTTGTAATCATTTACCCACAGAAGTAGCTCTCCCTGATTGGATGAAGAGACTGTATCATCATCCGGCAAGTTAGCCCTCTTGTTCTCTTCATCTAGGCTACAAAATGCAAATGGCACAGAAGAAGAATCTGCTTTCAACTCAGACACTGCATTTTGATAAGATTTTCGTTCTGGGGTATTCACCTAGACAAATAGCAAAATCCAGAAACGGAGAACAAGAAAAAACTCGAGTAAAACGACAACTCAAGAATAAAATAGAAAGCATTTAAATATAGATCTCAACAGAAACTACACATAAGAGTAACTAAGAAATCATTTGAATTTACATTATCAATCAAAATTCAAATTATAGCCAGGGTTCTAGCAATAATCTTTTCCTCGGAAAGAGATTTGGGCTATTTTGAAAGCTGGGTTCTTCACCATAGACAACTATACATCAGGAGATTTTAACCATATGTAATCTTATTAGAAAAATTAGCTCCTTTTGAACTGTTGGCTATGTTAACAGATCAGAGAATCAGCAAGCATTTGTTATTGCATTGGTGCCTTTTGTTCACATCATTTGGTAAGGTTCTTCCAGAATTGTTAACTCAGATTCTATAACAAGGGAATGGCTCCAATAAGTTTGTTGTGGTGCTTATGGATGGAGCAGACTCAGAATATTTTAAGGGAAAGAGCTTTCTGGAGTTGAGCTAAAGGGGCTGCTTCATGCAATCTCTCCTTGGACTTTGGTTTTCTTCTATAACACTCTAGCTTTTAGAATTAGTTGACACCTTTTATTTTTCAAGCAACCTGCAATGTTAGGACTTAAAAACTGCTGTCCACCATCCATTATTTAAGGTTGACACTTTAAATTCTTAGTTGTTGGTTGGAAATGATGGGAACTGAACCTGCACATGGTGGATTCGCCCCTTGGGTTCTTTGAATTCTATGGACGGCGTTATTACTGAGATTCACCCCTAGGAAATTAAAAAAAAAAAAAAAAATTACATCCTGGTCTGAGTCAAGATTATGAATTAGTCTTTTAAATTCTCACATACCTTGCTTCCATTTTCATCGTTCAAAGGCTCATGAAATTTCTGTATTTCTCCATCATTGTTGCCAATAGCACAATTATTATCTTCCAGATCTGGAAAGTGGCTTCTGTCCAATAAATCCCTACCACCACAACTACAGGCCTCATGGCTACCCATAGAAAAACCAGTTTCTGTATCATTCATGAAGTGGTGATCATTAACAATTGAGCCCATGGAACTACTATCAACCATACTTTCCCTAGACGCATCTCCAGATATCAAAAAATTGGTGAGAGTTTTTTGTGTAGGATCAGCAGGAGCAACAGCCTTGTCTGTATTGAACTGGGACAATCGCAAGCCTGAAATAAGCATATATAACTGCAATGTCATACACAAAGGTACACAAGGTGCAAGATTAAATTTTAACATGGACCCTTCTCCATGGAAAATTTAATAAATATTGAGCTATTTTCATAAAGAAGAAAATTAAGCCCATATTGAGTGGTACTGGTACCTATCAGTCTTAAAGAGACTGGAAGTTCAGCCTTTAGCAGCTTTGATGCATATTTCAAAATATCCTCACTTGAGCAAATATACTTTTGCAAAGTCACAGCTCTGGTCCTAACCTGTTTTTCACAAAGTCCGTAAAATTTTAAGCACAAAAAATACACATTAGTGATGACTAACGTTCCATTTATTTCGTTGTAAAATATTTTCAGTGTTTTATAGTGTTTGTTTCATTGTAAAATGTAGTCAAACTTGTAAAACATTTTCTGGTTTGTAAAATGTTTTATGGCCAAAAAATCAGTAAAACATTTTACAAAATGGAAAAGAGCCCCCGCCCCTCCCCTTCCACTCTCTCTTGCAGACCCCCCCTCCTCTGCCACTCTCTCACGTACCCACCCCTCCTTCTCTCTTTCTTGCTCACAAAGGTGGTCAACGAAGAGGTGGGCTCGCAATTGCGGTGGAGAAGCTTTGATTTGCACTACTCCCATCTTGCCACCACTCTGATCTCGATCTGCTCCAATCTTGCCACCGCATGGGTTTTCAGATCTAGAATTGAAACTGGTTTTTTCCCCCCTGATTTGGGTTTTTCGAATGATTTGTGAATCATGGTGGTGGCTGGGTTTGTGGGTAGCAGTGAAGGGCTGACTGTTTTTTATTTCCCTCTGGTCTGTGGATTTGGGTGGTTAGAGTGGAGGTGGGTGGGTTTATGCCAAACTGGTGGTGGTTGCCTGGATTTGGGAGGTGGGTTTGTTTGTGCCGAACTGGTGGTGGTTGTTTGGATTTGATGGGTTTTGAGATTTAGGAGAGTTTTATCATTTTACTATGAAACAAACACTTGAAAATGATTTCTTGAGCATTTTTAGGTACACAACCAAACATTGTAAAATGAAGACCTTTTCAATAAAATGCTTTCAATGTAAAATATTTCACATGGAGCATAAAAGACAAGGTGGGAATAAAATGCATCCCCCCCCCCCCCCCCCTCCCCTCTTATTTTTTTCTCAAAATTAAGAATAACTACTATTAAAGTACAACACGAATTTTTTTTTTTTTTTTAATTTTAAACAAGGGTGTCTAGAGACCCAACTCCCGAGTGTGTGTAATCCCCTTGTCCCACGAACATTAATCTCCAAGGAATCTCATGGGGGTGATCCCAAGATGCTAACTAGAGGTTTTGAACCCAAACCTCATGGAATTTATGAGACGTTACTTGGGGTTACATACACCAGATATGGGTTGTACATGAATAAATCTCTTATGAGTTGGTATTGACTCTATTTATACAGAGAACCATAATGGAGCAACAAAAAGCACCTCAAAAGTAGTTGTTTTCAATTTTAGAGTCAATGTTCGCCCAGAAAGACCTTCTTTCTGCATGTCCACAGATAGCATCTCTGCAAGATCAGCTGCAAACATAACCGTAACAAGGCTTAATAAAAAAATATAATTCATTTTCTACATATCCTTTTGACCAAGAATGTCATCCTTATTAGCCATAAAATCCACAGAATTGATATATGTACACATAAAATTGTAAGAATTTTAGAAGCTTTAAAAAGAACTTCAAATGCCAGTCAGCATTTTATTCACTAGGCTTTGACTAAAGGTTTAAGCAAAACCTAAGTAGTTGGAACAATAAATGAATCTTGGGTGAATTGAACTTAGCCACATCTTATTATTTGAAGTCCGGAGGATTGGTCTAAATATTTAAGATGTGTTTATCTGGATCATAAAATTGGCTGGGCAGGGTTCTAGAGCGAGACATTTCACCCCAAACTAAGACCAGTTGGGTACTTACTGCTATTACAAAGCAATATATAACACATTTGTTAAGCAAAAGGGGAAAAAAGGGACCACCTACCTAATTTCTGATAAAATGATGCCTCATCCTCTGTGGATGAAAATGTTCTCTCATTACTGATACTTTTCCGTGACCTGACTTGAGGAACCTCAGTTTGCCCAAGCCCCAGTCCCACAGAGAGGAAAAAATCTGCAATGAATATACAATATAATCATTGTGGTGATATACTAATAAACAATAAAAATCTTTCAAAAAGAAAAAGAAAAAAAACCAACGGTGTCTAACAGTGTAAGTCTAAATGTAATAAGAGAACTAGATAGGGCAAGAACATGTACAGGATTAAGGAAATAAGGACATCATAAACTGAATAACTACTGCTCTGACCGACCACTGTTGACTGATCCCCTTCCCCTAACAACCACCCCCCCCCCCCTCCCCACCAGGGGTTTTTCCCAAAGGGTAAAAGGAATAGAAGAAGAAAATACAAGAATATAAACACCAGCAAAGGGGAGGAAAAAGGACATGCAGATCTTGAACTGAAACAAGGAGCTGCAATCATATAAAATGCAAGAAATGATAAAATGTAAAGAGTATAATTTCTGAGTTTATATGACAATATAACAGGCGCACATAAAAGCTATGTTTTTCAGTTGACAATAAAACCATGGTAGAAAGAACTGACTACTGCTCTAACCTGCTGTAGAACGAGAAAACAGTGCACAGAGGAGACCACCTTTTTGAAGCATATCCTCACATGTATTTATTCCTAAAACATCCCTTAAAATATGTTCAGTGACCTTACCGATGCCCCCAATCTGTAAAGAAAGTTGTGTGTATGATAAGAAATGTAAATCAAATTGAGGACTTCATCAAAAACATTTACGAAAGAGCGCAAGTTCTCATTCTGCAAGCTATCTTTATTTATTAAAAAACCATGTTAAGTTGACTGCAGCAGATCATAATTAACAAATAATTAAATATACCTTCCGTATGGGAAGTGAGGATATAAATGTCATGACAGCCATCCGATCATTTGGTAAGACAAATTGTCCATTTGGCTTGTTTATATCTGAGCAAACCTGAGAAAACAGGAATATGAAGAGTTTCAAACTTTACAAACATAAAGGACTTTATCACTTTGGTTTGATTGTATTAATGCCATGGAAAGTTAAGTACAGCTAAAAGATAACACAAATCTAGAAATTTGACTGCACCCTGTTTTACCAGTGATGATTGATTTAAAACCTCATTTCAAATAGATCAGTTTCTTTTCTCTCCACCCTTGGCGGATCACTTTACTCTGTTTTCCCAAAAAAGGCTATCTAGACCACTTCCCAATTCTATTGGAAGGGGGGGGGGGGGGCATCAAAGAGGTAGAACTCCTTTTCGTATTGAAAATATGTGGTTGAGAGTGGAGAATTTTGTTGATAAAGTGAAGGCTTGGTGGGCATCTTATTTGTTCCAAGGAACTAGTTTTATACTAGCTAAGAAGTTGGCAGCTTTGAAGTTGGATCTAAAAAAGTGGAACAAATCGGAGTTTGGCAATGTCACTTTTAAGAAACAACAACTCTAGAACAAATTGAATGATTTGGATGTTAGAGAGGAGACTCATCCTTTAACAGCTGAGAAAAAGTTAGAACAAGTTAATCTCTAAACCGATATTGAAAAGCTCACTCTTTTAGAAGAGATTAGTTGGAGGCTTCGTCTAGGGTGCTGCACTTGAGGGAGGGAGATGCCACCGCCAAATTTTTTCATAGAATGGCTAATTCCAATAGAAGAAATAACGGTATTGAAAGTCTTATGGTTGATGGCAACTTGTATTCCAATCAAGGTATGATTGCTGATTGTATTACTCAATTCTTCATGAATTTATACTCTGAGCAACAAGTTGATCAACCATTTCTAGGAGTTTTGGTATTTCCAATGATATCCAGCGATAATGCAAACTAGCTAGATTGACCCTTTAAGAAGGCAGAAATTTTTGATGTCATACAGAATTTTAATGGTTGGGTTTCCAATGGCTTTCTTCCAAGCAGGTTGGGGGATTCTCAAATTTGATCTTATGGCTGTGTTTCATCATTTTTTTTGCCAAAGGTCAATTTGAGAAAAGTTTGAATGCAACATTCATCACTCTCATCCCTAAAAACAATGCAACAATTGAAGTCAAGGATTTTCACCCCATTAGTCTTGGCGGGGGGGGGGGGGGGGGGGGGGGGGGGGGGGGGTTTATAAAATCATTACTAAGGTCTTAGCCACCAGACAGATTTCTGACCCTGTACTTATTGCTAATGAATGCCTTGATAGTAGATTGAAAACTAGTTTGCCAGGGCTACTTTGCAAACTAGATGTTGAGAAGGCTTTTAATCATGTAAACTGGGGATTTCTTATGCAGTTACTAGAACAGGGTGGGTTCTCTGCTAAATGGAGGTGGTGGATTTTCTTTTGTATATCTACAGTTCGCTTCTCTATTCTACTTAGTGGCTCTCCTTGTGGGTGGGTGGAGATTTCCTAGGGTTTGAGACAAAGCTATCCCTGATAGTTACATGATGGTCACATGTCAGGCTTTGGTGTGGGTAATTAAAAGGGAAGATCCTTGGTGGTGTTTCATCTTCTCTTTGTGGACGACACTCTAATTTTTTGTGAAGCTAATTTGGATCAGATTTTGTTCCTCCGCATGATCCTTATTTGGTTTGAGGCGGTCTCTAGTCTAAAGATAAATTTGGGTAAGTCAGAGTGGTGCGGTGCATAATTTTGACTTATTGTTGAATGTCCTTGGCTGTAAACAAGGTACTTTTCCAATGAAATATTTAGATCTTCCTTTGGGAGCTAAATTTAAGGATAAGATATATGAAACCCAATTCTAGAGAAGATAGAATGGAGATTAGCAGGATGGAAACTTTTGTATTTATCCAAGGGAGGTAGAGTCACTTTAATTAAAAGCACTATCTAATTTACCTACTTATTTTCTATCTTTATTTCCTATACCTGCTGTTGTGGCTAACCAAATTGAGAAATTGCAGCAAAATTTCTTATGGGGTGGCATTGGTGACAAACCAAAATTTCATTTGGTTAAATGGGCTACTATTTGTACTCCCATTTCTTCGAGTGGCTTGGGGATAAGGAAGATAAGACTTTTTAATGAAGTTTTGCTTGGAAGTGGCTATGGAGATTTGGGATGAAGAAGGCTGCCCTTTGGAAGCAAGGTTTAGAGGTGAAATATGGCTATGGATGGGGTGGTTGGCGTACTAGGTCTATTAATGGTCCATATGATGTTGGCTTGTGGAAATATATTAGTCGTGGATGGCCTTCTTTTTCTCGCCACATTCAATATGATATTAGGGATGGGTCTAGGATGAAGTTTTGGCAAGACCATTGGTGTGGTGAGACATCTCTTGCAATCAGCTATCTTAAATTGTTTAGATTTTGCCAAGATAAGGAGGCTAGTGTGGTTGAGCTTATGAAGTTTGCTAATGGAGTCCTCTTTGGGATTTAAGTTTCTTCAAGGGTGTGCATGCTCGAGAATTAGAGGCACTGTCGGGTTTCATGGATTACATATATGGTGCTTCAATGAAGGGGTTTGGTGAGGATAAGATGTGTTGGAAACCTGATAGAGAGAAGGGTTTCATGGTTAAGGATTATTATAGTCCTTTAGTGGGCTCCAATAACTATTGTTTTCCTTGGAAAAGTCTTTGGAAACAAAAGATTCATTCTCAAATAGCTTTCTTTGTTTGGACTGCTGCTTTAGGGAAATGCTTAACAATTGACAATTTACAAAAAATGAAGGTTTGGATATTCGATTGGTGCTACATGTGAAAGTGTAACGGTGAATCGGTTGATCATCTTTTTCTTCATTGTCCAGTTGCTATGGATATGTGGTCTATGGTGTTTGGTTTGTTTGGAGTAAGCTGAGTTATACCGCAATTTGTAGTGGGGCTTCTACCATGTTGGCAAGGCAAATTTGGTTGTCATCAAAATGGGTATATATGGTTGATTGTTCCCTATTGCGTATTGTGGTGTCTTCGGAGGGAGAGAAATAGTAAGTGCTTTGAAGATAACAAGATATCCATACCAAACCTGAATCTATTTTTCTTTAGAACTTTAATGGATTAGTTGGCTGCTTTGCAAAACCAATATTTTTTTTTTCTTGATTTCCTAGATTCTTGTAATTTTTGTTCTTGAATTGTTTAACCCCTTGTACACGCCGTGTGTACTAGGGTGTTCCTTTTTTTATATCAATAAACTTATTACTTATCAAAAAAATATATCTAATTTTGGGCTGTTCCTAAAAATTTTGAATATTCTCTTTTTTTTCTTTTTTTGATATGTAAAAAAGTAATATTATTAATAGAAAAGAATAAAAGATAGAGTTCACAGTAGTGAACAAAGAACAACATAGCAACAAAAAGAAATAACGGAATCAAAATCCTATAATAAGAGAGAAGAATATCAATAATAGTAGAACAATCCAAAAGACCCCCACACCGAGACTAATGGAAGAGAGTCCGCTGGCACAAATCTAACAATTGGGCTATTGATTTCTTGATATCCTCAAAAGAACGCCAATTACGTTCAGTCCAAATAGTCCACATCAAATAGCCTGGTACCAAATTCCAAATATCGGAATTATATTTCCCAAGACAATGGCGCCAACAACAAAGTCTGCAACCGAACCTGGCATGACCCAATCAATCTCATACAGCTAAATGATATGCATCCACATAAAATGAGCTAACAGACAAAAAATAGGAAGATGATCCACATATTCCTCATTACAACAGCACATACAACAACGATTTGCCAAGGGATGACCACAGAGCATAAGATTATCTAAAGTGAAAATCTGGCCATGGGCTACTGTTCACATAAAAAATGCCATCCTTTTAGGAACCTTTACTTTCCAAATGCCCTTCCAAGGGAAATTAGGAGTAACATTTCGAATCCTATGATAAAAAGACTGAGTGTCAAACTTCCCACTTTCATTGAGGCTCCAACAAAGACGACCTCCACCACCCTTAGGAACTTGAGATTGGATCAAGTGAAGAAAGGAGTAAGAAGCCGCTAACTCCCAGTCGTTGAATTTCTTATAAAATCTTAAGTTACACACTTTGTCATTTCCACCCACTTAAGGACTCAAAACATCAGAATTAGAAAATTCCTTATTGGCTGAACACAAAAATAACTGAGGATAGAGAGTTTTTAAAGAGTTATCCCCAATCCACTTATCATGCTAAAAAAGAATATAAGAACCATCTCTCACCACAAAAGTGAAATGCTTAGAAAAGCCCTCCCACCCTTCACTAATACTTCGCCATAATCCACACCCATAAGCCCTCCTACAAACTCTAGTTCTCCACCCCCTTTTTCCCTCCCCATATTTCATGGCAATAACCCTTCGCCAAAGATGAGTAGGTTCATGGCCATATCTCCAAAGCCATTTTCCTAACAAAGCCTGATTAAAAGGCACCAATTTCTGAATTCCCAAACCACCCTGCTCAAGCAAGAAACATACCTTCTCCCATGCCTCTAAAGGGGTATTTGAAACATTCCTCAGAGGAACCCCACAAAAAATTCCTTTGAATGCGTTCTAATCTAATAGCCACGGCTTTAGGAACAGTAAATAGAGAAAGATAATAAGTTGGAAAACTAGAGAGGGTACTTTTCAACAAGGTGAGCCTACCACTCTTTGATAAATAAAGACGCTTCCAACCCGACAGATTCTTCTCCATCCTTTCCTGAATAGGGTTCCAGATAGAGGCGGTATTATACAAAGTATCCAGAGACATACCCAAATATGTCTTAGGTACACTACCCACCCTACATTGAAGAATGTTAGCCAAAGATTGAATGTTACTCACCTCCCCAATAGGGACAATATCACTTTTCCCCACATTCACCTTCAAACCAGTAAAGGCTTGAAAACAAGTCAAAGCCAACCTCATTGAGAGCAACTACTCCCTAGAAGCATCACAAAAGAGAATGGTATCATCAGCAAAAAGCAAATATGAAATACGAATACCAGTAGAATTAACAGGTCCTACATAAAAACCCCGAAGAAGACCACCTTCCTCAGTTTTCTTCAAAATCCTACTAAGAACCTCCATGATCAAAAGAAAAAGAAGAGGAGACAATAGATCACCTTGTCTTAAACCTCGAGAACTTCCAAAGAAACTAGCAGGAAATCCATTAACCAAAATTGAAAAACAGAGAGTAGAGGCACAAGCCTTTAACCATTTTCTCCATCAAACCCCAAAACTCATCCTCTCCAACAGATAAAATAAAGCATCCCAATTCACATGATCATAAGTTTTTTCAATACCTAACTTACAAACTACTCTTGGAGTACAAAACTTCAGTCCACCATCTAGGCATTCGTTAGCAAAAAGCACTAAATCCAAAATCTGTCTTCCACCAACAAAAGAATTTTGCAATTTAGAGATGAGTTTATCCAGCACCCTCCTCAATTTGTTTGCTAACACCTTAGATAAAAACTTATAAACACTATCCACTAAAAATAGGACGAAAATCTTTAATATTCAGTGCATTATTTTTCTTAGGAATTAAAGATAGGAAAGAAGCATTCAAAGACCGTTCAAACTCAGAACTCCTATGAAAGTGATCAAAAAAGGCCAAAACATCATTTTTCACAACACTTCAGCATTTTTGAAAAAAGGCTAGAGAGAAGTCGTCAAGACTAGGAGCTTTGTCACCCTCCATCTCTTGGAGGACCTGTACCACCTCCTCAGAAAAATCCCTTTCAAGAGAAAGTCGCTCATCTTCTTCAATGCTGGCAAAGACCATCCATGGTAGGGCACCATGTATCAGACTCCATGTACAAACCTTGATAAAATTGAACCACTTGAGATCGCACATCCGCCTCATCCTCATAAAGGGCACCATCCGCATCTATACCTCTAATGTGATTAGTTCTTCTATGGGAGTTCACTATCTGGTGAAAGAAACGAATATTATTGTCACCCTCCTTCACAAACAAAACCTGAGACTTTTGTCTCCAAGAAATCTCCTCTAAAGAAGCTAAATGAGCAATATCACCTTTAATTTGAGTACGACGAGTTTGTTCCTCATGTGAAAGACCCAACAAGTCTTCTCTAGCATCCAGACCCAAAAGCTCAAACAAAAGGCTTTCTTCCTAAATGCCAAATCACCAAACTCCTTATTTCACTTCTTCAAATCATCCTTAAGAGCTTTTAATCTTAGAGCTAGAATAACGCTAGGAGAACCCAAAAAACAATACCCATTCCACCATTGCCAAACTCCCTCCACAAAACCCTCATCTTTCAACCACATATTCTCAAACTTAAAGGCACTACGACCTTTAGAGACTCCACCAGCTTCCATCAGGAGTGGACAATGATCCAAAACTACCCAATGAAGTACCCTTTGAGACACATTCCCGAAATGATCCACCCAACCCACCAATGCCAATGTCCTATCAATTCTTGATATACAATTTGTCCCTGAATCTCTAAACTAGGTGAAAGAAGCCCCTTCAAGGGGTAAATCAACAAGATAGTTAGCCTCAATGAAATCCGAGAATGCAAACATAGCCGAGCTAAAAGACTTGCAACCAAATCTCTCATTCGGATATCAAATAATATTAAAATCCCCAATTAAACACCATGTCATACTCCACCTAGAGTGCACCCTTGCAAGCTCCTCCCACAAAGCACCCCATTGGTTATCATCATTAGGACCATAAACTCCTGTACATGCCCATACAAAATCATCCACAACCCCCTTTAGTAAAACATTAACAGAAAACTGACTTATAGAAACATCAATTTTTTCATATGCCCTTTTGTCCCATACTAGTAGAACCCCCCCGCAGAGTTAACTACATCCAAAACAGCCCAGTCAAGGAATTGAATACCCCAAAGACTCCGAACTACAGAAGAGTTTAAAGAAGCCAATTTGGTTTCTTGGAAGCAAACAATATCACACTTCCACTCCTTAAGAAGATTCATACATACCTCTCGCTTTTGAGGATTATTTAATCCCCTAACATTCCAGGAAAAAAGTCATAAACTCATTTAAAACTAGTGATCACCCCTAAACCAACTGAAGAACCTCGGTTCCTCCCTTTAGAAGAGACCCCATCATAGTTAACTATAGAAATTAGACCTTTAAGTTCTTTGAGCCGCCCTTTCTGTTTTGAGTTTACTAGTCCCTTAGAAGACCCAGAATTATCCACATCAACACAGTCTTGTTACAGAAGATGAAACAAAGCCAAACATTAAGCTTCATGTTTTACAATAGGAAAACCCACAATTTTGCAGAAACTTTTCATCAAGCTCACCACCCATTTGGAATTTATAACCTCTAACCCCAAGATCTCACCCTCTTCAACTTCCAGGGTCGTTAGGATCCCACCTAGATAATGGTGGACAATCCAGAGAATAGCTCTCTTCCTCCCCATGAAAAAAACCACTAGAATTGACACCACTGTAGAAGCAGAGGCTCTGAACCATCCTGTAGCAACTCAGCCCCATCCAAGGACCTCGGCAACACAAAATCAGCTTGGGGATTGCACCATTGATCTCCGCCTTCACTTGATATTTCCGTGAAAGCATCCCTCTCTCCAGAACTCATTACCCATATCCGAAAAAGGAAAAAACCGATTCTGATCAACCCACTGACTCAGACAAAGAGAATCGACAGCCTTAGACTCAATCGGCATCTCCTTCGGTACCGCTAGACCAAGCCCACAGTCATCGGAGCCAATTTATCGGCCCCCATACCCATACTGCCCACCACCTCGCTAGTGAGCCTAGAATAGCTAACCTCCAACACTTTCACCGCTCCATCCTGATAGATTGTGAATCGGTGAAGGCAGAGGAGCTTCCTTCCACCTTGATCCTCACTCACCGATGCCTCGGATTCACCACTATCTCTCCAACACTCGCCTAACGTAGAAAGTGTATCGGGTTGGCCCTTGTCTTTTGGGCTAGCTGAAGCCACGGGTTGGCCTTTTGCATGCCCACCTATTGGTTTAAAGAATTCCGGCCCACCACTTAAAACATTGGGCCAACTAAGGGCCCAATTTTGCAAGGGTCAACTTAAAATTAAATACTGGTGTGGGTCTGTCACTTATAACTGAAACATTTACTGTAATATCACCACTTCCAAAAATGGCTCCCATTTTTCAAAAAACCTTGACTTCTGTTGGTTACCATAAACAGGTAAATTTTTCTCACTCCAGCAACCACCAGCTACTTGACCATCACCACCAAAATTCTTGGAAAGTGCCCCGGCCATAGTTGCAGGTTTTGCACCAGATAAAAAATTTCTTAGTTCTTTATGGATCAAAGACCAACCAGCACGATTGAGACTTGCTGGTATCATAACACAACCTCTCCGAGCCCCGCCATAAAATATCGATATAGCACCGAAGAGACCAGCCTTATTTGATCTACCACAAAACTCTATCAACTTCCCATCCTCCCAAAGTCTCTTACAATGGACATCATGTCCTGGCACCCAATCACGTATATCGGCAAAACAATTAAGAATCCATTCCATGCCTCTACGTCCAACCCAAATAGAGCTCTAAACATTCCGGCATGTCTCGTGCAAGGCATATGAATCAGAACGCCCCCCAATCAAAAGAAAAAGAAAATAATTTTGCATCAATGCAAAAAGACCTATTACTGCCCCTTGACCTGAAGATCGAGATGTAGAAGAGATCTTTTGTGAGGTTTCTACGGTGGGTATATTTGGTGTGGTGTGTGGGACAGGTACATGGTTAGGCAGCATAGGTAAAGAAAGTATATTTGGTGTGGTGTGTGGGACAGGTACATGGTTAGGCAGCATAGGTAAAGAAAGGTTAGACACCTGAGGTGGTGGAGGTGGTGGGAATGGGGTAGACAAAATTGAAGGAGGGGGATAAAAGTGAGGATATGGGAAAAAACCAAACTATGGTGGAAAAAAAAAAGGAAGAGGAGGAGAAGGATTCATAAGCAGACTTATTTCTACTAGATATAACTTTTTCAAGCAAGATATCAACACATCTATTCCTTGCAACTTGTCTTCCCATGAACTAAAATGACATGGATGACACGGCTTCTTACAGAAAATGTGAAGTTCTCTAAACAATACAGAATGGATACACCCATTATGTTTATTAGTTACATGCCTCAAATTAAATTATGGTGTTGAGAAGATGCAGAATAGATATGAAGACAATATCAAGAGAATAGGGTGTAGAACCTTAGCAAGCAAGCGGTTTGATCCCACTCCAGCACTACATGTAAGACCAGTCTCCTCAAAAATGGTGGTTCTAAGCTCTTTAGCAATCTTCACAAAGACAATACCAACAAAAGCAGTTTAACATTAAAAGCCACTTGATGCAATGAACCCATGTAAAAATACCAAATGTGGCATGGGTAGGCATAAATTTATTATATGTGGTAACTTACTTCTCCACTGGTCATGCTCCTTTCTTTGCAGACATCAGTTATATCAAGGTATGCTTCATCCAAACTAGCAGCCATAAAATTGGGATCATACGTCTGGAAAACTAAGAACAAGATTACAAGCAAAGCAATGATCAGAGATTAACAAAAAAGCTCTAACAAAGAATCTGTCTCAAGATTCAGACATCTAACCTTTTCTAGTTAAATCACTGTAATAAGTATATTTCTTAAAATCTACGGGAACAAAAATTAACTCAGGACATAGTTTACGTGCAATGAAACCAGGCATTGCAGCACGAACTCCGAATCTCCGTGCCTGCAGAGTGAACAGATCAGGTTTCCAATAGAAATTAAGGAACCAAGTAAAGTTAAAGGTAATCAAAAATTTTAGAAGGGAGTTTTTGAAATGGAATTGGCAAATCAGTCCCATGATTGGAAATGTCCAAAATAACATACACCAATCGAAAATTGAAAGATTGCATTATGCATTCCCAACCTCATAATTAGCCGTAGAAATCATAGACATGCCACCAACAGCCATTGGCTTGCCCTTCAAGGATGGGTTACTTAACGTTTCAACAGCTGCATAAAAAGCATCCATATCTACATGCAGCCAAATCCTTGACAAGTCACGTTTAGTTTCTAGTTCTAGTATTCTTCTATCTGCCACCTGTGAATAGGATAAATCATAAACCAAAATACCACGTGCTTCTTCAATAGGAGTATCTCACACAGATAGTTAACATATAAAATAAAAAAATAAAAATAATAAAAATAATTTTTAAAAAAAGTAAACACTTGGAATGATTTTTGCACTCTACACTGTATCAGAGAACACGAAGGAAGAGTCCCAGTTTGTAACTTTGCACCCATAAAGTCAGCATTCATAACAATTATAATTCTTGTAAAATAACATTTCAGCAAAATAATATAAAATTTTCTCCAATTTTCAATAGATTTCATACATTATTAATACACATGAAAAAAGTGAGCTCATATCTAAGTAGTCAGTATATCTAAAATAGATTCTCCCCATTTCTTTTTACAAGCATTCTCCACTTCACATGCTACATACCTTCTGATACTGAGATATATCAGTTGGCGTGAGCTTTGCGCACTGAGCACGCATGTTGTCAATTTTCTGCCTCATAAAGGCCTCCTTCCGTTCCTCATTCTCGAAATACTTAGAGCCTTTGCTCATGTCATACACTATTCTTTGCACTTTCTCCTTGTCCACTCCATCCATACCTAGAATCCCACAAATAACACAATATGTTAGATTAAGTGTGCATTTGCCGATTACCAAAAAGCTTTTTGCTTTTTGTCTTCACTTTATTTCAAATAATCTAATTTTGAGCTTTTTGTCTCAAATTATACAAATAGGCTACTAGAAATAAACAATTTCCAAACGGACGCTAAATGATTAAATTTATCATGGTATCGGAGCATAAGGTCCTAGTTTCAAATCCTGTCTCCACCTTACTCCTAATAAAAAATATTATAAAAAAAAAAAAAAAAAAGTAAATAGATAAACCCATGTTCGATTAAACGGTTAAATTCATCATTTTCTATAAATACCACCTATTTCAACACAAACATAAATACATACATACATACATATATGTGTGTGTGTTTGTGTGTATGTATGAAATAATTAAACCCATAAAGAAAGGTTTCAGTTTGTGTGAATACGAGAATCAAAAGTTCAAAATTTTATCTGTGTAGGATAATCAAGTAAGTGACCAAACTAGCCTTAAAAATGGTTAACAAATTTAATAGACGGAAATTATTATTTTTAAGTTCAATTGTGTGGAGAATTGCAATGATTATGATGGGTTGGGTGTGAAAGAGAGGGTTACCTGCTTTTGCGTTGGTGTAAACAGTATGAAAAGACTGCCATGGGCGAGGCGTTTCAGTGTGATCAATATCGCCTGAACAAATGCTTTTTTCGCTCTTCTCCTTCTCCATCTCTCTCTTCCACTTTCTTCAAACGCTTCTTCAACAAGCCACAGAGCGCTAAAAATGGAACTGCCCGACTGTTATGGGCCACATTGTCATTGTACAACATTTGAACGTCGATCTGACTCGTTGCAGCAATGGAAATAAGGGGAAACAAACACTTGGCCCAATTCGCAAGTTCCAACAAGGTTTACCAGATCTTATTGGGTCTGGGACTGGGAGTGAGTGTACACAATTGTAGATGATTTGGGCCGATTGTAAGATCCAGAAAAAAGGGCTTTTAAATTGAGGAGAAATATCAAGTAAGTCCCAAGCAACCCAATCATAAGACGCTGATGTACATGCATTACACACAAAAAACAGTTGACAATTTTTTGACACATGCTTGTACTGATTTTTTATTTTGGCTTACTTTTAATGTTACTTTTTTTTTTTTTACCTATCATTAACAATCTGCCAACTGCCATTAGGAGTGTGCATGGATCAGGTTAAGGGGTTTTTGCAATCCTTCCCACCATGGTGAGTTGAAAAAAATTCAACCTAGCTCAACCCAACTCATCGGGGTTAGGCTGGACCCATGAGTTGGACAGTTTTTTTTTTTTTTTTTTCAAATTGAGCATTAGAACAACATCGATACAAATAAAAGAAAATTTATAACTTAATAAACTTAAGCATAACACTAAACCAACACGAACTGTTTTATTAGTGCTTCAAAGTTAGTAAGATGTCATGTAGTTCTATCCCAACTCAATTTATAAGAATAAATAAATAAAAATAAAAAAGTCAAAAATAAATTTTTTTAATATTTTATAAATATATAGTAAATATAGGTAGGTCAAGTTAGGTTAGGCAAATTTGCTAATCCGCACCCAACTTGGCCCATTGTAAAAAAAAAAATTGACAACCAATTTTTCAATCACAACACCAGATTAAGATTGGGGTTATAGTTCATGAATATCACATAATGGTGATCGCTGCAATAAGCAAGAAAGTTACGACCATTAGGTCCCTTGGAGGTTGAAGCTAAAACTTTTGAAGAGTGTTTGTTGTTTGCTCGAGACATTGGTTTTCAAGAAATTATCCTTGAGGGTAATTCTCTTGTGGTTGCAATCTGTATTGTAGGAAAATCAGCTCTACCATCTTCAATAGCCTCTGTTGTTTATGGTATATCCTCCATTTCACACGAGCTCCGCACTTTTCAAGTGTCACACACAAGGAGGAATGGTGACCAACTAGCCTCCTTGTTAACAAAACATGCCCAAAGTGTTGAGCACTCTATTGCTTCAATTGAGGAGAACCCTTATTTCTTAAAACATACTTTCTCAAATGATGTAATTTTATTTTATTTTTTGAATTAATAAGAGTTCCATTTTTTTATTAAAAAAACACTTAAATAAATTTCCTCTCCCCCCCCCCCCCCCAACTCTCTCTTTAAGGCATTAGCAGAGGTAATTTTTGTAGTACTCATTCTTTTTTATGTTTTCTTGCTTACATGTTTGTTTGTATGTCTTAATTTTACAGAAATTTATAATTATGAAAGGATTCTCCTTAACTCTCTTTAATTTTAAGCCTACGTTTAGGGGTTCACAAAGGAATGAAATGGAATACTCATAAAGGAATGGAATAAAATGTATTTAAGTAAAGAAAATGAATGAAAAGAAAGAAATGGAAATAAAATTAGATAATCTTGTTTAGATATTTTAAAATAAAAGAATGAAAATGAATGGAAGGTAAGTAATCTTATTTGGGAGTAACATAAAGTTAAAAGAATAATATCATTTTATAATTCTATTATTAGTAGAGTCCTATTTTAAAATGAAAGGTCGAATATATAGGAGTATTTTTGGAGTTTTAGTAATAAAATTCATTAAATCTAATTTCATTCCCTCCAATTTCTCCTAATTTTAAAGAGAATTAAAATTTGAGATTTTGTGAGAATAGAGAAGAACGAGTTTTCCCTCTTAAGCTCTACGCATTATAGTCTCTCCCACTTAAACTTCCAAGCAAGACATTAAAACTTCTAAATAAGGGAAAAAATAGAATTTTTTTTTTTTTATTCCTATTAATTCCCTTCTTCCAAACAAGTTGTAACTTGTAAGTTTTCAAAAAAAAAAAAAAAATGAGAAACCCATTTTCAAAATTAAAACATTATTTTATACTAGAATTTGGATTCTTGAAAAAAAAAATTCTAAAATTTGTGTATATTTCAATTGGTCGTTTTGTATATAGAAATACAAAGAAAAAAAAAGGATACAATATAAAAAAATATGAATAATTTTTAATTTTTTTTTCTAATAAAAAAATGAAGAGCCATGTCTTTACTCCCATCTAATACTAAAATTACTTAATAGACTGTAAGTTAGTGCAACTACTCTCACTACCGCGAGAGAAGAAAATTGTTTTGACCACTCTCCCAATCCCACAGAGAGAGATAGCTGCTTCCATATCACTTATCATTATAAGTTTTTTTCTTGACAAGAACTTGGAGGAAAGAGACAAGGGAGAAGGGAAAGTCAAGAGCAAAGCGTAAATCAAAGCTGTTGCAACTGCAAGTGGTTGTCAACTTGAAAAGTTAGGTTGGTGCGTTAATGAGTGCATATGATGTGTTTGTGAAAATGTCTGAATGAGCTTTTTTTTTGGTTATTTGTTTGTGTTTTCAAGGTGCTTGTCTTGCCTATTCATATGTGGGTTGGTGCTAGATTCTCTTTTTCGGTTCCACCTTATGGTAAGATTTACATCCAATTTCACTTTCTCACTCTAATTTGTCACAATCTTTTACACCTCTAATTTCCCATCAATTTTGCTAAGCTATAGTCCCTTTGAGTTTCCCAACTTTGCGTGCCACTCAGCTAATAAATAAACATTATTATGTTCTTTTGTATTTTATGGATATGAGTCACTATTTCTAATTATTCCTCACCTTTTACTTCACCAGCTTTGGTGGGAACTAGGAGGAATCAATTGGATTTGTGTTTTTGAAATGATTTAAAGTGAAATTCTCTCATCTATATTCAATGTAAATATTTTTTGATAAGTATACTCTCATGTAAATAGTATGCAACATATGTGTAAATTCATATTCTCTTCTTCTTTTGTTAAGAAAATTTGAAGAATTTTGGTGCTTTTGTTTCAATTACAGTTAAATCGCGAACCCATATAGAAATTTTCTCCATATTCTATTACATGGTTGATTTTTGTTCCCTTGTTTATTTTTTCTGTTAGATAAAAACAAATTAAGAAAAAAAAAATAGTTGGTGAAGGAATAGATCAACGGTCAGGATTATCACTGAGAACATAATCCCTTATTTGGTTATGGAATATATGTGTGTGTGTGTGTAGACTGATAATTCATAGGTGGGAATGTTGTCATTAAGTGTAATGAATGTGTAATTAAACCTAAATGTCATGATAAGGTTCCTATAGTCTCTTGCTAAGTTCTACCTTAATTGTTCATTTTGTTAAGTTAAGATAGCTTGACCCTGGTTAATTAATTCAATTATCCAAGTTGATTAATTAAGTCAAATTACATGCAAATTGTGGAAGCACCAACAAATCACTAAATAAACTGAATGCAATGGAAATTAAATTGACATGATGATTTGTTGACAAATGGGGAAAACATTTCACAAGGCAAAAACCTCACTGGGTGAATTTAAGGTCATCACTCCTAAGAATCCACTAATCAATAATCAAGCGATTACAAGTATGAAAAATCTTACCACTACCCTAGCCTATCCCAAAATACCAACCTATAGTTGAACATTCGCTCCAATACCCAATTGGACTTGATCTTGTTGTAGCCTTCTTTCAATTGATGCACAAATCTCTAATTTGTGACTAACTCCTTTGCACTGATCCCCCAGTACTTGACTAACTTCAACAACTTGAATAATTGTTATTGGCTGCAAAGCTTTTTACTTCATAGATGATAAAGATCAGGAAACACTTGGTTACAAAACTCTTTGGCGTACAAACGCAGTAGTTTCTAACAGAGAAAATTAAATTCCTGATCACTATATTCATGTGTGGTGGCTCTTAAAATAAGCCTTATATATGTATAAGGTTGTGAGAAAAGAAACCCTAAACAATACATCAACATGGGCCGAAATTCAGATCTAGAAATTTTGAATTCGTAAAGCTCGATAGATTGAGCTTGTGTTGAGTTGCCCAATAAATCTTGATAGTAGCTTTTTGTTGAGCTATTTGTCAAGCTTCAGTAAAATAGATTTTCTTCACTTGTTTCTTAGATCAATTTTCATGTCTTTAATACAACTACTTGATATATATCAAACCCAACTTAGATCTACCAAATTTACAAGTAAAGAATGTTTTGTCAAAGGATTAGTCAATTACATAAAAAATATGATCCTAACAATCTTTCCTTTAGGCAATCCGTGACAAAACCACAAGCATAGTCATAAGAGAAGTATAAAACAACAATCTCCAAAACTAATACACAAAGAACTACATAAGCCTAACTAATACAATGAGCTCTTGAAAAACTTTGCAGGAAAAGAGATCATGGCATGAAAGACTTGCAACCTATCTTTACTGAAACACTAAAACAAGATCCATCAAGGCATTGAGTGTGAAATATAGACAAGTTGTATAAAAGAATAGACATGTGTATAAAGAGATAAAAGAAACAACACATGTGAGATAAAGGTGAAACAACATACATCATCATATATAGAGAGAGAAGAAGTATGACAATGTATGTAAAGGTCACAAGACCATGGTACATGTAATGAAAAAGATATAACAAAACCTCACTACGTCTCTCAAAACACTCTCCCCCTAACTAGTGTAACTCTATGCTAGCTCTCCCCCTAATAACATGACTACTCTCTCATAACCAAAACTACTTCCCTTTTTTGTTTTGTCACAAGTGATAAAAGGTGAATCATTGAGAAATAGTCATCTCATTATCGCTAGAAGAGCCAAAAGCAACGTCGTCGTCATCTCCACCATCAAAAAAGTATTCAGCAGGCTTGGCAGAGGGAGAATGAGCAAAATCACCAAAACAAGACTGTCGACGAGCAATATGACCAATTCTAGTGTTCATCTAACACATCTCATTAGAAATATGGTCAAAACAACTATCAAAATCAGCACGCATGTGTTGAAGGTAATCCAAAATGGCAACAAGAGATGCCTCTACTCTAAAAAAGGAAGAAGGAGCAGAAGATGAAGAAGGTCGAGAGGCATAGGCAGCATCCTCTATAGTACGTAAAGCAGCGTCCTCCTGCTAGGCTAGAGTAGGCTCTACACGAGGCCACTTAGCAACCAATTATGCATCACTCCTCTGTATAGATTCCTTATTAATAGCACCTATGGAGTAAAAGAGAGGTGAGGAAGGAATAGGGACGTGCAAGTGTGTGAGAATACGTGTGATAGCTAAAGGAAAGATAAGCTTATCAAGTGTGGCAGCGTCTCGATAGATATCTCTCATAGATACTATAATATGTGAAGGAAAATTTATAGAAAGATTCTCCAAGAGAGAAAAAAGAAAACGAGCATAAGGCTCAGTGATAGTGTTATAATGTGACCATGGTATAAAAACAAAGGTCATCACCATATTAAGGATCCTTGGACCCTTAGCAAACTCGGTTGTGGAGAAATTAAGAGTATCTCCCCACATCATGGCGTTCTCACAGAATAGTGAGGCCAGCTCGTCACAAGAGATAGTACATAGACGAATGTGACTAGGATAGTTTGGATGAGCTACCCTAGGGACACATAGTATACCGAAAAGGAACTCCAAAGTAACTACAATATGTGTGCCTCTAAATACTATAGTAAACTAAGGAACAGAGGTATTGATGGCATGTATGTTGGAGTATAGCTTATAAATAAACACGCCGGGACACCTCAGGAGTTTCTTATAAAGAGATTCCCAACCCTAAAAGCTAATCACACCGGGAAGAGGAGTGTCTGGAAAATCAAACAGAATGACTTGGCATTCCGAATGTCACCTGGTCATAGAAGTTCTCAATGAAATCCTTTTAGGAGTCCACATCACAGAATCGAACTCTATCAGTAATAGAGGGAAGAGAAGAAGAAGATGAAGAACCACGATAAGAGATCGGGTTCTTCGAAGGTGCAAATTTCTTAGGCGCCATAGTTAGAAAACTAAAAGAGAAGAAAAGGAAGAAAAACAACACAGTAGAGAAGATGCTCAGGAAAGAGAGAAAGAGAAGTGCAATGCATGGAAATGCATGAGCATGTGACGTGCAAAACAATTTGCATCATGAGCAAAAACCCAATCCAAATTACAACACTCACATTGATTAATCAAGCACACAATTCTAGAATGCATGAAAAATGTGATTATATTGAAAAAGAAAGCAATGCATGATCATATGATAACAATTTCACAAGACCCAACCCAAAATTTTTAGCAAAACCACAAAAACCCAAAAGATCCCAACAAAATCAAAAACCTAGGTCTAAAATGCATGAATTGCATGAAGAATGAAGAAAAGAGGGGATTTAGACCTTTTACCAATGAATTGGAGCTTGGATTAGGCCGAAATCTTGAAGAGAGAAGTTGTGATGAAAAGGAAGGGTTTGGATCGAGAGAGAAGAGAGAAAGATTGAAATATTTAAGTAAGAAGTGAACTGGGTTTAACCTTGAGTATAAATAGAAACAGATACCTCGATAGATTGAGAATGTATCAAGGAGGTGTCGAGAACAAAATCTCGATAAATCGAGAGGTATCGACAGCAAAACTGCTTTGATAGATCAAGGAGGTTTCGAGCTTCTATCAACCAGATAAAGACTTTAGGAAAAAGGCTTGATGGATCGAGCTATCTATCCAGAGGTATTGAGAAAAATCAAGAAATCCTCAATAGAAGTGGCTTGTATCGAGCTGTTGTCGAGTGTCTATTGAGCTGCTATCGAGCACCCAAAAACAAGGTTTTTCAAGGAGGAAGAACCACATGAGATGAATGCAACCGAGATAGACACCAAACCAAGCAACAAAGAAGCATGTTAATCACTCAAACACATCAACAACCTTAGATGCAAAACATTCCTAGATCAAAACACACACTAAACAAGTATTACCAATTTTATTTTCAAAAATAAGTTAAGACAATTTAGTAAGCTTATACTACCATATGTATTCCTTGTGATGACCAAATCACATTGAACCTGTATAATAGTATAAAGAGTAGCAAAGAGCATGCGTGTTGTGTGTGAAACTTTTGCAAGAGAGCAAATGTGTCTCATTATATGAAGAGTAGTGATATAAGAGAATCAAATACATCCACATACAATCATAACTGTTTGATGGGAACCATCACCTTTGAGATACATCATATAACTCTCACACCTCCTAGAAACACGCTTGCAACCATATTTAAAAGTATTTTGATTCTTTTTGCTTTTCATGTTTATTGCATATTTTTTTTAGGTAAAAAATGACATAATGCATGGGTATATAAGAGAAAAAAGAATTACTCAATTATGTAAACCAAACATCTTGTTTTTGCTGTGCAAGTATTATACCTTACTGAGCATGAATTTTATAAATTGCACACAAATGTATTTTGATTGACGAGTTTTAATGGTGAGATGGTTATTTATGCACTTCTCTTAGGATTTTGTAGTCCTTCCCATCAAAAATAGTGATAACGATATGAATGATAAAAAATTAATCAAATCATACAAATCACATAAACGAGCTACAAAGCTCATATTGCTTAGTTGTGCATGAAGATGCCCATCTAAGTTACAAGAGATATAAAGTTGAGAAACTTTATTTCCAAGGCCATCTAAGGTACATAATTAGTAAGAGATATAAAGTTGAGAAACTTTATTTCCAAGGCCATCTAAGGTACATAATTAGTGGACCATCCATTGTATCTCCACAGATTATTCAAGTTTCTATTCCACTATTCTTGAACAACTTGGCATCAAGGCCTTTCTTCTTTTCTCATAATTGAGAAGTCAATAGACGGAGGAGAAAAAAAAATAACGGAGGCTTTATAGTTTTATTACCGTACAAGGACATAAGTTTTTTTTTTTTTTTTTTTTTAAATATTCTATATAAAATATAAGAGCATCTCTAGCAAATTCATTAAATTTTTGTACTGTTTGGAGAATGAACAGTGACTTTTACCTTTATCTACCAACTTTTTCAAATACATTTTCCAACAGATTCTCTATCTAATTTAATTATTATTTCTTCATTCATTATTTATTCTTTTTTTAACAACTACACATCTTCCAACATTTTTTTATTCAACACCTAATTATTATAATAGAAAAAAATATTTGAAGAATGAACAGTAACCCATCAGATTTGATGAGCTACTGTTCATGAGCCAAAAAAAATTTAGAGTTTAGAGAATCCATTAAGTGGCTTTTTTTGGTCTCATTCTCTATAATAGAGAATATTTTACCTTTACATACACCATTGGAGATTCTCTAAGGCTATCAATTTAAATGCCCTTCAAACAAAAAAGAAAAAAAAAAAATTTTAAAAGGATAAACACAAAAGTGTCGTTATCTTTTGGGCTTTCGCTAAGTGCTGAATGTGATTCTGTGAATAAGTCCAAGATAAAACAAAATCGAAGTGTGTAACTGTGTATGGAAAGTTTTTTTGACCTTTTTTTGGGTATCATTGGGCTTTCCTTCTAAAGAACTGCCTTTTGTTTTGTTTTTCTTCCGTGTCAAGATGGTCAAAGCATTTCCTACTTCCTTATTTTTCCGGTTGAATAGAGTTATTACTTCCTAAATTCTAGCATATATGAGATTTTTTTAGGAGTTAGAGGGCAATTTCCCCCTCTTGCCCCTAGTTCCTCCTCTGGTTTTCACTAAAATATTGTTTTAAAAAAAATACGTATGTATATATCAATGTGTATAATATATATATATATATATATATGTATATATTTCTTTTATGAAAAAAGTTAAGGAATATCCTAAGGGCATTAATTTATAAAATTTTTGAAGAAATTTTTTTAGGAAAAGAAGTTTTTTTGACAACTTTTTATATTTATCACAAAAGTTGTATTAACTAAAATTGTCCATTAACAAACGCTTTAATAAGGGCATCCATTAACAGGACTGTTCCTTATCATAGGGGCAGCACTACATTGTTCAGGGGTTCAAATGAACCCCATGACTTCAAATTTTTTTTTTTTACACACACACACACACACACACATATATATAATAGTTGTTTAAACAACACAACATGCATTTTCACAACACTTAAAAAATGTTAATAGAACAACATTACCAAACAGGCTCTAAGTGTTTGTGAATTGTAAAAAGTGTCACTCTTTATTATAAATTTATATTATATGTATGTAAAAAATGTTAATAGAACAACATTACCAAACAGGCTCTAAGTGTTTGCGAATTGTAAAAAGTGTCACTCTTTATTATAAATTTATATTATATGTATGTAAGTGTGTCGAATATTGATTCTGTGCATTGTTTTTTGTTATAATGCTATTTGTGCAAATAATAATGTGTGTAGAAGTTTGTGTGTACAGTATAGATATAAGGGAGATGTTTGGACACCACTTCCATAAGAAATATAACAATTGTCCTAAGGGAGTCCGTGTGTACATATGATATTGATATAGAATTTAAAATAATCATTACCCATGATCAACACATTGCTATGAAAAAATAACTTTCTATTTTTCTTTGATAGGTAAAACTGTAAAAGTAAAACTTCCTATGATCATATAAAGCAAGATGCGAATAGAATTGCGCGCGCCGTGAAATATTGATGTTAGCATTTAATTCAATAACTCTTAAGAATCTTGCAACATGATATTTCTTTTTTAGGTTTTTATTCTCTTACATACACAATTCTACATCCATTTTTATGTGTTAAAATGTGAATATTCTTGTATCAATTATGAATATGTTTGTGATATAATGAATGTAAATGAGTGTGAAAGAATTTTTTTTTTTTTTTTTTTTTCATCTTTTCTTCTTTCTATAAGTCGTCTATTTGATAAGTCATGAAAGGTGAGGGAAACAAATATAGGGTTAGCACTTAGCAGTGAACTCATATGAAAAATATTTACCATTTGCTGCAACAAGAAGTTATGGAAGTAAATTGTGTTCCTTGGAATTTTAAACTAGTCAATTGTCCTTTTATCTTTTATTTTTTTTGCTGAATAAGCCAATTGTCCTTTATTCTTTCTATTTCGTTCTCATGATTTTATGTTTTCTGGGGTCCTCCACGTTAGGAAGCAACATCCAAGTCCAACAGATGTCGACATCGTTCATGGATATACGGGAAAACAAAATCTGCAAAATAAAGCACGAGGAATTGACACCATTTGGTTGGCTTTTTAAAAATACAAACATGTCGTTTTTCATTTTTTTCTCATTGTTAAATCCATCCAATACCACATTGTATTTGTGAGTGTTATACTTTTTCTGGCTAATTATTAATTACGTGTCTGAATTTGCATTCCAAGCGCAGAAGAAGAATCCAGTGATGTAAACGATGAGATGTCCTTTTCTCGAGAAAAAGTAGTTCCAAGAAAATGCAATCCTAGCCTTAAACACATATAAAAAAGGATTGTACAGGGACTAAGAGCCAGCACATCCAATATTTTATACATACCATAATTCTTTTTTTTTTTTTTTTTTGGTGAAAAAAAATGAGAGTGTTTATAGTTGTATTAAACCTCTGGGCAGGGCGCCGAAATGGCAACGGTGAGGATTACGGGATCACATACCACCCGTACAGGGTATTAACCCCACCAAAGATGCCCACCAACGAAAGGCCGTTGGTAGGACTCGAACCCAAGGCTGAAAAGCAGAGAACAAAAGTCCTGACCAACTCAGCCAGCCCCTGTTGGCTACATACCATAATTCATAAACCTGAATAAGTGCTGACCACATTGTTATATTCAAAAATATTTTTTTTGATTGCATATTTCAAAAAAAGGTTAATTAAGTTTGTTAAGAAATATTTTGCTTCATGTGAAGAATAATAATACTTAAAAAAAGGATAAAAGTTTAAAAATTAGTTCTCAAGGGTCCAATAACCTTCCCCCCCCCCCCCCTTTTTTTTTTTTGAAAAATGCTTGTTTATTATTATTTTTCCCACAAATCTTGGTTTTATTTTAGACTTCGTTTGGTTTGATGTAAATCAAATTCTAAGTGTAAAATGAATGCAAGGGAAAGTGAATTCCCATAAGGAAAATGAAATCCGAGTGTTTGGTTCTATAATGGAAAATAGTCCGGAAAACGATTTCTGTTGTTTGGTAACATTCTGAAAATGCTATTTTTCTACAATTTTTTTACATTTTCTCAGCCATTTTCTCAGTTCTCAAACAAATTTTATATCAAAAAATTTCAAAATATATGCTTAACACAACCAAAGATCAAAATAAAAACATTTTTATTCACAAACTTGTTAGATCGGGAAAGAAAGAGAATGAGGGAAAGAAAGGATCGAAGTGGATGGAGGATGGCGGCGGCCAGATCGGGTGGGTTTGGGGGTGGAGTGGAGTGGGCTGGTAATTAGTGGTGGCTAGATCGGCGATCGGTGGTGGCGGCCAGATCGGTTGCCAAGATCGATATTAAGCTTAGGGCTTTGGGCGACGAGATCGGTGGTTCAATCTAGAGGCGGCAGCGATGGCGAGGGTGGGTGGTGGGTTGTAGATCGGTGACATGCAGTTGAAGATTCGGCCATGGTTGGATAGGGCTTGCACAGCGACCAAAGCTTACATGACAGTCCGATTCCTTTGGTGCTCTCTCTCTCTCTCTCTCTCTTCGGGTTGTTGAGTTTTGAGTGAGGGAGAGGGTGACCTGCATTTGGCGTGTCTTGCTCTGTGAAGCTAGGTCACAACTGAGCTTGGAGAGTGTCTGTGAGGAGTGCGTGTGAGAAGCTTCGAGAGAGAGTGTGAGAGGTGTAAATGATTTGAAGGTAAAATAAAACTTGAAATGGTTTTACAGGCCAAGAGTGCTATTTTACGGTCAACGCGGAAATTGATATCCATTTAACCCAATTTCCGGTGTTTACCAAACACATAGAGGGGTGTAAAATGATTTCTTGAAACTAGTTTTAGCCAAAAAAAATGCACCCTTAGTATCTTGAAAACCATGTATAATATTTTAAATCTAATAGAGTTTAGTCAACTAGTGGTCCATCCATTGCATTTCCAAGGATGATTCAAGTTACTATTCCACTATTCTTGAACAGGGCGTTTGTCGTCAGACTTTCCTTCTTTTCTCACAAATGAGTAGTCAAGAGATGGAGGAGGGAAAAAAAAAATAGTAGAGGCTTTATGGTTTTATTACTGTACAAGGACATAAGTTTTTTTATTTATTTATTTATTTTTAAAATTTATTTTGTGTGAAATATAAGACTATCAATTTAAATGCACATGAAAAAAAAAAAAAAAAGAAAGAAAATTACAAAATGATAAACACAAAAGTATCGTTATCTTTTGGATTTTTTGGTAAGTGCTGAATGCGATTCTATGAATAGGTCCAGGATAAAACGAAATCAAAGTGTGCAACTGTGCATGGGAAGTTTTCTGACTTCTCACGCGCCACACCCCCCCCCCCCCCCCCCCCCCCCCCCCTTTTCTTGGGTATCAAAGTGGTTTTCTTCTAAAGGACTGCCTTTCATTTTGTTTTTCTTCCGTGTCAAGAGGGTCAAAGCATTTCTTACTTATTTTTCTTGCTAAATAGGGTTATTACTTCCTAAATTCTAGGATATATGAGATTTTTTTAGGAGTTAGGGGGCAGTTGCCCCCTTTTGCCCCTAGTTCCTTCCCCGATTTTCATTAAAATGTTGTTTTTTTTAAAAAAATATGTATGTATATATCAATGTGTATATAAAAATATATATATATATATATATCTTTTATTGAGAAATTTAACGAATTTCTTGCAAGCGTTAGTTTATAAAATAATTTAAAAAATTTTTTTTAGAAAAAAATATTTTTTGACGGCTGTTTATATTTCTCGCAAAAGTTGTATTAATTAAAATTTTCCATTAATCTATGCATAATATAATTAGAAAAAACATATATTAGACAAAACACATCAAAGGGGGCGGTGAGAGCAACTTAGACTTTGGTATATACTATGTTTTTATAAAATAGTAAATTAATTTCATGCACATTTCAAAAACCAACGGTCACATTTATTACCACCGTTTAGCTTTCTAGTACCGACCAACCTCACCAAATTCCAAAAACCCTCACCACCAATTTCTCAGTTCTCTCTCTTAACCCCCAAAATTTCCCAAACTATTTTTAATTCTCACAATTTTTTTTTCACATATAAATAGTACTACTTGGTATTAAAAATGCACTTTTTATTGTAAAAACAAAAATTATATATATATTTTTTATATTTATATTTTATTTTGTTATAACTGTATGAGATATGATTGCTGCTGCTATTGGAGGGAAAGCAACAACGCCTAGGCCAGGGCTTGTTGCGTCGACGGGGTCTGAATTCTTGTCGTCACTGCCAAAGCTAGGGATCGTGTCTGTGCCCAATGGCGCTTCCGTAATTTACTTGAAATTGAGGGGCAATTTGCGATTTCAGGCCGTCGAGGGGTGGAGGAAAACCGTCAATGTGAACGAAAAAGTCGACGATTTCGACGACAAGTTCGACAATGGCCACGCTGGTAATTCTGCAATTTTCCCATTTCTCTGTTGGCTTTTTTTGGGTGGCTTCCTGTTTGGTTGATGAGAACGATTGGGTTTTCATTTTTTTTTTAATTTTTTAATTTTTTTTTATAAATTGAAATTAACATAATTTTGAACCATTACTTATTTTTGTTATCAAATTTTCATAGCGAAAAGCATGAAAAATTGAAACTTGTTTTCTGGGTGTGTGATGATTTTGATTGATTTTAATTTGGCTGTGAGTTTGCTTTTGTGGAATGTTTGGTTGTTGAGAAAGTAAGGGAGAGAGATTTTTTTTTTTTTTTTTTTTAATACTGTGAATTAAGCTCTAATGTGGCCATGTGTGTGTAGCAAGTAGTTTTGGATTGAAATTAACATAATTTTGAACCATTACTTAATTTTATTATCAAATCTTCATAGTGAAAATCATGAAAAATTGAAAAAATTTTTCTGGGTGTGTGATGATTTTGATTGATTTTAATTTGGCTATGAGTTTGCTTTTGTGGAATGTTTGGTTGTTGAGAAAGTAGGGGAGAAAGATTTTATTTTATTTTATTTTTTGCTGGGAATTAAGCTCTAATGTGGGCACATGTGTAGCAAGTAGTTTTGGATTGAAATGATCAATGTTTTTGATGTGTTTTTCTTGTTAGGGCAAAACCGAAGCCAGTTATCTACGGTTGGAAAATCGACCAACATTAAGTGGCAGGATTGTTCGGTTGGAAAAATTGATAGACAAAGATTACTCAAACAGAAAGGTTGCGTTATATGGATCACGGGTCTCAGTGGTTCAGGTTTGATGTTATCATTTTTGTGTTGACAAATGTTGTTTATTTTGGCTATGATAAAAGTGCTTTGTGTGCGTCTTAGGTTTTTTTATGAATTCATATGATGTTGTGTTGGTTTACTTGCCAAATTATAACAAAGGATTTTGTCCTTGTAAGTGATGATGAATGATAATTTTTAACAATGTAATTGAACTTAGAAGAATATATTTATGGTTTATTTGATCCATTGTGGAATGACTCTCACTTCCCTTATTATGCAAAGTGGCTTAGTGTATAGTCAGCCTGGTAGAATAGGTGATTAAATGTAATTTAAGTTGTTGTGTTCTAACCTTGTAAATGTTAACATCTTCATCATTTTTTCCCCCCCTTAACTTTACATGTTCTGACGATAAGATTAGTTTGTTGGTGAGCATTATGGTTGGTCTTGGGGATTTTCTTTTTTTAAATTTTAAATCTTCAACTTTTCATTTTTGACTTTTTAAAGCTCTCACTAAGTTTAGTTCTGAGTCAGGCTATTATAAGACATTTGGATTCTTATTGCCACTTTACCATGTTGTGTTGAAGCTTGAAAGTATTCATTGTATGAGATTTATATATTTACCTTTGTTCTTCCCTATTATCTTTTGGTATGTATCTTGTAGGGAAGAGCACTGTGGCGTGTGCTTTGAGTCAGTTCTTGCATCAGAGGGGTAAGATGTGTTATATTCTTGATGGGGACAATGTGAGGCATGGTCTGAATCGTGACCTTGGTTTTAAAGCAGAAGATCGTGCAGAGAACATAAGGAGGATTGGTAACTCTTGCTCTAGTGGCTATTTCTTTCTTCCAGTTGTTTGTTGGATAATGAATTTTACATATTAATTTCAGGGGAGGTAGCAAAGCTGTTTGCAGATGCTGGAGTTATTTGCATTGCCAGTTTGATTTCTCCCTACAGAAGGGATCGGGATGCATGCCGTGCGCTATTACCAGATGGGGATTTTATTGAGGTTGGTGCCCCTCAAGTTTATGACTGCTCTTGAACTTTGAGCCAGAAGTTTTATTCCAGTTATTTTCTGTAAATGAACTCTGGTAAAATTACAAAATCAAAATGAAAACTACATTCTTATTTTTTACTCAAACTTGAAAATGCTTAATATAACAGGTTTTCATGGATGTGCCCCTCCAAGTTTGTGAGGCAAGAGACTCAAAGGGCCTCTATAAGCTTGCACGTGCAGGAAAGATCAAAGGTAACTGTAAAAATCCTTTCTAATTTTGATTGATTAATGGCTTTTGAATTTTGACTGCCTGCATAATACTGCTTTTTCATTTTTAAATTTAAATTTTAATCCTCTTGAGATTGAGCAATTTGTGCCTAATTATATCCTAAAGAAATTATTCTGATGTAATTATGGACTAGCTAAACATCTGTGATAAGGTAGTTGAGCAAAAGAGAGGAGAAAATTAGGAAGCAAAGAGAGAGAAAAGAGATAGACTCATGTGGCAAAAGCCTGCAAAGACTGTAGGGCCTCACAATGACAAATTTCCTCCCAATTATGTTTATTTTTTAAAAAAAAAATTGGAACTTAACTCCTGAGAAAATTAAGGAGGTTTAGTTTTTGTGTCCAGAAGAGATGAAGGGAGACCAATCGAAAAGTCAAGATGTTTCTATATATATTAGTATAGACATTGTGCATCGTATATTGATGCAAGATATCTGCATAATTGTTTATGAATCCCGATATTATTCTTATTCTTGTTATTTTTAGCCGTCTTTGTCATTCACTTGACAATAATATACTTGAACCCTGGAAAGTTTATGTAGTGAAGAGTTTTGGAATTTTTTATGTTACCAGGCCCCAGCCATCTGGTGCTTTACAACCAATGAGGGAAAGTGAAATATCTTTGCCTCTCACTTGGGCTTGTTGCTATGGATCTTCTCACTCGAATGGTGTATGCATGTGGGTAACAGAAAAGCTATTTGGTTAGTGGGATGAGTCCCCAAAGAATAAAACACATTATCAGTCATTTAGATCTAAGATGAACTATAGTTGAGTGCATTCGATTTTTTGAGAACTGTACTAAATCACCCTTTGAAGTTTTACAGTGATTTAATAGCTAATGAGCAGCTTTGACAGGGCCTAGTGGATTAAATAATGATTGTCTTAACTTATATTTTAGAGGGGCTATAGTGTAAAAATAATTTACTTGTGCAACTATGCATTTGCTATTAGAACCCACAAGAAGTAGGGGACTCTTTCATTCTTCATTTTTACAAGAATCTGTGGTCAAAAGAGAATCTGGGGTCACTTATCAAAAGACATGTAAAGAAATGTGGTCAATAACCGTAGCATGCAGGCCATTTTTAGGCTTTGAGTCTGTTATTAATTGTTAAAATCTGATATTAGTTTAAAAAAATTGCAGGCTTTACTGGGATTGATGACCCATATGAGCAGCCATTAAACTGCGAGGTATGTATACTTTCTTTGAGAAAGCAGAACATGTTTGATACGCTCCAACATGAAGAGATGTAAATACATACACGTACGCTTGAATGTGTCTCTAACAAGAGTTCTTACGGTGTACTCTCTTCTGATTTTTAAGGAAACTTAGAGGAAGAATGATTCTTGATGCTGTTTTTAAACTCAAATAAAATTGTGTGCTATCAGGTCCTAGGAATTACTTTAGACTTTCTAAATGTAAACAATGAAACTGTAACAATATTCATGCTGTGTTAGTTTTATTCAGTTGTATGTGCAACTGCAGGCATTGATGCTTGTTTAACTATAATTATAAAAAGAAGATAATAACTTCAATAATAACAAGTATTTATAATACTTTGCGAAAGAAGTTTTGCTATTTTTTTTATGTTTTGAGTCTTTTATCTATCAATTTTTGTTGTTTTAAGGGAAATTTTAAATGGCAATGTTTTCTTCCACAGATAGTATTAGAACATAAAGGAGGAGATGGTGCTTCCCCATGTGTAATGGCTGAAAAAGTGGTTTCTTACCTGGAGGAGAAGGGGTACCTAGAGGCATAACAAGATGGTGGCTCTCCCCTCCTGGCTTTCTAAGGTTTTTTTTTTTTTTTACCATACAACTGCAACAGAGGTTTGTTTGTCATAGTATCTGTTGCATTATTTTATTGATAAATTAATTAATGCTAAGTTGCCAACCTCATTCTTATTCTTCCTTTTCGTCTTTTTTCCTTTATTGAATCAATCTGGAAGTTTGTTTTCTTTTTTTGTACATGAGTTTAAGCAATATGATGTAATTGCTTGTCCGAAACTTCTTGTCATCAATTATTTAAGTAATAGCCTTTCTACATACATCCATATTTGCGAAATTTATCATGCAACAATACAATACATCAGTCTATAAGCATGGAAGTAAACATGTTCTGGCTTCTGTCATGTTGACTCAGAAGGGAGATTTTAGTGTTAATCATACATCCAGAAGGATACTTTGATCTTTTTTACACAAGTTCGAGCAATATCACTATGCATAGAAGGGTTAACTCATAAACTGGCTTATGATTTTCGTTCTAAGGTAATGGTGTTTGTTATTATGTTGTGTTCAGGGTTTAACTTATGCCATTTTTGACTCTCTATCTTGTATACCAGAGAAGATTTGTTTTTTTTTTTTTTTTGGGGTAACATAATGTACCCTCATAAGAATCTCTGGACACTGTTGGCTCAAGGGCTATGATATATCTGTGTGTTAATTTATCGAGCCGAATTTGTCAAACCATACCCTTGAAGTTGAAGAAAAGGGCAAATCTGACTCTCATAACCTAAGTCTGCAAAACTGATTTCACCAGTATACTATATAATAGCCATAGGATCCCAGTCCCAGGTCTGTATTTTCACGTCGATTTAGTGATTTGAGGTAGATATGGAGGGACCATGTATTAAGAGGTATAAAATGTGAAACAGTATAATGATAACTGGGGATTGATTTAATAGAATAGAATCTGATAAATGGATTTTTGAACTTTATAACTTAAAAAGGAATTATTGCTAGTGAGGGATAAAAAATGGATTCCGGGAAAAGAGAGGTATTTTCATTTTGAGGAAAATCCATAGTTTCAGATTCATGTACCCGACCTTGAACCTGTGACTTTTTAGTTAGAATTTCACTGATGACACCAACAGGCCACAGGTATTTAGGGGGTGTTTGGTATACTCACTCAAACACACATTTTTAGTTTTTAAACAACATTACACGCATTTTTATACATTGTTTTACTCACATGTTTTCAAACAACAAAACACATATTTTCAAACACATGTACCACACACACCCTTATTCTTTGCTTTTTCTTGGTTTTGAGAAGTATTGAAATGTGATTTGAACTTCCATTTGATTTCAAATGGAAAAAATGGGCAAATGCCCCTTTCAAAAAAATAAAAAATAAAAAATCCAGCATTTTACTCTCTTTTCCAAACTAATTAGGGAAATGTCCTTCTTTTGAAACTCGATTTTTTTAAAATCAAGTTATAAAAAAAAAAAAAAAATTCTGAAGCCCTATAGCGGCGTTTTTAAGGAACCTATAATGACGTTTTAAGAACCTATAGTAACGTTTTGTAACTGGATTTCCATAAAATCAAGTTACATGCAAATTGTTTTTTTTTTTTTACCTATAACTCGACTTCATGGAAATCGAGTTACAAAATGCCACTATAGGTCCTTAAAACATTACTATAGGCTCCTTAAAAACGCCGTTATAGGGCTTAACTCGATTTTAAGAAAATCGATTTTCAAAAGAGGGACATTTCTCTAATTAGTTTGAGAAAGAGGGCAAAATGCTAGATTGTTTTTTTAAAAAGAGTAAAGGCCAATTTTTTCCGATTCCAAATCCACGATAGCATTATTTACCTATACCTATAGTCGGATTTTGAGAATCGGGGAAAAAAAATTCTGACATTAGCGTGGTCAGAACTTCTTATAGGTTCAATCAAAATATCTAGTAAAAAGACCTGGCTAATGGAATAGGTTCGAATTTGTCAGCTTAATAAGTCGCAGTACCTATCACCGATGACATATTGACATTTGTTTAGAATTTGACAAGTTATATCACTTTGGTATGACCTGTAGTATTTCACATGCAAAAAACTAAATAAAGAGAGAGAGAGGGAAAAAAAACTTGGGTTTATTCTTTTTCCTATAAAAAAATTAGACAAATAAGACAACCAAAAGAATAAATATAAATAAAATTAATAAAAGAAGAAAGAAAGAAAAAAAAAATCGAACCAAGTTGTTAAACAACTTTAGTTCAACTTGGGAAAACATTCTTTATGGTTAGATTATTTAGTAAATGAGCTAAGTTTAAGTTTAAGCTCACATTATAATGCGTTTGTGAGTATTCATGTGAGAAAAATGTTTAATTTAAATACATATATATATATACACACACACACAAAATATTATATTTTTATATGTATACTTGTATTACAAGAATAAATTTATATAAACTTGATATTAAATGATACAAGTGTATAAATAAGTTTATAAAATATCAAATTAATATTTATAATTTAGTGATAATTAATGTTGGGGTCTTTTTGTAATCGTAATACACATTGCATTTTGATAAGTCCTTTAGGGTAGTAAAATTTAATATTCACATCAATAGGTCGCTCAATATTGGTCACTATCGTCGTGTTTTCTTTTAGGCAATAAAATAACATAACAAACAAGGAGATTAGATAAATAGTGAGAAAAATAAAATTTCTATACGTGTAGGTACGGGTATGAAGCATATATAGAAATAAAGTTTGGCAAGGCTAGATAATATAATAAATATATTAGTGAAATAAGTTTCCGCAAAAGAAAACATATTTATTTCGCTTTTGGTGCTATATATACCGTGCCTCATGGAACTTTTGCAAAAACATGATCAACATGTTAACATCAGTACACGAAAGAAGAAGAGGACGATATTCCTCAAATAGAGATGGATACTTTTAGTGAAAACTGGTAAATGGGTATTAGTGAAAACTAGAAGATGCCAATGGCAGCAAGCTAGTATGAATGAGGACAAAATTGCAAAATGTCCATTTTGGGCAAACTAAGCAGTGTTTTGCTCTCTTTCTCAAACTAATTAGGGAAATGTCCCTCTTTTGAAAATCGAGTTTCTTAAAATTGATTTAGGCCCTATAGCGGCGTTTTTAAGGAGCCTATAGTGATGTTTTCAGGACCTATAGTGGCGTTTTGTAACTCGATTTATATAAAATTGAGTTATAGGTAAAAAAAAAAAATTAAAAAAATTGCCTATAACTCGATTTATTGAAAGCCGAGTTACAAAACGTCACTATAGGTCTTGAAAACGTCATTATAGGTCTTTAAAAACGCCGTTATACGGCTCCAGATTTTTTTTTTTTTTTAATAACTCGATTTTGAGAAAATCGAGTTTCAAAAGAGAGGCATTTCCCTAATTAGTTTGAGAAAAAGGGCAAAACGCTGCTTAGTTTGCCCAAAAGGGGCATTTTGCAATTTTGTCCATATGAATGAAGAAGATGTGAAAAACCACTGAAATATAATATTCCTCAAATTTATAGAGATGCCATGGTCACTTTAATTAGTGAACACTACCAGTCAATGGAAAATGGGCGATAGTGAAAACTAGAAGCTGCCAATGGCAGCAAGCATGAATGAAAATGTTAAAAACCACTGAAATAAAATTCCTCTTCAGTCTCTTTCAAGGGTTCAACTACTTTTTCTTTGATGCAGTAGAATTTTTTTTGTATTTTTATACGCGACTAAAATACTTTTTTTTTCTTTAATTAATATCTTATTTGAAGCTAATGGAGAATTGGTGGAAGCCATGCCAACAAAATCAAGTAAAGTTTATACTTTAGTTTGTTGTTGTTCATCTAACTTTAAACTTTCAATTTAATTATTACAATTAACTTATTATAATTTTTACTTAATAGTCATTTTACAGGATGGGAAAGACCCTCCTATCAAGATCAAAGCTCTCTGCAATTAGAGCAGAAGCAACAAGATTCAACATGTGTAACTGAAGTTCAAGAAGCAATATCTGAAGCACTTGTCGTTCAGTAGCTGCTCTATATCATTAAGGAATACGACCTGTAGTTTAGTTTTATTTTGTTCTGTCATTAGTGTTCACACGTGAGTAGAATAGTTAGTCACACGTGAGAATGGTTGTTAGTCAGTTGGTTTAGTTTGTTAAGCTCTCTGTTTTTCGTTGTTAGTTGGACCTAATGATGTATATAAAGGCACAAGCTAAATTAATTAATGATAATTCAGTTTTTCCCAATTCTTTCATTTCTCATATGGTATCAGAGCACTCTAGAAGCTTAAAATTCTAGGGTTTTACGAATTTGGGAATTTCCTTTTCCACCATTGTTGTTTTCTCTTCAAGCTTTCTCAAAATCCTTTCAAGCTTTTCCTTTTTTTTTTTTTTTTCCTTTACTTTAATGGCAAATGCAACAGCAAATAACACTTCCACCTCTGAATCTTCATCTTTTTTGCAAGATTCATATAATTTCAATGATCCCCTGTTCTTACATCCTGGAGAAAATCTAGGGGTTGTTCTTTCTTCTCAGCTCTTGGTTGGAGAAGAAAACTATTCTGCATGGGTGAGATCAGTGAGGAAATCTTTGATTGGTAAAAATAAGCTTGGTTTTATAGATGGTTCTATAACCATTTCCTCTCCACTCATGAATTCACTAGCTGCTATTCAAGCATGGATTCATGTGGATAATATAGTTGGTAATTGGATTACCAACTCAGTATCACCAAAACTTCAAGGTAGTATCATTTACAGAGATACTGCTTTTGAGATTTGGACTGAGCTTCGAGATACATTCAGTCAAGGAAATGGGACCAAAGTTTTCAATATCCAAAAGCAAATTGCTGAGATTCATCAGGGAGAACAGTCACTCACTGATTACTTCACTCAGCTTAAAGTCTTGTGGGATCAGCTTCAAAATCTTAGTCCATTTCCCCAATGCACTTGTGGTAAGTGTGTATGCAATATTAATCAGAGGTTGAAGGATCTTCAAGCAAAAGAAGCCACAATGAAGTTTCTCATGGGAGTCAATGATGTGTTTTCTCAAGTCAGAACACAAATTTTGCTCATGGATCCACTCCCTTCTGTTAATAAGGCTCATTCTTTGTTCATCCAAGAGGAAATGCAGAAATCGTCACCAATTTTGTTAGAGTTGAGTCTACTGTTTTGGCTACCAAGAGCTCAGGCAACAATTCCAAAGGAAAAGAAAGGCCTTTATGCACTCAATGTGGAAAATTGGATTATACTGTGGATAAGTGTTACAAACTCCATGGTTTTCCACTGGGTTACAAATTTAAGAATAGAAATATGATGGCTCATCAAGTTTCAGCAATTGCAAATCAGTTCCAGCGTCATTGCTTGGCTCCAAATACTGATTATAATCCTATTGCAAATCAGTTCCAAGGGCATTGCTTAGCTCCAAATACTGATTCTAATCTTGTTGCCACTGCTAAAGCACCTGCCTTTACTCTTGATCAGTATCAACAGCTTTTGTCTTTGATTGGAGTTCATCAAACTTCGTCAGTTCAAGAACCTCACATGGTTAATGCTGTTTCTTTGCCATTCAATGCAGTTGTAGGTACTATTTCTTGTTCACCACATTCAGTTTTTGCTGCTAAGGTTGTGAATAGAAAGGCTTTTGGTGTTGAAACTTGGGTTATAGATACTGGTGCTACAGATCACATAGTTTATTCAATGCATTTATTGACTTTCTTTACTGCAATTTCACATACTGTGGTTGAGTTACCTAATGGGGAGGCTGCTCTTGTGACTCATGTTGGTACACATAAGCTTTCTTCACATATTACCCTAACAAATGTCCTTTGTGTGCCTTCTTTTTCATTTAACTTGATCTCTGTTAGTGCCTTAAGCCATTCTGATATGAACTTCACCAACAATTGTGATGAAACCCAATAACAATGATGGTTTGGAACCCTAAGATCGTGTAGACAAGATTTGTTGAGCCTTGACCCGTCACCTAACTAGATGAAAACCAAGACTACGATAGAATTGAAACGCCACAGCAAGAATTCCTAAGAATCTCTCAATAATTCAAAGGTGATAAGTTTGGTTGTTTGAACGCCACAAGATTAACTTGATAAGTTCAAGAGTTCTTTTAAGAACCAAGAGGATCACAAGACTCACAAGGAGAATAATTTTCTGAATCATATTTGTCTTCTTTTCAAATTCGTACTACTAGATTTATACTTGGAACAACCCTCCAAGAATAGGTAAAAATCATAATTACAACTTCAAAAACAACACCAAACATTAATCTAATCAAGTTCCCACGTTTTTTTAAGTTGTCTAGGACTTCTAAAGGCAGTCAAAATTAGCTGAATGACTAGAATTAACATGCCTATCCAATACCAAGACATCTTGCCATTTAATATCCTTGGAACTTAACAAATTCACACCCTTTTATGGTCAGACCATGCTGGTTCATGCATTAGCCTCTTCAATTGCTTTGATGACATGGACTAAGCCTTGATTATTATTTGAGCCCATCTCGGTCTTTTTAGAATCAACCCATTTCTCTTGGACTAGCCCATTTAGTGCTTCCTTGAAATGGTTGGCTCTAAGTATTGTGATTGGGCCACTAGAAAATGACAAAGGGTCCTGTGCAAATTCAGCTCCATTTCCACTTGTATGATTAGCATGTCCAACTCCTTGGTGTGCATCATTCTCCCCCTCTTGAGAAGGATTTGTCCTCAAATCATCACCTGCATCAAAAGGAGACAAATCAACAACATTAAAGCTTGCACTGACATCATACTTACCGGGTAAGTCTAGCTTGTAGGCATTATCATTGATGTGCTCCACTACTTGAAATGGTCCATCACCCCGAGGTAGGAGTTTTGAACGCCGTTTCTCTGGAAATCGTTCCTTCCTTAAGTGCAACCAAACCCAATCTCCTGATTCAAACACTACCTTCTTGTGTCCCTTGTTGGCTTGATGGATATATTGTTGAGTCCTCCTTTCAATGTTTAACCGTGCCTTTTCATGAATCATCTTTACAAATTCTGCTTTCTTTTTGCCATCTAAGTTCACACGTTCACTCAAAGGTGAAGAAGTTAAATCCAAAGGTGACAATGGGTTAAAACCATAAACAATTTCAAATGGTGAAAACTTAGATGTAGAATGTATACTTCTATTGTAAGCAAATTCAACATGTGGCAAACAATCTTCCTAGGTTCTCAAGTTCTTTTTAATAATAGCACACAACAAGGAAGATAAAGTTCTATTTACTACTTCAGTTTGACCATTTGTTTGTGGATGACAAGTAGTAGAAAATAACAACTTGGTTCCCAACTTTCCCCACAAAGTTTTCCAAAAGTAACTCAAAAACTTTGCATCCCTATGAGAAACAATGGTCCTAGGCATACCATGTAGCCTAACAATTTCTTTGAAAAATAAATCAGCTATATGTGATGCATCATTAGTTTTGTGACATGCAATGAAGTGTGCCATCTTGGAAAATCTATTTACCACCACAAAAATTGAATCTCTCCTCCTCTTAGTCCTAGGTAAACCTAGAACAAAATCCATAGAAATATTAGTCCAAGGTTCACTAGGTATTGGTAAAGGGGTGTACAAACCATGGGGTTTCAACTTAGACTTAGCCTGTTTACACGTGATACACGTCTCACAGATTCTTTCCATATCACGTTTCATATGAGGCCAAAAAAAAAATGATCATGCAAAATTTCTAAAGTCTTAGCTACACCAAAGTAACCCATCAAACCACCACCATGAGCTTCTCTCACAAGCAATTCACGCAAAGAACACATAGGCACATGTAGTTTATTTTCTCGAAACAAAAATCCATCATGCCTATAAAACTTACCAAATGCTACTTTTTCACATGCATTGAACGCATCACAAAAATCAGAATCTTGTGCATATAGATCCTTAATGTATTCAAAGCCAAGCATTTTTGTATCTAAAATGGAAAGTAAAGCATACCTTCGGGACGATGCATCAGCCACCACATTTTCCTTACCTTGCTTGTATCTAATCACATAAGGAAATGTTTCAATGAATTCCACCCACTTGGCATGGTGTTTGTTCAACCTTTGCTGTCCTTTCAAATGCTTCAAAGATTCATGATCTGTGTGAATCACAAATTCCTTTGGCCATAGATAGTGTTGCCAATTTTCCAAAGCCCTTACCAAGGCATATATCTCCTTATCATAAGTGGGGTAATTTAGGGTTGCCCCACCCAACTTTTCACTAAAATAAGTAACTGGACGGCCTTCTTGTATCAAAACAGCTCCAATACCTATTTTTGAAGCATCACACTCAATTTCAAAAGTTTTAGCAAAGTTAGGTAAAACAAGCAAAGGTGCATTAGTTAACTTTTCTTTGAGCTGATTAAATGCCTTTTCTTGTTCTTTCCCCCACTTAAACGATACATTTTTCTTGATGACTTCAGTGAGAGGGGCGGCTAAGCTACTAAAATCACGCATAAACCGTCTATAGAAGCTAGCTAAGCCGTGGAATCTCCTCACTTAGCTAATTGTTGTAGGCATTGGCCACTCTTGGATTGCGTTCACCTTTTCCTTGTCCACCTCAATTCCTCCTTTACTAACAACAAAACCAAGAAACACAAGCTTATCTGTACAAAAGGTGCACTTTTTGAGGTTAGCAAACAACCTTTCTTTCCTTAGAATTTCCAAAACAGATTTCAAATGCATTACATGTTCTTCCAAAATTTTGCTATAAATTAGGATATCATCAAAATACACAACTACAAATTTGCCAATAAATGCACACAAAACATGGTTCATCAAACGCATAAATGTGCTCGGAGCATTAGTTAAACCGAAAGGCATTACTAACCACTCATACAAACCATATTTAGTCTTAAAAGCAATTTTCCATTCATCACCTTCCTTCATCCTAATCTGGTGATATCCACTCTTAAGATCAATTTTTATAAAGATACAAGAACCATGTAATTCATCTAGCATATCATCTAATCTAGGAATGGGATGATGATATTTTACCATTATATTGTTGATGACTCGACAGTCGACACACATCCTCCATGTTCCATCCTTCTTAGGAACTAATAACATCGGAACCGCACAAGGACTCATGCTTTCTTGCATATACCCATTTTCCAGTAATTCACCTACTTGCCTTTGAAGTTCCTTGGTCTCCTCGGGATTACTCCTATAAGCAGGTTGGTTTGGAATTGATGTACCAGGTATGAAATCAATTTGATGTTCAATCCCTCGAATTGGAGGTAAACCATGAGGTACCTCTTCGAGAAAGACATCTTAAAACTCCTACAAAAGAGAAACAATATTGCTCAGCAATGCACCAGCAAGATCATTAGTACATAAAAAAGCCTCCTTGTATATGAGTACAATAAGGGGCTGGTGTGAAAATAATGCTCTCTTGATCTCACTTTTTTTTGCAATGTAATTGAATTTTTCCTTTCTTGCTCTTATTATGGCCGAATCTCTCTCTCTTTCTTTTTCACTCTGATCATTGTTTTTCTCTCCTTTTTTTTTTTAACTCTTTTTTTTTTTTTTTTCAATTTCGGCCTTCCTTTTTTTTTTTTTTTTTTCATTTGATTTTTGTAACTTCAATTGGTCCTTCTTAACCTGTTTTGGAGTTAATGGCACAAAAGTAATAGGTTGCCCTTTAAGAGTGAAAGAATACTTATTTGTGAATTCATCACGCGTAACCTTCCGATCATATTGCCATGATCTTTCCAACAATAAATGGCACGCATGCATGGGAACCACATCACATAGCACCTCATCCTCATATTTGCCAATGGATAATGCCACCAACACTTGTCTTGTCACCTTGATTTTGCCACATTCATTTAGCCACTGAAGCCGGTAAGGTTGAGGATGTTTGAAGGTAGTTAAGGCCAATTTTTCCACCAAATAAGTGCTGGCTACATTTGTGCAACTCCCTCCATCAATAATGACACTACAAACTTTGTTATTTACAAAGCACCAAGTATGAAGCAAGTTCTCCATTTGATTACTTTCTTCCTCCTTAACCTACACATTGAGAACTCGCCTTGCTACCAATAAATCTCCCACCACAGCATTTTGCTCATCATCAGCATCCTCCAAAGATGACAGGTGGACATCTTCATCTACTTCTTCCTCATTCTCTGACTCAAGCTCTCCTTGAGCATTTATCACCATCACCCTTTTGTTTACACACTGGTTGGCTATGTGTCCCCGCCCTTAACATTTAAAACACTTAGTATCACGTGTTTTAGAACTCGAAGCTTTAGTGTTACCTAAAGTGGTCTTTGAGTTGGCACTCTTAGATGGTTCAAATTTTAGCTTATTTTGTAGCTACTCGTCCCTTTTTGGAGTTGTCTTCCATGGACTAGTGGTAGCCATAGGTTGTCCCCTCCTAACTAATCCCTTTCGTTTGAATTGTTCCTCCACTTTTATGGCTTGATGCACCATATCTGTCAATTCAACATAGTGCTGCATCTCAACTATATCCGCAATCTCACAATTTAAATCGTGCAAGAACCTAGCCATGGTGGCTTCTCGGTCTTCTTCTACATTAGCCAGAATCATAGCTACCTCCATCTCCTTATAATACTCATCCACACTCTTGGAACCTTGAGTTAACCTCTGCAACTTTTGATACAATCCCCTATAATAGTGATTGGGTACAAAACGCCTCCTCATAAGCATTTTCATCTCCTCCCAAGTGTCCATGGGTGGTTCTCTATTCCTCCTCCTATTAATCAATAATTGATCCCATCAAACAATGGCATAATCAGTAAATTCAATTGCAGCCAACTTAACCTTCTTTATCTCCGAATAGTTGTGACAATCAAACACCATCTCCATTTTAGTTTCCCACTCCAAATAAACTTTAGGATCATTTTTACCTTGAAAAGATGGAATTTTAATCTTTATGTTTCCTAAATCATTATACCTCCTAGGCCTACCCATCCTTGCTTCTCTATTCCCATACCCACGCTCAAACCTACCTCGGTTTACATATGGCCCATTAACCTCCTCCGACTCCGCCTCTTCCTCAACATTCCGCCATGGAACACGCCCACCTTGCTGCCTATTGGGGTTGTCATGTTGCTGGCCTCTAGGAGTTACCGCTTCTACCCTATCCAACTTCTCATGAATAGGTTCTAATTCAACTCTCAACATATGCCTCATCTCCCCTAGCATCGTTTGCATTTGGAGGGTCTGATCCGTTGGTGGTCGAAGTCCTTCAGTTATGTCTTCTTCTTGATTATTGGACATATAAATCTGCAAAACAAAGTTAGAATCCTCATAAGCACTCCCTTACGTGTTTCACTCAAGAATTGTTACACTCGCACTCGTGTTTTCACTCTAAACGGCTTTTACCCTCTTATGGTCTCACACACTCTTGCCTTTTTTTTTTTTTTTTTTTTCACTCTTTTGTGTCTTCTTTAGTTCTTAATTGAACTTCAAGAAAATAATTCAAAATAAACTAGCAGCAATTCAAAATGAGAAACAACCAAAACTCATCAACAAGGTCAAGAACTTGAATAATGGTGAGAAACAAGATTGAAATGAAGAAATTTTCTTACTGGAATTATGTACTGAAAAATGATATAACTGGGAAATTTTCCTGTTCGTGTACTAAGAAATCTTCTTTTCCTTTTTTTTTTTTCTTCTTTTTTGTTTTTTTTTCTTTTTGTTTTTTTTTTTAGCAAGGAATAGGAAATAGAATGAAAGCAAAAAAAAAAAAAAAAAAAAAAAAAATAGTCAAACTTATCTTAGAACCAAAGCTCTGATACCAAAATGATATGAACTTCACCAACAATTGTGATGAAACCCAATAACAATGATGGTTTGGAACCCCAAGATCGTGTAGACAAGATTTGTTGAGCCTTGGCCCGTCACCTAACTATATGAAAACCAAGACTACGATAGAATTGAAACGCCACACCAAGAATTCCGAAGAATCTCTCAAGAATTCAAAGGTGATAAGTTTGGTTGTTTGAACGCCACAAGATTAACTTGATAAGTTCAAGAGTTCTTTTAAACAATAGGATCACAAGACTCACAAGGAGAATAATTTTCTGAATCATATCTGTCTTCTTTTCAAATTCGTACTACCAGATTTATACTTGGAACAACCCTCCAAGAATAGGTAAAAATCATAATTACAACTTCAAAGAAAACACCAAACATTAATCTAATCAAGTTCCCACGTTTTTTTAGTTGTTTAGGACTTCTAAAGGCAGTCAAAATTAGCTAAATGACTAGAATTAACGTGCCCATCCAATACCAAGACATCTTCCCATTTAATATCCTTGGAACTTAACAAATTCACACCCTTTTATGGTCAAACCATGCTGGTTCATGCATTAGCCTCTTCAATTGCTTTGATGACAGGACTAAGCCTTGATTATTATTTGAGCCCATCTCGGTCTTTTTAGAATTAGCCCATTTCTCTTGGACTAGCCCATTTAGTACTTCCTTGAAACGTTTGGCTCTAAGTCTTGTAATTGGGCCACTAGAAAATGTGACAAAGGGTCCTGTGCAAATTCAGCTCCATTTCCACTTGTATGATCAGCATGTCCAGCTCCTTGGTGTGCATCACATTCTCAGCCCCTTTGTCTGGTTTTTCTTTCCAATTATTGTTTTATACAAGACCTTACCTGTTGGAACACGATTGGAATGGGCCAAATGCATGATGGACTCTATTTGTTACAAGGTTCTAGACTATCCAAAGCTTCTAAGTCCCTTGATGATTTTCTTCTCAAGAATACGTTCAGCTTTTTTACTGCTTTTTCTTCTTTCATTTCTCATGCCAACTTGTATTTTCTATGGCATTCTAGATTAGGACATCCATTTGATATGAAACTCCATTCTTTAGGTCATTTTTTTCCTTTCTTGCAAAATTGTTGTACTAAAGATTGTGTTGTATGTCCTTTGGCAAAGTAAAAGAGACTACCATTTCTTTTTGATAATAAAAGAGCTGTTCATTCTTTTGATCTTGTTCACATGGATGTTTGGGGGCCTTTTTCCATTCCTACTACTGCTGGGCATAAATATTTTCTTACCATTGTAGATGATGCATCAAGGGCCACTTGGGTTTTCCTCATGAAAGCAAAATCAGAAGTTAGGCCTTTGATTGTTTCATTTTATAATATGGTACATACTCAATTTCAAACCACAATTAAGTCAATCAGAACTGATAATGCCTTAGAGTTTAACATGATTGATTTTTACAATTCTAAAGGCATTATTCATCAACAAAGCTGTGTTTACATTCCACAACAAAATTCAGTTGTGGAGAGGAAACACCAGCATATTTTGGCAACAGCTAGAGCCCTACAAATTTAGTCCAACATTCCTCTTGTTTTCTAGGGTGATTGCATCCTCACAACTATCTATTTGATCAATAGACTTCCTACTCCTTTTCTGCAACATAAGTCTCCATATGAGGTCCTTTTCAATCAAGTTCCTTCTTATTCTCACCTTAGGACCTTTGGCCGTCTTTGCTTTGCTACTGATGTTACTCCATATAAACATCAAAGGTTACAAACTATTTGATCTTAAATCTCACTCTATTTTCATTTCTAGAGATGTAATTTTTCATGAAAAAGTTTTCCCTTTTGCTTCACACACTTCCTTTCCTCCCTCTGCCATAATTCCTTTGCCTAGCTTTCCTTCTATTTCTCCAGTTTTTCTTGATCCTATCTCTTCTGTCAATGCTGATTCCATTGTACAAATTCATCATGATCTTGACACAGATGATCAAACTTTTCCTGATGCTTTTGATCATGTTGTTTCTGATATTCTTGATCATGCTGTTTCTGATACTCTAGCTATGCCTACTACTATTCCTAGAAGGTCTAATAGGGTGCCTAAACCTCCATCCTATCTTAAGGCTTATCATTGTAACCAAGTTTCCTCAGCATCCAATTCCACTCAGTTCCAATTAGGTACTTCCCATCCTCTTTCTTCTTATCTCTCTTATACCATTTTATCTCCCACTGACAAATCCTTTTGTTGCTCTATTTGTACCACCATAGAACCAAAACATTTTTCACAAGCAGTGTTTGATCCTAAGTGGCAAGATGCCATGGATGCTGAAATTGTAGCTTTGGAAGCAAATAATACTTAGACTATCACTCCCTTGCCTTGTGATAAACATCCTATAGGATACAAATGGGTTTATAGGATTAAGTATAAAGCTGATGGATTTGTTGAAAGGTATAAAGCTAGGTTGGTTGCAAAGGGATTTACTCAAAAGGAGGGTTTAGACTATCTTGAAACCTTCAGCCTTGTTACCAAAATGGTTTCTGTAAAGTGTGTTTTTGCTGTGGCTGCTGTGAAGGGTTGGTTTCTTAGCCAACTTGATGTAAATAATGCTTTTCTTCATGGTGACTTACATGAAGAATTATATATGGCTCTTCCACCTGGATTCCACAGCAAGGGGGAGCATGGAGAATAGCTTGTATGCAAGTTAAACAAGTCCATTTATGGCCTTAAATAGGCTTCAAGACAGTGGTTTTCAAAATTTTCAACCACACTGATTCAGCTTGGCTTCACTCAATCTAAAGCAGATTACTCACTCTTTACCAGGAAACAAGGAGCTTCTTTCATTGTTTTATTAGTATATGTTGATGATGTTCTTATAGCAAGTAATGCCAAAGAGCAAGTTGATCAATTTAAGGTGATGCTGAATTAGAAGTTCAAGTTGAAGGATTTGGGTACATTGAGATATTTCCTTGGTTTGGAGGTAGCTAGAATAGCCAAAGGAATCTCTTTGTGTCAAAGGAAGTATACCTTTGAGATTTTGGAGGATGCAGGCCTTCTTGGTTGTAAACCTGTCAAAATTCCTATGGATTTGAATCTCAAACTTAGCAAACATGAAGGCTTATTGCTTGATGATCCAGGGTAGTGTAGAAGATTGGTGGGAAGGTTGCTGTACCTAAGCATTACTAGGCTTGATATCACGTTTGCAGTTCACAAACTAAGCCAATTTATGGCTAAACCAAGAAAACCACACCTTGAGGCAGCACTTAAGGTTCTGCAGTACTTAAAGAGTGAACCTGGTAAAGGCATTTTCTTCTTAGAAAGTTCAGAGTTGCATGTAAAAGGCTTCACAAATTCTAACTGGGCTTCATGTCCAGATACCAGAAGGTCTGTTACTAGATATTGTATATTCATTGGAGACTCCCTGGTTTCATGGAAATCAAAGAAACAGTCCACTGTTTCCAGATCTTCAGCAGAAGCGGAGTACAGGGCAATGTCTATTTCAACTTGTGACATTGTTTGGATTCTTTATTTGTTAAAGGATCTTCAAGTCAATCACAATAGAGAAGCATTGCTATTTTGTGACAGCCAGGTAGCTCTCCACATAGGTTCTAATCTGGTATTTCATGAACGAACGAAGCATATAGAAATTAACTGTCATGCTGTGAGGAATAAGGTGTTGGAGAGAGTTATCAAGCTCATTCATGTTAGAACACAGTCCCAACTAGCAGAATTACTCACTAAGGCTCTGAGTCACAAACAGTTTTCAGAGCTTTTATCCAAGATGGGCCGTATCAACATTTATCAACCTATAGTCCATCTCGAGGGGGAGTATCAAGATCAAAGCTCTCTACAATTAGAGCAGAAGCAACAAGATTCAACATGTGTTGCTGAAGTTCAAGAAGCAATATCTAAAGCACTTGTTGTTCAGTAGCTGCTCTGTATCATTAAGTAATATGACCTGTAGTTTAGTTTTATTTTGTTCTATCATTAGTGTTCACACGTGAGTAGAATAGTTAGTCACACGTGAGAATGGTTGTTAGTCAGTTGGTTTAGTTTGTTAAGCTCTCTGTTTTTCATTTTTAGTTGGACCTAATGATGTATATAAAGGCATAAGCTAAATTAATTAATGATAATTCAGTTTTTCCCAATTCTTTCATTTTGATTGTATGTTCATGTAGTGATTATTGTACAAGAATATATGGTGTTAACAGATAATCGTGAACCGATGTGTAAATTAATGTTTCACGAACCATAAATAATATGAAAATATTGCCACAATTACAACTAAGACAAAAACAGTTTCAGTAAGTTGCTCTGTGTAACCCATATTACGACGGTTTTTAATAATTAACCTATGTTAGGAATGAATTGTTTCAATATCCAATCACTTTGCTTAATGCTACCTAAAAAAATTAGTATAACTTACATGACATTTAAATGTGCAAGCTAATTAAACTTTTTTTAAAAAAAGCCTAATCTAGATAATTTTGTTTTCTTAAAACTAAAATCCCATTAGGCCATAACTTTCTCATTCTTGGGGAAGAAAAAAAAATGCCCACCAGAAGCAAAATAACTAGAAAGCCACTCAATAGTTTCAATTTTTTTGGTTTTTGTTTTATTTTGAAAAAACTCAACAATTTCATCTTAATTAAATATTTCATGCTTAATATATATATATATATATATATATATATATTGTAGGGGTATTGGGCCTAGGAGCTCATTATCTATGTATATATTGGGCATGGGTCCCAATTCGAGGACGTGAATTCGTCCAAGGAGGAGTAAACATTGTCGGGGGAGTTTGTGTTAGTAAGTGAAGAAGTTAGTTTTCGCCATAAGGGCCCATGACGGTGGTTCGAGGATGAATGCCTCCTCGACTAACCAAAGCCGAGGTTCGAAGGGGTGGTCTGTTGTCCAGGGGAACGTTCTAGGAAATTCTGTTAATATGGATAAGCATTACAGAAACATAGAACAGGGGGGAGTCCTAAAATATCGAAGGAGAAAGTTGCTACTACCGCATTGAATGCTTTACAGCTAACCCTCTGGCCGCATTAATGTGGAAGTGATACTTGAACAATAGTTTTCAGCCTCACAGCTGCTACACAAAGATTTCAGGAAGGTGCTGATGGACAAGTATCAACACCAACTATCTGGCCTGCACGTGGAGGGGAGAGATAAAAGGGGAAGATAGTATAAAAGAAGAGGGAGGCAATGAGAAAAGGGGGATCGAGAAATTAAGAGAAAAATACTGTAGCAGTCAAGAGCTGAATCTGTAATCCAACTTGAGAGAAATATATAAGAACTGATCTCCTTAGACTTTGCCGAGGACTTCTTTAGTTTAAATCAGTTTATCTTCCTTTTCTTGTCATCTGAATCCATTTCACTTGTTGTCCAACTCATTAAAGCCTGGTTTTTCAACCCACTCTCTACAATTTCATTGTATTGAGTTTTTTGGGTCTAAGTTCATCCATCACTTGGGCTAGGGACCCAAATTGCGTCCTTACACACACACACACACACACACACACACATATGTTTCATATCTCTTACAAAATATAGTTACTAAAAGTCACATCACATTGTGAATACTTAATATCAATTATTATCAAGTATTAAGAGTCTTGTAACTCAATTGATACCTTTTAGTATTTTTAATAGAAACATTCAAGGTAGGGGTGGACCTAGGATTTCAAGCTAGGGGGGGCCGAAGCAAAAGAAGAAAAAAAAAATCCAAATAGGTATCCATATAGTACTAACAAACTATCAATAAAGATCAATACACAAAATTATTGTTTCTTAATTAGGAATGGCAACGAGCCGGGTTCGGGCCTGGTTTTTACATACTTGGACCTGCCCCGCGAGCTTGGACCTATTACCTGGACCCAACTTGGTTAATAAATGGGTTTTTTATTCGGGGCCCAGACCCGCCCCTCCGAGCCTCATTTAGCCCAACCAGATTTGGGCCCAATCCATGGCCCAAATCATGGCCCAACCAAAAAAAAAAAAGAAGAAAAGAATTGTAGCCCAAATTCATTTTTGCCTAGATTTAAGCCCTATGACATGCAGAATCAAGCCCATATAACATGGCCCAAATGCCAAATCATAGGCAATTAATCATAAATCAATAAATCACCTGTTAATTATAAATTTATCATTCAATAAATCATAGCTAATATCATAAATCAATAAATCTCCTGTTAATTATAAATCAATAAATCATAGCTAAGATTATAAATCAATAAATCACAAAGCTAAGATAACCAGTTAATCATAAATCAATAAATCATAGCTAACATCACCTACTAAACATAAAAATAAAATAAATCCAACAAGTCCAAGAAATAAGTATCACAAGTCCAAGAAATTAAAAAGCTACAAAATAAATCCCACAAGTTTAGAATAATTACAAACTAACAAATTAATCCAACAAGCCTAAGAAATTAAAAAGGTTACTAAATTAATACAAAAAGTCTAATCCTCCACAACCGTGACACAACTCCCATCCTCTTCATTAGACTTCTCATCATCAAGAATTGATTGAAGTGACATAGTTGAAGAACCTACAACAACAGTGAATTAAAAAATGGAATAAACTTCATCAAATTATAATTAGGAAATATAAAAATGCAATTTTGATTTTATTTTATAAAAACAAATTAGTCAATTGCTTATTGTTGATTTTACTCTATAACCAATTCTGAGCATACATCATTGCTTCTATAGTCTTAGGATGAAGCCTATTACGGTGTGGACTTAACAGTCTCCCACTAGTGCTAAAGGCAAATTCTAAAGCAACAGTCGTGACAGGAATGGCTAAAATATCTCTTGCAATCCTTTGTAAAGTAGGATACTTGAAACCATTACTTTTCCACCACACCTCCTTCATCAATGAAATGATCAAATTCCATTATAGCACTCCCATGTTTCTTTGAACTACTTGAACTATTGTTCACAAACAAATCAAAAGATGACATTGCCCCATTCAACCTACATTTCATTTGTGCCACATAATTTGAAGCTTATAGGCATATAAGAACTTCCTTCATTATCTACAGGGGACTCGTTTACATCTCCATACTCATTAAGCAAATCATGGCGAAGATTCTTAATTTTTTCAATCTCCAAATCAAAATTATCACCATAAGTGTTAGGATCATAAAACTCCAACAACTTCATTTTATATCTTGGATCCAAGATAGCAGCAACAACCGTAACAATATTAACATCAGCCCAATAAGAATTAAATTTGGCAAGCATGCTTTCTATCATCCTACTTATCATCTCATTTGAAGACAAACTCCAATCATTCAATGCTATTTTCAACTCACATACCAAAGTAAAATGCATATTAGTTGTGGGGTATTTACGACTAGAAAAAACTTAGTCACACTATAAAACAACTCCAACCTCTCACAAATATCTTTGGCTACCTCCCAATCATATTCAGTTGGCAAACAAGTATAAGATACTTCATGTTTAGCTAGGTGAGAGAAAACATTTTTATAAATCAATGCAGTAGAAAACATTAAGTAAGTTGAATTCCAACGTGTCTTACAATCTAAGACCAACTCTTTGGTGCATTGAATACGTAATTGACATGCATTTTCATCAAAATTTTGCCTCCTTTTTGGTGATCTAGTCCAATAAATCACAATATCACGAATCCTTTCAATACCATCACCAATAAGAGACAACCCATCTTGAACAATCAAATTCAAAATATTTGCAGCACACCTCATATGCAGCATAGACCCACTCAACATAAGAGAACTAGTATCAAGCTTGTTCAAGAGAAGTCTTATCATAGCATTATTAGTACTACAATTATCAATAGTTATTGTGGACAACTTCCTATCAATGTTCCACTCTAAAAAAGAATCAACAAGGACTTTAGCAAGGACATCTTTCATGTGTGGAGAAGGAACATAAACAAACCTAGAAAAATAATATGAATAATTATAACATAACTCAATAAACATTCAAGTCAACATAAAGTCTAAACATTCAATTTAACATAACTCAATAAAAATTCTAAACATAAAGTTTTTAACATTCAATTTAACCGAATATCATAAACTCAATCCATATGGTTTAATAGATTTACCATTCATAGATCAAAAAATTACCTTAAAACTTGGCTTTGCAACATCCAAGTCTGATCGATAAATTTAGTAGTAATGACCATGAACCCTCTCTTTTTGTTACTCGAAGTTCACATATCAGTTGTAATTACCATCCTACTTCTATTCTTGTTCGTCATCTTCAAAGTTTTCTCCCTCTCATTATTATAAATTTTAATAATGTCACTCTTCAAAGTGTTGAGATAAGCTTAAACAAAGGTTGAAGAGAGCTCACAAATTCTCTAAACCCAATGTGGTCAACCATTGAAAGTGGGTATTCATGTAGAATGACCATACGAGCAAGATTATTCCCCATTTTGACTTGATCAAGTTGGTAAGCATTTAAACCCATCATTCCATCCATCTTATTTTGTTGTCTAATTAACACTTGTTGTCGCAGATCCCTTATATCTTTAAACTTTAAACGTGGACATCTTGCTAAATGATTATGCAAATGAGATGTACCTTAGCTAGAGTCACCCAAGTAAAGCTTGCCACAATGATGGCATTGGGCTTTAAATTTTTCATCAACCTTCTTCCTTGTAAAATTCTCCTAAACATCTGAGGTAGTCTTTCTTTTTCTACTTGTATCCTCATCCTCATTTGTACCCTCTTGCTCTCCCTCTCCCTCTGTCCCTTCTTATTTATCTCCATCCTTTCCCACTAAGTCCACTATTGGGGATTTCGAACTCCCAATTGGTTCAGAAGTTTGGAAGTTAGAAAGTTTATCAATTAAAACAAATATTCACAAATTCATTATTACGCATACTCATTGATTAATGGGCACAAATTTATAATTACACCGATTCACAAATATTCACAAATTCTATCAATCCAATCATAATTAAACATGATTAACTATAAATTGAAACACTTACTCATTGTTTAAGGGGCATAAAGGTGATTGTGATCCTGAGAGTAGGTTGCCAGAAGGTGACAACGGTGAGGGTGATTGTGAAAATAGTAAGGGACAACGTTCGGTTCTCAAGGGAGAGCCACTTGGCAAAGGAGAACCAAATTTTTTTGAGTCTCCTATCTCTGTTTTAAGCACTGCATTCACAACAAACACAAAAAACAATAAACACAATTTCTTTCACTAAACAATTACACTATCTTTGAAAAACATTTTCTCATAGAATTTATTTTTCCATTAAACTACACTCAATTATTCACTCCTCAAAAATAAAATGTCCACTCACTTTTTAATAGCTAACATAACAAGGCTTTAACATATATTGACAAACCAAACCATACACCCAAAATTTAAATATTATGAATCAACACAATAGAATACAGGGACTTAAATCTTTTTTAAAAATAATATGAATCATTGTATTTAATCTTTTTTTTAAAACAAAATAAAAATAATGTGAATCATTTTATTAAGAATTTTAATACGTTAAAATGCAATCATTTACCAACCAAAACAAAAAATACAAAATAATATTGTTTCTTAAGAGCATCAACTGTTGCAATATATATATATATATATATTTTTTTTTTCACAAACAAAAACTTACTTTTGCTACTTTAATATAGCATTTGAAATGTCTCATACAGTAGTGTTTTTGGTATATGGTGTTCTAAATACTATATACTTACCATTTAGAACACCTAATGCTAGTACTCTAATACTGGGCTGACTGGGATTTTTTATTTTTTATTTTAAAATTTTGTTTTTGTTAAGTTTTTGAATTGGGTAGTTGTTAGTTGGGCTAGGCTAATGTGAGGGTCGATTTTTGATGGTATCCTGGCCTAAGCTTAAGCAAGGACCCCGGACCCTCTTGTTATAGTTTAAAGGGACTGGGCTTGGTTCATTGCAGCTAAATGGGCTGTTTACGAACCATGTTATGCATAGAGCAAAGATCCTACAACAAATATACACTGGCAAGCAAGAATATATGTATTGAACAACAAGAATATATGTATTGAACAGCAAGAAAAACAGCCAAAAAAAGAGACAATGTAATGTAAAAGAAAAGGCACACAGTGACTATTAAGAATCCCCAAATTAATATGAAATATTTGACTATCTTCTTAATTATAGATTACAAAGTGCTCACTAAGATGTATTACAAGGTTCAAATAAGCTCAAAAATTATAGACTTGGATGGCTATTCAAGCCTCCAAGACTTGCAAAGTTTGAATCTCTTTGAATCCAAATATGTTCTAGTGGCCGTTTCTGAGATACCGAGATATATTTCCCTACTTTCTTTGAATTTTGACAGTTTTTTATTAGTGATTCTATTATAATTTCACTATTGCCGAATTCTCTTTCAATGCAGGCTGCCTTCCCCTTTTATAGTGTCATGGTAGGATTCTAGGGTACCACCAATTTCTCTCTTTTGCTCTCCTAGGTATCAAAACTCGTGTTGTGCCAGTTAGAGGGTTGGTTCTTTCCTTATTCCTTATAATTTTCTCCTTTTAGTGATGTTTCCCTAAAAGTCCTTCGCTGACTTTCCATTCCGTGGTGCTCTTAGGTAGCCGACCTTCAATCTCTCTTCTTTCAATGCTTCCATGCCTTTACCCTTTGTCATTTTTCAAAAGTGAGCCGAATCCTTCCCTACCAAGTCAAAGGTCTTCCTAGCTACTTCCCTTTATGGTTCATCTTTCTGGGTTCCCTAAAGTACCAGCCTTTTTCTCACAAGTTGTTGCTTTCCAAGCCCTCTGGTTCTTTGCTGCATCACTGAGTGCTTTAGGAGGACATATCTATCCTTCATTTCCTGTGCTTTTTTTATTCCCTCTTTTCAAGTTGTCTCAATCCCACTCTGGTTGTGTTGCATGTCCTAGGGATCCCTGACCCTTAGCGGTTTTTAGGATTCTGGCCCAGTTCTTTCTACCGAACTTTTTTTGGTCTTTTGATCTTGGTAGGCTAGGCCTTTGTTTCATGGGCTCTAAAACCTGCCCCTTCATGGATCTTGGGCTTCAAATCTTTGGGCCTTATGTTATGATTTTTTGAACCTCAGCAGCTAATTAAAAGAGAGGGAGTCTAAGTTTTTGGAAGAGTGGGGCACAACTTTAGAAATTTAAAAAAAATATAATAATGTAAGGCTGAATTTAATCAACCATCTTATTAGCTTTATTCCATACCAATTTGCTTGTAATTCAGTACTTAGAAACCCTGTATTTAGGTGGGAATCATGTAAGGGTAGTGTGTGAGAGAATGTGAAGAAATGCTCAAGAATGTGCAGTGAAGCAGGGACTCGCGACTGGATCTTGCGGGTGGCTCGCAACTGGCAAGCTGCCAGATGATGCACATGAGCAAAATATACAAAAAAGTTGAACCGTCATGCCAGTTGTTGCACTATAGGAAAAAAAGTCTAGTCTGGCCATTCAGTTAGCTCGTAGCTTGAACTCGCGACTCAGTCAAGTCATAAGGCCAAGTTGCCAGCCAACTTTGTTTTGGAAAAACTGACTCTTTGCATTCCTTTCTCACTCTAGTATAAATACTCTTTATACACACGAAATGTGAAGAGCTTCTAGAGAGAATTTTTAGAGAGAAACCCTAGAGAAAAACAAGATTGACTCATCCACAATATTTTCATAGAGACTCTTCAAATTCTTTTACTCTCACCCTCTCCATTGTTACATCCATGAAAGGTTCTTACCCAAATCCTTTTCTCACCATACCCACATCTGTGAGAATGTTTTTTGGTGTTTGGGAAGCAGTTAGGAAGGGATCAATGGATATTGGTTAATGCTATGGGTTATAGCGGAATCCGGTAAGTTAAAGAAGACAAAGGTTCGGCGTAACCTCGTTGGAGTAAGAAGCTTGGAGGGCTTAGGTACACTGGGTAGATTAGGCTTGGAGGGTCTTCTGCTGTTCATGTATCCAAACTTCATTCTTTAGTGGATTATTGACTGCTTGGAGGGCGGCGGAGAGGTTTTACGCTGAGGGCTTCAGTTTCCTCTTCGATAACACATCGTTGTGTTGTCCTTGTGTGTGTTTGCATTTCTCTTCCCTTAATTTTGTCATTTAATTTTTGCTGTGGATGTGATTTTAATTAGTTTAGATTATTTATCAATTCTGCTATTAGCTTGTATTCATTTTTCGCATATATATTGTTTGACATTAAGCTTGAATTGATAATTTTGTAATTGGAGGTCTAAACGTTGATAGTGTTTTACATGATATTTGAACATTCAAATAATTAAAAAAAAAAATATATTTTTTTTCTTTGGCCTAGGGGGGCCTAAATTTTTTTTTTTCCTTTCTTTTCTTTGGGCTAGGGATGACCCGGGCCCCTTTGTCCCCCCCTTGTGGGTCTGTCCCAGATTCAAGGTTCAAATTATTATCTCTCAACTAATAATTTATATATAAATAAATAAAAATGTTAGAGAAAGTCTAAAATCATTGTTATTTAACTAATTTGACACCATCTCTCTCAGTTTGTAATAAGAGTGAGTATGAAATTTTTAGTATATTTATTCGGTGCCTGTGGTCCTACTTGTACGGTAATTCCAAATTTGCAGTAACTACATGCAGTCTGATCATTGGAAAGATGTGTTTAACTTCGTGCATGGTTGGGGATAGTCTTGGCTTTCAAAGTTCAAAACACTGTGTCTTGTTCCATTAGGAATAACTAGTAAGTTTTCTTGTGCGATGGACGGATAATATTGTAATATTTTATATAAGATGGTTTTGGAAAATGTTATATATGTATTATAGCATAATTATTATAGAATATAATTAGAAATGAGTTTGTCATAGGGTTTGGTTTACTTTTAATACTTTTTAAAATGAAATCTTCTTTTGTTTTAATGAGAAACTGTCACATCACCCACTAACTGAATAAAATATGGAGATTAAAACCTATAACCACTTGTCATTGTTATTTAAAACAAAAGGAGATGTTCAGTTAAAAAAAATATTGGAGGCAAGCCAAGCCCTTGATCATAAAAAGCAACAATTAAAAATTGAATATACATATCCATTATAATTATTCAATTGAAGTAATAACAAATTAAATATTAATTTTTTTTGGAGGAATATTATAGAATAAGTTGACATAGAATTTGCCTTTCTCTTTCTCCTTAATTTTAAAACAAAACACATACTTCAAACACCCACAATCAATCACATCATTATAAAGCCCACAAATCCACAATGTCCGAACTTAACATCAAAATTGTAATTGCTACTGTTATTCAATATAAAATGCAAGCCCTCTTTCCTTGGTTGTAGCCAACTCATATGGGTTAGAATTAAATGAAACAATAATGCTAGAGCTAGTTAGGTGTTGTCGAAAGATTAAAAGTAAATGACATCATTTTTTTTGTTTGTGTATTTGACATGGGATGGCATGAAGAGTTATGGATAGATATATATAAAGGGGGTAGAAGTGCAAGAGGTGAAAATGATTAAAATGCAAAGAGTTTTGTGTGTATGTGTGAGGAATGAAAAGTCTTGAAACATTGCATTAAAGGATACAAAGAATATTTATTTGTTAATTTGAAAATTCTTGAAATATTGAACCAAAGGATACAAAGAATATTTATTTGTTAATTAGAAAAGTCTTAAAATATTGAACCAAATAAATACAAAGAATTTTTTTTTTTTATTAATTAGAAAAGTTTTGAAACATTAAACCAAATGAAGCAGAAATTCTATATTTAATTTGTTCTTATCTTTAATGTAGTTCTTGAGAATATTACAATTCTCTTTGTATAGGATGCGCAACCTAATAGAACTTTATGATTTACCGTATGAGGTTTCTGCTTATATATATATATATATATATTGATATTGATTTGTGTAGCGTAGAATCTTATTTCTTATCTCCCAGTCGAAAGAAACAAAAGAAGTGGGACAGTGCATTAAGGAAAGAAAAGGACTACAATTCTTTGAATTACAACATTACAAAGTTCCAAACGGTATTAATGGTTTAATTGAAATCAATTATCTTAGTTTTCCACTTTATGATCTCATAAATGCAGTAATTATGTGTCTAAATTTCTTTCATTTTAAGTTGTGTTTATATTTTATAAGGAGAAAAAGAATGAGCCATACAATTGATTGGGCATAAAGTAGAACACTCATGTAAAAAGAATTGATACATAATATTTATTTTTTAAAATTCATATGATAGATAGTAGATAGTACAATTGATTTGGAATTTAACATTCTTTTTCAAGTTTAGTTGCCTTAACAATAATTGAATTAAAAAAAAAAACAATAAAATATAAAAACAAATTTAATTACACACATAATCAAGAATATAAAAAAATTATTATTTACTTAAGTTATTTGAAATAATCAAATACTTGTGATATTATTCTTTATTCTATGTTTAATAATTTTTTACATTTCTCTCTTCTTAAAAACATGTGATTTATGAAATCCAATCACACACACATATGAACCTTTATGTGGGAATGGGCTTATTTGCAAGCTAGTTGAACAACTCTATATAAAGTAGCAGTGAAGATGATTCACAGGTCTACATGGAAATTCGCAAAGTTACAGTTTGTATGTAATTAGTGTAAAGTAGGTTGTCAGTATGTGACAGCACAGAGTCTTTGGCTTTCTGCTGGTTTGACATTGTTGTTTAGTGTTTACTATCTAAATCCTACCGACATTTCCTTGTTTCTTTGCTTTCAGTTTCTTTATTAGTTTTACATGTAACGCTCGTACTTCTTTCAATGTCAGGATTTGGATTGTTATTTCTTACTGTGTTACAAATTGAGCAAAAGGGTGTTTCTGTCTTGAAGAGATGAAACTTTTCACAGAAACTTGCACCTTTTGGCTCTCATGCAATTTACTGCTTTCAGGTCTCTCTCTCTCTCTCTCTCTCTCTCTGAGTGTTATTAAAACATACTATACAGTTTCTTTCTTCAAATTGTTTTAGTGCAAAGATTATTATTGTTATTATTATTTATAATAAATGTGTCCTTTTTTTTCCCCTTTATATTTCATTAGGATAATCTAAAAAATGGTTATCGATAAATGATGGCTAACATTTTCATTTCAACTAATCAATGCAGGGATGAATATCAGTGCTTTCTCCTACGATTACTCCTCAACAACAAAGGCAAGAAAAAAGAAGCTTTCCATTTTGTAAATGGGGGGTGTCTATTTCACACTGCACACACTGTTATTTATTTATTTTTATAAACTGAAAACATGATTTAAAATCATGTTTTAAGTTATAAAAACTCAAGTGCGTGAAACACACTCTGTACAAGAGCTTTTTTTCATTTGTAAAAAAATGTTTGAATTCCAGAAATTTGTGTCTGGGGATAGAGTTTCTTTTATTTGTCACTTTATTTATGTGAGAATAGAGTTAGAGGCATGACTTTCATGCACTCTTTCGCTCGTATATATGCAAAAGCATTTGGTTAAATCCATATTCAATTAGAAAATGAATTTCACAATTGATGACCCTATTTTGATAAAGCAGTGCTTGGTAGAGCCCCAGAGAGCTCAATATGGAGGAGGGATGATAGTCAATCCAGAATTTTATCATAGCTTAGAGGGATGGACCGTGTTCGGACAAGGAGAAATTGAAGAACGAATTTCAAAGGCAGGCAACAGCTTCATTGTTGTACACAGTAGAACACACCCACTAGACAGTTTATCTCAGAAGGTTCTACTTGAGAAAGGAAAGCTCTATAGTTTTTCAGGTAATAATATTTTCATTGTGTGAAGAAATTAAAGACAGTAAAATAGATTCTATTGTGGAAATTTTATAGTGAGTGCAATGAAAATAAATTTCATGGTCCATGTTTAGTCTTCATGAATCAAAGTGTGTGTACATGATAACATTTAGTCTTAAAATTCTAAATTTAAATTTAATTAAATAAAAAATATAATTGATTTTAAATAATGTGACACTATTTATGAACTATTAAATCCAGACCATGAAATGGCAATGTCCCCTAAGCAAACTGAAGCACATCAATAGTCAATTGCATTACTGTGTATGTAATTCGATCTTTTGCTCTTTTCACGAGATTTTATCAGCTGAAGTTGAACATTTTTCAGCTTGGATTCAAATCAGTGAAGGAAGAGAGACAGTTTCTGTCCTCTTTAAAACAACTGATGATCTGGTTCGAGGTGGTAAGGTGATTGCTGAGCATGGATGTTGGTCTCTGCTAAAAGGTGGCATAGTTGCAAATTTCTCAACCCATGTAGAGATCCTTTTCGAGGTGAAATATTTCTCCTGTGTTTGGTTTTTCCAATAAATTTTTTTCTTTTAAACTTTATTTTACTAATTTAGTTATCTTTGGAACTGAATATATATACTCATGCATCATTTTCATCAATGTAGAGCAAGAACACAAAAGTGGATATATGGGTGGATAATGTATCATTACAGCCATTCACTAAGGAGCAATGGAAATCCCACCAAGACATAAGCATCAGCAAGGTAATTATAGGTTCACTGTCCATTCCTCACATCAAGTACAAATATGCTTCAACTTCCCTCTCTTGCCACACAATTGACCAAACATATAACAAGTCCATGAGGAAAATTAGGCTCACACTCCATTCCTCAGATTTATAATTTTTTGTTAAGTGAATAAAAAACATAATCAGAAACGCTACAAATATGAGCAATCTAAATAGTACTTTAGAACTCCACCATCGTGTTTAAAATTCTAGTTAAATTTGAATCCTGCAGGTACGTAAGAGCAAGGTGAGGTTCAAGGTAACTCATGCAAATAAAACTGCAATGCAAGGTGCTACAGTCTCTATCAAGCAATTGAAATCAAACTTTCCTTTTGGGTGTGGTATGAACTACCATATTCTTGAAAGCACTGATTATCAAAACTGGTTTGCATCGAGATTCAAATTTACCACTTTCACCAATGAGATGAAGTGGTATAGCACTGAGAAAATGCGAGGCCAAGAGAACTATACTGTCCCAGATGCAATGGTAAAATTTTCTAAACAAAATGGCATTTCCATCAGAGGTCACAACATATTGTGGGACAATCCCAAGCAGCAGCCTAATTGGGTCAAATTCCTTTCTTCTGATGATTTACGGAAAGCTGTAGAAAAAAGAATCAATTCAGTGGTATCAAGATACAGAGGGCAGCTAATTGCTTGGGATGTAGTTAATGAGAATCTTCATTTTAGATTTTTTGAGGATAAACTTGGTGAAAATGCTTCTGCAGTATTCTATTCCATGGCTTACCAACTTGACCCTAACACAAATATGTTCATGAACGAGTATGGTACCATAAATGGTGGGGATGAGAAAGCAAGCCCAGCCAACTACAAGAAAAAACTAAAAGAGATTCTGCAATATCCAGGGAATGAGAAGATATTACTAGCTATTGGCCTGCAAGGAAATTTTGATTCTGGCCAGCCAAACCTAGCTTACATGAGATCTTCTTTGGACATTCTAGGTGCCACAGGACTGCCCATATGGCTTACCGAAGTGAGTGTTGGTGTTGCCAAAGACACTGATCAGGTATTCCAGTTTAGAAAGAAAAAATATTAGACTTCGCAAAAATGTCTTGGTTCACCCAAGGAAAAATGGATTAAAATTACAACTACAATAATGTGTTAACTAATAAATTTGGTTTCAAACCAACTAATTTTATTCTTACTACTATTTAAGTTAGATTTTAGTTCGATGCTGACACTGGTTGTGGACAGGCCCAGCACTTGGAGGATATATTAAGAGAGGGTTATTCTCATCCTGCTGTCAAAGGGATTGTCATGTTTGCAGGCCCAATAGTAGCGAATTTCAAGGAAATGCCCCTTGCAGATATAAACTTCAACAACACTCCAGCTGGAGATGTTGTGGATAAGCTGCTTCATGAGTGGAAACATTCTCAAGCTCTGGAATTCACAGCAGATGACAAAGGATTCGTAGATGTTTTACTATTTCATGGAGACTACAATGTAACTGTACAACACACAGAGGCCAACTCTTCCACCACTCTAGGTTTTAGGGTGACTAAAGATACTCCACAAGCAACCATCGATGTTCGAATACATACCTGAATTATAACTATTTTTATCTTTTGCGAGGTTTAGAGGAGGTGATTGGTAGGTAGGTATGTAGGTAGGTAGGTAGTCTACCCCTATTTGTCTCTCTAATAGAAGAAATAAACAATAAAATTTCTTTTAAGTATACAGAAAATGTTTCCAAGTATGTGTGTTAACATGGCAAGATCCTTAACAAATGTCCTTGAAATAACTTCGATACTATACCGATATCTATACCATATAAATCTCAATAATTTAGCATGTATTCAGATATCTATAGTTTACAAATCTAAGCATATATGCACACGCACATGCCCGTGCGTAGGCACACAGCACACAAACAAAGAAATGACATTCATGAAGTTCATCATGTGAATTTTAGATGCCCAGACCATTTAAGTCTGACCACCCAAACAAACAAAGAATATTCATGAATTTTAGATACTTATAGGTAAAAGTAGTGGTTTCTATAGAATTATCAACAATAGTAGAGTTGTGAACTTGTGGGTCATTCGTAGACTGAGTTTTTCAATTTGCTTTTGTTTTCATTGGTGTTACTGCAACCAAATCAAGAACATCTTTTAAAAAAGCCACTACTTGATTTGTAGGTACATTCTTTAGTCAAGTGAAATTCAGCTTACAATATTCTGTCACGCGCATTTTATCAAACACCCTATACACGCGGATATAAAGCCCTAGCATTTGATAAGTGATTTCAATTTCAGACTTAATCGAACTCCATGAGGAAACAATATCGAAATTCAAGATAATTTTGCACACTAAAAGTTTTACCGCTGAAACCAGATTGAAGTTGATATACTTGATTTCAAGATTCTAGCTATACTCCATTGTCACTTTACATATAAAATAAAAAAAAATATTGAGAAGACAATAACATAGGGACAAAGTATATATCCTGCAAGTATATACATCCAGGGCCTGTTTGATTTCAAAAAGTGCTTTTGGACCTCATAGTAACAACAAAGAGTGTGCTGTGGTTAAGAAGTTGCAGGCCTGCAGCCTTCCAAATAGGTACTCGCCAATCCATGTGTATACCATGAAGTTACAAAGGTTGTACTTGTAAACCAACTTCCTAACGCTCTTTTAGAGACTTGAATCTTGGTCATTGCCTCTCAGACCTTACAAATACTTATACTTGTGAAGTGACTGCCGCAAGGGTATGGAGTGGTGAGAGTCAAGTTATTTTGAATACATAGTTTGGATATAGAATATATCATATCAGGGTTTGATCATTGTTTTTTATTTAGAAAAAAAAAAAAAAAAAGTAACTTTTCTCACTCACACATCACATCACTAAAATAAAAGTAACTTTTTGTTTTCACAATATTTACAAATATGTCACTGGATTCATATTCATAAAAAACAAAAAGGGTAAAAAGTTGTATTGATTTTTTGTATTCAAATCCAACTTTTAGGATATTGAAATTAAAACTGAATACAAATGCTAAAACTAAACCAATTTTTTAGTGGTGGGACTTACTAAAAACTGAAAATGAAAACAAACGGGTAGTATTTTTTTCAACTAACCAAATAGGCCCTACTTTCTCACAGCAACTAGGTTCCATTGGTAGGATATACTTTTTTTGACAGATAGGGTGTTAGAAGTTCTTGGTGACAGAAAAAACTCGGAAGTATGTAAGTATTGCCCCTTGGTGACTTAAAGGTCCGTTTGGATACAGCTTATTGTTGCTGAAAACTGATTGTTATTAAAAATACTGTAGCAAAATAATTTTTAAATGTATGAATAGTATCGTGAGACCCATTTTTAATATTTTTAATGCGTGAACAGTACACACACTATTCATGCACAGTACTTTTTTCCCTCAAAAGTCAATAACTCTAGCTAAAAAAAAAAAAAAAAAAAAACTGAAAACGCAAGAACAAAACGCAACGCAACATTAAGTGGAATGAAGTGCTATCCAAACTAATACAAAGCTGAGTTGGTTTTTCATTTGACATGATATATTTTTATTGGTTCAACAAAGTTACATTGCAAGAATTACAAATTAATAATTGCCTAGAATCTCGGGTCGAGAAGCACTATGTAGATTATGAAGTAGCTAATCTCGTTAATAAGATGGATGCTTTTGTTTTCGGTTGAATGCAAAAGGGAGCTCACAATTTAGGGGCGTGAACTTAGAGCATTTGCAGTAGTGAAGCTAAATAACTATAATGCTATTTTAGCTCCACCAAAACACAAAAAAACAGCTACAGCAGCGGAGGCATACTTAAAAATTTTAGATGAATTGCTACAGTGCACATCTATCATAGATGTGCATTGTAGCTTGGAGCAAAAAAAAAAAAAAAAAAAAAAAAAAAAATTCACAGCCGGTACAACTTGTCTTTTTTTTTTCACTCTCTCTCGGTCAGAACACTCATTCACTCTCTCTCGTTCCTGTCATCTCTCCTCTTAAGCTCACTATCATCTCTCATCTCACTTGCCGGCCTGACCATTGTCAAGCTCACTCGGATACAACCTTTTTTTTTTTTTTTTTTTTTTTTTTTTTTTTTTTTTTTTCAAATCCGGTCTCATTCACTCTCTCTATTTCACTATCATCTCTCATCTCAAGTCTCTCAAGCTCACTCTCTCAACGTCGCCGCTGCCATCGTCAAGTTCAGCCTATGCCGTCGATTTGCCTCGACGCACTTCTCTTCTGCCATGGTGGGTTTTTTATTTTTTATTTTTTATTATTTTTTTTTCTGCTGTGGTTTGGTGTATCTCATGCCCAACGCCAATGTGGGTTTGTGTTTGTGTTTTTCGATCTGTTGTGGGCAGTGGGCTTGTGCTCGTGGTGGGTTTTTATTTTATTTTATTTTATTTTATTTTATTTTATTTTTTTTTTTGCTGCTGTGGACTGGTGGTGGTTGTGGTGGTGGTGGTGGTGGTGTTGGTGTTGGTGGTGTTGCTAATGGTAGAGGTGGTTGTGGTTGGTGTTGTGATTTTTTTTTAGTAGAATATATTATTTTATTGTATTGGTTATAATATTTTATTGTGATGTTTATATTATTTTATTGGGTTAAAAGCTAAAATAGATCCACTGCTGCAGCATGTGTGTAGGTAAAATAGATAAAGTAACTTTTATTGATGCTAAATAGCTAAAATTATAGATTCATTGCTGCGAATGCTCTTACCTACGAGCTCCCTTTTATATTAAAAAAAAAAAAAGAGGCAAAAATACACCTTTAAGTTTTACTAGAATTAATTTTAGTCATTTCATTCATTTCAAGAGATTGAACTTGTGGGTCCTATGCATGGAAGAGTATACTCATCACTCATGATATGATTCGAAAGAGCATTATTTGGCATATTGGAAATGGGCAATCGGTCAGGATTAAAAAGGATAAGTGGCTTCCAATCCAATCCAGCAGAACTCCCATTTCGGCTCTCCCAGATGTGCTACAAGAAACCAAGGTTAGTGCATTTATTAATATTGAAAGCGGGGAATAGAAGGAGTTAGCTCAGCCTAGTTTTTTTGCCCCATGAAGCTACTGCAATATTGGGCATCTCCCTCAGTAGTAGAGCCAGAGGTGGCGACGCCACGTGCAACTCAAGGTCACCCTGACCTGAAAAAAGAAAACCTGAAAAAAAAATGTTTTTTTACAAAATTTTTTATATTTGCTCCATATTAGGAATCATAAAATTAGGAACACCCTCAAATTTAAAAAAAAAAAATTATTTGTTCTACTTTCAAGCAAAAAAAAAAAAAAAAATAAGCCCTAAAAAAAAATTTTGAACTGAAATCTTAAAAAAAAAAAAAAATTGTAACAGAGCCAAGCCCATGGCAACTTGGCAAGCCCAACAGATTACAGAGGTAGCAAACCCACAGATAACCAAAAAAAAAAAAAAAAACCCCAATACAGAGCTGCAGAGCAAATCAAATCAAAAATCACTTCTAAATCGGAAATCCCTAAAGGCCTAAAGCAAACCTAAAGAGTAAAGACAGAGCAAGCAACGCCACAGTTCCTCAGAGCAATGCCTTAGGCTCAAGCCAACTACCAACAGGCGGAGTCACGGAGATCGGATCAGTCATGTCGCTCACAGCTCACTCGTCGTCAGAGATCGGTCCAGTCCAGATTGCCGTCATTGCTCGTCACTCGCCACTACCCTCATCGGAGATCGCTCGTCGCCTTGTCACTGCCTCAATGGCCTCAGCCTTTAGGCCTTCCTGCTCGGCTGCTCCAGTAATCCCTCCCTCAAGGTATTTCATTTTACTAAACCAACTTCTCTCTCTTTTTCTCTTTGACTCTCTTTCAGTCTCTGACTCTCTCTCTCTATCTGAATCACTGAAATGAAAATTCTGAGTCTCTCTCTCTCTCTCTCTCTCTCTCTCTCTCTCTCTCTCTTTATTCTTTAAGTCTAATTTTAATACTTTGTCTTTATCTGATTCTGTGATTGGGCCGTTGAACTGCTGAAGCTTTAACTTTATCTTTATTAATATTTGTCTGTTTTTTGACTTTTTGAATTTGGCTTTATCTTAATATCTTATCCGTTGGTGTTGGTGGGTGTTGTTGTTGGTGTGTGTGTTTGTGTTGGTGAGATATTAAAGTATTAATTATCTTTTAGTGTAATGTGTATTGTGATTTGTGATTGTGAAATTTTCTGATTGGCAGCTGGCTCTTGTGATTAGGGAAATTTTCTTGAGGCTTGATTGGCTTGTCTGTTGAGTGGGATGGGGGGTGGATGAACACATAGGCTCGAGTAAACAATAATTAAAGCAATGTAATGTGCACATCAACCCATGGGATGTGTAATGTGTACATGGTTGGCTCTTTTAGTGTAATGTGCACTTAGATGTGTGCTAGTGCAACTAATAAACAATAATTTAATTAACTAATAATTAATTGGGGAAAACAACTAACAAACAATAATTAATAATTTAATTAACCAATACATTATAAAAGACAAACAAATTAAATTATGTTAGGCTAAACAACAATTAATAATTTAATAATTAATGAAACAACAATACAACAAATTATAGTTTATAAAAGACAAACAAATTAATGAAACAACTAAATAACAATAATTAATAATTTTATTAATATTTCAAATGAACTTATAGTTTATTATATAGGTACCTTTGTTCATTTCTTTTCTTTTCATTTTTTTTCCTTTCAAGGTTTTTCAGTGTACAGAATGCAAATTTGTTTTGGTTTTAAGAACATTTTTTTTTTAAGCACAAACTTCATGCCGGCCAAATCTTGAATTTCGGCCAGTATTTCCTGAAACATGCAAAATAGACTGAAATGACCCGAAATTTTTTCAAAGTAGAATAGGAACACCCTGGACAAAATTCTTGGAGTCGCCACTGTCCCTCTGATGGAATCATTTGGGCATACACTTTGTCAGGTTTGTTCTCTACAAGTAGTACTTACAAACTACTAGTTTCATGTGCATCGATTGTGAAAGTAGGTAGCTCTAATCTAGTACCAAATAGGAAGTTTTGGAACGACATTTGGAAGTTGTGAGTGCCTAATAAAATCAAGCATTTCATCTGGAGAGCCTGTAACAATGCTCTGCCTTCCATGAGTAATCTTTGTCACTGCCAAATCACTATTACAACAATGTGTGATTGTGCAAGCTTCATGAGGAGAACACGTTTCATGCTATCTGGTCTTGTAAGGAGATAACTTGCATTTGGAATTCCATCACATGCTTCCACCAAGCGGTCACCTCTCCTTCACCAGATTTCTTTGATTTATTTTCTAGATTTTTACAAGTACAAGAAAAATACAGTACTAAAATCCTTGCCATCACAGCTTGGTTGATTTGGAATCGGAGAAATGCTTAGCACTTTGGTCGACTAGTCCATCCTTTGCATGGTTGGTAACTTATAGCATGAATTCCTTGTTGCCAAAGGCCTTGAACCTGCATAACTGAAGGGAGATTGTTAGTGTATGTATAGCTTAGACTAGATTAGCCCATTGGGCTTAGCCCAATATACTGTAATTGTAGTTTACTCATATTACTTGTACTACACACATACCTAGTCTATATAAGGCTCTCTACTATACATTATTGTTTACACACAATATATAGACTATTCAATCTTTCTCTCTCTCACTTTACATTGTTAACATGGTATCAAAGCTATTGCTCTGACCTAGTGGTATTTTCTGGCGTTCTTCCACTGCCCTCACCTTTACTAGTAGCCACTATTAGAAGCGAGTCACTGCTATCACACCTGACCATTACCTCTCGAATCTAGTCTATTCATCAATCAAATCATTGAACTATAGTTAGAATGTGTAGATCAGACTTCTCCAATTAAAACCCAGTCAAAAATGGTCTTAAAGGACCTCCCACGCGCCCTCACATGCCGCCCCAAGTTTCTACTTGCCATAACACGCACCCACATGCCTACACACTCCACTACCCAATCTCATGCACCTTATGTGCTCCATGCACCCACATGCCATTCATTGCCATGTTGCCACGTTAGCCCTAGTGACATTAGCACAAGTCTTCCTTAGTGACGTAAACATTCGTTGACTTTGACTGCTGTCGTTGACCGAGGTCAAAATTTTTCGAGGAGGCTTGTCTTGCTCTGTTTTTCACATAAATTCCAATTTTAAGCACTGTTTCTTCATTTGAGGTCTCTAAATCCCACTTTTTGGTCATTTTCTTCATTATGGCTCAACAAAACGAACGAGATATCATTCGTCCTATCACCATTATGTTGGATTGTCCTACTAGCTATCATGTATGGTCTTAAAGTATGACTGTCTTTCTCAAGGGCCGTAAACTATGGAGATATGTGATTGGTTCAATTCCTAAGCCAGTACTAAACCCTAAGTCCAAAACCACAGTTGCTGAAGATGCCTCTAAGACTACTGTTACAATGGATGATTATGAAGAATTCCTAAAGGAATAGGAGAGTATTTAGAGTAAGATCTTGTCTTGGTTTATCAATACCTCTATTCCCTCAATTCATAATCTTCTTCCTCGTCTTGAGATTATTGAGGCTACTTGGAAATTTCTGGCTGATCGCTATAATTGTACTAATGATTCAAGCCTGGAGTTCCACATTGAATCAAAGCTTTATCAAATGCACCAAGAGACAGGTCAGTCTATTTTTTATTTTTATTCCTAGACTTCTACTATGTGGGAACAACTCTTTGCTGTAGATCCTCTATTAGTGTGTTTTAAGGACATTGAGCTCTTTGTCAAATATTGGGATCACCATAAATTTATGCACTTCATGATGGGTTTACGTGAGGATTTTGAGCCCACTAGGGCTTCTCTACTTAGTCGATCTCCTACTCCTTCTCTTGGTGCTACAGTCAAGGAGCTCATTTTTGAGGAGAACTATCGGCCTACTCATCACATGTCATCATCTGATCATGTATTGGCTACACCATCTCCATAGCTTCCCATTGCTGCATTAACTGCTCCTTCACGAATAAACTTTGGGCGTCCTACCTCTTAGTCTTCCAAAGGTACTTGCTGTGAGTTTTGCTGTGCCAAAGTGGTAGCTAGATTTCATTGAGTACTCCCCATTTTTATTAAGAAGCCATATTATAGTGATAGGTCACAAACTGAATTGACCCATTGTGATAGAAATTAATTAATTAATTAGCCAAGTTATTAATTAATCAATTTATCATGCAAATGCGTGGTAGCATAAACAAATCACCAAATAACTAAATGTGCAGCGGAAATTAAATGACACGGTGATTTGTTTACGAATGAGGAAAAACCTCACGGCAAAAACCCTACCGGGTGATTTTTAGGTCACCACTCCCAAAACTCCACTATTATCACAACAAGCAGTGGGATCTTAAGTACCTTACCAACTTACAGTTAAATCCTTACCCCAATACCCAATTGGACTTGTTCTGTAGTGACCGTTCCCACCTTTGATGCACAGCTCCCAAGTACGTGATTAACTAATTGTGTGGATCCCAGTACGTAACTTTAAACACCAACTTGAAGGAGAGGTTGGCTGTAAAGTTCTTCAGTTCATCCCTACACGATGAAGATCAAGAAGATGCTTGGTCACAAAACTCTTTTGTGCAAATACACAGCAACTTCTTTAGAAGAGATGAACTAGGGCAAAAACTTTTTCTTTGGTCACAATTTGCTTGAACAGAGTTTGCTCAATGCTTGTGCAACTTGTGAACCCTTTGACAGCCCTAAAAAGAATCCTTTTATATGTTTAGGGTTAGGAGAAAAGAAAGCCCAAAACCATATTCACGGATCCCAAGAAATTAAATTAGAAAATCTAATTTTATAAATCTCGACAGATAGCAGGTGTCGAGGAGCTATCGAGCAGGTGTTGAGCATTAATGAATTTGCAATCAGCTTGTTTTTCTTGGACAGATTTGATGATTTCAATATTTGATCTTGAAACCTTATTTCTTGAAGTATTAAAAACACCTAGAACTACCCAATTATAAGTGGAGTGCGTTTTGTCAAAAGATTAGTCAATTTACATAAATGAATGGCATATGTTCTTAACAAGTGAAACACATATGTCCTAACAATCTCCCCCTTTGACAATCCGTGACAAAACCATAACAAACAAATGAACATATGAGAGAAGTCATAAATCACTCAACTCATATTCACTTATTAAGTGCAATAAAATCTATCCTAACACAAACCCTTGAAAAACTTTGTAAGAAAAGAGTTTATGGCAAGTAGACTTTGACAACCTGTATTTTTGAAACACTTTAAACAAAACTCATCAAGGCATCTTTGTGTAAAGCAGAAATAATAGATTGCATACAAATATAAGAAACATGTATATAAAGATAGAAAAGAAACAACACATGTAGAGATAAGTGAAAAAACCATACATCCAATATATAAAGAATATACGTATAGTGTATGTAAAAACTGGTCACAAGACCTCATATACAAGAACAATGTATCTAAAAAGTAGAAAAGAAAAAGATACATCAAAGCCTCACTACATCCCTCAAATAGCAACACTCCCCCTAACAAAAATATCCTATACTAACTCTATCCCTAAGATGACTACTCTCATATCCAAAACTACTTCCCCTTTTTGTCACGAGTGACAAAGGGTAAGAGTGTCAAGTAGACATCTCATCAGTAGAGCTAGCATCTCTATCATCATTTGAAGCGCCATCGTCATCACCATCATCCTCAGAGTTAGAAGCCGCTGGAGGAGGTGGTGAAGGAGTAGCCTCAGAAGTAAACCCACCCATGGTCGCCTGCCGTTGTGCAATACGACCAACACGAACATTCACTTGATACAACTCAGTAGAGAGCGTATCAAGGCGAGCATCCATGCGTTGTAGTTGCGCCATGATGTCTCCAAGAAATACATCTCCTATAGAGGAAGAAGGAGCAGATGTAGACGGAGCAATACGAGATGAAGTGAAACAGGATGAAAGAATGGAATCCAGCTGTCGCGACCTAAACTACACTGCACTACATTTTACGGTAGCAACGTCTATGGCACAAATGTGAGTGAAGTGGTCGAACACAAGAAAAAGGGACAGAAAAATGGCGTAAGATCCTCATGATAGCATAAGGAAAGATGAGCTTATCACGGGACGCCGAATCTAAATGAACATCTATGATAGAAAGAATGAAATGAGAAAGAAAATCTATGGTAAGATGCTCACGAATAGATAACAAAAATCGAGCACGAGGCTCTGTGATGGAGTTGTAGTGAGATAGAGGATGGAGTACAAAGGTCATCACCATGTTAATGAATCTAGGAACTTTAGCAAAAGGTCAACATGGTGTATACTGATGCTCACCCTAATCAACAGGGCACTCACAAAAAGTAGAAATGAGCTCATCTTTGGACACAGTTTGCAGACGCTGACAAGAAGGATAGTCAAGAAACTCTATCCTAGGAACCCTAAGCACATCCGCAACAAGCTGCGGTGTGACAGGGATACACGTACCTCGAACGCGAGTGAAAAAGAGAGGTACTGAACGATCAATCCCGTGCATGTTGGAGTAAAACTCCTGAATGAGCACGAGAGGACAAGTGACCGGGACGTCACACTGTGACTCCTATCCCCTACTGTGAATGACAGAGCGAAGGTCAGTGTCGGCGAAATCCGCCAAAATGACTTGGCGTTCCGAATGAACACCTCATCGAGAAAAGTTCTTTGAGAATGCCTTGTGGGCATCATCATCACAGAACCGAATGTTAAGAGGAATAGAATTAGAGGAGGAGGAAGCTCCAGAACGAAGGGGGTTTCGAGCAGTAGTGGATTTACACTTAGGTGCCATAGACACTACTAACGTAAACAGAGAGAGAAGGAGACAATCAAAAAAGTTCCAAAACAATTTAAATATATCAAATATATTGAATAGAGAGTACGTATGCATGGAGAATGCATGAACATGTGACATGCAACAGAAAATACATCATAGGCTCAGCCCAATCCAAACCTACCAGCACACAAGCATAGTTCACACATCTAAATGCATGGAAATACCATTCTAATGCAAATGTGATGCAATGCATGAGTTTTTGACCACATTTAGAGGAAAACCCATCCCAAAATTTCAAGAAAAACTCATCAATTTTGAAAAATCCCAAAAATTTTCAAAAACCCCAAAACCTAGGATTCAAAACATGAAATGCATGAAGAATGAAGGAAAAAGAGATCATACCACTTGATTTGAAGCAAGAAAGGCCCGAAAATCATGTGGGTTGAAGGCTTTTAGTGAGAAAAAGGTGTTTGGGAGATGAACAGCCGTGGATAGATCGAGAGAGATTGAGAAAATGAGAAGTAAATCGTGATAGAACCTTATATAGGAACATCAGTAAATCTCGACAGATGGGGTATCGAGAGGTGTCGAGATAGTTGTCGAGGTAGGTGTCGAGAAAACGAACTTCGACAGATGAAGGTGTTGAGAGGTATCGAGGATCAAGAGTCACCTTCAAAGAACAGAAGCTCGATCGATCGACAAGGTGTCGAGAAGGTATCGAGAAGACAGAAACTTTCTTGATTGATCCATCAGGTGTCGAAGAGGTGTCGAGATTGCGATAAGAAAAAGGCTTGAGAAGCTCGACAGATAACAAGGTATCGAGGAGGTGTTAAGGAGGTGTCGAGCCAGCTTTTAAAAACAGTTTTTTGAGAAGAGAAAAACACAGATATGAATGCAATCCAACATGTACCTCAACCCATGATCCAATCAACATATTAAGCTTTCAAAATCATCTCTCAACAAAAATATTAAGCACATGGATCCTCAAACACACACACACACACACACACACACACTAAACAGGTCTAACCAACTTTATTTTTTAAAAATAAGTCAAGACAGTTTAGTGAGCATACATTAGCACATGTAAAACCTTTGTGATAACCAAATTACATTGTACCTACACATGTATCAAGAGTAGCAAAGAATTTTGCGTGTTGTGTGTGAAAAAAATTGCAAGATTGCATATGTGTATATATGTTATGACGATTTGAGATATGAGAAAATAACTTTAATTCACACACAACCATAACTGTTTGATGGAGACTATCACCTTCGAGGTACATCCTATAACTCCCACATCTCCTAGAATACACACTTGCAACCATATTTAAAGTATTTTTTTTTTATCTTTTTGCTTTTTATTTTTCTTTGCATATTTTATTTTATTTTAGCATATCATGCATGGGCATAAAAAGAGAGAAAAGAAATACCTAAGATGTTAAACATTTGATATCGCACTTTTGCTATGCCGAAACATACAGGTGTCATATTATGATTGGTGGGCAACAGTGATGAGATGGTTATTTATGCCTTTCTCTTAGGATTTTCTAGTCCTACCCGTCAAAAAGAGTGAAATGAGTGTTAAATTCAAGAGATAACTTAATCTTACTCATCACAAACAAGAGTCACAAAGCTCACTTGCTTAGTTGTGCATAGAGATGCTCATCTTAGCTACAAGAGATACAAAGTTTAGAAAACTCTGTTTCATTGGCCATCCAAGGTACATAAGTACCAAAGAACACAAAACACACACCGTTTTTGTATTTTTTCTGATTTTTTTTTCAATTTTTTATTTTTATTTTTATGTCAAAAACAAAATAAACAAAACTGAAAGTAAACACACAAAAACATGTTAAACAAAACAAAGCATAAAACTAGATTAACTCAACAAAAATGCAAAACACACAAGCAATGCAACAAACAAGAAAAACAAGAAGAGAGAAGAAAGTGATGAAATCACTTAGAGTCCTTTTTCTTCCACACCTTGGAAGAACATTTCCTTTGATTAAACCCTTGAACCGGTGGTGAGGGGGAAGAATTGAAACTGTTCAAGTTCGAAAGGAATATGAGGGCTTTAAGAAGATCACCAAGAGGAGTAAGAGAGGATTGAAACTAATTCTGGCTTCCAGACGAGATCATGCCGTTGATCTGTTGAATGGCTAGCCACTTATAGCAATTTGGTTGAGTATGACTGGCAGCTCCACAATGATGACAGAGATGCTGCTTCTTCTGTTTAGGCTTTTGAGAGTTAGCTTTCTTAGCTCTAGGGTTTTTAACATCTTTCTTATCCTGTTTAGGGGGTGCTCCTAAGATAGATTTACCCTTGTCTAAGTTCTCACTAACTAGTCCAGTTTTATCATCAGTGTTCTCAATATCAGTGTTATTAGTAGGAGAAACAAAAACAGTAGCACTAGTAGAAGCAATATGAGAGGAAGAAAGACCATACCCTAAACATGTTTGATCTGAAGCAGATTTTTGAATGTTGAGCATCTCATCAAGCTTTGCACTTGAAATTCTCTCCAGTTGAGCTTTGACTTGAAACAGCTCCGCTTCAAGCTTCTTGGTATTCTCAGCTAAGAAATTGTTCTCAAACCTCAGCGCTTCAATAGTTTGATTCGCCTCATCAAACTTTGTGGACAACTCTTCACGATCAAGTTCCACATCATTGAGCTTCTTGGTGGCCAGCCTGTACAATTTCTCATACTTCTTAGAGAGCTTGTAAAGCTTCTCATAGGCTGAATAGATATTATCTTAATCATCCATTTTCTCGAATTTGAACTCCACTAATTCTTCTTCTTCATCCACTTCTTCAACAATCCCTTCAGTAGGATTAACTGTGGCAGTGAAGGCATTTAAGATTCCATCATCCTCATCGTCGGAATCATCTTCAGGCTCAGTGTCACTCAAGGTTGCAGCAAGTGCCTTACTCTTCCCAATGCTCTTGAGATATGTAGGGCATTCATGCTTTATGTGACTGAATCCATGACATCCAAAACACTTCGGTCCTGTAGGAACAGTGTACTGACCGCCATCCTTAGCATCCTTCTTGCCCCCTTAGATTGAAAAGAATTGGATTGTTTGCGGTCCTTATCGAAGATCCTCCCATTGGCATTCTTCATAAACTTCTTAAACTACCTTGTAATGTAGGACTTCATCTTGGAATCTTCATCATCAGAAGACTCATCTGTGTCACCGTTTTTTGCCTTCAAGGCCATACTCTTGCCTTTACCTATCTTGCCTATCCTAGATAGTCCTAGCTCATAGGTCTGCAAGTTTCCAACCAGCTCAGTCAAAGGAATCTTGTCAATATCCTTTGATTCTTCTATCGCCGTAATCTTGGCATGGAATCTCTCGGGTAGAAATTTGAGTACCTTCCTCACAATCTTGGGTTCAGGGATGGTTTCCCTAAGATTGAAGGCTGAGTTCACTATATCCTTGAGCTTGGCATAGAACTTATCGAAGGACTCACCCTTCTCCATCTTTATTTCTTCAAAGCTTGTAGTGAGCCTTTGAAGCTTTAAATCCTTGATAGCCTTTGTTCCTTCATAGGTTGTTTGGAGGATGGTCAATGCTTCCTTTGTAGTTTCAGTACAGGATATCTTCTTGAACTCCTCATTGGTGACTGTGCTAAATAGGGCATTCAACACTCTGCTGTTGAAGTTTGCCGCCTTGATCTTCGCTTCATCCCAATCGGCCGGCGCTTCTTTTGGCTTGGTCCAGCCAATCTCTACAGCTTGCCACATCTTCTCATCTAGAGATTGCAAAGAAAGCTCTCATGCGTACTTTCCAGTATGCATAGTTAGTACCATCAAATAAAAGGAGGTATGATTAATGATTGTCCTCTATCCATGACAAACAGGGGTCAATGGATCAACACAGCAAAGATTAAAACCTAATTAGAGTGTGCCTGCTCTGATATCACTTGATAGGTCACAAAATGAATTGACCTTTTGTAATAGAAATTAATTAATTAATTAGCCAAGTTATTAATTAATCAATTTATCATGCAAATGCGTGGTAGCACAAACAAATCACCAAATAACTAAATATGTAGCGAAAATTAAATGACACGGTGATTTGTATACGAATGGGGAAAAACCTCATAACAAAAACCCCATAGGGTGATTTTCAGGTCACCACTCCCGAAACTCCACTATTATCACAACAAGTGGTTACAAGTAAAGGAATCACAAGTACCTTACCAATATACAGTTGAACCCTTACCCCAATACCCAATTAGACTTGTTCTATAGTGACAATTCCCACCTTTGATGCATGGCTTCCAAGTACGTGACTAACTAATTACGCGGGTCCCAGTACGCGACTTTAAACACCAACTTGAAGGAGAGGTTGGTTGCAAAGTTCTTCAGTTCATCCTACACGATGAAGATCAAGAAGATGCTTGGTCACAAAACCCTTTGGTGCAAATACACAGCAACTTCTTCAGAAGAGATGAACTAGGGTAAAAACTTTGTATCTGGTCACAATTTGCTTGAACAGAGTTTGCTCAATACTTGTGCAACATGTGAACCCTTTGACAGCCCTAAAAAGAATCCTTTTATATGTTTAGAGTTAGGAGAAAAGAAAGCCCAAAACCATATTCACGGATCCCCATAAATTAAATCAGAAAATTTAATTTTATAAATCTCGACAAATAGTAGGTGTCGAGGAGCTATCGAGCAGGTGTCGAGCTTTAATGAATTTGCACAATCAGCTTGTTTTTCTTGGATAGACTTGATGACTTCAACACTTGATCTTGAAACCTTGTTTCTTGGAGTATTAAAAACACCTAGAACTACCTAATTACAAGTAGAGTGCATTTTGTCAAAGGATTAGCCAATTTACATAAATGAATGACATATGTTCTTAACAAGTGAAACACATATGTCCTAACATATAGCATTAGGTCTCATCCCTATGGAAATTAGCAACAATGACACCACGATCCCAATCATGAGTAGCCCAATCAATGAGGTTTGAAACTTGCCATTCCCAATCCTCATCTATTGGTGGATGTAAGATCTTATTTTTTGGATTTGTTGGATCTTCTGTTCAGGCTAGTCAAGATCATTGGAGTTGGTTTTTTATTAGACCAACTGAGTTACATTGCAAGAATTACATGTTAATATATATGGATTGAGATTCTTTAGAGTTCCTAGGGTACTCCACGGTATAGAGTTCAATTAATCTTAACCATTCATTTATAATAAAAGGTCCATATTTTTCCATATCATTAATCCACTAACAAATCCCCTAAAGTAATGGTTTAAAAAATAACTACTCATAAATGATAATTATTGCTTTACCTCTTTTACCTAAATTAGGTCTCTAAGAAAACGTGAAGTCATCTTTTCCTTTCCCTCTTCATTTTTCAATTTGTTCCACAAATCGTTTTGGTTGTTAATTTCAAAGCATAGGTTAGATTGAAATGGGACATAGAGAAATCATATTTTATGATCCTAAGTGCCAATCATGTACCAATAAAATTAATAGAAGACTAAAAAAATTGGAATGAAAACCCAAGTGTCTCTGCCATTCATATATCATATATATATATATATATATATATATACCCGGGGCTCCCATCTCCAAGTTGCTTATGCTTGGAAAATGCCCTAAACCCCACAGTGCCGGGCCATGCTTCTAACGGCATGGCATCAGGCTAGGAGAGCACCGACTTCGGTGACACCACGTACCTACCAGAGCATACGAGCCTAGCACATGAACGGTACTCGCACTTGCCGTTGGAGAGCCTCTCTTTACCATGTCTCTATTACAGAGTGAAAGGATCGGCAGTCTATTTAAGGCTATGATACCATAAAGGGGGCGGTTACCCGGGGCTCCCATCTCTAAGTTGCATATGCTTGGAAAACGCCCTAAACCCCACGGTGCCGGGCCATGCTTCTAACAGCAAGGCATCGGGCTAGGAGAGCACTGACTTCGGCGACACTGCGTACCTACCAGAGCATACGGGCCTAGCACATGAACGGTACCCACACCTGCCGCTGGAAAGCATCTCTTTACCGTGTATCTATTATAGAGTGAGAGGATCGGTAGTCTATTTAAGGCTCTAATACCATAAGGGGGGAAGGGGACGCACAGCTAAAGAGATGGAGAGAAGAAAGACAGAAGCACAGTATAGTATATGTTGAAAGTAATGTAAGCACAAGTTAAAGGAATAATAATAAGGCGGTAGAACAAGCCAAGCAGTATATAAAATAATTCAAAGTAAATGAAACCAATTTAAAACCATTCGGTATGGCGATAATCCGTCTAAGGTGGCGGTAGCAACAAGTAATATAATGAACATAAAACTGAAAATACTTCTTATTGAAAGTAGATTAAACACTTACAATAGTAGTGAATACAAAATCTCAATAGTAGAGGTTAACAGTTACAAAGCTTGAACTAGTTCTAGTTACAAGGTTAGTAGAGAAAGTAGTAGAAGGAATAAGGAAGTAGTAGAAACAACTCTCTCAAAGAAGGCTTTTAAGGAGGAAAACTCTCTCTAGAAGAAAATTCTAATAAATGCTCTAAGAAGAGTTCTCTTAAGAGTTCTGAGAAGAGTTTTGAATCAAACTTAAGGGACAGCCCCCCTTAAATAGGCAAAATTTGAAGTGAACAGTGTCATAAACAGTAAAAAGTGAACAGTGTCGGTAAACAGTAATCAGTGAATAGTAATCCGTGAACAATAATTTTTTCCACTTTTTGTCTTGAAATGTCCAGCAATTTTGGCATAGTTAAAAGAAGAGTTTCTGACTTGGAGAGGACAAAAAGCAAAAGGAACATATAATGGAACATGTAGGAATAGTACTATTAGGAATCTTCAGAAACATGGCACTAAAGTTTCTTTTTCTTTTCAATAACTTCATCTTGTCAGATGCATGGCAATGCACAGGAACCTCACAGTAGGTGCATGGGCTTGTCAGGTGTAGGGGCTGCATCATTTGAATATTGCAACATTTTTAGCCATTGTGCAGGCTAGACAAATAGAGAATCTTGACTAAAACAGTTGCTGACTATAGGAGTAACATGGGGAAGTAACTTTATCAGTGAGAATAAGAATTTCAAAACAGCAGTTCGTTAATAGTAACAGTAACCCAAGGAGGCCACAAATTTAATCAGTAAAAGGAGCATCAGATAGGTATCCATCAAATGGATCGAAAGGACCTTGTGGAGAATCACAGTCATGGTCATGGTAAGTAGCATATTTATTACATAATCCACAATATAAAAATTGGCTTAAACACTGGAGTTCTCCCTGGGATGAGAAAACCTCTTGGATTACAATGATCAGCTATCCGCAAATGAGCAATGGCATTAGCATATGGACTAGGACCAAAAACAGAAATCCTGTTTGTGCTTCCAATAAAGTGATAATCTTTCCACAAATTCTGAGCAATATCAATAATTTGGTTATTAAAATAATTTCTCCAGCATTCTGCAAGAGTACAAGGATCATCAAAGGACAATTGAGTATTTCTTTCAAACCATGGTCCTTGGTGAGTATGACCATTAATGAGAATGAGATGCTTTAAGGGCTGGACATTCATCCAGTTATCTCTTTCCCATTTTGGTAGAGTGCTCCAGTACCTAATAGTAACAAAAGGACTTTTTAATCCTTTAATAGCATCTTGAATAATTTGTGGAAACTGGCTAGTTTGAAAATGACTTGTTAATCTTATGAACTTGATAAAGCCATATTCAAACATATAGGAAAGCCAGATGGGATCACAATCAGCATCATCTGGATTGTATATCTGATGGCAAGTTGGCAATAGCACTTCTTAACAAAGATTGGGTCTTAAGACTCAATTTAGCATAATCAGTGCCCATTATAGTCATTTTATCCTTTGAATGGATATCCTTTTTGCCAAAGAGTTGACTAATGTAGGCTTCAAGACGAATCCTAAGAGCCTCATTATCTGAAATAAGATTATTTTCTGAAACAACGTCATTTTCTGAATCAAGGTTAATTTCTGAAACAGGGTTATTTTTGGAAATAAGCTCATATAAGCCTCATTTTGGGAAGTAAGGTTAACAAGGTGGATTTCAAGAGCTTGGAGGGTTTGTTCAAACAAGGAACGATGGTTTCTAGTAAAGGCAGCATATAGGTTATCGAGAATAAATTTAATGGAGTCTGGCAATTCACTATAGATTCCATTATGAAATTGTAAGGACTTGGATAAAACTTTCTGTAAAGCAATCATTATATCACCACTGGAATATGTCATCGTTGCCGAGACAGATTCCTGAAGGGATGTTGATCCACTGGGTTTTACCCCAGAAGAATCGCCTTCATGCAATTTAATAGGTTGTCCTGATGGGAGCCTTTTATTTTGTGAATAGTCTTGTGCAGGAGCTTTTCCCTTGTTTTTCCTCTCAGAGGAGGAGGGAGCCATAATAATCCACTTACTAGTGGTATAATTATAAATATTATCCCACTTATTAGTGGTATTTATCTGCGCATCAGTGCCTGATTCCTGCAAAGAATTATTAAGAATATTAGGGCGATTGGCAATAGTTGACAATTTAGCACTACTAGCATTACCTTGAAAATTGTCTGTGAAATACAAATTCATTCGTGGTTCATGAATAGACGTATTAGTAGGAAAATCATAAGACAGATCTAAAGCATCATTAATATCAATTTCAAGCTTTGCAGCAAATTTGAATTTTACTTTCTATCCAAAAGGATTAGTAGTAATTCCATCATGTTCAACAAGGAAAGGATACAAAGCATTTATAAAAGGCAAACCAAAAGTCACTTTATCAGTCATATTTTTGACCAGAACAGAGGGAATCTTGAAACAAACATTATCATGGCAAATATGAGCATTATTCAGTTCATATTTAATCTTTATTTGGGAACCATTAGCAGAAACCAATCTTTCAGTTGATTTTTCAAAATATTTTGAAGGAATCAATCTTTCCTGGACACAATTTTTTCCGCACCAGAATCAATTATAGCAATAACAGTGAAATGATAATCATGGGAAACAACAATTTTAACTTTTGTGAACCATTTTGGCCGAAGTATGTTATTAACAAGAGCAAGTTGAGAATCATCAGCATTACCTTTATCAGAAAGAAGAGCCTGTTGACTGGATTCATCTCCATCTTTGAGCTCATCTTTTTTATTATCAAACTTATTTTGATCAATGGTTTTATCAATTTTTAACATTAACAATTCTTGTTTAAGATTATGATTATCACTTTTAATATTTTTAAATTCATGTTTTAATTCACTTATCTCTTGTTTAAAAATATTAATTTCTTGTTGAAGGTCATTAACAGTTAAATCTTTGGATTTCCTTTTATTAAATCTTTCTAAAGTTTCTTCAAAACATATTTTTGATTTTGGTTTTTACTAGTTTCATCTTTTAACAAGTTTTTCTTGAACTAATCCAAATATTCTTTTTGTAACACTGGGTTTTCAATTTGACCAATCAACTTAACCATCAAACTTTCATTTTCTTCACCTTTAGTGAGAGTATTAATAGTTTTAATAACATTGCAACATGAACCTCTACAACCAATTTTAATATTAGGAGAATCAGAGGAATCACCAGCAGAATGATAGCAAGAATCAGTTGAAGAAGGAAAATCATCGTCCAAAGAATCAAACGAATTGTTTGATTCAAGGATTCTGAATAATTCTTCTTGATCATTATCATCAATATTTAACATGTTAAACTTATTTTTTTAATTTTCTAGGTTTTTGTTTACAATCTTTATGGAAATGACCAGGTTTTCCACAGTTGAAACATTTACCTTTACCTGACTTTTGGTTAACATATCTTTTAGAAACATTTTTATTTTTAGTATAAAAATCATTAAAATTTGTTTTGTATTTTTCATGTTTTTTATGACTATAATTTTTGTGACTTTTATCATGTTTTTTACCCTTTTGCCAAGAAGGAGTAATTGGGGGCAAACCATATTGTTCACAAAAATTACCCATTTCATATTTAGCTTTTCTTTTATTTTTTTAATTGGTGTTTTAACAGTTTTTCATCATTACACATGTTAATACCAAGTTTTTTAATAGTGCTTAAAATATCACCATAAGTTAAATTATCATAATCAATGGAATCATTTTTACTAATTAATTATTGCTTTACCTTATGAGCGAAGATAGGAGGCAGACCGTCAATAAACTTTTCTTTCCAATAAGGCTTGTAACAATCTTTCTGATGCATTACTCTGGAAAGGAAAACATCTTGATACCATCTATAATGAGACATAGTAGGACATCTCAAATTATTTAGCAAATCAGAAATTTGAGATGAAACATTAGATGAAGTAACAAAATGTTTAATAATAGTATAAATTAAGGTATTAACACCATCAAGAATACCTCGATCAATACGTTCATCAAAAATAGGCAAACCTTCATCATTCTTTTTAATAACATGTTTAATAGAATCTCTGGATTCTTTTGTGAGATATGAATCTCACCATCCATGAAGAGTACTAGAAAAACCAATAGCAAGTAAGTCAACAATTTCAGGTTGATCAAAATCATGATTATTTTGGTAAGCAATACCAACCATAGACATATATCCCATTTTGTTAATAATTTCTTGTTCAGAAAATCCATCAATATCCCATTCATAAATTTTATCAACAGAAATAGAAAACTGGGTTTGAAAAGGTCTTTCTTCAAACTGTATATCAAGAGGAGTAGGTTTTGAATACCAATTTTTTGTAGGAAACATGGGCTTGGTATTTCCAACAAATCTTTTAATTTTTGGGAAATCATTATCAAAAACCTTTTTAGCAGAAAAAGATGAAACAGTGTCAAAGTCTGTATTTTCATCAGAAACAATTTCTTTATCATTTCTTGAAATAGTGCAAGCAGCATGAGTACTTGTAGAAGTACCCTCAGTTTTAACTTTTAAATCAGCAAGCATTTTTTCAACAATTTCAAGAGTTTTAGATTGGGAGGTTCTGAACTTAAATTTGTTATCATGACTGGGTAAATTAATCAAAGGTTCCTCAGTCTTGATAGAAGCAGGTTTTTGAACAGAAGCAGATTTTTCAACAAAAACAGTCTTTTCAATTTTTTTCTTTAATACGGTCAAGCTGTTGACCAATAACATGCAAAGATTCATTAGTAAAATTGTTTTGTTCAATAAGACTAACAATAGGAGTTTGATCATCAGCAATTTTGAAAGGAAAAGCTTTAACATCAGTGGTGCCAGTAGTTATCAAAATAGTCTCAAGAGGTGGATGACTACATTTAACAATGGTTTTGTCACTTTTAACAAAATTTGATTTCTTTATCTCATTCAAAAGATTTTTTGAAACTTCATCTTTTAAAACATAATAATTTTCAAGAAAATCAAAAAACAAAATTTGTTTTTTCAACGGATGCATCTTTTCTTTCCATTTTCTTTTAACACGGTCTTTTTTAGACTGAGCAAAATTATTTTGGAAATATTTCCTTTTAGGTCTGTTTTTTGAATGCATAAATTCATTGAATAATGAAACCATATCAATTTCAAAGTTTTCATCTAAGACAGTCAAAACTCTTAATTGGTTAACAGGATTTTCAATAGGGAGAAAATCAAAATCAAATGGACAAACAGATCTAGTATCTTCTTCTTCTTTATTGGCAGTTTTGCCATATGGAGAGGAAGGTTCTGGTTTAGTAGAATAGTAAACAAAGCTAATTTGAGATTTATCACTTGAAACACCTTTTAATTTTAAATCAGTGGTTTTTTCAAAATTCTTTTGCAAAACGTCATTGAGATCTTGATCTCTTTTTGAAATACTTTCAGATCCAGCAAAGGAATGTCTTCTTTCGTTAATCCTCAAGGGTTGAATATTTTGAAAACTTATTTTAATAGTACCATCAAGATATTGTTGAATATTTGTGAGATCTAGCTCATCAAAAACAAGTTTAGCAATAGGAGATTCTTGTTCCAACAACCATTCAGTGGGAAGCTTGACATCTAGCCATTGAATCATTTTTGGAACTTGAACTTTAGCATCAGGAGTTGAACATTGAGTTGACATAGTTTTACTAGAAGGTTCTCTATGATTCAAACAACCAGGATTTAACTGAGTACCCAACAATCTATAATAAATGCGGTAAATCAAAGCAAAAGGTTTATTACCTTCATCCATGATATAACCAGATGAGGCAATATTTAAGGTCAAAGCTTTAACAATATTAGGATCATCCAAAGCAAGAGTAAGATCAGGATAACAATTGAAATAAACAGGACAATCATACAATGAAGCAGTAATCATACCAAGAATGGTATCTTTAAAGTGCTTAAATCTAGCATCTCGTAAACACATAAGAACAGAAGCATTGATACCTTTTCGGGTGAGTGGTTTAATAGCAACTTGAACCATACCAATATGCAAATAATTTTGTTTTTTTAGCAATGAAATCATTAATATTTCTTTTAGAAAACAAGCAACATTTTTCATGAATTTTTGAAATAGAAAATATTTGTTCAACAGTTCTCACTTTGTAAATGGGATGAAAAGTGGTTTTAGCCCAACTAGTTTTGTAAATAGTTTTAGTATCAACTTTAGGAATGTTCCATTTTTGGAAATCAGGAAGCTAATTATCTTCAACAGTGTGATCTTCTTCGTTTACAATATCGGGAGGACAATCAGTCCTGGAGCTGATAGAGGAGTTGGATCTCCACAACTTATTCATACTATCCTAGGTTCAACACTCAGTTATCATGTTTTTCTCACAACCGTTGCATTTCGTAACACATACCCTAAACAACTCTATACCACACATATACCTTACATGCCCTCTCTTGGCTCAAATAATGACCTTCAACAAGAAATTATATTGTTAAACAAGAGATAAGTGAATTAAAACATGAATTTAAAAATATTAAAAGTGATAATCATAATCTTAAACAAGAATTGTTAATGTTAAGAATTGATAAAAACATTTATCAAAATAAGTCTGATAATAAACAAGATGAATTCAAAGATGGAGATGAATCATGTCAACAAGCTCTTCTTTTTGATAAAGGTGATGTTGATGATTCTCATCTTGCTCTTGTTAATAACATACTTCCTCCAAAATGGTTCACAAAAGTTAAAACTGTAGAACCATATACTATATGTTGAAAGTAATGTAAGCACAAGTTAAAAGAATAATAATAAGGTGGTAGAACCAGCCAAGCACTATATAACAAAATAATTCAAAGTAAATGAAAGCAATTTAAAATCGTCTGGTATGGCGGTAATCCATCCAAGGTGGCGGTAGCAACAAGTAGTATAATGAATATAAAACTGAAAATACGTTTTAGTGAAAGTAGATTAAACACTTACAGTAGTAGTGAAAACAAGATCTCAATAGTAGAGTTTAACAGTTACAAAGCATGAAATAGTCTTAGTTACAAGGTTTGTAAAGAAAGTAGTAGTAGGAATATAAGGAAGTAGTAGAAACAAGGAACTCTCTCAAAGAAGGCTTCTAAGGAGGAAAACTTTCTCTAGAAGAAAATTCTAAGAAAAGTTCTAAGAAGAGGCAAAATTCGGAGTGAACAGTGTCGGTGAACAGTAATCCGTGAATAGTAATCCATGAACAGTAATCCGTGAATAGTAATTTTTTCCACTTTTTGTCTTGAAATCTCCAGCAATTTTGGCATAGTCAAAAGAAGAGTTTCTGACTAGGTTTTCCATAGTTGAAACATTTACCTTTACCTGATTTTTGGTTAACATGTTTTTTAGAAATATTTCTTTTTTTGGCATAAAAATTATTAAAATTAGTTCTATATTTTATATGTTTTTTATGAATATAATTTTTGTGACTTTTATCATGTTTTTTACCCATCTGCCAAGAAGGAGCAATTGGGGGCAAACCATATTGTTTACAAAAATTATCCATTTCATATTTAGCTTTTCTTTTATTCTTTAATTGATGTTTTAATAGTTTTTCATCATTGCACATTGAAAGCTCAAAAACGTGTTGAAAACACAAGAGCTGTTTAGACCCCCCTAATTAAAATTACGGCTCGATAGATTTTACACAACTTTGATATAAAGTGCGGAATAGTGTAAAAGCGAGCAGATGAACAAGTAAGCTACTCTAATCCATAAACTAAGCAACACAGCAGTATAATGGAATAAACAAGAGTAGGGAAGAAGGATGCAAACACAGAAAACACCGAGACGTGTTCTCGAAGAGGAAACCGAAGAACTCGGCAAAAAACCTCTCCGCCGCCCTCCAAGCGGAAATCGATCCACTAGACAATCAGTTGGGATACATGAGTAAGCAAGAGACCCTCCAAGCCTAATCTACCCGATGTACCTAAGCCCTCCAAGCTCCTACTCCAACAAGGCTTCTCGGAACCGTGTCTTGTCTAGCTCTCCGGATCCCGCAACAAGCTCCATGTTGCATCTGCCATTCCAAGCTTCTTCCAATGCTTCCCAGCAGCACCAAAATGTCACTCAACACTCTCAAAAGGTGTGGTAAGTGTTTGGGCTATCAACCTCTCAATGGTATGGAAAATGGAGAGGGAAAGGTTGAGGAGATACCACAAGCAAGTGTATAGAGAAAGGTGGGGATGACAATCTCTAATTGCAAATGTGTTTAGCTAGGGTTTTCTCTCTGAAGCATTCCTCAACATTTGTGGGTAATGGGGGTTTATATAGGATAGGTGCAAAAAGTGTGAGTCATTCAGTACAGGCTGGCAGAATAGCATGTCTCGCGGGTGTCTCGCGGGAAGGCCTTACCCGCGAGATACTCGCGAGAGACAGCTGTCTCCACCTGGACTGACTCTTCGCATTCCAGCATGTGCAGGGCACATGCCTCACTTCGCGGGAAGCTTAGTCGCAACATACCCGCGAGATTCCTTCAGCTTCCAATTTTGCTTGAGTCTTCACACACTCTCTATCACACACCCCTTACATCAATTCCCACAACTAATACAGCGTATAAACAATTGATATTAATTACAATCAAATTTGGCACGGAATAGAAGCCAACAAAACACATATTTGTAAATCACAACTTTACAATCTCCCCCTTTGGCTATTCCGTGACAAAACCCTAAAACAGACTCTAGACTTAAACGTGAGTTTGGGAACACAGGCAAAACTCACTCACACTTAATTCTAGATTCTGATAAGCTCTTGAAACATATGAACAAGTATCTCCTGAAACACAACAACAAAATATTATCATTGTATGCAGAAAACTTGAAATACATATGGAGCATTAAAAGCATGGTCAAGCAAGATGAAATAGAAGACACTAGATCATGGCAAGATCAAACAAGTAATCACTATACAAAAGTAATTACTATGCTCATTCACACAAGGAATGAACATCCAGATATGCAAGATGATAAGCTCATATGAAGAGTACCATTTGCAAATCCAACACTCAACCAATGCAAAATACTTAAAGTATTTGCATCTAGGAACAATCCTACAAGGGCACAAGAGTGTTCATCACTCAACCAATGCATAGAACGTATATGCATCTAGGAACAATCCTACACGGGCACAAGAGTGATGTAGTGAAGTAAATGTATGACATTAAACTTCAATAGCACAAGCATAAAGGCTACATAAGCAAAGAATTGCAAATACATGGCACAAACCATAAAAGCCTACAAAAATATGCAATAAAACAAAACAACCCTTAAAGCTTACAAAAGCAACATGGGTACATGCAAAGAATACTACATAGCATAGAGAATATCACAAAAGAAACATCTGAAATAAAACTTAAATAAAGCATAGTATCAAAGCTTTAAAGACAAAAAAAATAAATACAGGAACAGTTGACTTCTTCTCCCCCTATCTCCATACTCCCCCTATCACTCCTATCAATGACATCATATCTCCCCCTTTTTGTCATGGAATAGCTAGTCATCCCCTTCTAGCTTCCGTTGAATTTCATCCATCTGAGTTTGGAGAGAGGTGAGCTGTGCTTCAAGACGTCGGTGGTGAGTGTACATGATAATCCCAAACCCGGACATCTTTGTACTCAACTCTTGAAGAGCAGTAAAGATATTGTTGATCTGTTCATCATTGATACGAGCTGCAGAACTCGAGGAACCCGATGGTGCATGAGTTTCTTGCTTGGGGTTCTTCTTGGCATGGCTCATACTAGCATGGAGAGACCGAATGTTGATTGGACTTGGCCTTGGATATGGACGTTCATCATCCAATGGACGGACACCTTTGAGCTTCAAAATCTTTGAAATAAGGCGAGAGAAAGGAAGACAATTCCTTGAAGCTGTCCGATCAACTGTTTTTGCCAAAATGTGAAAGATGTGAGAGCACACATCAATCTCGACATCCGTGATCAGATCGTTCAAAAACAAAGCTCGTCCAAGGTTCATATATCCGGTGCTGGACAGGGGATAGAGATTGCTACACATGATCATTGATAGAAGTCGTAGCTCGGAAGAAAGAGATGCCACATTGATTGACTCTCTAGTGGATGAGAATTCCAATTCAGCTCCTAAAGACTGTCGGAGATATTCTTCATCGGGGTTCAGCTCATCATATACCGGCGGTATGGGGAGTATTGGCCAGTTGATGTGTAGAATTTCTGCCAAGTACATTGGTGTGACAGAAAAGGTCTTTCCCCGAACCCAACATTTAATCTCATCGCCGACGACACTAGCATTGGCATAGAATTCCTTAACCATGTTCTCATATGTATCCTCGAAAGTTGACAACAGATAGTTCCAATCTTTCGTGGCAAACCAAATAGGTATTTGTGTGTCTTTGAGTGATTGCTGGTCAACCCCCCTCTCAACTATCAAAGGAGCACCCTGAAAGTGGTTCTTGAAGGATTCAAAAGCAGCATGAGACTTGAACAAGTGAGGATCAAAAGCTCCAGTTGAGCCACGAGTTCGCTTCAGTCTGGGTGAATCAGCATCAACGTCAATGATCGGTTCTTTCCCTTTGCCGCGGCCTCCTTTCACAGCGGAAGTCTTGAATGGAGACATCTGTGCACCACAAAACAAACAGGAGACAGGAGCACAACCCATAGACCACAGAGCACAGAACTTGATTAGAGTCAAGTGAGGTCAAAGCAGAAGTAACACTACTGAGTGTATAGACACAATGCATGGTTCTCTGCAAATGTGCATGAGTATGTATGTGGGAACAAGTGCAAGGTGCATGAGACACACTATCAATGACCAAAATGAGTGAAATAAGGTCAAACAAGTGAAAGTCCATAGATTGAAATCACTTGGTTTCAAAATAGCACAAAAATGTCACTCGGACATTTTGACAAACACTTAGTGTGCACACCAGCAAATAAGACATGAGCAATGCATGAACATGGGAAAATCTACCCATAATACAAGAGAAAATGCCACTAGGGGCCAACACAGAAGCAGAAATAACCAATGAGACACAGCCCAAGCAAAAGATTTGACAAAAAAAATCACCCAATTTTGAAGAAATATTCAAATTTTCGAAAAACCCCACATTTTTGAAACCCTAACGAAAAAAAAAAAAAACTGCAAAAATAAGACAAAACTTGAATGGAAATGCTTTAGAAGACATACCTTGAAGATGAAAATGCAGAAAAGATGCTTTGAAGATGAAGGGTTTTAAAAAAATGACTTTGAGTTGAAAAATGTTCGACAAAGGTTTGAGCGAGGGAAGTTTTTGTGATTTTGAAACACTGTCACATCAGCTATATAAAAACTGAAAACACGCGTTTTTCGCGGGTTAGAGAGGGGCGAAACAGTCGCGAGAGGTGCCACTGAAGCACAAAATTTTCGCGAGAAGCATTAGGTCGCGAGACAGTCGCGGTATCTTTCGTCTGAAATTGGAAAAATTCAATTTTAGCCAAACAGCATTTCGCGAGTAGCTTTTGGTCGCGAAACAGTCGCGAGACAGTCGCGAAAGTTTCTGTGTGACATGTTAAAAGAAAAATTTCCCTCAACCCATTTTCACGGGAAGCTCTAAGTCGCGAGATTCTCGCGAAACTACCCCTGAATCAGTTTTTGAAGAAACACAAAAACAAGCAGTTTAATGAAAAACAAATGACAAGAAAATATAAAATCACTTTCAAAAACAAATAAAACACTCAAAAATCTTTTTGGGTTTGAACAACAAAGATTGAGCATGTGAAAACACATTTAATCAAGTACAATCACATAAATGAATAAGACATTCATTGAGCATAGACTCGTGTGTTGTGTATGGATATCAAAAATGAGATAGTCCTTAGTCTAATGTGAAGCTTCAATGATCAATTCAATCAAGGCATACACAACTAGCACTAGATTATGTGATCTATCTCAATTATAGAAACATGCATATATGACCTCCCACACGTACTTGACAATAATTCTTTAAAGCTTTTCATTTGGCTCCATTTTTAACATATCATTTGCAATTTTTGAGCAAAGAGAATCTCATTTAGAGAAAGATGCCTGAAATTTTTGATATTTCAATTGATGAGTTAGCCTTTGGCTTGTTGGGCATCATACATTTTATTTTGGTCGCTTTCCCTTTTTCCTAGTCGAATACTAGTTTGTGCGACAGGCTTTTACAGCTCTATATCTCTTTTCATTTGGAGATTTACAATTAGAGAGCTCTTTTAAGCAAAGAAAATAAAAGTGGAAAGATATATAAGCATGAGTCTATGCATGTCTCAAGATCAAAAAAAACATTCACTAATCATTCATGACAAGGTTGAAGATCTATTTACAACAGTCACATAGATTTCAGAATTTCTTCCACAATGATATGAGTGCATGAGAGACAAGCTAAGCTCGTTAAATGCACAAAGTCATAAGTACAAAGGTACACGGCAAAACATGCTTTGAGACAAAAACTCAACAAAGTGATCAAACTTTTTGGATTTTCCAATTTTTTTTTTTTATGTGTTTTTGAATTTTTGAACACACCCAAAACAGAGAAAGAAAAAAATATCAACACAAGTAGCAGGTATAAACCAAAACTGATAAAAGCAAAGCAGTTAGACACTAAACATGTGGAACCAAAACAAAAGGTATGCAACACAGAGTATTATAGGTTCACACAAGAGATGGAGTTCAGGGAATGATACCGACACCGATGGTCTTACGCAAAGATTCAAACTTTGGGCCATCTAGAGGTTTAGTGAATATGTCTGCCTTCTGATTCTCAGTGTTGATGAACTCTAAGTACACGGTCCTTTCCTCCACCAAATCTCGAATGAAATGATACCGAATTTCGATATGTTTTGACTTCGAGTGTTGAACAGGATTCTTGGACAAGTTTATGGCACTTGTATTATCACAATATACACACATCGTGTCTTGAGTGATTCCATAATCATGAAGAAGCTTCTTCATCCATAGTAATTGAGCACAGCAACTTGCAGCAGCAATGTATTCGGCTTCGGCTGTTAATAGAGAGACTGAATTCTGTTTTTTGCTCATCCATGACACCAAGTTATTTCCAAGATAGAAGCATCCACCGGAAGTACTTTTTCTGTCATCAATGCAGCCAGCCCAATCAGCATCAGAATATCCGGCTAAGCATTCATTTGAATCTCTTGAGTACCAAATCCCATAGTCAGAGGTGCCATTTATGTAACGGATAATTCGTTTGACAACTGTTAAATGTGACTCTTTGGGGGCTGCCTAAAATCGAGCACACACGCCTACACTGAAGGCTATGTCGGGTCTGCTAGCAGTGAGGTATAAGAGGCTGCCTATCATGCTTCGATAAAGCGTTGGATCCACTTCTATACCTGCTGCATCCCGACTCAGCTTTGATGAGGAGCTCATTGGAGTGGAAGTATGTTTCTTAGAGTCTAGACCAAATCTTTTAACAAGATTTTTGGCATATTTCTCTTGAGATATGAATATCCCATCTTTCCGCTGTTTCACTTGAAGTCCAAGGAAATAGTTTAGCTCTCCCACCATATTCATCTCAAACTCCCTTTTCATTTCTTCGGAGAATTCATGAGCCAAATGGTCAATTGTGGAACCGAACACAATATCATCCACATACACCTGAGCAACTAGGAGAGACTTCTCATCTCTCTTTACAAACAAGGTTCGATCAGCTTGACCTCTTTTGAATCCGTGATCCAACAAATATGTTGTGAGACGATCATACCATGCTCTTGGTGCTTGCTTCAAACCATACAGTGCTTTCTTCAACCTTAGCACATGATCCGAAAAATGAGGATCTTGAAATCCTTTTGGTTGCTTAACAAATACTTCTTCATTTAGGAAACCATTCAGAAATGCACTTTTTACATCCATTTGGTACAATTTAAAATCCATAACACATGCAATAGACAGTAGAATTCGAATTGACTCTAACCTTGCCACTGGTGCAAACGAATCATCAAAGTCTATGCCTTCCACTTGAGTATATCCTTAAGCTACCAACCTAGACTTGTTTCGAACTACCTCACCATCTTCGTCAGTTTTGTTCTTGAAGATCCACTTGGTGCCAATGACATGAGTATCTTTGGGTCTTGGAACCAACTCCCATACATCATTTCTGACAAACTGATGTAGCTCCTGATGCATAGACTCGATCCAATTTTCGTCTCTAAGGGCTTCCTCTACCTTCTTGGGTTCGAATTGAGCAAGATAACAATTGTACGTCACATGATTCGCACTGTATTTTGGTCCTTTTCTCAAACAAAGTCCCTCATTTACGTCACCAATGATATTACTTGATGGATGATTTAGGGTTACCCTTGATGATGGTCTCTTGGAGGTGGAAGGTTCTTCATCTCGAGAGATTGGAGGTTGAACTTCCGGAGGGGTGAGGGGGCTAGAGGCCCCTTGCATCGATCTGGTCTCCCTTCTCTGTATAGGAGGTGTAGACTCTATTTCTGGTGATTCTTTCTCGATCTTATCATCTTGAGACATGTTGTCCTCAATTTCCCCCTTTTTCAGGTTCGATCCTTCACCGTCATCCCTTTCCCTTTCAGATATGGTATCATCAATGATCACATTTATTGACTCCATTATGGTCTTGGTACGTTTATTGAACACCCTATATGCTCGGCTATTTAATGAATAACCTAGAAATATCCCCTCATCACTTTTAGCATCAAATTTTCCGGGATTCTCTCTGTCATTGAGAATATAACATTTGCTCCCAAATATTCGGAAATATTTCACCTTTGGCTTCTTTTCTCTCCAAATTTCATATGATGTCTTCTTCGTTCCTGCTCGGAAGTAAATCCTATTCCCAATGTGACAAGATGTGTTCATAGCTTCAGCCCAAAACTTCTGTGGAAGATTTTTGTTGAGTAACATTACTCGAGCCATTTCTTGAATCACCCGGTTCTTCCTTTCAACTACTCCATTCTGTTGTGGATTCTTTGGGGCTGAGAATTCCTTCTTGATACCGTGTTCATTGCAAAATGCTTCAAACTTTGCGTTTTCAAACTCTTTCCCATGATCACTCCTGATTTTGATGATAGGTACTCCCTTTTCATTCATCAATCTCTTGCACAATTTCTCCATCTTATCACATGCTTCCGATTTCTCTCTAAGGAAGTCCACCCAAGAATACCTTGAGTAATCGTCAACTATCACCATGATGTACCGCTTTCCACCCATGCTCTCTGTTCTTGTAGGACCCATCAAATCCACATGCAGTAATTCTAACGGACGAGAAGTTGCAACCACATTCACTTTTGGATGGCTTGACTTTGTTTGTTTTCCCAATTGACATGGACCACACAAATTCTTTTCAATCTTCCCAAACTTAGGTAAACCAACCACAGCCTCAAGCTTCGAGACTTTCGCCACTTGTTTGTAGTTTGCATGACCAAGCCGTTGATGCCACAGCTCCAAGAGATTTACCCGAGCACTTCGACATGCTATACTGGGTTTTGGAATGATCCCATAGCAATTATCAGTGGTCCTTAGTCCCTTTAGAACTTGAACACCTTCTTCATTCAAGATTAGACATCCTTTCTTTGAAAATTGGACCAGGAAATCTTCATCACAAATCTGAGTGATACTTAACAAGTTCACTTTTAAACCCTTAATATATAGCACATCAGTCATCAAAGGCAGACCCGGAATATCCACTGTTCCCTTTCCAAGAACTTGTGAATGACTACCATCCCCAAATGTCACAAATCCATCTTCCTTCTCTTTAAGAGTTTTGAATAGAGATTTTTCTCCAGTCATATGCCTAGAACACCCGCTGTCAAGGTACCACAAACATGAGTTAAACACTTTCAATGCGGTATGAACAAAAAAACATGCATGAGAGAGACATTCTTGATCATCAAAACAAAACTCATTTTTCTTTATTTCATTCAAGGATGAATGAAGTTTCCCTTTTAAACGACCAATTTTATCACTTAACTGTCTATTTCTTCTCTCATATTCATAGTTTAAAGACTTTGACTCACATAGGCTATTGTGTATATCATGGTTCCTATGAACTAATGATTTCAGCATATGACAGAAAATTCTAGCATGTTTCTTGGATTTAAATAACTCTAAGACAACATTGCTGGAACAATCTTTAAATATGGTCATTGAGTCATTTTCACAAACACTTTTCAAATCCTTCATGGTGGATTAAACAAAAACACTATTCAAAACACACCAAGGGGTCTAGGATCACACTAAGGTATTTAAACCAAGCAAGTGTACCCGCTCTGATACCAATTGAAAGCTCAAAAACGTGTTGAAAACACAAGAGCTGTTTAGACTCACCTAATTAAAATTACGGCTCGATAGATTTTATACAACTTTGATATAAAGTGCGGAATAGTGTAAAAGCGAGCGGATGAACAAGTAAGCTACTCTAATCCATAAACTAAGCAACACAGCAGTATAATGGAATAAACAAGAGTAGGGAAGAATGATGCAAACACAGAAAACACCGAGACGTGTTCTCAAAGAGGAAACCGAAGAACTCGGCGAAAAACCTCTCCGCCGCCCTCCAAGCGGAAATCGATCCACTAGACAATCAGTTGGGATACATGAGTAAGCAAGAGACCCTACAAGCCTAATCTACCCGATGTATCTAAGCCCTCCAAGCTCCTACTCCAACAAGGCTTCTCGGAACCGTGTCTTGTCTAGCTCTCTGGATCCCGCAACAAGCTCCATGTTGCATCTGCCATTCCAGGCTTCTTCCAATGCTTCCCAGCAGCACCAAATGTCACTCAACACTCTCAAAAGGTGTGATAAGTGTTTGGGCTATCAACCTCTCAATGGTATGGAAAATGGAGAGGGAAGGGTTGAGGAGATACCACAAGCAAGTGTATAGAGAAAGGTGGGGATGACAATCTCTAATTGCAAATGTGTTTAGCTAGGGTTTTCTCTCTGAAGCATTCCTCAACATTTGTGGGTAATGGGGGTTTATATAGGATAGGTGCAAAAAGTGTGAGTCATTCAGTACAGGCTGGCAGAACAGCATGTCTCGCGGGAAGGCCTTACCCGCGAGATACTCGCGAGAGACAGCTGTCTCCACCTGGACTAACTCTTCGCATTCCAGCATGTGCAGGGTACATGCCTCACTTCGCGGGAAGCTTAGTCACGACATACCCGTGAGATTCCTTCAGCTTCCAATTTTGCTTAAGTCTTCACACACTCTCTATCACACACCCCTTACATCAATTCCCACAACTAATACAGGGTATAAACAATTGATATTAATTACAATCAAATTTGGCACGGAATAGAAGCCAACAAAACATATATTTGTAAATCACAACTTTACACACATATTAATTCCAAGTTTTTTAATAGTGCTTAAAATATCACCATAAGTTAAATTATCATAATCAATAGAATCATTTTTACCAGTTAATTCTTGTTTTACCTTATGAGCAAAGATAGGAGACAGACCGTCCATAAACTTTTCTTTCCAATAAGGTTTGTAACAATCTTTCCAATGCGTTACTCTAGAAACGAAAACGTTTTGGTACCATCTGTAATCAGACATAGTAGGACATCTCAAATTATTTAGCAAATCAGAAATTCGAGATGAAACATTAGATGGAGTACCAACAAAATGTTTGATAATAGTATAAATCAAGGCAATACATTCATCAAAAATAGGCAAACCTTCATCATTCATTTTAACAGTATGTTTAATAGAGCCTCTGGATTCTTCTGTGAGATATGAATCCCACCATCCACAAAGAGTACCAGAAAAACCAGTAGCAAGTAAGTTAATAATTTCAGGTTGGTCAAAATCATGATTATTTTGGTAAGCAATACCAACCATGGACATATGTGCCATTTTGTTAATAATTTCTTGTTCAAGAAAACCATCAATATTCCATTCATAAATTTGATCAGCAGAAACAGAAAATTGAGTTTGGAAAGGTCTTTCTTCAAACTGCATATCAGGAGGAGTGGGTTTTGAATACCAATTTTTGGTAAGAAACATGGGTTTTGGAAGTTCCAACAAATCTTTTAATTTCTAGTAAATCATCTTCAAAAACCTTTTTAGCACAAATAGAAGAAACAATATCAGAATCTGTATTTTCATCAGAAACAATTTCTTTATCATTTCTTGAAATAGTGCAAGCAGCATGAGTACTTGTAGAAGTACCTTCAGTTTTAACTTTTAAATCAGCAAGTATTTTTTCAACAGTTTCAAGAGTTTTAGATTGGGAGGTTTTGAACTTAAATTTGTTATCATGACTGGGTAAATTAATCAAAGGTTCCTTAGTCTTGATAGAAACAAGTTTTTGAACAGAAGCAGATTTTTCAACAGAAACAGTTTTTTCAATTTTTTCTTCAATACAGTCAAGCTGTTGACCAATAACATGCAAAGATTCATTAGTGAAATTGTTTTGTTCAATAAGACTAACAATAGGAGTTTGATCATCAGCAATTTTGAAAGGAGAAGCTTTAACATCAGTGTTGCCAGTAGTTATCAAAATAGTCTTAAGGGGTGGATGACTAGACTTTACAATGGTTTTGTCACTTTTAACAAAATTTGATTTCTTTATCACATTCAAATAATTTTTTGAAACTTCATCTTTTGAAACATAATAATTTTCAAGGAAATCAAAAAACAAAATATGTCTTTTCAATTGATGTATCTTTTCTTTTCATTTTCTTTTAACATGGTCTTTTTCAGACAAAGCAAAATTATTTTGGAAATATTTCCTTTTAGGTCTATTTTTTGAAAGCATAAATTCATTGAATAATGAAACCATATCAATTTCAAAATTTTCATCTCAAACAGTCAAAACTCTTAATTGGTTAACCGGATTTTCAATAAGAGGAAAATCAAAATCAGATGGACAAACAGATTTAGTATCATCTTTTTCATCATTACTAGATCTGCTATATAAAGAAGAAGGTTCAGCTTTAGCGGAATAGAAAACAACACTGATTTGAGATTTATCACTTGAAACAACTTTTAATTTTAATTTAGTGGGTTTTTCAAAACTCTTTTGTAGAAAATCATTGAGATCTTGATCTTTTTTTGAAATACTTTCAGATCTTGTAAAGGAATGTCTTCCTTCGTTGATCCTCAAGGGTTGAACATTTTGAAAACTTATTTTAACAGTACCCTCAAGATATTGTTGAATATTTGTGAGATCTAGCTCATCAGAAACAAGTTTAGAAGTAGGGGATTCTTGTTCCAACAACCATTCAGTGGGAAGCTTGACATCTTGCCATTGAATCATTTTTGGAACTTAAACTTTAGCATCAGAAGTTGAACATTGAATTAACATAGTTTTACCAGAAGGTTCTCTATGATTCAAACAACCAGAAACACATATGCAAACTTGAAGCATTAATACCTATTCGGGTGAGTGGTTTAATAGCAACTTGAACCATACCAATATGCAAATTGCTTTATTTTTTAGCAATGAAATCATTAATATTTCTTTCAGAAAATAAGCAACATTTTTCATGAATTTTTGAAATAGAAAATATTTGTTCAACAGTTCTCACTTTGTAAATGGGATGAAAAGTGGTCTCAGCCCAACTAGTTTTGTTAATAGTTTTAGTATCCACTTTAGGAATGTTCCATTTTCAGAAATCAGGGAGCTCACTATCTTCAACAATGTGATCTTCTTCATTTATAATATCAGGAGGACAACCGGTCCTGGAGTTGATAGAGGAGTTGGATCTCCACAACTTATCCACACTATCCTAGGTTCAACACTCAGTTATCATGTTTTTCTCACAACCGTTGCATTTCGTAACACATACCCTAAATAACCCTATACCACACACACGCCCTACACGCCCTTTCTTGGCTCAAACGGACAAGCACAAACAAGATACAAAGACACAACAACACTATCACGGACTAGAAAAGAATGGCTCTGATACTAGAAAAGAACCATTAATGAACCTGATAAAACCAAATTCAAACATCTGGGATAGCTAGTCGGGGTCCCTGTCATCATCAACTGTTCCATCCCCATATTTAACTAAAAGTCCTGGAAATGGATGCATTTGCTCATACACTTTGAGACTACTCCCAAAGTGTTATTTCCAGTCTAGCTGAATAAAGACATTGTCATTTTTGTCTAAAGCATCAGGATCAGGAATAGTGGCAATAACAAGTTTCTTGAAATATTTGAACCACAGGTCAAAAGACCCAAACATTGCCTTGCTTTCTAGAATACGAGATTGTATGTCTGTTGGCAAGTTGGCAATAGCACTTCTTAACTGAGATTCGGTCTTAAGACTTAATCTAGCATAATCAGTGCCCATTAAAGTCATTTTATCCTTTGAATGGATATCCTCTTTGCTAAAGAGTTGACTAATGTAGGCTTCAAGACGAATCCTAAGAGCCTTATTTTTTGAAACAGGATTATTTTCTATAACAAAGTCATTTTCTGAAACAAGGTCATTTTCTAAAACAAGGTCATTTTTTGAAATAGAGTTGTTTTCTGAAATAGGGTTGGCATAGTGGCTCATACAAGCCTCATTTTGGGCAGTAAGGTTAACAAGGTGAATTTTGAGAGCTTGGAGGGTTTGTTCAAACAGGTTACGGTGGTTTCTGATAAAAGAAGCTTGAAGATTATCAAGAATAAATATAATAGATTCAGGAAGTTCTGAATAGGTTCCATTGTGGAATTGTAATCTTTTAGATAAAACTTCTTGCAAAGCAATTACTATATCACCACTGGAATATGTCACCGTTGCCGAGACAAATTCCTGAAGGGATGTTGATCCACTGGGTTTTACCCCAGAAGATGCACCTTCATGCACTTTAAAAGGCTATCCTGCCGGGAGCCTTTTATTTTGGGAATAGTCTTGTGTTGAAGCTTTTCCCTTGTTTTTCTCTCAGTCGAGGGAGCCATAATAATCCACTTACTAGTGGTATAAATATTATTATTATCCCACTTATTATTGGTATTTTATCCATGCATCATTTTCAGATTCCTGCAAAGAATTATTGAGAATATTAGGGTAATTGGAAATAGTTGACAATTTGGCATTACTAGCATTACCTTCAAAATTGTTTGTGAAATTTTGACACGAACACATCTGTGGTTCATGGACAAATATATTAGTAGGAAAATCATAACTGAGTGTTGTAGGAAGATTTTAAAGAGATTTATATGCTACTTCACTCTTGGCCTGCACAACGGCCAAGATGCTACGTCACCCTATTTGTCCGACCTGCACAACGACCAAGATGTTGCTTCACCACTATTTGTCCATCCTGCACAACGGCCAAAATGCTACTGTTGCTTCCCATGCTACAATAATGTTCTAAAAAGAAGATTCCTCATGTTCCCAAGATTGCTTTCAAGCATTCCAAGTGCTCCTTTGGCATGCTTTCATCAAAGATTTTACTGCTCATGTACTTTTACTGTTCATGTTACTTTTACTGTTAAGAATATTGCCTATTTAAGGGGGGGTTGTCCCTTAAGTTTTATTAAAAACTCTTCTTAGAACTTTTCTTAGAATTTTCTTCTAGAGAGAGTTTTCCTCCTTAGAAGCTTTCTTTGGGAAAGTTCCTTGTTTTTACTACTTCCTTGTTTCTACTACTACTTTCTCTACAAACCTTGTAACTAGGACTAGTTCAAGCTTTGTAATTATTAATCTCTACTATTGAGATCTTGTATTCACTACTACTGTAAGTGTTTAATCTACTTTCAATAAGAATTATTTTCAGTTTTATGTTCATTACACTACTTGTTGCTACCGCCACCTTGGACGGATTACCGCCATACCGGATGGTTTTAAATTGCTTTCATTTACTTTGAATTATTTTTTTATATATTGCTTGGCTGGTTCTACCACCTTATTATTATTCTTTTAACTTGTGCTTACATTACTTTCAACATATATTATACTGTGCTTCCGTCTCTCTTCTCTCGATCTCTTTAGTTGTGCATCCACTTCCCCTTTTATGGTATTAGAGCCATTCTTTTCTGGCCGGTGATAGTGTTGTTGTGTCTTTGTATCTTGTTTGTGCTTACCCAAACCTTTGGTACTCTATTCTTCTGTCCCCTTCTTACCGTCGTTGGCACCACCCTAGACGTAAAGTGAATTCCCAGAACCTGACTATAAGACTCGTTTGAGCCAAGAGAGGGCATGTAGGGCATGTGCTTGTTATAGGGTTGTTTAGGGTATGTGTTACGAAATGCAACGGTTGTGAGAAAAACATGATAACTGAGTGTTGAACCTAGGATAGTATGGATAAGTTGTGGAGATCCAACTCCTCTATCAACTCCAAGACAGGTTGCCCTCCTAATATTTTAAATAAAGAAGATCACACTATTGAAGATAATGAGTTTCCTGCTAGATTTATGCACTTTAAAGATAGCATTCTTTGTATAGATACTACTTCTCTGAATGATGGTCCTGTTCATTTCAACTGTTCTCCTAATATTACTCTTGCTTTAGATGATTCTAATATTGCTAAAACTTTGGCTTTGAATATTACTTCATTTGGTTATCACATGAAAAAAGATGAAACTAAAATTGTTTTTGTTTTTCCTCCTATTGAAAATCCCGTTAACCAATTAAGGGTTTTGACTGTTTTAGATGTAAACTTTGAAATTGATATGGTTTTATTATTTAATGAATTCATGTTGTCAAAAAATAGACCTAAAAGGAAATATTTCTAAAATAATTTTGCTCAGTCTGAAAAAGACCGTGTTAAAAGAAAATGGAAGGAAAAAAATGCATCAATTGAAAAAACATATTTTGTTTTTTGATTTTCTTGAAAATTATTATGTTTCAAAAGATGAAGTTTCAAAAAATCATTTGAATGTGATAAAGAAATCAAATTTTGTTAAAAGTGACGAAACCATTGTTAAATCTAGTCATCCACCTCTTGAGACTATTTTGATAACTACTGGCACCACTGATGTTAAAGCTTCTCCTTTCAAAATTGCTGATGATCAAACTCCTATTGTTAGTATTATTGAACAAAATAATTTTACTAATGAATCTTTGCATGTTATTGGTCAACTGCTTGACCGTATTGAAGAAAAAAAAATTAGAAAAACTGTTTTTATTGAAAAATTTGCTCATGTTCAAAAACCCATTTCTATCAAGATCGAGGAATCTTTGATTAACTTACCCAGTTATGATAACAAATTTAAGTTTAGAACCTATCAATCCAAAACTCTTGAAACTATTGAAAAAATGCTTGCTGATTTAAAAGTTAAAACTAAGGGTACTTCTACAAGTACTCATGCTGCTTGTACTATTTCAAGAAAAGATAAAGAAATTATTTTTGATGAAAATACAAATTTTGATAATGTTTCTTCTGTGTTTGCTAAAAAGGTTTTTGAAAATGATTTACCAGAAATTAAAAGATTTGTTGGAACTTCCAAACCTATGTTTCTTACCAAAAATTGGTATTCAAAACCTACTGCTCCTGATATGCGGTTTGAAGAAAGACCTTTTCAAACTTAGTTTTTTGTTTCTGCTGATAAAATTTATGAATGGAATATTGATGGTTTTTCTGAACAAGAAATTATTAACAAAATGGGACATATGTCCATGGTTGGTATTGCTTACCAAAATAATCATGATTTTTACCAACCTGAAATTGTTGACTTACTTGCTACTGGTTTTTCTGGTACTTTTCATGGATGGTGGGATTCATATCTCACAGAAAAATCCGGAGACTCTATTAAACATACTGCTAAAAAGAATGATGAAGGTTTGCCTATTTTTGATGAACGTAATGGTCGAGGTATTCCTGATGGTGTTAATACCTTGATTTATACTATTATTAAACATTTTGTTGGTACTCCATCTAATGTTTCATCTCGAATTTCTGATTTGCTAAATAATTTGAGATGTCCTACTATGTCTGATTATAGATGGTACCAAGATGTTTTCCTTTCTAGAGTGATGCATTGGAATGATTGTTACAAGCCTTATTAAAAAGAAAAGTTTATTGACGGCCTGCCTTCTATCTTTTCTCATAAGGTAAAACAAGAATTAATTGGTAAAAATGATTCTATTGATTATGATAATTTAACTTATGGTAATATTTTAAGCACTATTAAAAAAATTGGAATTAATATGTGCAATGATGAAAAACTGTTAAAACATCAATTAAAGAATAAAAGAAAAGCTAAATATGAAATGGGTAATTTTTGTGAACAATATGGTTTGCCCCCAGTTGCTCCTTCTTGGCAAATGGGTAAAAAACATGATAAAAGGCACAAAAATTATATTCATAAAAAACATAAAAAAAAATATATATATAGAACTAATTTTAATAATTTTTGTGCCAAAAACAAAAAATATTTCTAAAAAACATGTTAACCAAAAATCAGGGTAAAGATAAATGTTTCAACTGTGGAAAACCTGGTCATTTCAACAAAGATTGTAAACAAAAACCCGCTAATTTAAAAAATAAGTTTAACATGTTAAATATTGATGATAATGATCAAGAAGAATTATTCAGAATCCTTGAATCAAACAATTCGTCTGATTCTTTGGAAGATGATTTTTCTTCTTCAACTGATTCTTGTTTTCATTCTGCTAATGATTCTTCTAATTCTCCTAAAGTTAAAATTGGTTGTAGAGATTCCTATTGCAATGTTGTTAAATCTGTTAATACTCTCACTAAAGGTGAAGAAAATGAAAGTTTGTTAGTGGAATTGATAAGTCAAATTGAAAACCCTACTTTACAAAAAGAATATTTAAATCAGTTTAAGAAAAACTTATTAAAAGATGAAACTAATAAAAAACCTAAATCAACAATAAGTTTTGAATAAACTTTGGAAAGATTTAACAAAAAGAAATCCAAAGATTTAACTGTTAATGATCTCCAACAAGAAATTAATACTGTTAAACAAGAGATAAGTGAATTAAACATGAATTTAAAAATATTAAAAGTGATAATCATAATCTTAAACAATAATTGTTAATGTTAAAAATTGATCAAAATATTGATCAAAATCAGTTTGATAATGAACAAGATAAGCTTAAAGATGGAGATGAATCTTGTCGACAAGCTCTTCATTCTGATAAAGGTAATGCCGATGATTCTTAACTTGCTCTTGTTAATAACACACTTCATACAAAATGGTTCACAAAAGTTAAAATTGTTGTTTCTCATGATTATCATTTCACTGTTATTGCTATGATTAATTCTGGTGTGGATAAGAATTGTATCCAGGAAGGATTGATTCCTTCAAAATATTTTGAAAATTCAATTGAAAGATTGGTTTCTGCTAATGGTTCTCAAATGAAAATTAAATATGAATAGAACAATGCTCATATTTGCCATGATAATGTCCGTTTCAAGATTCCCTCTGTTTTGGTCAAAAATATGACTGATAAAGTGATTCTTGGTTTGCCTTTTGTAAATGCTTTGTACCCTTTTCTTGTTGAACATGATGGAATTACTACTGATCCTTTCGGATAGAAAGTAAAATTCAAATTTGCCTCAAAGCTTGAGATTGATATTAATGATGCTTTAGATTTATCTTATATTTCCTTCTAATATATTTGTCCATGAACCACGGATGTGTTCGTGTTAAAATTTCACAAACAATTTTGAAGGTAATGCTAGTAATGCCAAATTGTTTACTATTTCCAATTACCCTAATATTCTCAATAATTCTTTGCAGGAATCTAGCAATGATGTGTGGATAAAATACCACTAATAAGTTCATAATAATATTTATACCACTATTAAGTGGATTATTATGGCTCCCTCGACTGAGAGGAAAAACAAGGGAAAAGCTCCGGCATAGGACTATTCCCAAAATAAAAGGCTCCCAGCGGGACAACCTTTTAAAGTGCATGAAGGCGCATCTTCAGGGGTAAAACCCAGTGGATCAACATCCCTTCAAGGATTTGTCCTGGCAACGGTGACATATTCTAGTGGTGATATAGTAATTACTTTGCAGGAAGTTTTATCTAAAAGATTACAATTCCATAATGGAACCTATTCAAAACTTCCTAAGTCTATTAAATTTATTCTTGATAATCTTCAAGCTTCTTTTATTAAAAACCACTGTAACCTGTTTGAACAAACCCTCCAAGCTCTCGAAATTCACCTTGTTAACCTTACTGCCCCAAATGAGACTTGTATAAGCCACTATGCTAACCGTATTTCAGAAAACAACTCTGTTTCAGAAAATGAACTTGTTTTAGAAAATGACCTTGTTTCAGAAAATGACCTTGTTATAGAAAATAATCCTATTTTAGAAAATGAGGCTCTTAGGTTTCGTCTTGAAGCCTACATTAGTCAACACTTTGGCAAAGAGGATATCCATTCAAAGGATAAAATGACTTTAATGGGCACTGATTATGCTAGATTGAGTCTTAAGACCCAATGTCAGTTAAGAAGTGCTATTGGCAACTTGCCAACAGACATACAATCTTGTATTCTGGAAAGCAAGGCAATGTTTGGGTCTTTTGACCTATGGTTCAAATATTTCAAGAAACTTGTTACTGCCACTATTCCTGATCTTGATGCTTTAGACGAAAATAAAAATATCTTTATTTAGCTAGACTGGAAAGAACACTTTGGGAGTAGTCTTAAAGAGTATGAGCAAATGCATCCATTTTCAGGGCTTTTAGTTAACTATGGGGATGGAACAGGTGATGATGATAGGGACCCCGACTAGCTATCCCAGATGTTTGAATTTGGTTTTATCAAGTTCATCAAGTTAATGAGTCATGATCAAATTAGCCAGTTCCTGCAAATAATTCAAGAAGCTGTTAAAAAACTTGCTAGCCCTTTTGTTTCCATCAGATGCTGGAGTACTTGTGAAAGACCGCACCCCCGGCCCCCTTTTTTAGAATGTTGGACCAAACTCACATGAATGAGTGGAGTCGTGTTATTGCCCCTCAAAATAGAGGTTCTACTAGTTATATTTTCCCCTTTAGATTAAGGGTTTTACAATGGAGTCGCCACTTATTTAATTATTGGAAAAATAAGAAAACCATAATTAAAAAATTCCTCATTTTATTAATTTGAAATTGAATTTACATTGAACATAGGAAATTACATGGCTTTGGTCCTAGACACAATCTAAGATAAAGTACATGACTTTGTTTCCTAGTTACAATCTAGAAATTGAAAATTACAAGGATAAGCATTTGATCTACTAACCCTTGATCTAAGTTCGGAGGCTATGTTACAAGGTGCGAAGGTGTTAGGCACCCACCTTGCCCGGTGAAACCGGTCTTCTAGACTATGGTGGCCAACAATCATATCATATCATCCAATATGTCAATCAATTTACATGTTGAATTTAATGTGTGTGCATGTGATAAACCCTAATTCAATTTATTAAATATTGCATTTGAAAAATAAAATTCTAGTGAATGTGTGTGGATGGTGATAACCTAAATTCAAGGATTTGAAAGAATTATGAAACAAACATGTTTTTCATATTTTTGATGTAAATTTAAGATCAAAACTAGTAATATGCATGAACATGTGATGAACAACCAAGAATATGTAAAGAACACATAAGGACATTCAAACATATTCAAGAGGATTCAAATAATTACTATCATGCTTTAATCTTAAATTCTCATCATGGTAACACAAAAAACAAGTTAGGGAGAGGGATTATACCTTTATGCAAGATCCATATGGTGGAGGTCCTAAGGGTGGAGGAAAAAAGAAGAACTAGGAGAGGGAGAGTGAGTCTCACTCAATACCTTGAGTCTCAGGAAGACCAAGATATGACAAGACTACTCAACTTCACTAGAACTCAAGAGAAGAGGAGATGGATTTTTTGTGTCTTTTGAAATAAAGGAGAGGAAGGGTTTATATAGTAGTGGTGGAGAGAATATGAATGGAAGGCCTTTTAATGAGGGTTGACAAGGATCACGAACCTAGACTTCATTTTAGCCTTGGGAAAAATCTGGTGCATTAAATGGAGAGATTGGTAGGAGTAAGGAGCAAGCCAAAATTCGGTTTTCCGTAGCTGCTGTAACAGCCTGTAGAACCATCTTTGAAAAATCATATCTAACTCATTCACATATTCAAAATATTATGAGAGATATCGATGAAATGGTGAGTATATGTCATTTGTTAGAAAATGGTTTCAGCACAATTAACATTAATAGGTTCCAAATTAGCTCCCAATTAACATTAAATGGCTCCAATCACTCCAATTTCAGACTTAATTAGTTTCAATTTACTCTAATTAAAAGATAACTGCACAAATTACTCATTGAATAATTAATATTTAACTATCTAATTAATTAGGTGTATACAACCTCACCATAAAATGTAGTTTTAACCAATCAAATTATGACACATCATTGATATTAAATTGATTACACTTATAACCAATTGAATCAATTGTTCATAATCATATATAGTCAGACTCAATTTGTGATAGTGCATCTCAGCCATTAAAACTTGATTTGATGATAACTTTCAGTCTGATGGTTCGATTAGGGCTTATGACCAGTCAATTTGATCATTACAACATCAAGATCATTTTAGTGAAATGAGATTAAGGATCTAATGGCCAGAATCAAGATGCATATTTTCAAGATGAAAGTACCATTTTACCCTCCATGTGAGATTAAATGCGGGTTGCAAAATGGGGTGTCAACAGAATGCCCCTCATTGGCAAAGCTTGAAAAGCGAATGTCAATGTATGAAAGAGACACCTAACTATGCAATCAGTATTTAACCGTGGTGAATGTATGATGTATGTAGATAAAAATGTAGACAATTATGTTGCGGATCAAAATGTGGACCGAATCTCGAGGGAGATTGCCTACGTACCTCTTGGTGGGAGGATCAGGTCCAAACGTAGTTCATGCATGCAATTTTTTTTTTTTTTTTTGGAATAAGTACAAGACATGCTTACCTGAGGTCAAAAAAATGGAAGACCAAGGATCCTGGCTCATGTTTTTAGAGGACCTAGGATTTTTGGATCTTGGCTCATGTTTTCAGAGGACCAAAGGTTTTTTTTTTTTTTACTTTGGCTTTGGCTTTGGCTTTGGCTCATGTTTTCAGAGGACCAAAGGTTCTGGATCCTGGCTTATGTTTTCAGAGACCTAAGATTGTTGGATATTGGCTCATGTTTTCAGAGGACCAAAGGTTCTGGATCCTGGCTCATGTTTTCAAAGACCTAGGATTTTTTGATCTTGGCTCATGTTTTCAGAGGACCAAGGGTTTTTTCGGGGCTTTGGCTCATGTTTTCAAAGGACCAAAGGTTCTGGATCCTGGCTCATGTTTTCAGAGACCTAGGATTTTTGGATCTTGGCTTATGTTTTCAAAGGACCAAGGGTTTTTTTGGGGCTTTGGCTCATGTTTTCAGAGGACTAAAGGTTCTAGATCCTAGTTCATGTTTTCAGAGACCTAGGATTTTTGGATCTTGGCTTATGTTTTCAGAGACCTAGGATTTTTGGATCTTGGCTCATGTTTTCAGAGGACCAAGGGTTTTTGGGGCTTTGGTTCATGTTTTTAGAGGACCAAAGGTTTTGGATTCTGGCTCATGTTTTCAGAGACTTAGGATTTTTGGATCTTGGCTCATGTTTTTAGAGGACCAAGGGTTTTTTAGGCTTTGGCTCATGTTTTCAGAGGACCAAAGGTTTTGGATCCTGGCTCATGTTTTCAGAGACTTAGGATTTTTTAATCTTGGCTCATGTTTTCAGAGAACCAAGGGTTTTTTGGGCTTTGGCTCATGTTTTCAGAGGACCATAGGTTTTGGATCCTGGCTCATGTTTTCAGAGACTTAGGATTTTTGAATCTTGGCTCATGTTTTCAGAGGACCAAGGGTTTTTTGGGCTTTGGCTCATGTTTTCAGAGTACCAAAGGTTTTGGATCCTGGCTCATGTTTTCAGAGACCTAGGATTTTTGGATCTTGGCTCATGTTTTCAGAGGACCAGGGTTTTTTTGGGCTTTGGCTCATGTTTTCAGAGGACCAAAGGTTCTGGATCCTAGCTCATGTTTTCAGAGACCTAGGATTTTTGGATCTTGGCTCATGTTTTCAGAGGACCAAGGGTTTTTGGGGCTTTGGCTCATGTTTTCAGAGGACCAAAGGTTCTGGATCTTGGCTCATGTTCTCAGAGACCTAGGATTTTTTTGGTCTTAGCTCATGTTTTCAGAGGACCAAGGGTTTTTTGGGTTTTGGCTCATGTTTTTAGAGTACCAAAGGTTTTGGATCCTGGCTCATGTTTTCAGAGACCTAGGATTTTTGAATCTTGGCTCATGTTTTCAGAGGACCAAGGGTTTTTTGGGCTTTGGCTCATGTTTTCAAAGGGCCAAAGGTTTTGGATCTTAGCTCATGTTTTCAGAGACCTAGGATTTTTGGATCTTGGCTCATGTTTTCAGAGGACCAAAGGTTTTTTGGGCTTTGGCTCATGTTTTCAGAGTACCAAAGGTTTTCGATCCTGGCTCATGTTTTCAGAGACCTAGGATTTTTGGATCTTGGCTTATGTTTTCAGAGGACCAAGGGTTTTTGGGGCTTTGGCTCATGTTTTCAGAGGACCAAAGGTTTTGGATCCTGGCTCATGTTTTCAGAGACCTAGGATTTTTGGATCTTGGCTCATGTTTTCAGAGGACCAAAGGTTTTTTGGGCTTTGGCTCATGTTTCCAGAGTACCAAAGGTTTTCGATCTTGGCTCATGTTTTCAGAGACCTAGGATTTTTGGATCTTGGCTCATGTTTTCAGAGGACCAAGGGTTTTTGGGGCTTTGGCTTATGTTTTCAGAGGACTAAAGGTTTTGGATCCTGGCTCATGTTTTCAGAGACTTAGGATTTTTGGATCTTAGCTCATGTTTTTAAAGGACCAAGGGTTTTTTAGGCTTTGGCTCATGTTTTCAAAGGATCGAAGGTTCTGGATCCTGGCTCATATTTTCAGAGACCTAGGATTTTTGAATCTTGGCTCATGTTTTCAGAGGACCAAGGGTTTTTGGGACTTTGACTCATGTTTTCAGAGGACCAAAGGTTCTGGATCCTGCTTAATGTTTTCAGAGACCTAGGATTTTTGGATCTTGGCTCATGCCGATGTGTGTGGGCCTTTTACTCTAGTACTTGCAAAATAGTTATTTTCTATTAGTAACAGAGTCATTCATTGAAAAGAATTCGGCATACCTGGCGAATGCCCCTAGTTTAGGACATATTCCATGCTTTGATGAATGCTGATGGCGGACAATTGACTTGATGTTGCACCACTGGAGAATATGAAAGAGGATCATAGCTTTCTGTTCCCGAAGATGAATTTAATGAAGAATTTTTTTTTTTTTTTGGGAAAAGATTGGAAATCCTGAATTTTTAAAGGAATTGAAAATTTTGGAAATCTTGAATTTTTTCAAAGAATTGGAAATTTTGACAGTTGATTTTTTTTTTTTTTTTGAAAACTTTGGAAATCTTTTTTTTTTTTTTTTTTTTTTTGCAGAAACAAATTTTGGAAATCTTGAAGTTGAAGGAATTGAAAATGTTGATTGATGAGTTCTTTTTTTTTTTTTTTTTGGAATATGAAGATTTGTTCATTATCAAAAACTGAAGAAGATGAAGATAACGATGGAGTAAAAGTAATGAAAATTTATTCATGATGATTTTTTTTTTTTTTTGGTTGAAAAACCTATTTTTTGAATGAGAATAACTTTGGTTGAAAGTTGATGTGGATTGCTAAGTCCTTGCTTAATTCTTGCAAAAAAAAAAAAAATAGTTTCAATTTAGTAATGGATTTATTCATTGAAATGAATTGGAAGTACTTACCCAATGCCCCTAGTTTGGGGCATATTCTATGCTTAGATTGAAGCTGAATTTATTTGATGTTGTGACCATTGGGGTACATGAAAGAATATCATGGTACGCCATCCTTGGTTCCTGCAAAAAGACTTTCTTTCTCTTGCTTGTTAGGAACCAATTGTTGTGAAAACTTGCACACAATATGAATAGGCCAATACTCCAAGTTTAAACATGCTCAATGCAAACAAATGGGCTTAACCTAACATGCACCCAAATAATTTTGTCACATTGTTTTGACTTTGTTCTCCAAGGTTATTTAGGTGAATGAGACCGGGCCTCTTTAAGGCTACCTATGTACCTCTCTCATAGAGGATCAGGTCAAGACGTAGTTCAAGAGAACTAGATTTTGAAAAAGAATTATTTATTTATTTATTTATTTTTTTGAAAAAACAAATTTTTTTTTTTTTTTTATGAACAAGAGGTGGTCCTTTTGAACAACCATTTTGGCAAATCAAAGTGTTTAAGAATCAAACAAATCTCTTGGATTAGGAAGGATCGAGATCATTAAACTCATGTAATCAAATTTGCTTCATCCTTTTGAACATTGTCAGATTAAGTCTCCAAAGGCAATCAAGAAATGAAATGTGATAATATTTATGAATCACATTGTTGGGTGCAAACAAGAAGAGTGCTCCAGGTTTGGAAGTTCTTTTGAGTCATTTTGAGGATTTGAGAATTTGAGAAATTTTGTCCTTTGACATATCATCCTGTGGGGTTTGACAATTTTAAGCATTTTTCCTTTTTGATTCAAGAGAAAATAATATTAGAGCTTAAGATGTGCCTACAACTAGCAACACTTCAAGGAGGTCTTTACTCATAGGTTGTAATGTAGGCCAGGTTTGGGTTATGAAATGAAAGATATAAAAAAGCTCAAAATTCCCTATGATGTTCCCTCAAGTATGCATTACTCAAAAATCAAGTATTGGAGAAGTTTTCCCATTTCTTCTTTGCCATCTTCTCACTAGTCTTCATTGATCACTTGTATCAACATTTGTTTTTATGCTCATCCCCTTGAATCATACCTCTAGACTTTCATCTTGTAAAATTCTTCTCTTTTTAGGTTGCATCCTCAAGTTTCCAACTTGGTAGGATTTTTCAATTTTTTTTCTTTTTTTTTCTTTTCTTCTTTTTTTTTTTTTTTTTTTTCTTTTTGCCCTAACTTTTGCCTAGACCGCCCTTTTGGGTTTTTAGCCTAGCGGGCTCTTTTTTTCTTTTCTTTGGCCCTAACTTTTGCCTAGACCGCCCTTTTGGGTTTTCAGCCTAGCAGGCTTTTTTTTTTTTTTTTTTTTGGTCTTTCATCTCTTGATTGAATGAACTTTTGAGGACATTTTGACCTCATTGTTTTTCTCAGATTAATGATTTTTGGTCATTTTGATGCGCTTTCTAGATTCCTTTCTAGATTCCTTTCTTGCCTCGATGCACTTGCACCTTTCTATGCTTGATGAATCTTTCCTTTTTTGATGAAATCTCTTTTGGATGAATCTTGTATTCCTCTTGGTGTGATGAATTTTAGGCTCTTCAAACTTGATGCACACTTTTGTTTCTCTCACATTGATGGAATTTCATTTCTCTTTCCTTGATTGAGTGAAAGCTCATTTTTCTTTGATGATCTCTTATCTTTAGCTTAATGAATTCTCTACTTGTCTTTCACGTCCTCTAAGAGAGCTTTATCAATTAGCTTCAAAGCTCAAGGTCAACTCCTCCTTAACATGAGATTTAAGCATGCATACTTTGAATTTTCCCACCCTAGGTTTAGATTTTAGTAGGTTCATACGAAAAAAAGGCTAAGTGTGTAAAGGCTCAAATGGGCTAGCAATGGATAATAATCATTCTAGGTATTAAGGTATAATCTTGTTTTATCAAAGACGGCCTCCTGTCCCTAGCAATGCTTGCTTGTAGGCACAGTGACTTGAGCTCTTTTAATAAATTCTTCTTAAAAGAAAAAGTATGAATGCTCTATTGGAGACACAAAAGTTTTTAGAAATTTGGAATGAATGCATAAGCCTTTTGAATTTTCTGATGGATAAATTTTCTTTGATTGCCTTGTAAGACTATTTCTTCTTTTATTCAAAGTAATTTAGCAAAAGTGTTTACACGGATCAAATGAAATCAATCCCTTCTCAGTACAAGTTGATTGTTCAAGCTTTTAAACATCTTAATTTAGAAAAAGTTGTGTCCAAGGGATCTTCATGTACCATTTTGAAAAGAAGACTTTAAAGAATCTTGAAATCTTTGAAAGAAGAAAAAAAAATGGATCTTTTTGAAAAAACCACTAGGAAGTCCAATGCCCCTAGTTCAAAGAATTTTTTTTTTTTTAAAATGACTTAAGGGCTCAATGCCCCTAGTCCAAGGACTTTTTTTCATTTAAAAAATTTTCTCTTTTTTTGGGAAAGATTTGGAAATCTTGAAAATTTTTTTTTTTGAAATTTTTTTTTGAATTTTTTTTTTTGTTTTTTGAATTTTTTTTGTTTTTTGTTTTTTTTTTTTCTTAATATATATACATGAACAAAGCTCATTAAATGCTACATGAAAATTTTGAATTCAAAGAAACATAGAAACATGGGATAAACAAAAAAATTTTAATCTTAACCATGATGTTGCAAACCAAATGTGGAGTGGGGCAAAGTTGGGCCACTTGCTTCTTCTTGGTCCATTTAGGATGCTTGAGGTTTAGTGTGCTTGAACCTTGATTATGATGAAATGGCTTGGGCTTGCACTTGGAAGGCTTGAACCTTGATTATGATCTTTTGATATTTGCTTGAAATGGCTTGGGCTTGCACTTGAAATGCATGCATCTTGTGAGCTTTTAGATTTTGATGTTGATCATGCGTATACACCTTTGATGGGCTCAAGTATTGGGCTTAGAATGACTCAAGAAACAATTTTCGGTTTTCATACCAAGTAGAGTTCAATCACAAGCCTTTGGGCTTAAGCTCATTCATAACATACAAGGTTTAAACAATTATGATGGGATCAAGCATTGGACTTGAGTCATCATGGTTCAAACAACGGCCAAACAAATGCATGATGAAATGCAATTTACATGGACCGACCTAAAGGTAGGTTCTATGGGCCATTACAACATGGATAGAAGGTAGGTTAAAGGTTCCCATAAGTTAGGACGTCGTACCTCCTAACTTGTGACGCCAGGAGCGCCGCGTTGGTCCGAACGGTACAGTTTGTCCTTATGAACCACCATGGTATAACCATAATGATCCTTGTCGCGGTGGGTGGTAGGTTCACCGCTGGATATGTGAGTCTCAGGAAGACCACAATCCACGGTTAATACTACCGGGCTTCCGGGCTAGCACACAAATAAAACAAATTTCATTCAAGCAAATGATGCATGACATGCAAAATAATGACATATTAGACATGTTATATACAAAAAAGCAATAAACAAACAATGACATGGTTGGCCACCATAACCTAATTGAAGCTTAACCTTCAATATCCCCAGTGGAGTCGCCACTATGAGAGACCGCGCCCCCGGCCCCCTTTTTAGAATGTTGGGCCAAACTCACGTGAATGGGTGGAGTCATGTTATTGCCCCTCAAAATGGAGATTCGACTAGTTATATTTTCCCCTTTAGATTAAAGATTTTACAATGGAGTCGCCACTTATTTAATTATTGGAGAAATAAGAAAACCATAATTAAAAAATTCCTCATTTTATTAATTTAAAATTGAATTTACATTGAACATAGGAAATTACATGGCTTTGGTCCTAGACACAATCTAAGATAAAGTATATGGCTTTGTTTCCTAGTTACAATCTAGAAATTAAAATTATAAGGATAAGCATTTGATCTACTAACCCTTGATCTAAGTTCGGAGGCTATGTTACAAGGTGGGAAAGTCTTAGGCACCTACCTTACCCGGTGAAACCGGTCTTCTAGACTATGGTGGCCAACAATCATATTATATCATCTAATATGTCAATCAATTTACATGTTGAATTTAATGTGTGTGCATGTGATAAACCCTAATTCAATTTATTAAATATTGCATTTGAAAAATAAAATTCTAATGAATATGTGTGGATGGTGATAACCTAAATTCAAGGATTTGAAAGAATTATGAAACAAACATGTTTTTCATATTTTTGATGTAAATTTAAGATCAAAACTAGTGATATGCATTTGTAGTGACCCAAAAAGGGGGCTCTTGCATTCCATGAAATCCCACATCGCCTAGGGAAGTACATGAGAATGTGTTTATAAGGAATGACCTCCCTTTAATGTGTAGAGGCCTTTTCCCTAGCGCAACCTGGGGAAGAACAAAACCGTGAGGGGTATAGGTCCTAAAGCGGACAATATCTACACAGTTGGGGCGGGGTCGTTACAGCATTAACATGTGATGAATAACCTAGAATATGTGAAGAACACATAAAAACATTAAAACATATTCAAGAGAATTCAAATAATTACTATCATGCTTTAATCTTAAATTTTCATCATAGTAACACAAAAAATAAGTTAGGGAGATGGATTATACCTTTATGAAAGATCCATATGGTGGAAGAGGAGATTCTTGGCGGAGATCCTAAGGGTGGAGGAAAAAAGAAGAACTAGGAGAGGGAGAGTGAGTCTCACTCAATACCTTGAGTCTCAAGAAGACTAAGATATGACAAGACTACTCAACTTCACTAGAACTCAAGAGAGGAGAGGAGATGGATTTTTTGTGTCTCTTGAAATGAAGGAGGGGAAGGGTTTATATAGTATTTATGGAGAGAATATGAATGGAAAGCCATTTAATGAGAGTTGACAAGGATCATGAACCTAGACTTTATTTTAGCCTTGGGAAAAATCTAGTGTATTAAATGAAGAGATTGGTAGGAGTAGGGAGCAAGCCAAAATTCAGTTTTCAATAGCTGCTGTAACAGCCTGTAGAGCCATCTTTGAAAAATCATATCTGACTCAATTCTGATCGAAATTGTCTCGTTCTTGTACTCAAATTGAAGCCCCGGGTGTCTAGTTTCTAGGAATATTAACCTCATTTACAGTTTCAAAATATTCTGAGAGATATCAATGAAATGGTGAGCATATGTCATTTGTTAGAAAATGGTTTCAGCACAATTAACATTAATAGGTCCCAAATTAGCTCCCAATTAACATTAAATGGCTCCAATCACTCCAATTTAAGACTTAATTAGTTTCAATTTACTCTAATTAAAAGATAATTGCACAAATTACTTATTGAATAATTAACATTTAACTATCTAATTAATTAGGTGTATGCAACCTCCCTATAAAATGTAGTCCTAACCAATCAAATTATGACACATCATTAATATTAAATTGATTACACTTTTAACCAATTGAAACCAATTGTTCATAATTACATATAGTCGGACTCAATTTGTGATAATGCATCTCAGCCATTAAAACTTGATTTGATGATAACTTTCAATTTGATGGTCTGATTAGGGCTTATGACCAGTCAATTTGATCATTACAACATCAAGATCATTTTAGTGAAATGAGATTAATGATCTAATGGCCAGAATCAAGATACATATTTTCAAGATGAAAGTTCCATTTTACCCTCCATGTGAGGTTAAATGTGGGTTGCAAAATGGGGTGTCAACAGTACTTTACCAAACTGGGTACGGGATAATTGGATGGAAGTCCAATCCTTAAAACATCTTGTTCTCATTAATGGTTTCACTCATCAAGGGCAATGGTATAAAGGAAATTCTTTCATTTCGTTCGAAAATCCTTTTGCTCTTGCAACATACTGGAGAAATTATTTCAATAATCAAATTCTTGATGTTATCCAAGACTTATGGAAAGATTACCATTTCATAGGAAATATGGATAGAATTCATGTTTTTGGTATTAAACCTTATGTCTCTACTGTCCATCATTTAGAAAGAGCTGGTCTGTTGATCTAAGAAGGTTCCTTACTCCGAGAAAAAATCCTGTTTTCGAGTCACTCCTATGTTGTGGATTTTGTAACTTGTATGATATTTACCATGAGCATGAATATGTTGATGATTCTCCACAAGATGATGATTCTCCACGTGATCCATTTGATGGATACCCAACCGATGCTCCTTCTACTGATTAAATTTATGGTCCCCTTGGGTCCCTGTTAAAGCACTATTGTTTTGAAATTCTTGTTCTCACTGATAAAGTTGCTTTCCCATGTTACTCCCACAGTCAGCAACTGTTTGGTCAAGATACTCCTGATCTCTTGCAGTTGATTGATGATTGATTTCTCTATTTGTTTAGCCTGCACAATGGCTAAAAATGATTTCTCTATTGTCTGGCCTGCACAATGGCTAAAAATGTTGCAATATTCAAATGATGAAGTACCTACGCCTGACAAGCCCATGCACCTGCTGTGAGTTTCTTATGCATTGCCATGCATCTAACAAGATGAAGTAATTGAAAAGAAAGAGAAACTTTAGTGCCATGTTTCTGAAGATTCCTGATAGTACTATTCCTACATGTTCCATTATATGTTCCTTTTGCTTTTTTTCCTCTCCAAGTCAAAAACTCTTCTTTTGACTATGCAAAAATTGCTAGAGATTTCAAGACAAAAAGTGGAAAAAATTACTGTTTACGGATTACTGTTCACGGTTACTATTCACAGATTATTGTTCACCAACACTGTTCACTTTTTACTATTCACAGATTCCAAATTTTGCCTATTTAAGGGGGGTTGTCCCTTAAGTTTAATTCAAAACTCTTAAGAGAACTCTTCTTAGAGCTTTTCTTAGAATTTTCTTCTAGAGAGAGTTTTCCTCCTTAGAAGCCTTCTTCGAGAGAGTTCCTTGTTTCTACCACTACTAGGACTAGTTCAAACTTTGTAACTGTTAACCTCTACTGATGAGATCTTGTATTCACTACTACTGTAAGTGTTTAACCTACTTTCAATAAGAAGTATTTTCAGTTTTATATTCATTATACTACTTGTTGCTACCGCCACCTTGAACGGATTACCGCCATACCAGAGTGTTTTAAATTGCTTTCATTTACTTTTAATTATTTTATATACTGTTTGGCTGGTTCTACCGCATTATTATTATTCTTTTAACTTGTGCTTACATTACTTTCAACATATATTATACTGTGCTTCCGTCTCTCTTCTCTCCATCTCTTTAGCTGTGCGTCCCCTTCCTCCTTTATGGTATCAGAGCCATTCTTTTCTGGCTGGTGATAATGTTGTTGAGTCTTTGTATCTTGTCTGTGCTTATCTGAACCTTTGGTGCTCTGTTGTTGTGTCCCCTTCTTACTGCCATTGGTGCCACCCTAGATGTAAAGTGAATTCTCAGAACCTAACTGTAAGGCCCGTTTGAGCCAAGAGAGTGTGTGTAGGGCATGTTTGTGGTATAGGGTTGTTTAGGGTATGTGTTACAAAATGCAACGGTTGTGAGAAAAACATGATAACTGAGTGTTGAACTTAGGATAGTATGGATAAGTTGTGGAGATCCAACTCCTCTATTAGCTCCAAGACTGGTTGTTCTCCTGATATTGTAAATGAAGAAGATCACACTGTTGAAGATATTGAGCTCCCTGATTTCAGGAAATGGAACATTCCTAAAGTGGATACTAAAACTATTTACAAAACTATTTGGGCTGAGACCACTTTTCATCCCATTTACAAAGTGAGAACTGTTGAACAAATATTTTCTATTTCAAAAATTCATGAAAAATGTTGCTTATTTTCTAAAAGAAATATTAATGATTTCATTGCTAAAAAACAAATTTATTTGCATATTGGTATAGTTCAAGTTGCTATTAAACCACTCACCCAAAAGGGTATTAATGCTTCTGTTCTTTTTTGTTTACGAGATGCTAGATTTAAGTACTTTAAAGATAACTTTTTTTGTATGATTACTGCTTCATTGTATGATGGTCCTGTTTATTTCAATTGTTCTCCTAATATTACTCTTGCTTTGGATGATTCTAATATTGCTAAAACTTTGGCTTTGAATATTACTTCATTTGGTTACCACATGAAAAAAGATGAAACTAAAATTGATTCTATTTTTCCTCCTATTGAGAATCCTATTAACCAATTAAGAACTTTGACTGTTTTAGATGAAAACTTTGAAATTGATATGGTTTCATTATTCAATGAATTCATGCTGTCAAAAAATTGAACTAAAAGAAAATATTTCTAAAATAATTTTGCTCAATCTGAAAAAGACTGTGTTAAAAGAAAATGGAAAGAAAAAATGCATCAATTGAAAAAACATATTTTGTTTTTTGATTTTCTAGAAAGTTATTATGTTTCAAAAGATGGAGTTTCAAAAAATCATTTGAATGTGATAACGAAATCAAATTTTGTTAAAAGTGACAAAACCATTGTTAAATCTAGTCATCCACCTCTTAAGACTATTTTGATAACTATTGGCACCACTAATGTTAAAGCTTCTCCTTTCAAAATTGCTGATGATCAAACTCCTATTGTTAGTCTTATTGGATAAAACAATTTTACTAATGAATATTTGCATGTTATTAGTCAACCGCTTGACCATATTGAAGAAAAAATTAGAAAAACTGTTTCTGTTAAAAAATTTGCTCCTATTCAAAAACCCGTTTCTATCAAGACTGAGGAACCTTTGATTAATTTACCCAGTCATGATAACAAATTTAAGTTCAGAACCTCCCAATCTAAATCTCTTGAAACTGTTGAAAAAATGCTTGCTGATTTAAAAGCTAAAACTGAGGGTACTTCTACAAATACTCATGCTGCTTGTACTATTTCAAGAAAAGATAAAGAAATTGTTTCTGATGAAAATACAGATTCTGATACTGTTTCTTCTATTTTTGCTAAAAAGGTTTTTGAAGATGATTTACCATAAATTAAAAGATTTGTTGGAAATTCCAAACCCATGCTTCTTACAAAAAATTGGTATTCGAAACCTGCTCATCCTGATATGTAGTTTGAAGAAAGACCTTTTCAAACTCAGTTTTCTGTTTCTGCTAATAAAATTTATGAATGGAATATTGATGGTTTTTCTGAACAGGAAATTATTAATAAAATGGGAGATATGTCTATGGCTGGTATTGCTTACCAAAATAATCATGACTTTGATCAACCTGAAATTGTTGACCTACTTGCTACTGGTTTTTCTGGTACTCTTCATGGATGGTGGGATTCATATCTCACAGAAGAATCCAGAGATTCTATTAAACATGATGTTGAAAAGAATGATGAAGGTTTGCCTATTTTTGATGAACGTATTGGTCGAGGTATTCCTGATGCTGTTAATACCTTGATTTATACTATTATCAACCATTTTGTTGGTATACTCCATCTAATGTTTCATCTCGAATTTTTGATTTGCTAAATAATTTGAGATGCCCTACTATGTTTGATTACATATGGTATCAAGATGTTTTCCTTTCCAGAGTAATGCATCAGAAAGATTGTTACAAGCCTTATTGGAAAGAAAATTTTATTGACGGTCTGCCTCCTATCTTTGCTCATAAGGTAAAACAAGAATTAATTGGTAAAAATAATTCCATTGGTTATGATAATTTAACTTATGGTGATATTTTAAGCACTATTAAAAAACTTAGTATTAATATGTGCAATGATGAAAAACTGTTAAAACACCAATTAAAAAAATAAGAGAAAAGCTAAATATGAAATGGGTAATTTTTGTGAACAGTATGGTTTGTCTCCTATTGCTCCTTCCAGGCAAAAGGGTAAAAAACATGATAAAAGCCATAAAAGACATAAAAAATACAAAACTAATTTTAATGATTTTTATGCTAAAAAGAAAAATGTTTCTAAAAAATATGTTAACCAAAGATCAGGTAAAGGTAAATGTTTCAACTGTGGAAAACCTGGACATTTCAGTAAAGACTGCAAACAAAAACCTGGTAAATTAAAAAATAAGTTCAACATGTTAAACATTGATGATAATGATCAAGAAGAATTATACAGAATCCTTGAATCAAACAATTCGTCTGATTCTTTGGAAGATGATTTTTCTTATTCAACTGATTCTTGCTACCATTTTGCTGATGATTCCTCTGATTCTTCTAATATTAAAATTGGTTGTAGAGGTTCATGTTGCAATGTTATTAAAACTGTTAATGATCTCCAACATGAAATTAATGTTGTTAAACAAGAGATAAGTGAATTAAAATATGAATTTAAAAATAATAAAAGTGATAATCATAATCCTAAACAAGAATTGTTAATATTAAAAATTGATAAAAATAGTGATCAAAATAAGTCTGATAATGAACAAGATGAGCACAAGGATAGAGATGAACCCAGTCAACAGGCTCTTCTTTCTAATAAATGTATTACTAATGTTTTTACTGATTCTCAACTTGCTCTTATTAATAAAATACTTCCTCCAAAATGGTTTACAAAAGGTAAAGTTGTTGTTTCTCATGATTATCATTTCTTTGTTATTGCTATGATTGATTCTGGTGCAGATATGAACTGTATCCAAGAAGGATTGATTCCTTCAAAATTATTTGAAAAATCAACTAAAAAATTGGTTTCTGCAAATGGTACTCAAATGAAGATTAAATATGAATTAAATAATGCTCGTGTTTGCCATGATAATGTTTGTTTCAAAATTCCTTCTGTTTTGGTTAAAAATACAACTGATAAAGTGATTCTTGATTTGCCTTTCATAAATGCTTTGTATCTTTTTCTTGTTGAACATGATGGGATTACTACTGACTCTTTTGGTCAAAAAGTAAAATTCAAATTCACTTCAAAATTTGAGATTGATGTTGATTATGCTTCAAATTTGATCCATGCTAAGATTAAACATCTTAATTTTCTTCAACAAGAAGTTAGATATAAGAAAATTATTGAACAACATTCTAGTAAATTGTTGCAATCAAAAGTTGACAATTTCCAAAAAATGTTGATTGATGATGTTTGCTTTGATGTTCCTAATGCTTTTTGGCATAGGAAGAAACATATTGTTGAACTGCCTTATGTTAAAGACTTTGATGAGAAAAAAATTCCCACTAAAGCTCGTCCAATTCAGATGAATGCTGAAACTGTTGAATTTTGCAAAAAAGAAATCCATGATTTGTTGGAGAAAAAACTGATTAGGAATAGCAAGTCTCTTTGGTCTTGTTTTGCTTTCTATGTTCAAAAAAATGCTGAAATTGAGAGAGGAACCCCTCGTTTGGTTATTAATTATAAACCCTTGAACAAAGTCTTAGAATGGATTCGGTATCCTATTCCCAATAAGAATGACTTGTTCCATAGGTTGAGTAAGGCTATGGTATTCTCAAAGTTTGATATGAAATCTGGGTTTTGGCAAATCCAGATTAATGAGAATGATAGGTACAAAACTGCTTTTAACACTCCTTTTGGACATTATGAGTGGAATGTTATGCCTTTTGGTCTCAAGAATGCCCCTAGTGAGTTCTAAAACATTATGAATGATATTTTCAACTCCTTCAGCCACTTCACCATTGTTTATATTGATGACGTTATTGTTTACTCTAGTTCCACTGATGAACACTGGAAACATTTGTATTCGTTTCTAGATACTATTAAAAGAAATGGTCATGTTGTCTCTGCTAAGAAAATTAAACTATTTCAAACAAAAGTTCGTTTCCTTGGCTATGACATCTTTGAAGGACAAATTCATCCTATTGATAGAGCCATTCAATTTTCTGATAAATTTCCCAATATTATCACTGATAAAACTCAACTCTAAAGATTTCTTGGGTCATTAAATTATGTTGCTGATTTCTACAAAGATATGAGGAAACAATGTAAACCTCTTTTTGATTTGTTAAAGAGTAATCCTTCACCTTGGTCTGATGTCCGTACTTCTCTTGTTAAACAAATCAAGTCTCATGTTAAGGCACTCCCATGTCTTGGTATTGCCACCATTGATACTTTCAAAATTGTTGAAACTAATGTCTCTGACATTGGTTATGGTGGTATTTTGAAACAGAGAGTTTCCCCAGAGTCACTAGAACAAATTTTCCATTTCTATTCTGGAATCTAGAATAATGCACAGCTAAATTATATTACTATTAAAAAGGAAATTTTATCTATAGTACTATGTATTTTCAAAATTTCAAAGTGATTTGTTAAACCAAAATTTTTTGTTACGTATTAATTGCAAAAGTGCTAAATATGTTATTGAAAAAGATGTTGAAAATATTGCTTCAAAACATATTTTTGCCAGATGGCAAGCTATTTTAAGTGTTTTTGATTTTGATATTGAATATAATAAAGGATCTCAAAATTTCATCCCTGATTTCCTTACCCATGAATTTCTGCAGTGTTCCAATGGTAAGTAGAAGGTTGAAAGACAAGATACCTGCCAATGTTAATCCAATTGTTAAAACAGAACCTGTTTCCTCTTTGGACATTATTAACCGTTTCACCCCACTAGGTACTATTCCCAAACCCAATTATTCCTCTGTTCTAGCTGCTCCTTTTGATCCCTATACTCATGCTCTAACTAGTGTTTCCCAGCTTACCGCCACAAGAAGACTTCCAAAATCTCATATTCCCTATTCTTATCATGATTACATTACTACCTAGTTCAGGTTCATGCTCCACCAAAATGAAAATATGTCTCATTCATGGTTTGTTAATTTTGACAAAGATTTCAATTCTAATTTCTCACTCTGGTTTATCTGCTGGTGGTCCCAGTTTGGTTCAACCATTGAATTATTCCCTGCTCTATTGAAGGATTCCTTAAAAAAAATTTCATTAAGGTTCAAACCTAATGCTCATGGAGCTAAGTATACTCCCCTGCTCCATTTTATTAAGAAATTATAAGGTTCCTTGGATTCTGAAATGGCAATATGCTAAGGAAGGTGATGTGCTTACTCGTTGCTAGTATGTTAAGTGGTGGGACAAATTTCCCCACACTCAATCTATTATTACCAATGTTTCTAGAGATTTCCCTTCCCCAAGTGCCTCTCCAACATTAAGAATCACTACTCCCGTGCAAAAAGCTAAACTGGCTGATGCACCTGTTTCCTCTTCTAAATATGTTAAACCATCTGTTAAACCTAAGAAAACAGGTTCTCCTTTGGATGAAATTCGCAAGGACCCTAAAGCTCTAAATGCTATTATTAAAATTTTAAAAGGAGAAAGAGTTGGTTCAGATGATGAACGGTCCTTTAGAGCCTCTATTACAAAAGATCCTTACTACCCCTACAATGAGGAGTGGTTTGGACATGATGAAGATGATGCTGATGATTTAGCTCAAGATTGATTAATTCACTTTATTTGTCTGGCCTGCACAACGACCAAGATGCTACTTCACCCTATTTGTCCGGCCTGCACAACGGCCAAGATATTACTTCACCACTATTTGTTTGGCCTACACAACGGCCAAAATGCTACTGTTACTTCCCATGCTACAATAATGTCCTAAAAAAAAGATTCCTCATGTTCCCAAGACTACTTTCAAGCATTCCAAGTGCTCCTTTGGCATGCTTTCATCAAAGATTTTAATGTTCATGTACTTTTACTGTTACTTTTACTATTCATGTTACTTTTACTGTTTAGAATATTGCCTATTTAAGAGGGGTTGTCCCTTAAGTTTTATTCAGAACTCTTCTCAGAACTCTTAAGAGAACACTTCTTAGAGCTTTTCTTAGAATTTTCTTCTAGAGAGAGTTTTCCTCCTTAGAAGCCTTCTTTGAGAGAGTTCCTTGTTTCTACTACTTCCTTGTTCCTACTACTACTTTCTCTACAAACCTTGTAACTAGGACTAGTTCAAGTTTTGTAGAGAAAGTAGTAGTACCTTGTAACTAGGACTAGTTCAAGTTTTGTAACTATTAATCTCTGCTGTTGAGATCTTGTATTCACTACTACTGTAAGTGTTTAATCTACTTTCAATAAGAAGTATCTTCAGTTTTATGTTCATTATACTACTTGTTGCTACCGCCACCTTGGACGGATTACCGCCATACTGGTCGGTTTTAAATTGTTTTCATTTACTTTGAATTATTTTATATACTACTTGGCTGGTTCTACTGCCTTATTATTATTCTTTTAACTTGTGCTATATATATATCATATATATATATATATATATATGCTTCTTGGTCTATGTGCAGAATAATCAATTTTCTAAATAAGCAAACTTCTTTTGCATTTAATGCTACAAAGTCATAGCCACTATTCGCATTTAAGGTAATAACTATCATTTATGAGCAGTTATTTTTTAAAATCATTATTTTTGTAAATTTGTTAGTGGATTAATGATATGACAAAATCTAGACCATTGATTATAAATGAGAGGTTCAAATTAAAAGAACTCTACATGGTAAAGTTCCCTAGAAACTCTAGAAGATCTCAATCCCATATATATTGCATATGGTCCCGGGTCGAGAAGCATAAGGAAGTCGTCAATCTCCTTAATAAAGATTGGATGTTTTTGTTCTCTGTAAAATATATATATATATATATATATATATATATATATATTTTGATGTATTTGTTTTTAGCTGAATGAAAAAGGGAGCTCACATCATTCAAAAAAAAAAAAAAAAAGGGGAGCTCACAGGTGGGGGCATGAACTTACCTGCCGGCTCCCTTTTTTCATTCAAGGGGGGAAATATATATATATATATATATATATATATCTATTCCCTAAAGAGGCAGTTAAAGTTTATTGTGTTTGAATGCAGTGGCCTTCAAAAATTTGAGCAAAGTAAAACATAAAATTCTTCTCTTTTAAACAAATTAAAAAAAAAAAAAAAAAAGCCAATAGCTTTGTACTTTAATTGGTGGGCACTTGATGGTATTTTTAACTGAAGCATTTAGAGTTGAAATCCTCCAGTCCCCCATTATAACCATAGAATTATTAAGAAAAAAACATACTAGAAAAACACTAAATGGATAATTCTTCAATATAATAGTTATTCAGTTATATAATCATAGCCTATTTTTCTTGTAGTGTATTCTAGTGGTCTTTTCTGTTTTGTCTCTTGTAGTTATACTTTAAGGTAATACATTCAAAATTTAGTGGATTCTAATAAATTAAAAGTATTAGCATCGGATTATTAAGAAAAAAACATACTAGGAAAACATTAAATGGATAATTCTTCAATATAATAGTTATTTAGTTATGTAACTATAGCTCCTTTTTCTTGTAGTGTATTCTAGTGATCTTTTCCGTTGTCTCTTGTAGTTATTTTTTAAAGTAATACATTCAAAATGTAGGGGATTCTAATAAATTAAAAGTATTAGCATTGGATTCAATGTACATTTAGCATAATTGACCCCAAAAAACTCTTCTTCTTCTTCTTCTTCTTCTTTTTTATTTTTTTTTATTTTTTTATTTTATTTTATTTTTACTTTAACTAATCTACTATTCATAGATCATTTAAGTATTATTTTTCCTCTTTCCAAAAATCATCCCAAGAAACCACAACAACCTAAAAATTTATCAAGAATCAACCCACAAATCAATCATCGCACCCACCTAAGCAACCACTGCACAAATTAATCAACCCACAAAAACCAACCCAAAGTCCCAAACCAAGAACCAACCCACAACTCTTCAACTTACAAGCCAGTGATGGTAACCTAATTTTTTAGCATTGGCAATGAATGATAGCTCAATAACAGTATCGAGGTCTTGTTCAATTGTTATTACAATGCAATGCATTCTTGGGCTCCATGTGGGTTGTTTTGGGGTTGATTAGGTTGAATTTTTTCTAGAAATAGCATGTAGCAAGTTAGGTACGAATGCTCTAAGGGATTACAAATCATGAAAGAATAAGTCTACTGGCTCTAAAAAAATCCACCAAAATTTTCACAAACTCTCCCAAACCTAAACCTGCCAAATCATTTCATATGGACCCATCATAACACAAGGGGTGAAAAAAATATTTGGTTGAATATTCTTTCACATTTGTTTACATCTACTATTTTACATACATATTCGTAATTGATGCAGAAATGTCCACATTTTAAGATATAAAAGTGGATGTGTGAGAATCAAAGAATATTTATGAATTTTTCTATGTCAATTGACTTATATATGGATCATGAAAACACTACAATTAGTTATTACCTCCAACTCAATTGTCCCTATAGAACTAAGACACAAATTTAGTACATAAATAATTGTAATATTAATAAAATCTTTTTTTTTATTTAAAAAAAGAAGGTGTGGGGAGGGGGGAGGCTCACGTTTGTGGTCATTGTCCTTCACCCACTTTAAACCCTACTATTGTATAGCATAGGACAAGCCGAATAATAATGGGGCTTGGCATTACTCGAATTCATAACTTTCATACTTGCAAGTATGATGAGTTACAAGAACTTCTTACCATTAAGTGGCACCCTCTGGTTAGTAACAATATAATTAGTAATTCTAATGACCTATAGGTTGAATGATTTTTTTTGTGTGTTTCCAAACCAACATATCCAAGGTTAAAGACAACGGTGAAATAAAGAAAGTGACAACGATGAAAACAACAAAAGCTTAAAAGACCTAGAAGAAGCATACATGGCAGACTAAATAAAAACCATAACATGAATATGGTGATGATAAAAGTATACACAGTGAAGAGTCTAATTCAAGCTGAAACTTTAAAATCATCTGCTCCTCGTAGCAATGAAGCATGATACTGCGGCCATGATGATGGTCATTGCAACAGAACTTACATCATCAAAAATAGCAGAAAATCTCATTTCTTGCAGATCCCAAAGAGTTGAAACACAAAGGCGCAACCCACCAAACATCTGTAGCAAGATAGCCATCCCCTGCAGCCCTGCTGACCAGCATGAACCTCATGACTCTACTACATTATAGGTTGTACACACACACAAGCATGGAGAAATAGAACCAAATGCACAAAGTAAAATTGAAGTGAGCTTACCCAGAAACTACAATGTAAGAAGAGACACTAAGGTCACCTTAGTAAGGTGGGATATGGTTCTTTTCTCTTTGTTTCTCGCAAGGCTCATCACTGTATTTTTGTGTGTTAGATTCAAGAAATAGAGGAATCAACAGTACTGACTGATCAGAGCTAAAGAGTCAAAACAACAGCTTGGAGTTTTGCTCGTTACAAACATTATAACTGCTGCTTCTAGGATGCTTCCTAGCTAGTTCTCTTTCATGTCATGGCGATCCAGTGTGGGTCCCACACACACTTGTCAGTACTCATGGTTCTCCTCTTGTAGACTGTAGTAGTTCCAATCCATGCCACCAAGGTCGAGCACAACACCTGGTGCCATTAAAAGGCACTCCCTCAAGGCACAGAAACAGAAGAGCTTCTTTTTATGGAAAACATACGAACGTCTTGCAAGCAAATTGCAAAGACAGGTGGAGCTTCAAATTTTATTATTCCCACACAGCTTCAAAAACTGAACTCGGACAGGATTTCTTGAATTTGCGTTAGCATTCATGGCCAATTAATTATCCTAGCAACTAAATATATATTAAAATAAAATAAAATTTAAAATTTTGAAAAAAAAAAAAACTCATACTCGGTTTTGGATTGTATACGAAGGTTGGATACAGACACGACAATGTCAATACAGATTTTCTATCTTGATTTGATATTCCATTTTGTTAAATTACCAATTCTCTAAAAGCTTAAATTTTTTAAAAATATATAACAAATTTATTAATTTAATCTAACATTCTCCCTTTACAAGATTACTTGAGTTGTCATTGAGTGAGAGCTCAACACGTGAAAATTTAAAAGAAATTTAAATTATTCAATACTATATTAAATTATCGATTTGCTTAAAAGATTAAGGCATTAAGCTAGTCCAAGTTCATATAATAAAGTATTGCTTCAATTTTTTTATTTTTTGGAAAATCAAACAAACAACTATTTTATTTTTATTTTTAGCTCAATAATAAAGGTTTTAACATTATTGTCAATTACCCCTTGTGGATCGACTTCACACTCACTAAGATATTATTACTTGTAAATAATTTGCACTTGGATTTTGCATTATTTTATTCACAACAAGTTTGGCTCACATGTGAAGAGGAAGTATTAGATTAAATGAATAAAATTCACCATCTCCTATCAGCTAAACCTTTTGGGGAATTGGTAATTTAACACACTTTATGTTATGTCAATCACAACTTGTCACATGTTATTTTTACTTTTCTTATAAAATATTTAAATTTTAAAAGGAAAAAAAATTAGAAAAAAAAAAATTTCAAGCACATGACATACTATTAGTGGTGGAGTATAAAGTAAAATACAAAAAATGAGACCAATAATTTGAATTCAAGGACACAAATTTTTTTTTTTTTTTTTTTAGAAAGAAGAGGAATTGTATTAATACTAAGAAAGGCCTGATGAATTAGCCTGATAAACAGAAACAACTTATGGAGGAATAGGCTCTATACACACAATAAAATTAGAAACAGCAATTATAGTTATGCCTAGCTAAACTATGAGTGACCTTATTACCTTCTCTCTTAATATGTGAGTAACATGGCAAAATTTGGCAAACAGTATGTTTTTCCAAAAAAATTAGGCGCATGGCATGTATTCAAAGTTATTTAATAAGTTAGACTGTTTTTGAAAATCGAGTTTGGCAAAATAGACTTTGGGCTGGAAAACGAACGTTATAGTGGCCTTTTTTTAGTACCTATAGCAGCATTTATAGAAAACGCCACTAAAAAAAACGCCACTATAGTGTTTATTTTCCAGCCCAAAGTCGATTTTCAAAAACAGTCTAACTTACTAAATAACTTTGAACTCATGCCACGCGCCTAATTTTTTTGGAAAAATATACTGTTTGCCAAATTTTGCCAAGTAACATAATTGAAATAAATTAAGGGAAAAAGATTTTTCATCCGCAGTTAAAAGACCATCTGAAGATAAAGAAACATCCACCTCAACGAGAGCATCCATTACTACCTTTGAATCACCCTCTAAAACTACCCGTGCAATACCTAGCTCTAAAGCAAACTCTAAAGCTTTCACTACAACTAAGGCTTCTACTTCTACGGCTTCATATGCTTGGGGAGCAATTGAGAGAGAGAGGCAATGACTATACCTTGAGAATCTTGAATAACAACTCCAATGCCAAACTTATTTTCAGCAACAAAGTGGCTTCGTCAAAATTAATTTTGAACCATGTAGAAGAGGGGGGTTGCCACAAACCACGAGTTCGCTTCTAGGGCAAAGAATGTGGAACTTGTAGGGCCATGAATTCTTCATGTCAATCCTTGGAGACTCACACCAAATGATGGAGATTGACATTCAGCTAAGCTAACCAAACTTGATTTTGCTGAGTCCATATCACCACACTTTCATGGCAAATAGTTCCAAGTTCTTATCCTGCTGTATTATCCAAGATAGGAGTTCTTTGAAATCCACACACTAATGGGTATGCTTAAAACTCCACAGAACCGGGTCAAACCATACTACATCAAGCTCAGAACATGACCAGAGAGCATGTAGGGAATTCTCCATAGCACCATTACACCAAGCACAGATAGGATTCCCCAATGCCATTCGATGGACTAAATTTTCCTTGGTGGGAATGGCATTTCGGTAGGCTCTCCATAACAAACTTTTTAGTTTGCTTGGAGATTGCAAAGCCCACACTCCCTTCCACAATGGTTTATCCCATGCAACCACTTGGGGAATGAGCTCCTCCTCTTCCTTTAAAAATCTTTACCCCGACTTGCAAGTATACACACCATTCCGATTAAGGGCCAATAAAGAACATCCTCATAATCAACTCGAGCTAATGGAATCTTCTTTATTATTTTTGCTTCCTGAGGAGCAAAAATCTCATCAATCACACTATCATTCCATCGTCTATTCTCTGGCTCAATGAGAAAATCTACCTCGGCCTCCTCCAGTGACTCAATAATAGGAGATTGAATCAAGGGAGGGTACTTAATTGGTAGCCAGTTGTGTTGCCAAATTAAGACATAACATAGTGTGATACCACACTTAATTAATCATATACTATACTGTATAATAAAAGTTAGGCTCAAAAGACATGGTTGAGTCAAGTGGCTTCACTAAATTGCAGCAATAGTTTGTTGTGTTTGCAGCAAGTGGTTACACCAAATGACAGTAATATTTTGGATAAAAATATTGTTTTTTAGATAGAGACAACAATTTATTTGTTTTTATCAATTTCTTTAGATAAAACAACAATAAGTTTTTTTAACAAAACATGCAACATGCATTTTAGATAAAGTAACATTTTATTTTTTTATAATAAAAAGCTTAAAAGTCATTGTAAGGACCAAAAAATCTAGTGGCCCAAGCCCACTTAGAATAGTGAGTTGTATAGTTCAACCCTGTCCCAAATCAATGAAATTTGTAAGAGAAGGAAATGAACAACAAAAGAGTGCTTTGCCCGAGGATCAAAATAAAGAGGAAAATGCTAATTTTATAAAATAGATAAGCATATATCCTTCCACAAGCTTGCCCGAGGAGGCTAAGATTATACAAAAAGTTGCACTGTTTACCCTCTTCTCTCAATACTCATCTTCTTTCTTTTTGATATTGCTATCTCGATCCCTTTTTCTGTAAACCCCTCTTTTCTTATATACTTCTCCTTTCTTCATATCTCAACCATCCATCCCTACCTAACCAGCTTTCTCTCATGACACTTGTCTCTTTCTACATCTGAAGAAGGTGGTGGAAGGAGTTTTCTTAGCTGTAACTTGCATTGTTCAGGTCACTTCCTCATCAATGCAGCTGATAAAGCTATTGCCCACCATTTAATGCAGAGGCGACAAGCTACTCAAAACTAGAAATTTTCCCTACAACCAATAACTCTCTCTCTCTCTCTCTAGATTCTTGCTCCTAATTGGAATGCCTTAGAGTACTTTGACTCATCTCTTCCTTTCCTCAAGCGGATTTCCTCCTCGGGCTCGTGGATTGTGACATCCTCACAATTATACTGCAACTCTTTCGATCCATCATCAGTCCTTGGGCACCCACAATAGGCCCCCAAAATGTTCGCTATTATTTCTGAGACAAAAGCGAAGTTGTAGTCACATAGGTAAACTATGCACGTGTCCTATGTGTTCCCACGTGTTAACGACTTTTCACTTGTCTCCAACACACTCTTAATGCTTTGGAATCACATTTATGGTGTCAGGGGACTACTTGTCACCCATGTTCTACTGTTCGATCAGGATCCAACAGTTCCCATCTCCCCTTATTTATGGGTGGGAAATTTACCGCCCACTTTTTCACTCCTATAAAAGGAGAACTTGGGGCTAGCTGAGGCTTATTTTTACATTCTGGCGATTTGAGTTGAAGAAACCTCCCGAGGAGCATTTTTTGCGTTACACATAGGTGTGTTGTTTTTCTTGTTTCTACTTTTTCATAAGCTTAATATTTCACACCACAAAAATCCAAGAGTAAATACGCTAAGTTAGTGGACACTCCCGAGGCTAGGGCAGTCTTTAAGGCATAATATAGGATCCCTAATGGTGTTGAAATCCGGCACTGTGAATACGGTGAGTGGCTGGTCTTGCACAAACCCCCCGAATCTGTAGTAATTCCTATAATTGCCTTCATTGAAGGCAAGATGGAACTTTCCATGGGAAGGGTCACTAGGGATTTCCTAATAAACTATAGGCTGACCCCCACCTAATGCTCCCTAAATGTTTTTAGGGTCCTCGGGTGTGTAGATATGCTAAATAGGAAGATAGGGACTAACCTCACATGGCATGACGTAAATTGGGTGTACAATTGCCAAAAAGGGGAAAATACCAAATACTACATCAAGTGTAGAGTCCCCCCGTTAGATTAATCTCCTGCCTACTTGACTCAAGCAAAGGTATGGACAAGGACTTTATCATCATCTCGAGAGACTAGCACAATGGAATGCATTGTCCCCCCCAAGAAGAGGAATTAGGTAGGGTTCCAGAAGACTAGAGTCATACGTAGGACCTTTACTTAGCTTAATTAGTATAATAGTTCTCCCTTTATTTATTTTACTTACAACCCTTCTTGTTTTACTTGGCAGACGAATACCACACCGCCCCAGTCAAGCACCTAGTAAATTTCAAAGACTTGAACCGGATCCTCAAGTCAGAGATCTTCTTGCACAAGGACAGCCAACTTCAAGCAGCTCACATCATCCTTAGATACAAGCCCATTTTCAAAGTTCAAAGAACGTCATTAGAGCCAAGGACCCCCCGCTTGGCTTTAATTGATGTGGTCGTCTCAGGATTTCTACTGTCTGAACCTCCTCTAGAAGGAACTTAGGATGCCCAAATCCTAGCCCCTTTAGCTGCTAGGCTCCTCTACTCCCAAGAACCACCTATCACCTCGGACAACAAAGCTAAAGAATCCACACCCGAGCCTGCCCTTTAGGAAGTCACTTACAAGGACTTCGAGGTCTTCTATCAACATGAAGACCCCGAAGACACTCCTAGCACCTCGCACCCACATCTAAAACCCGCGCAAGTTAGCGCCAACCAAAAGACCACAAACATCCCAAAAGGGTTCCTCCCCAGCTGTGTTAGTAGTGACTTGGCCACCTACTCCTACCCCAACATGCACCTCCTTCGTGGAGGTAGCATACAAGAAACAAAAGAGAGCGCAAGAAGGCAAAGGCCCGAAAAGTGCCGAGGATAGGAAGGTTACCCAATCCTCCCACTAGCTCCCTGCCAAAGAAGCCCGAACAAGGAAGGGGCAACAGAAGAAGATCTCCTTAGCAGGGACTGCTAAGGATGGAAGGGACCAGCCTAAGAAGCTCACCATCTAGACGCTAACTTGAGGGACTCCCAAAAGGGTAGCTCAGGATTAGTGGCAAAGTACCTGGAGAAGGCATTATGCTTGCCCGAGGATATGGTGGAGCTGGGGTCTTTTAGGAAGCACGAAGTCTTCCTCACTTTGAAACAAGACCTTGCCAAGGTATATTTCTTTCCTTAATATACATCATTAACTTGTAGAAGTTTTAGCCAACACTTACATTGTTTCTTTTTTTTATGTGTGCAAGCCGTCCAAGCTGCCTTTATGGCTAAGGAATGGATGGACCATTCCCTGGACAAGGCCAGAGAAGCCAAAAATAAGTTAGAGGTTACCGAGAAGGCCTACACGGATGCAGACAAGAAGCTTAAGGAGACTCTTGGCCAGTTAACCGAAGTGGAGAAGGCTCACAAAAATGTTAAATCCGCCCTCAAGGGTTACAAGAAACAAGCAGCTGATGCCTTGAAGGCCTAGAAGAAGGCCGAGAACAAAATGGCTCTAACTGTGGTGGAGCTTAAACAAGCAAAGAAGTAGCTAGAGGCCAAGAAATCCCATGTCGAGCAGGCAGCCTATGATGCGATTATGACCAAGGTAGCTGAAAGCCTTATTGCCTAACTCAGGGATGTCACTCAAGCCTTCTGCTTGAAGGTATGGGTCTAAGCCCTAAATGCTACTAGGGTTAGCACTGAATCAGAGCTACGAGCTCCTAATAAGGTGTACTACCCCTTGCATTGCGTTTAGTGCCTATCCCCCTCAACCTCCAATAGATCCCAGCTTTGCTTCCCCCTCTTCTTTGGACTAGCCTACCCCTACTCCCTCTACTACCCTTACCAAAGAAAAGGAGCCAGAACAGCCCCCTCTAGCTGACGTGGTAGACGTGGAGATAGAGGAAATAACGAAGATGGCTCAGCCAGAAGAAGAAAGAGAAAGAGCAAGAAAAGAAGGGAGGGAAAGGAAAGGAGATCTCAACTTAGCTGCACCTAGGACTAAAGAGGAAAAAAAAAAAACCATTTTGTAACTAGGCCCGAGTGTATCTAATGTCTCTCATCTTGTACTTAATTTTTTACAAATTAATTAAAAGGACTTAGAGTTTATTTATTGCTTCTCTTAACTATTCAATTCGTAATTGTCATTTTATATCTTACACTCCTTTCTTTTCTTTATAACAATTTCATCATACTAACCTATAACTTATTCATGGAATTTCCCTATCCCTCTATCTAATTTGGAATGATTTGAACTAGAATTAGTAGATTGGTCCATAGATCTTGGGAAAAATTTCAACCAACACTTACCTTAATTTGGACTTGGAGTCTCACAGTAAAACCATGAGCAATGATCCCAAAACCTGAGGAGATACTTAAGACTTAATTTCTACTCAACCCTTAGAACATTTCCCAAAAATGTTAATTTACCCTAGGTTTGTGACCCAAGGAGTCAAACAAGGCCTAGGTTCTATTCAATACTTAGAATATTTCCTGCAATGTTAATTTACCCTAGGCTTGTGACCCGAGCAATCAGACAAGTCCTAGGTTCTATTTAACACTTAGAACATTTCCTGCAATGTTAATTTACCCTAGGCTTGTAACCCGATGAGCCAGACGAGGCCTAGGTTTTATTTAACACTTAGAACATTTCTTGCAATGTTAATTTACCCTAGGCTTGCGACCTGAGGAGCCAGACAAGGCCTAGGTTGTTTTTAACATTAGAACATTTCTTGCAATGTTAATTTACCCTAGGCTTATGACCCAAGGAGCCAGACAAGGCCTAGGTTCTATTTAACACTTAGAACATTTCCTGCAATGTTAGTTTACCCTAGGCTTATGACCTAATGAGCCAAAAAGGGCCTAGGTTCTGTTTAACACTTAGAACAGTACTTGCAATGTTAATTTACCCTCGGCTTTTGACCCAAGGAGCCAAGCAAGGCCTAGGTTCAGTTTAACACTTAAAATATTTAACAGACTAATTGTTTTAGCAAACACATCCATAATAAGACACGACCATTCGAGATATGAGTTGCAAAGGAAATCATTAATAATAATAACGCCATAGATTGTTTACATTTCAAGGGCGAGGTATTACATTTTCATCCAAATCTTCTAAATAATAAGCCCCAATGCCAGCAATGGAAGTGACCCTGTATGGCCTTTCCCAGTTAGGGCCTAGTTTTCCCCAGGTAGGGTTCTTTGCAATCCCCACCATTTTCCTCAAGACCAGGTCTCTTGGAACTAATGACCTAGACTTCACCCCCTTATCATACCCTTGCTTAAGTTTCTGTTGGTAATATGCCATCTTCAGCGTTGCCACTTCTCTTCTTTCCTCAGCTACATCTAGGTTGTCTAGAAGTAAACAATTATTCTCTTCAGCATTGAACTGATCAATTCTCAAAGTTGGGAATCTGGACTCAAGGGGAATTACTGCCTCTGCCACATAAGTCATTGAAAAAGGCGTCTTCCCTATTGATCTTCAAGGTATGGGATGATAGGTCCACAATACGTGGGGAAGTTCATCCACCTATTTCCCTTTGGCGTCGTCCAACCTTTTCTTCAGCCTAGACACCATAACCTTATTGGTGGCCTCGGCTTGTCCATTCCCTTGAGGATAGGTGCGTAGAATACCTGTTCCTAATCCCTAACTCCCTATAATATCTTTAGAAGGCTTTATTGTCAAATTAAAGACCATTATCCGAGATTAGTGTGTGAGGAACTCCAAACTTTGTGACAATATTCCTCCAGGTGAACTTTTCAGCATCCACATCTCGAATATTAGCAAGTGACTCAGTTTCCACCCACTTAGTAAAGTAGTCTGTGCCGACGATGAACCATCTTTAGGTCCCTATAGCTCAGAGAAATGGTCCTACTCTATCCAAGCCCCATTGAGCGAACGGCCAAGGGCTAGATAATGGATTCAGGACTCCCCTTGGCTAATAAATATTTGGGGCATACCTCTTACACTGGTCACACCCCCTGTATAACTCCCATATATGCCTTCATGTAGCTCTTCCAACAAAGACTCCACTGCCTCTAGGTGTACACACAACAAATATGGCTCTAAGTAAGAACATTTGTATAACTTTTTCTCCTTAGATAGCCAATAGCGAGGAGCGCTTCTACACACCTTCTCTGCCTCACACTTGTCCTCAAGCAATACCCCCTTCTTCAGAAAGGTTACAATGGGGTCCATCTAGCTTATCCCCACATAAAGGTTATACACCTCGATTGAGGATTCTTTTGTGAGACTTAAGCTATCCATATCCTTAACAACAACAACCCGAGGATGACTTAACCCTAGAGAAGTGGCTAGCATTGCTAGAGAATCTATATGAGAGCTTTGTCCCCTAGGGATTTGCTTCAATACAAAACCCTTAAATTGAGCCCGGGTACTCTGCACCTTAGCAAAATACCCCTACATCCTCTCATCCCATGCTTCAAAGTCTCTATTAACCTGGCCCACGACCAGTCTAGAATCAGAGTACAACTCAACCACTTCTCCTCCTAACTGCTTGACCATAGCTACTCCTGCTAACAGGGCCTCGTACTCGACCTCATTATTGGTGGCTAGGAAACCTACTCGTAACAATTTCTCCATTATCAACTTCTCGGGAGTGATCAACACAATCACTATCCATATAAACCTCCCACAGGGGAACAACAATGGCCGACATGACCAATATCCCAATAATTGCTTCCTCCTTTTCGGAGGTACCTTCGGTGAACTCCGCCACAAAGTTTGCTAGAATCTGTCCTTTTATGGTGGTCTGAGGCATGTACTTGACATCATAAGCTCCCAGCCTAGTTCCCCATTAAGCAATCCTACCTGTATAATCTAATTTCCTCAAAAGAGCTTTCAAAGGGAGCTAGGTGAACACCACAACAGTGTGGGCTTGAAAATAATGAGGAAGCTTCCTAATGGCATGCACTATAGCTAACACCGCCTTCTCCAAAGGTAGATAATGCGTTTTTGCGTCTTGTAAAGATTTACTTACATAATAGACGGGCCTCTAAATTCCATCCTCGTTTTTTACCAAGATGAGGTGATGTATGACACAATTTACTATTTAATTATTGTAATTTATTATTTTTGGTATTTTTATGTAAAAAAAACATTATTTTAGTTTTAGGTGATTTATTTCCTTGTTTTTAGGTGCATTTAATGCTTTTTAGGTCAAATTTGATTCTTGATATGGTTAGGTATCAATTAGGAGTTATTTTAGAATATATTTTCTTGTCTGTCAAGTTTTATAGAGTCCTTAAATAGGCCCCTAAGTCTGTAAACGTTTTTCAAAGATATTATGGAATAAAAATTAGAAAATGTGAGGCTTTGCTCTTCTTTTGGTTCTTCAAGAACTATAAACTTATCAGGGATTGTTCCTTATGGCGTTCAAACTTTATACCTTTGGTTCGTGATTCAGCTATAATCATTGGGTCAAGGTCTGTTACTTAAACCTTTGGTTCGCGTTTCACTTATAAACGTTGGGTCTCAAAGCGTGTCGCTTGAGGTTCGCATCATTTGGCATCAGAGCACAAGTTCTAAAATCAGTTTTCCTATCCCTTTATCATTTGTTTACTGTTATCATCCTATCTTGTTCCTTTTGTGTTCTTTATTCTTCGTTCTTCTTTTGTGACGTGCACTAGGTTAAAATCGTGCACCAAGCTCCAAAAAAAAAAAAAATTTAAATAAAGTGAAAAAATTAAAATAAAGAAGAGATGGTAATATTTGAAAACATTGTGGAAGATTCAATTGAGGTCAAATATAAGGATAAGTCCACAACTCACAATCCTCAAGTCTCAATTGATTTGTTGAAGATGACTATACAATATGTTGAATTTCTTGGAGTAAAAAATTTTAATTTTATTATCAACCCTTTGTTGATTGATGTTGCAAATAAATTGAAAGTAGATGAGAAGAAATTTTACGCTACACTTTATGAAGGATTCAAGTTACAGAACCGGATCAAGTTATTAAAGCATTCGAAGTATTTGTTTATTTGGAGTAGAAGATTTCAGATTTCAAAGATGAACTCGAGAACAAGTTTGATTCAAGTGGAGGGGTCTGATGTACGACATAATTTAATATTTAATTATTGTAATTTATTATTTTTGGTATTTTTATTTAAAAAAACTTTATTTTAGGTTTAGGTGATTTATTTCCTTGTTTTTAGGTGCATTTAATACTTTTTAGGTCAAATTTGATTCTTGATATGGTTAGATATCAATTAGGAGTTATTTTAGAATATATTTTCTTGTCTGTCAAGTTTTATGGAGCCCTTAAATAGGCCCCTAAGTCTATAAACGTTTTTATGGAATAAAAATCAGAAAATGTAAGGCTTTGCTCTTCTTTTGGTTCTTCAAGAACTGTGAACTTATCAAGGATTCTTCTTTATCGCGTTCAAACTTTATACATTTGGTTCGTGATTCAATTATAATCATTAGGTCAAGGTCTATTACTTAAACCTTTGGTTCGCGTTTCACTTATAAATGTTGGGTCTCAAAGCGTGTCGCTTGAGGTTCGCATCATTTGGTACCATAGTACAAGTTCTAAAATCAGTTTTACTATCCCTTTATCATTTGTTTACTATTATCATCTTATCTTGTTCCTTTTGTGTTCTTTATTCTTCGTTCTTCTTTTGTGACGTGCACTAGGTTAAAATCGTGCACCAAGCTCAAAAAAATAAATAAATAAAGTGAAAAAATAAAAATAAATAAGAGATGGTAATTATTGAAAACATTGTGGAAGATTCAATTGAGGTCAAATATAAGGATGAGTCCACAACTCACAATCCTCAAGTCTCAATTGATTTGTTGAAGATGACTATACAATATGTTGATTTTCTTGGAGTAGAAAATTTTAATTTTATTATCAACCCTTTGTTGATTGATGTTGCAAATAAATTGAAAGTAGATGAGAAGAAATTTTACACTACACTCTATGAAGGATTCAAGTTATAGAACCGGATCAAGTTATTAAAGCATTCGAAGTATTTGTTTATTTGGAGTGGAAGATTTCAGATTTCAAAGATGAACTCGAGGACAAGTTTGATTCAAGTGGAGGGATCTAATGTACGACACAATTTAATATTTAATTATTGTAATTTATTATTTATGGTATTTTTATTTTTAAAAAACTTTATTTTAGGTTTAGGTGATTTATTTCCTTGTTTTTAGGTGCATTTTATACTTTTTATGTCAAATTTGATTCTTGATATGGTTAGGTATCAATTAGGAGTTATTTTAGAATATATTTTCCTGTCTGTCAAGTTTTATGGAGCCCTTAAATAGGCCCCTAAGTCTGTAAACGTTTTTATGGAATAAAAATCAGAAAATGTAAGGCTTTGCTCTTCTTTTGGTTCTTCAAGAACTATGAACTTATCAGGGATTCTTCCTTATTGCGTTCAAACTTTATACCTTTGGTTCGTGATTCAATTATAATCATTGAGTCAAGGTCTGTTACTTATACCTTTGGTTCGCGTTTCACTTATAAACGTTGGGTCAAGGTTCTATCGAAATCTAAATTTTAGCTTTCTTGGGCAATTATTCCAATATTTTTGTTGGGTCTCAAAGCGTGTCGCTTAAGATTCGCATCACAAGGCTTGCAGCACAATCGATGACTACTAAGTATGCATACAACACTTCCTCCTTCTCAAGCCTGGAAAGTATAGGAGGATTGGACAAATAATGTTTAAGGTCCTCGAAAGTTGTGACACACTCTTTGGTCCATCGAAAATCCTTCTATTTGTGAAGCAGCTAGAAAAAAGGACGACACCTATCTGCAGACCGAGAGATAAACCTATTTAAGGTTGCTGCCATCCTAGTCAACCTTTGCACCTCCTTGGGATTTCAAGGAGGATGCAAACTGTTAATAGCCTTAATCTGCTGGGGGTTGACCTCAATCCCGCAGTGAGTAATCATGTAGCTTAAAAATTTGCCCGAGCTAACCCCAAAAAAACACTTAGACATGTTTAGGTGTAACTTATGCTTTCTCAGAACCAAGAAAGTCTCCTCCAAGTCGGCCAAATGCTCTACTTCTTGCCTACTCTTTACTACCATGTCATCAATGTATGCTTCCATATTCCTCCCGATTTGCAATTTAAACATTTGTGTCACCATTCTCTAATATGTGGATCCTACATTTTTGAGGCTAAAGGGCATCACCCGTTAATGATAGTTTTCATTAGTAGCACGAAAGGCTGTTTTCTCCTGGTCAGACAATGACAGGGGTATTTGATGGTAACCCTAAAATGCATCTAGGAAACTCCTCCGAGGATGTCCCACCGTGGCGTCCACCAACTGGTCAATTCTAGGAATAGGGAAGGAGTCTTTTAGGCAAACTTTATTCAAGCCAGTGAAGTCCATGCAAACTCGCCACTTTCCATTTTTTTTTTCTTAACCACTACTATGTTGGCCAACCACTTGAGATAGAAAATCTCCTTAATGGCCCCAACCTGCTCCAAATTGTTTACCTTTGTCCTGACTACCTCGGCATGATCTTTGGATGATCGCCGAGAAGGTTGTTTATGTGGCACGGCCTTGGGATTAACATTCAATTGGTGACATATAAACTCGGGGTTAATTCCTAGAACATCGTGAGCATTCCATGCGAAAACATCAATGTTAGCCTTTAGAAACTTCACCAATGTCTAGCCAGGATAGCTGTGTAGGGGGAAAATGCTTCTACTACTATGAAATTAACCTGCACCTCCACATCCCCAACTTGTACGGGTAGTCTTATCATTCCCCGGTGGACCACCATTTTGCCATCAAAGCCCATCAGCGGTGAATCATACCTTTCTAAGTCCCTTAGGCTTCAAGTTTAGCCCCCTGTACAAATCAAAGTACATGATCTCTGCTTCACTTCCCTAATCAATTGGCACTCTCTTCACATCGTAACCCCCAATCCTAATAGTAACCACTAAAACATCATCATGTGGTTGGAGAGTTCCTTGCTTATCCTCCTCAGAGAATCCCACGGTAGGGGTGACCATCACCCTAGCTCTTTTAGGAGCCTGATCACTGCCCTCCATGTCACAACCCCCACCCGTGAATATAACCCCAGTGACTGAGGTCCCATTATTCCCTGGCTTGGCAAGGATCACATTGATGGTACCCAATGCTAGCCGAGGGGAGCTTCCCTTATGAAACTCAGCTCTTAAGTGACCGAATAGTCCTATAGGCTGATGTTAAAATTGATTGAGCTTCCCTTCCCTCGTCAATTGGCTTAGGTGATCTTGCAAGGTTCTGCAATCCTCTGTAGTATGTCCTCAGTCTTGATGGTAATGGCAATAAGAGCTTTGATTTCTTTTGGATAAGTCTCTGCCCATCTTATTGAGCCACTTAAAATAAGGCTCATTCTTGATTTTCTCCAGTATGTGATACACTGGCTCTTTAAACAATGAGTTGACCAATTGAGCTCCTACTAATGGAGCCTGATTAGGGAACTGCCTTCGAGGGCAATTACCCTAGTACCCACCTTTCCGAGGATCCCTCATCTCAAGGAACATTTTAGCCTTGCCCTTTCCCTGCATCTGGTCCTCCTCCACCCATTTATACTTATCTATGCGATCAATAAGTTGGTGCATGTTTAAGGCATACTTCATCGTCAATGACTTTCTTAACTCGTGCTCGACAGGGAGCCCAACCTTGAAGGTCCTCACGACCACATCCTCAAAGTTTCCTTCAATCTCATTATATGTTTCCCAGTATCTATCCAAGTAAGTCTTGAGGGTTTCTCCCTCCCTCATCACCATAGACAACGAAGAATCTACAGGATTGGGGACCCTATTGCATGTTATGAATCTAGCCCTGAAAGCCCTCGTTAGCTCCTCAAAAGATCCCACCAATCCTTCCTCTAGGGCGTCAAACCAACGCATAGCCACAGGTCCAAGATTGGAAGGGAACACTTTGCACATTAAAGCCTCATTGTTGGCATGAATTGCCATCTTTTGATTAAAATGGTTGACATGCTCTACGGGATTAATCCTCCCATTGTAAATGGCAAATGTCGGCTAAGGAAATCAATGAGGAAGCTTGGCCTTTTTAATCCTTCTAACGAATGGTGATTTAGAAATCTACTATAGGGCCTTACTCATTGCATCATTCCCCATGCCATGGTGGGCAAGCCATTTCTCACGGTCATAATTGCTCTTCTCCCACTTGTCCTTTCTTGAAGAAGCTGAATAGGACTCACTAAATGGAGTTCTAGACCTGTGATGGTACGAACAGTCCCTACTTTCCCTAGAACAATCACTTGGTGGGAGGGAGGGGGGGGGGGGGAGAGGACTTCTTCTTTCACATTCCCTGCGCCTCAACTTGCTGCACACAGGTGATCTATTTCCTGCTGCAGCTTTCGCATCTCCTGATCGTGCAAGACATGACTCTTAGTCTTTGAATGACTCTGCTCGGTACGCTTAGTGTGGTAAGACTCCACCACAACGCTTGGGGTATGTTGCCTAACTCTCCTTCGCTCCAAGTTAACAAACTGGTTCTCCCTCAAGGAGCCAACTAATTCCTTCCTATCCTGGCCTATGTTAGCCATAAATACTCAGGACAAATACATCACACCTTGTTGTTTCCCACAGATGGCGCCAGTTGTAAGGACCAAAAAATCTGGCAGCCCAAGCCCACTTAGAACAGTGAGTTGTACAGTTCAAACTTGGCCCAAATCAATGAAATTTGTAGAAGAGGGAAATGAACAACAAGAGAGGGCTCTGCCTGAGGATCAAAATAAAGAGGAAAAGGCTAATGTTATCAAATAGATGAGCATATATCCCTCCACAAGCTTGCCCGAGGAGGCTAAGATTATACAAAAGTTGAATTGTTCACTCTCTTCTCTCAATGCTTTTCTTCTTTCTTTTTGATACTACTGTCTTAATCCTTTTTTCTTAAACCCCTCTTTTCTTATATACTTCTTCTTTCTTCATACCTCAACCATCCATCCCTACCTAACTAGCTTTCTCTCATGACACTTGTCTCTTTCTACATCTGAAGAAGGTGGTGGAAGGAGTTTGCTTAGTTGCAACTTGCACTGTTCAGGTCAATTTTTCATCAATGCAGCTGATAAAACTATTGCCCATCATTTAATGTAGATGCGACAGGCTACTCCAAACTAGAAATTTCCCTTACAACCACTAATTCTCTCTCTCTCTCTCTCTCTCTCTCTCTTCAGATTCTCACTCTCACTTGGAATGCCTTAGAGTACTTTGACTGATCTTTTCCTTTCCTTGGGTGGCTTTCCTCCTCAGGCCCGTGGACTGTGACATCCTCACAATTATACTATAGCTCTTCAGATCCATCCTTGGTCCTCGAGCGCCCACAATCGTGGTAGTGCCAAGTGGCTTCACTAAATTGCAACAGTTTTTTCTAAGTTGTAGTTGCATTAAATGGCTTCACCAAAATACAACAATATTTTGAATTAAAAAAAAAATTAGATAGAAACAGCAATTTCTTTGTTCTTATCAATTTCTTTAGATAAAATAACAACAATAAGTGTTTTAACTATTAATTTTTTTTAGATAAAATAACAGTAAGTGTTTTAACAAAACATGCAACATGCATCTAAGTTTCAGAAATTTAAATCTACTCCAACTAAAAATCTATTATCAAAATTTCAAAACTTATATATATTCACCAATACTCATAGAATCCCTTTTGCACCCCACGTTTTTGCTTTTTTCAAGTGAAGCAAAACAAGGGACACCTATTTAAGTTCTTGGTCTCTCTTAGGAAAGTTATTTTTTTTTTCCTCAACTTTTGAACTATTTTGTGTGTTTTAGGTTTTGGTTATTCTATGCATTTAGTTTGTAAGTGTTTTGATTTTTTCAATTGACTATCGTTATGAAAAATCTGGTTCAAAACATGTCTTTATGTGTTGTAGTGCAATTTGATTCCAAGTTACTTTTACTTATTGATTGTTAAGACTTTATCAATGTTTATCTATTTTTATACTTTAAAAATTCTTTTTATACTTTATGTTAATTTCTTAGAATGCAAAATTCCTCTTATGTCCTTTTAGATCATATAATTTAAGATTCCTATGAACTTTTTCTTAGAATTACTCCTATATCCTTTTATATCATAGAAATATTTGGTTAAATTAGATTTATCAGTCCAAATTCTTATGTAAGTTTATTTTTACTTAACTTCTCTTTAATTGTTTTTAAAAAATTGAAATTTGGATTGTTTTTCATTAATGAATTGGGATTTTGCCATTTTGGCTTAATTTTGTTGCCAAATATTTTAATTATTATTATTATTATTTTTTTTTTTTTTTGAGAAACCAACTTGCTTTGCTTTCATTTAAACTAAATTGGCCATATCAGCCAAAATTACATCAAAAACTAGTGGTGGAACAGTTTCCATCCACATGGCAAAATCTGAAAATTTTGAAGCATAGTGTGCCATACAATGAGCAACCTTATTATCTTCTCTCATAACATGAGAATAAAGTAATTTTTGAAAGAGCTGTGAACTATGCTAGACATCCTCAATAATCCAACCTGCATAAGACAAGATTTCACAACCACTTTGTAGAGTTGTTATTAGTTGCAGGCAATCCCCTTCAAAAACCACATGAGTGTAGCCTAGATCTGATGCGAGCTGAAGGCCATCCAGAGTAGCCATTGCCTCCATCATGATAGGCTGTATGCATGATAAACCTTTTGTGTCTTTGAAGCCAAAACGTGACCATCCCAATTCCTAATAACAGTTCCCACGCCAGCTGAGTTCTCGCTAGGAAAAGCCACTCCATCAACATTGATCTTCACAAACTCGACTGGAGGGGGGTGTCAACAAACATGATGGGTGGTTGGTGGTGGATTTTCTCATGGTTTTAAAAACCAAACCGGTTTAACTGGGAATTGGGCATTAATCCGGTCAGGTTATTATTAAAAATCAAAAATAGAAGAGAAACTATTAAAAACTAGAAACTGCCAGTTTAACCGGTAAAATCAAAAACTGGTATAGTTAAACTAGTTTTTAGCAGTTCTTCATTAAAACTTCAGATGCTGTATTTAAGAGGAGAGATTTTGATTTTGAAAATGCTCTCAAGCCTAAAGTGGTGAAGCCTAAGACACCAACAGTGACCCCAAAAACATCAGATCTCCTATCTTTGTGTTGAGGAAGGAGCCCAAATACAAAGAAAATTTACATTGATTTGATCTGTCCGCTTTAGTCTTTGTTTGCTACTTTTGCACAGTTGCACTTGCACATACCCATATTGATGAAAGAGACAGAGAGAGGGAGAGAATATTGAAGAGAGAAATGAAAATTTAGCAAAAAGTAGGATAGGAAAGAAACTAAGTTCAGAATTGTTGTTTGAAAGTTTGAATAAAATGTGTGAATGTAGTAGATTTTCAAATGGGTGTGATATAAACGTGTAAGTGTAGGATAGGTGGGAAAAAAATATCAAGTGGGCAATGATATTGTTACTCATTGGTGACTTACTTTTTGTTATTTGGCAAATTAAAAAATAACTAAAAATGGTTTGTAATTGTTACACTTGACCTCATATGGTTTTTTTTTGTTGTTGTTGAATTTTGTTAAGTGGTGTCCAAAAGTTGGTAAGTTAATATTTAATGTTTTACTATTATTTAACTTTTTTAGTTAAAATGACTAGTTATAAAATTATTTATTTATTTTTATAAATAATAATTATTTGTTTATTATTTATGACATCATTGATTTGACAACCAGTCAAACCCCAGTTGGACCATAAAACCTGGAAACACTCCCTATTCCAGTTCTTTCACTGTACCGGTTTTTAAAACCATAGATTTTCTAGTGGATGCACTACTCGAAATTCCTCAAGCTGGTCCTTGGACACCTGAGGGATGAGATGGAGAGTGCAACAAGCTTGCTAAAGCCTCACATGGTTTCGTTGAGTCTAGTTCGACCAAACTACCATTGGGAACAGTTCTGGATATTTATGCTCCCTAAGAACCCATTCAGCCAGATTGGAGAACTCATTAAAGGCTGTGCGTTGCTAAAAATCCCATAGCTCTGCTTCATCCCAAACCACACCAAGCTCACGGCATGACTAGAGTGTGTGAATTACTGATTATTGGCATTGTTGGTAGCGGTCACAAGTGGGTGAGTCGATGATAGTTCGGCACAATAGGTTTGCCTTCATTGGCAGGGAGTTTTAGCAAGCTCTCCACACAAAGTTTTTCACTTTTTTTGGCACCTGCAATGACCAAATGTTTCACCACAAGTCCTTTTTCTCCACTTCCTAATCATCCTATTTAGCCTCTTCCTTTAAGAACCTATACCCTGTTTTGCTAGTGTAATTCCCGTCTTGTGTCAATGGCCAAAATATGGTATCCTTCGAAGCATCCTTTGATAATGGGATTTTACAAATTAGCTCTACCTTCTTAGGTGCAAAAATCCCATCAACAATGTCCTTCTTCCACTGCCTTGTAGATTCCTTAATAAGCAAATCGGCAGTGGCTTCTTCCATGGAAGGAACCATTAGAGAGCAAACTAGTGGAGAATGTTTCCTAGTAAGCCATTGATGCTTCCATATCTTCACCTTTTTTCCATTCCTAATCCGCCGTTGAGCACCTCTTTGGATGACATCCCACCCTTTTAGAATACCTTTCATGCATACGATCCCGATCTTGAGTCTTTTGCCTCCATAATGGAACAATTTGGGAAAAGCGTGCCTTAAAAACTTTGTAGAAAAAAGACTCCTTATTATGTAACAATCTCCAAGCTTGTTTAGCCAATTGGGAATTACTGAACATTGCTATATCTCGAAAAACTCATTCCACCTACCAACTTGGATTTTGTCAACTCATCCCATTAAAGCCAATGAATTTTCCTTCTATCACCACCTTGTCCCTGCCAAAATTTTCTAATGAGACTATTAATGTCGTCACACAATCTAATGGGTAATTTGAAGCATCCCATAGTGAAGGTTGGGATGGCTTGCAACTTTTTCCATCTTTCCTTGATGTAATTAAGGCTCGCCTTTTTTCCTTTCCCAAACAAAGATGGTAGACCAAGATATTTTTTATATTGTGCAATTTCTTATAGACCTAAGCTATCTTTGATGGCAAGACGAACACTCTCTAGTGTGGATCTACTAAAGAACAAAGTTGTTTTGCTTTTATTCATTTTTTGTCTGGAAAGCATGCTCATAGATTTCCAAGAGCTTGAGGATTTTTTCACATTCTTCCGTTGTGGCCCTGCAAAATAAAGACTAACATCTACAAACAACAGATGTGTTAGTTTAGGGTCCCTTTTACACAAAGAAAAACCAATGATTTCCCCACAACTTGCAACATTGGATATGAGACCATGCAATCCTTCCGTACAAAGGAGAAAGAGAAAGGGAGACAAAGGGTCTCCTTGTGTTATCCCACTAGTAGGATGGATCAAATCCTTCGGTTCGCCATTAATAAGGATAGAAGATGAAATTGTTTTGACACCATAATGAACCCAATCCACCTCTCATTAAATCTCATTCGTCTCATAAGGTCTTCCAAAAAACAACATTCAACTCTATCATAAGTCTTACTCATATCTAATTTTACAGCCATATACCCATCATCCCCTAATTTTAGTGACTTCATACGATGAAGGGTTTCAAAGGCAATAAGGATATTGTCAGTGATAAGGTGATTTTTTGTAAAAGCTTATTGGTGTTCAGTTATAATATTTGGTAGGACTTTATTCAATCTATTTACAAGTACTTTGGAAAACATTTTATAAAGTACATTACATAGGCTAATAGGTCTATATTCATGAACAAATTCAGAATTTTTGATCTTTGGAATGAGGGTAATGAAAGTGTGGTTTATGGGATGGGGACGAGTACCTGAATTAAGTCAAGAGAGAATGGATCTAACCACATCAATGTCGACCACTTGCCAAAAGTGCTGATTATCATATATTAGAGGCATCCCGTCAGGGCCAGGTGCTTTAAGTGGTGTTGTTTGCTTTAAAGTTGTGGTCAGTTCACATTCCAAAAACTCACTGGTCAGCAAATTGTTCATTTCCTCGGTAATAACATGTGGAATAAAGTTGAGTGTTGCATTTGAGGAATTCGGAAATGCCGTCGAGAAGAGTTCGTGATAGCATTTCAACAAAGGGTTCATCTTGCCATGAATTTGATTCATCAAAAATACCTCTGATAGAATTTTTTTCTATACTACTTGGTTGCCTTACTGTGAAAAAATTTTGTGTTGTTATCACCATTTTTCAGCTAGAGTACCCTAGATCTTTGACTTCATAAACGGGCTTCCTTATCAGGGAGGATATTAACTTCGGCTTTCAGCTCTCTGATTTTGCAATTGAAACCACTAATCAAGGCCTCCCTTTTGGCTTGGATTAGTAATGGTTTTTTTTTTTTTTCCTAACATTCCTAAAGACATTCCAATTCCATCTTGAAAGATCCCTTCTACACTTCTCCACTTTTTTTAGAATTGCACTATCCCCCAAATCATCCATACTCGAGCTCTATGCGACCTCAACTATCTCAGCACAACGAGAATCAGACAACCACATTTCTTCTAACTGAATTTTTTTTTTCCTTGGCAAGGGTTCAAGGCCTGAAAGGTTAATGAGTAATGGTGAATGGTCAGATGAGTCACAATGTAGATGATGAACTTGTGTACCTGGAAATTTCAAAAACCAGTTATTTATAGCCAAACCCCTATTAAGTCTCTCCCAAATGGAGTTTCCATTCTCAAAGTGTTTAACCTTGACCCGATAAAGCCTAGGTCCATGAATCCACATTCATTAATTACAACCCTAAACAGCTGCATCTGCTGACGATTGCGTAAGTAATCTCCCAATTTTTCATCTTGGCTAACTAGTTCATTGAAATCTCCAGCACACAGCCATGGGATGTTCAAGCCACATTTCAATCTTTGAAGACAATTCCATGCTTCAATCCATCTAGAAGTCTCAAGTTCACCATAAAAGCCAGTGAAACGCCAGGCATTTTTAGAACCTTTATCAATAAAAGTATCAATAAAATATCTTGATGAATCCTTAATAGTCAAATTATTCAAATCCTTCCAAAACATTACAAGCCCACCCCCTCGGCCCTCTCTAGGAACCACCCATTTGTGGTCAAAGTCAATGTTGTGTAAAATTGAATTTAGCCTAGCTTCCTCTATCCATGTTTCAGCTATAAATACAATAGAAAGATATTTTGCCCAAATTAATTCTCCAAGCTCCTTCCTTGTACATAGGTTCTCAAAGTTCCACACTATAGCAATTCATGTCTCTCGGCGGGGCTGAATAATAGCCTCCACCACTAGAAAAAATAAGTCTTCATCTCTCCTCACATCCTACTTCTTCTTGCAAGGAAATTCAGAAAGATCACCCGCCTGCGAAAACATTCTTTTGCCTCCCTCATTGTCACTTTTGTTCTCATGAATATTGCTCCCTGGTTCAGTCCTAACAATTCTTGTCCACGTAATCTTTTTTTGTTGTTGTTGTTGTTGTTGTGGCGAGGGACTCAAACTAACCTCATTGTGCTTCTCACATGACCTCAACTCAGCACTTAAATTTTTAGTTTCAAACATGGGTTGGCCGAGCATTGATTGGAATCAATAGAGTTTAATTCCAAATCAATCGCTTTACTGTTATCATAGAGATATCAGTTGAGAAAGCTATCACCTTATCACAACAATAATGATTAGCCGAGTAAATAGGGGTCGTGCAATAATTGGTTGCAAAATCCCTTGATTTCAGCATGTCGCACGTTACACTTGGAATATTTGAAGTAACGACATCCTCACATGAATGTGGCATATTGACCTAACCTGGCTTTTCAGTGCCACTTGCCTCTGCCGTTTCAGACTCAGTTGGTGTAGGGGGGTGACTCGTGACTATTGGTTTCCCTCTACCATCGTTCCATCGATCATCAGATTTCGAAGATGAAGCCTGTTTTGATTTATAGAACCCCGGGACTGAGATAACGCTTCTCCTTGACCAAACAAAAGGTGAAGCACGGAGGCTAGGTCCGAATTGCTTATGGTCTTCAGTTAAGCTTCCCTCACTCTCGAGCCATAGATCACAATCTCTATCATCGTGGTCTAGGCGTCCACATCAATAGCAGACATTGGGGAGGCGCTTGTACTTAAAGGTTACCCAAATCTTTTTATCATTCTCCACCGTGATAATATGACCGCGACATAGAGGAAGGGTGACATCAAGTGATACCCTAATTCTCATAAAATGACCTCCCTCAGTTTTTGCAGGGTCTGCGGAGTGAACAACCTTGCCCAGCACCTCACATATTTTTTCAGCGGAACTTGTACCCAAAACAGAGTTCTATCAAACTTCAAATCTTCACTGGCGTTGTTTTTGTCATAGCATTGCATGATTACTAAATTTTTACTCCATGGCTCAGAACTGAGGACCTTATCAACATCAGCGGCATCAGTGAAAATAAATAGAACCTTTTGTTCCCTTAATTTGCGAATCTTGAAGCCATCTTGTGAGCACCATAGAGGGGTGAAAGTTCTAGCTATTGCATCGGTGTTAAGGGCTCGTTTCGTGAGAAATTTTGCTGCAATGATGTATTCTTGAGAACTGTGACCGTTGTCCAGACAGCAGCCAGGTCCCTCCCTATCTGAGAGAGAAAGATTTGTCCAATTTTGCGTCAAGCACTCCTCCATTACAGTAGGGTTGAAAAGGTGTGAGTATGGAATGTGATGAAAATACCAACAAAAAAAAAGAAAAGAAAAGTAATACTGTTTCCCAATTCCCACGAAAAAAAAAACCCAATAATCCAATGGATTAACATTGTTAACACGTGGAAAACGACAAGCCTTCGTTCTAAAGGGACCAAAATTATACTGCCTAAGAGAAGCTAGAGACTTTCTTAGCGAGAGGGAAACCATTCTCTCTTGGCTAAAATGATTTTTTGTAGTAAAAAAATATTTAAAATATTAAAAAAGAAAAAGGAAAAAATCAGACTTCAAGTCATATAAGTTAGGGTGTTAACCTTTTGAATAAATTCAACACTAAAATAGATTATTTAAATATCAAAATTAGACTTCAAATACCGGATATTCTAGTGCGTAACAAGAATTTTTTTTTTTTCTTATTATAGTAATACTATATTGTGCTTTGCACTAATGAGAGCTTGGCTGAGTGGTTAAGATTTGGACGCTTCGTGCATCACACTTAAGTTCGAGTCTCGCTGTCCGCAGGTTTTCGTTAGTGAGTAAACTTAGTGGTAAAATGTACCGAGAGTGTAATATGACCATAAAGACTCTTATTTTTGCTTCTCCAAAAAAAAAATATATATATATATATATATATATTGCCCTTTGCGTTTTGGTCAAACCTTAAAATGCACCCAACCTGGGTGTACACGTACAAGTTACAACTCAAGAGGAAGACCAATTGCACTTTCCTTCCCAGCTCCAAAATTTCAAAACAACGTCGTTAGCCACTTCCCAAGTTCCTGTTTTGTCTTCAAAAACCAGAAGCAACCAACCTCTCAGCAAAAGCGCGTATACCAAAACTCACCAATAAAGTTATAAACAAACTCATATTTTGTTTCACATTCACAAATCCAACGTTACACCATTGGCTCACGTGGCACGACGCGCGTGGGCTTATCAGAAATTACAACATTCCTTATAATTTTGTCGCCTTTTGATTATTACTATCTTAATCATATTATCTATTTTTTTTAATATATTTATTATTTTCTCGTTTTCTAATTTAAATCGCGAGGGAATTGAAAACAAAAAGAGCAAAAGCAAAAGCAAAAGTTTTCTCGTTTCTCAGATCATCAAATTCGAAACCCTAAATTTTCTTTTGGTTTATTTTTGATATCACATATATTTTTTTTCTCGTTCGCAATGGGGATATGGGATGCTTTTCTCAATTGGCTACGAAGGTAAATAAAACTCTCTCTCTCTCTCTCTCTCTCTCTCTCTCTCTCTCTGTTTTAGATGCTAAGAAAGTGTACTAAAAAAGTAAATAAAGAATCGAATTTTGAGTTTTCCAGTGTTTGGGAGCTGAGAAAATTGTTAATTTCTACTCTGCTGGACCTATTACTTACTCTACAGTTCACGAGATTAATGACTTTGTTTATAATAAAAAATTTCTTGTTCAGTTTTCTTAAGAACTAGATGGAAGTACATAATCCGGTTTAAATTTTATTTCTTCATTTATTAGAATCAATTTACGATTCTTGTGTGTCGAATTTTAGATTATATAGAAATTGTTGGATAAAAAAAAAAAAATTTCAACTTAAAATAGGTCAACAGGACCAGTTGGCACATGAACTTAGTTGAATTTTTTTTAATTATTTATCTACAATTGAAATCATATTCTGTTTCTAAGTTTCTAGTTGAACATATAGTATAGTCAGTGTGTGTGTGTGAGTCTAAAATTATATATAGTTTTTTTTTTTTTTTAATAGGAAAATTTTGGGTCGGTTTTATGCCGGTTTTATTTAATTTTTTGTTTAAATATAAAATGAGTTTTGGCCCCAAAAAGAGGGAGAAGGGAAAATTTGAATTAGTGACCTCCGTGCCACAGCTGGTGGCTGTGGGCTATGTAGTTGGTATGAGGAAGAATTTAGGATCTAAGTTGAAGAATGGTTTTGAATAAAAGTGATGTGACTGATGTGTTATTCTGTTATAATCAGATGATTGTGGTGTCTGCAATTGGCTTGGCCTGGCCAAGCAGCCGTTGCTTGGATCAGGTCCTACGTGGGAAGTGGTAACTAGTTGTTTTGGTTAAGTAATTAGGTTATTTTGCTGCACAAATCCTAGAGAACTTTAGATAAAATGCTTGATTTTTGAGACCTTCAGCTGATTCTAATGGCAATAAGTTTTTTTGATACTAGTCAGTGAGGCTCACATGAAGATCGTGTTTGTGTGTGTGTACCATAGCAAAAGTGGGGTCGTAGAGGAGGCTAAAGTGGTGGTGGTTTGATAGGTGGTCTCACTGGAAGCAACAACAATGGGCTGAAAATGCTGTGGTAAAGGTGCTTGCTTTTAGTTACTCATAATAATCAAGCGAAAGGTTCTGATCTGGTGGTAATTAGAGTACTACCTATTGAAAACAAAATGGTGGTAATTAGGGTACTTATGCGGAAGAAAAAAAAAAAATTAATTGCTTGGATGGTGGTGATGGGGAATAGCAAATATGCGATATTTGAGAATTAGAGTTGGCAGGTTATCAAAGAAGCCTTGGGGAACCCCTATGTGAAACCTACACTAATTAAGTGTTTTTGGCGTGGTAAGCTTGGTCATTGTTTAGTGATTGTTCTTCTCATAAATCTGTGAATTTAGTGGAGTATGAGAAAATATATGAACAGGAGCTATAGGATATAGAAGCAGTGATGATGATTTCATGGAGTGAGGAGACTGCTGTCTCACCTAAACAGAAGTTGTTGCAGTTTCTCAGGATTTTCTATTCACAGAAATAACAAATTTACAACAACATTTTTGAGAATTTTGATTCTCAGGCACTGGTCAAACACTTGAAATTGATAGTATAGAAACAGACATATATGCTAAAAGAGCTCTGACATTGGTGGATACTTTGGGCAAAGGAGAAGCTGCAATGTTAGAAGGTTCTTCTGGTACTTGGTAGTTCAATGTCTTCTTGGTTTGTTCCTATCCATCTCATGCCCTTAAGTTATGTAGTATAAGGACAATACTTTTAGGTGTATAATGAGAAGAAAATACTAAGATCAGCTGATTCTCTGGGTGCAGAAAATTTACTTCTTTACATGGTTTCTTTCTTCTGTTTTAAGATAAGCAAATAAAAACTAGGGCTAGAGTAATTTTTACCTTTGTCTCACCTATGATAATTTAACATAGTTCCAGCTATTGTAGTTGATTAACATCTGTTGAACTTTTAAACCTTCTTGTTCTTACTTGCATTTGTTATTTTTCCTGGATAGATTCCATATCATACATAGATGCCTTGGAAACCCTTTGAACTAAATATACCTCCTTATGTGTGGTTGAGATGGACCTTGTATGATATACTTATTCTGGTGTGTATGTTTCTAAGTTGCACTCTATTTTGTTGGAGCGAATGACTTGTTGTGATTAAATACATGAATCTCTAGATTTTGCACCTGGTCTATCTTTTCTGCAATGAATTTCTTGTGATAATTACTGTCTCACATTCATATTTAACACATATTGGCATTTTAGAGTTCATTAAATTATTTAGCAATTCTTCTTTTTCTTTATTTATTGTAGTCTCTTTTTCAAGCAAGAAATGGAGCTGTCTTTGATAGGCCTTCAGAATGCTGGAAAAACATCACTTGTAAATGTTATTGCAGTAAGTAAAGTATTTACAATAGGTCTGCTTCTTTTTTTCTTTTTTCTTTTTTCCTGTCTCTTTCAGTTTGATGCTGATGTTGAAATTTCTGTTTCTGGAACTCGTTGCCAGACTGGTGGATATAGTGAAGACATGATCCCAACGGTGTGTGATCTTCTCTTTGAATGATTTTGTCACTATTACCGCAAGTTTTTTTTTAGTTAATTTCTCTTTTTGGATGCTTTGCTTAAGGCAAATTTTTAATCTACAGGTAGGATTTAATATGAAGAAGGTAACTAAAGGAAATGTCACAATAAAGTTGTGGGATCTTGGAGGTCAACCAAGGTTTCGCAGCATGTGGGAGAGATACTGCCGTGCAGTTTCTGCTATCGTGTATGTTATTTTTTAACACTTTGAATACATATGTATGTTGTCTAATTTTAAGATTATATACTATTCTCTTACGGGGGTCCCAATCCTAGAGAAAGAGGAGGGAGGGTTGTGGTAGATTGAACTTTGAAGGACAACATAAAACTTAAATAAATTTTATGAATCAACATATTTGATAAATTACTGATTGTCCCAAAAGCTTAAAATGTTTGGAAATTGTGAATTTAATCATTTAACTATACTCCTAACACTCTCCCTTAATAAACTGGCCTAGTGCATTGAACTTTTAATATTTTAAATGGGAAGTAGAGTGGAGACAACGATCGAACTTAGGATCTCCTGCTCTTATATCATGATAAATTACCAATTTTCCTAAAAGTTTAACCTATTAGGAAATGGTAAATTTAATTATTTTAACTATAATTCTGACAATCTTCATTTAGTTCTGGCTAGTCTTCATATTACTTTTGGCTAAATACCAGAAAAGTTTTCCTGTTATTTTGGTAACAAGAAATTTTTTTTTGAATCTTTTGTAAGTAGTATTCTTTGCCTGCAGTTTTCCCTTGAAATTTCCCTTGGCTTTTTAGTCTCTGAGTTTAGGAACAGCTCTAATGCAATCATTCAAGTATTCTCTTCTCTTCACTCTCACTCTCCTTTTTAAGGGTTTCTGTCTTATATACTTATCATATACCTGAATTTTGTACCATTTTGATAAATTTAGTACTTATCCAGGTGGAAAAAAATCCTTAGCTCGCTTCTCCTATTTTGGGTAATATTCAGGAGCCTTGTATGCAAAAGCACAAAAGCCAGATCTGATGTAGGACCGTTAAGAAATTCAGCACTATACTAGGTTTCTTGATGAATTCTTGAATAAGGATTGATGTTTAAGAGTTTAGGTTAGAAAAGAATGAATGTTGACGGCTGTTTGGGGCTGAAACAGGGGATAAACAGAAAATAGCATAAGTAAAACACTAGGCACTCCCCCATTCATTAATGTTATCTCATGGAATTCAGCGTTATTTTTTTTTTTCAAACTTCCCCTCATACCCGCGCACTAAGCAAAAGAATCCGTTGATTTAAATTATTATTTTTTTATTTATTTTTTTCTCTCATTAAAACAAAACAAAAACCCTGCAAGTGTTGTGTGCGTTTTCAAAAAGTTTACAGATCATCATTCACATCATACATACACAAACACATACCCATCTCTCTCTCTCTCTCTCTCTCTCTCTCTCTCTCTCTCTACCTTTCTCTCTTAAATCTCCCAATCCAAACAGTGTTTTTCTCAGAGACAACAACATCAACAACAACTGAAACAGAACACAACACACCTAGGTCTTCCTAAGCATCACACCTAGGGTTCCTTGGCATCACACCTCGGAGAAGTTTGCATCACCCAAACAAAGCTTAAAATAAGCTTCTGAATTTTATTAATCAATCACAATATTCTGAAATAACATGACTACAAAAGAGCCTTTATATAGAGGCTATAGTTATCCTTTTCCTAATAGGACTTAGACTCTAAATAACCTATTCCTAGAATGAATAGGAATGCTAATAATAATTAAGTAAAAGACTTAGCAATATGTAAACATAAAATAAGACTCATGAGCCGTTGATACTTCAAAGGACGGCCCATTCCAGACTTCTAGAAATTACCAAATTGCCATTATTCTAATAGAACTTAATTAAAACTGATCCAGCAGCTTCTCAACCTAAAAGACTCCATTCTAATAATTAAAATGACCTATCAAAGGTGCTAAGAGGGTCCAACATCAAACTAGACCACAATTCTCGAACCTTGGTATATTTAATCTTCTTTTTCCTTGATCTCTTCCTTGCCCTCATCAAGATCTCCTGCAACTTCCCCCATACAGCCCCATAGAATCAGCAAAGATCAATCTTCTTTTTGCTTCTTCCTTTATCCCTTCTTTCTTCTGCTGCTGCCAAATATTGAAATGCCATTACCAGGCCCCTGAACACATTTGATAATGTGCACTAACACAGGGAGGTACCAGTATCATGTCCTGATAAACAGGTTTTTTATCCCCCCTTGTTATTCTCTTTGCTCACTATGGCAGTGATACACAATTAGAAAGATCATGTGTTTGACTTCAATGGAGAATGCTAGTTGTATTTAATTTAAGTTGTTGCTTATCCCACTGATACCCTTTTATTGATATCCTTGTATTAGTGGATGTCCTTTGGAAGCTGAAGTTTGCTTATATTGAATAGTAAAGTCCTTAGTCTCAAAGCTTCTTCTTCTTTTTTCCTCTAAGGGAACTTTGTGATTTCTATTAGTGGATGTCTTTCTGAATATTACAAATAGAGGAATTTCTCCCCCCACTTATAGTTTCTTGTCTATCATATTCAATACCTTAGTCTTGCAGATTCTTTTTTCAAAAGGGTCTTTGGTAGCGCAAAGTGGAAGAGAGGGGGCAGGGGGTGGCCATGAAATGCTGCACCATGTTGGAAGCTCTTTAACCTCCACACAATGATGGCTCTCTTGTCTTGGGAAGTGTTGAAGCTTGCTTCTTCCCCAAAATTTTCTTGGTCATCAATATGACATGTCCTTAAAAGAACCAATCTGATTCTCTGAACAATTGGAACTTTGTGATTCTGTCAGGTCCTCCCTGTCTCCTGGTTGGGATTGTATTGGTAGACGTTTCCTGGTGGGGCCAATAGTATTTCACTGTGTAGGACAGAGTAAGGGCCCTTCTCACCTAATTCAAGTCACCTGGCACAAAAGACCTTCCAAGTGGAGTAAAAGACTTGGGATTGCTGATCCCTTCCTTAATATTGTTCTTTCTTTTGCTTGCTGAGGGTATCGGGAGGGAAGAGGTGGAATCAAAATTTCAGTTGTTGTCTTACTAACTAAATTTATTGTAGCATATGACCATATGTAACGTGTTCCCATAAAGAGAAAGCTACATTCTGCTTGTCATGGTCACTATTGCATTTTCTTTTTCTATAATATGCTTGAATTTTTTATAGTTCCCGTCTTAACTTATAATCGCATAAGTAAGTTTTAGATACGCTTTTTTATTCTGATGAGTAATAATTATCAAAAAGGAAAAAGGGCATTGCCCTAGTACAGGGGTAATATGGTTCCTTCTTTTCTCTTGTAACTGACCAGTTTAAGTTATAGCTCATCAGTCTGGTGGACTATAAGACCAAAAATTTCTTACCCTGATTTTTGCATGTTGCAGATATGTTGTGGATGCTGCTGATTACGATAATGTGCCTGTATCAAGAAGTGAACTTCATGACCTGTTGAGTAAGCCGTCACTTAATGGCATTCCTTTGCTGGTACTTGGTAACAAGATTGACAAACAAGGAGCTTTGTCTAAAGAAGGTCTGACAGAGCAATTGTAAGTGTAGAGTCAAGAAAACCTAATATGGTTTATGGGTGGCCTGTCAATTTTATTTTTGGTTGAATGATGCATTCACCCGCTCCCCCTCCCTTCTTGTTCCCCCTAAAAAAAAGTGCTCCGTCACAAAGTGTCATGTTTGCTTATAGCTCCATTGCATTAAAAGTTAGGGGAAGATACACTTTAGCCCCCTTGTACCTAGGGTTAGTTCACTTTACCTCATTGACTTTTTAAATATTACACTTTACCCCCTTTTGCATTGGAGTAAGTGAAATTTTTAGCGTTTCTGTTACTTTGCATGGAATTTACACACGTGCTACATGTATGACACTATTCTTGACCTTTAGGCTTTAAACGCTCAATTAGTTGCTCTTCAGGACAAAGTTATGCACAAACTTATTAACTTCGTTTTTTTTTTTTTTTTTTTTTTTTTTGTTTGTGCAACTCACTCTCTTACTTTTTTGGTTTATGTTAGGGCCTTAGTGTTCCCAGTACATGTGTGTCACACTTGTGTAATTCCATGAAGAGTAATGAAAATGTTTGACAGTTTCACTTTACTCAAATGAAGGGGTAAAGTAAATTAACCCTAATCACAAGGTGAAGTGTATTCACCCCAAATTAGATAAAAACGAATGCAACCTTTTCGTAGACCAAAAAACAAGAGAGAGGCAGAGGGAGAGATTTCCTTTTTCCCAATATTGCTTAGCTGTAACATATTTATATTTCTGATATTTCAATCAGTAACAATCAGAATAGAGAACACATTAAACAATGGATTACAAATGTCCATCCTGTGCCCTTTATGATTTGGGTTTCAGTTACTTCTAAGTTTTTTAATTTGTAAATTCTCTGTAGTGCTACTTATCCAAAAAAAAAAAAAAATCTGTTTAGTGTTGAAATGGTGTTCCACTGTGCAGGGGGCTGAAGGACATTACTGATAGAGAAGTTTGTTGCTTTATGATTTCATGCAAGAATTCTTCCAACATTGATTCAGTCATTGATTGGCTTGTAAAGCATTCAAAATCAATGAATTGATTCTCATCTCCTGTACTTTTCAATCTGTCATTCATGAATACTGGAGACTGGATGAAACAAATGGAAGTCACTTCTGCTGTTTTGTCTAACTGGGTTTATTGATCAGTCTGATTATCATCTTTTTCTACTTGGCTTCAGTTACATTATTTATTGTGTTGGTTAACATCTTGGGTTTTGCTGCAGAGTTGTCTTGATGTTGGAACACGGTGATTTTTATTTCTTGTATATATTTTGATTGGTGTGTATTGTAATGTAAACATAGAATTTTTTTTTTTTTTTTTTTTTTTTTTTGTGCGCTTTTGAATGGAATAGTGGATTAATGTATTCAGCTCTGGACGAATTTCGCTTTCTTTCTTTTTGGTGGTGGATGAGTTTATTTCGGGCTGGCAGGTTGATGGGGCTTGATGTGTTTGTATTAGAGTAGTGTATTGTCAATTAGGGTTAGTTGTTTGAAAGTGTAAAAAAAAAATTGCGATTTTGAAAGTCATGTTTTGAATACATGTTTTTGAAAATTGGGAACTCGGAGAGGGTCTTGGGAGCATGATGGTGAGATTCCTGGTCTCCCTCTTGGTGGTCTCTCAATAGACTAAATTAGGTAGTCCTACAGCAAGACCCTCTTAACCGAGCTCTTTTATGGAAAACATATAGCATTTCATGTTTTTAAGAATTCTGAATCTTGTCTCAGTCATCATTAGTTCGGACTATTAGAATTCTGAATCTTGTCTCAATCATCATTAGTCGGGGACTATTCGAAGTTTTAAAAACGCAACATCAAACGTTTGATAAAATCTGCAAAAAGTGTTATTGTCGTGAAAAACAATTGTAGTGTGAAAATTGAAAACGCAATTTGTTAGTGATTTTGAAAAGCCAAACATCAATTTTCTGTGTTTTTATTTATAATCGTTCTTTTTCTCTGTGAAATGGCAATGTGGACACTAATTATCTCGAACATTTTGCAGTTACAATTTGCATTTAAGCGGTGGTGATACCATGATAGTTTAAATAAACCAAGCAAATCCCTAATGTGGTATAACTCTTGCATAAAATCAAAATTTGTTCTCACTTTTTATTTTTTTCTTTTTTTTTTCCTTTTTTTTACCTTTAATCTCTGCCTTCTTTAAGCAGCTGAATCCCTAAAACTTTTGATTACTTCGTAATAGTTTTCATAATAATTTACTGGTTCTGTTAAATATTTACTTGTGAAAGCTATGTTCATGTTTTGTGTCGTCTAGGCGGTGTAGCTGAGTATCCTTTGATTGCACTGGCAACATTGCATGGCTAAGTTCACCCCTAATTTAGGAGCTATGGAAAAAAGTGTCGTTGGGGGAAATAAAAATGGGGCATACCAAGAATTGAACTAGGTACCTCTCACACTCTAAGCGAGAATCATACCAGTAAGGGTGTGCAATCAACCTGCCAACTAACCAAAACTAACCCAATCCAATCCGACTCGCCGGTTGGGTCATTTTTAGGGCTTGGTGGGTTGGGTTGGGTTGTGTTGGGTTACAAAAAAAATTTTGGTTACAAAAATTTTTTTTGATAGCGAGTTGGGTTGGGGTTGGGTTGTAAAATTCCAAACCCAACCCGACCCACTCATATATTTAAAATATATTATATAGTTAATAAATTGTTTTAAATAATCAACTCTTCCTATCCTATATAAAAGCCAATTAGTTCACACAAACCCTAGTAAATTACTATTTTTGTTTAGTCATTAATGTTGTTTGCCTTTAAGGAGTTACATTGATACTAATCTTTGGGTTTTTTTAATATATTTATATTTATATATATATATATATATACACACACACATATATATTGTGGGGCCCAGGGGCCCAGAATCCCCGGCCCACCTTTGGGCGGGCCCAGGGCCCAAGCCGAGGAGGGAGATCTCCCTGGATGGTCGGCCTAAAGGTTTCGGCCCTTCCAAGGCCCGAGCCGAGGATACACCTATCCTCGGCGCACCTAGCCTAATCTGGTTAGGGGGGCAGGCTTACTGCAGGTGGTCACATCCACACTTAACTATTCTGCCAGGCCCTCCAGGTTCCATCAATGCTGACAAGACCGTTCACTGAAAAGCCTTAAGGGCAGCAACCCCCGGTATGGGGAAGAACCTGTCTGATGGGACAAGTCCTGAGCCATTAGCCCGGATGGCCAACAGCTGTAAGGCCAGGATCAAGCCCGAGAGAGTATATAAGTCAAAGAACCCCCCTAGTGAAAGGGGGGCCTCCTCGGACCCCAGCCGAGGAGCAACCCCAGACGGAGAGCGAACAAACGAGAAGTCCAAAGTAGACCGGCGAGAGGCCGGCCGGAGCCAAACCCTTTGGCCCACTCTCTACAAATTCATTGTCAGGGGGCCCACCTCCGAAAAAGGAGCCCCTACAATTGGCGCCGTCTGTGGGAAGGGTTAGTGTGCCGGCCGGCGCAACCGGCGATCGTTCTAAGGCAATTATTACTCAGAAGTGGGCGGTGCAAAAAAAAGAGAGAGAGAGAGAAGGCAAAAGAAAAGAAGAAGAGAAGAACGGCAGTGCGAAAAGAAAACTCAGCAATAAGTAAAAGAAAGATCTTTTATTAATTCAGAAGAGATTACAAGAGATTACAACCACAATTCTCATTATTTCAAAAAAAAAACTAAGCTGCAAATACAATCAGAGGCTCAGACAGGCGTGTTTTACAAGAACTCCTACCAGCTAATCCTACAATCGGAGGCTCAGGCGGACCGGTCTCGGGACTGGCTGGACAAGAGACTCGCAAAGAATTGCTGCCAGGAATGAAGGAAGTGTCAAGCCGTGCTTTTATTGGCGTTAAGAGAATGGGAGAACTTAACGGTAAAAGCACGGCAAGGGGGGTCTAGGGGCTGGCTCACCTCCAAACCAAAGCTTGAACAAAGTGAGGAGCCCCCAGACCCCGGGACACCCTCCCTCGTGATGCTTCCTCGACCCCCTCCGGACTACACGAGCATTGACCGTCGGAGACGGCAATACTCGGGCACCGGCCATGACGAGAGTTCGCGTGCTCCCTCCGTCGGAGGTGCGCTCTGGGGGATGACGTTAGGTATTTCAACGACGTCCCCCCTGGCCGCCATGAGAGACTCGGCCAGTGTTACGCCTGAACTCTGCCGCGCCGACAGCCCAGTGGGGACTACGGCCACGACGGCACTTGGCCCCAGGTCTCCTAACTGCGGTCACAACCCTGGTGATGGTGTCAAGGGGACTCAAAAGGGTGAAAGTGTTTACGCTTGTTTGTGGGGGAGAATTCATGGAATGAGGAGGAACGCTCCCCCCAGGACGCCTTTTATGGAGGGCGAAAACCAGCGGGGGCTGAACCGCGCGGAATTCGAAGGGAATTGTCAAGGGAAATTAATTCCCACCCAGTTCCAAGGGGATTGCCAGCTGCCTGCTGCGTGTTGATTTACGAGGGCATTAATGGAGGCGCGTTACGGGCACCGAAGCGTCAAACAGGAGGCGCGGAAGGCCAAGTGACGCCTCGTAAACCAGAAAGATGAGGAACACGAACCAGAAGCAAGATCCGCCCCACGTGCGAAGTCACAAGCCGACCTGAGGAAAGACAGCTCACGGAAAAGACCTGAGGATAACCCCCCGCCAAAAACGAAGTCCTCGGATCCGAGGACAAAAATCTTAATGGAGGCGACAGCGTAATCGTTGTACAATAGCTCTTGCTCCAGCTTCCTGCAAGGGGCTAGGGGGATGGACTCCTAACCGACGTGGGACTGAGTTGCCCAGAGAGGTGAACACTGTGTCCTCACGCTCGGGAGCCACATGGAAACGATGGCAGCAATTGTACCTAGGTCTTGCATGGTCCTCGGACTCAAGCCTACGGGGAGCTGACCACTCGTACTTAAAAGGCAGCAACTGTACCTAGGTCTTGCATGGTCTACGGACTCAAGCCTATGGGGAGTTAGCCACTGGAAACGATGGCAGCAATTGTACCTAGGTCTTGCATGGTCCTCGGACTCAAGCCTACGGGGAGCTGACCACTCGTACTTAAAAGGCAGCAACTGTACCTAGGTCTTGCATGGTCTACGGACTCAAGCCTATGGGGAGCTAGCCACTGGAAACGATGGCAGCAATTGTACCTAGGTCTTGCATGGTCCTCGGACTCAAGCCTACGGGGAGCTGACCACTCGTACTTAAAAGGCAGCAACTGTACCTAGGTCTTGCATGGTCTACGGACTCAAGCCTATGGGGAGCTAGCCACTGGAAACGATGGCAGCAATTGCACCTAGGTCTTGCATGGTCCTCGGACTCAAGCCTACGGGGAGCTGACCACTCGTACTTAAAAGGCAGCAACTGTACCTAGGTCTTGCATGGTCTACGGACTCAAGCCTATGGGGAGTTAGCCACTGGAAACGATGGCAGCAATTGTACCTAGGTCTTGTATGGTCCTCGGACTCAAGCCTACGGGAAGCTGACCACTCGTACTTAAAAGGCAGCAACTGTACCTAGGTCTTGCATGGTCTACGGACTCAAGTCTATGGGGAGCTAGCCACTGGAAACGATGGCAGCAATTGTACCTAGGTCTTGCATGGTCCTCGGACTCAAGCCTACGGGGAGCTGACCACTCGTACTTAAAAGGCAGCAACTGTATACGGGGAGCTATCCATTTACGACAAAGCCAAAGTACCGCCTGGTCCGAGAATCCGTTCCCGTGAAGAAATCAACTACCCAAATGAAAGGCCTAATGGTCGATCCGACCACTCAAGAAAGGACCAGCCGAACCAACGCCCTTCCGGACCATAGGGGCCGAGGTTTGCAAAACCCTCCTCCCCGTCCGAGGGTACGTGCAGCAGGGCTTTTGAGGGGCTATTGTGGGGCCCAGGGGCCCAGAATCCCCGGCCCACCTTTGGGCGGGCCCATGGCCCAAGCCGAGGAGGGAGATCTCCCTGGATGGTCGGCCTAAAGGTTTCGGCCCTTCCAAGGCCCGAGCCGAGGATACACCTATCCTCGGCGCACCTAGCCTAATCTGGTTAGGGGGGCAGGCTTACTGCAGGTGGTCACATCCACACTTAACTATTCTGCCAGGCCCTCCAGGTTCCATCAATGTTGACAAGACCGTTCACTGAAAAGCCTTAAGGGCAGCAACCCCCGGTATGGGGAAGAACCTGTCTGATGGGACCAGTCCTGAGCCATTAGCCCGGATGGCTAACAGCTGTAAGGCCAGGATCAAGCCCGAGAGAGTATATAAGTCAAAGAACCCCCCTAGTGAAAGGGGGGCCTCCTCGGACCCCAGCCGAGGAGCAACCCCAGACGGAGAGCGAACAAACGAGAAGTCCAAAGTAGACCGGCGAGAGGCCGGCCGGAGCCAAACCCTTTGGCCCACTCTCTACAAATTCATTGTCAGGGGGCCCACCTCCGAAAAAGGAGCCCCTACATATATATATATATATATTCTTTTGCTCAATTTAATAATAATAGTAATAAAAAAATCGTCCAATCCATGGGTTCAACCCAACTCATGTGAGTTGGGTTGAACTTATGTCATAGGTTGGGTTGGGTTGAATTTTTTTAATCTACCATGGTAGGTTGGGTCAAAAAATCCCTTTTACCTAACCTAATCCACTCAATCCGAACCATACACATCCCTACATACCACTAGACCAAATTCCTTGCTATTTGATCATTTATTTCTATTAATTAATTTAATTTATGATTTGTCATAGTTGGACTTAATCTCTGCAATGTTGAAAAATCATATTATATTCTTCACCCATGAGGCCATGAGCTGTAATTGACGAATTCAGATATCAAGGTACATGGGTTTAGTCCTCTCTGGCATATGTTCATGTTAATGTCAATTTTTTTTTTTTCTTTGCTAATTACCTCTTATGTCATTTAATACTTGAGCTCTCAGTATTTGACCCTTCTTTTTTTCTTTTTCTTTTTTTCTTGTTTTTTTTCATTGCAAACCTAGATTAATCCTAGACTAATCTAGGATTACGGTACTAAGTGTACTTGAACCTGCACTAGGTTTGGGTTTTTCCTTCTCCAAAAAAAAGAAAAAAAAGGTTTGGGTTCTTTGGTGCCCATTCTAAGCTTAACTAAAATGCTTGCATATCCTAATTTTTCTCCTATTTTACCTGGAGTCTAGTCTAAAAACTAACCATATTTGCTTTGGTATCAGTGCAGTTGTAGCAGTAACTAGAATTTTAATCTATGATATTCTCATTCTCTGAAGTCTAAAATTATAGTTTATAATTTGCCCTTTTCCAAATACATTAACATTAAAATATGCAGCAATGCTGCCTTTTTTCCCCCCATTATATTGTACAAAATTTGAAACCTTTGGCTTCTTGCTGGCTTACCTATTGATGAAGTTTCTTAACAGGTAAGTAGTTGTTTTTTGTTTGAGGTGAGGAGGAAAATTAGGTGATATGCATTGACCACCAAATGCCATTATCTTAGGCTGCGTTTGTTTTGGGTGAAAATCACTTCCAGAAATGCTTTTTTATAATTTCGGGTGTTTGCTTACGCATGGAAAATCAATTTTCCGGAAATCATTTTCAGTTGACCGTGAGTCAAAGGTGAAAATAATTTCCCTTTTTATTTTCACTTCAAATAACGTTTTCCGAAAAACAGAGAGAGAGAGAGAGAGAGAGAGAGAGAGAGAGAGCACGAGAGGAAGAAGAGGAGCCCAGATCACCTTGGAGATGTCCTCGGTGAACCCCGAGCACCGCGCCGATCTCACCTTCGATCGCCGACAATCACCTCCACTCGATCTTGCGATCTCGCCATGCACCGCACCGTGCGATCTCGCCATGAACACCCATAGCTTTCGCACCGGCGAACCCAGAACCCCTCGCCAATTGAACCCCGAGCACCACGCCGATTGAACCCAGTCGCCGATCAAACCCAGAACCCGATCGAACCCGGATTTGATATTTTTTTTCTTTGGTTTTGTTTCTGCTTTTGATTGCCGGAGTTTGCTGTGATTTTGAAATTTTTTGTAATAATAATTTGTTTGGATGCTGAGAAAATGTGAAAAATGTGTAGGAAAATAGTATTTTCAGAATAGAACCAAACACATGAAAATATTTTCTACAACAATTTTCATTATGCAATCAAACACTTGAAAATATTTTCCTTTCCCGAAAATAGCATTCCGGAAAATAGGCTATTTTCTAGAAAATATTTTACAGGAACCAAACATAGCCTTAGAAATACTAAAACTTTAGCATGTGAGGGCAGTGAGTTGAATACATAACCTGTGGTGATAAATGACCTCCTCAGGTAATAAAGGATGATAAATTTGGGTTTGTTTCCTAGCTCCCCTTCCTTGATTTAGCATCTTCTGAGATCTAATTTATTAGAATACTCATTAATGAAGAGTCTTGTCAGATCTAAGATATATTTGGATCCATTGAAAATTTGAAACCTAATTTTGCAGTTATTGACTTGAATTTGCTCAGTGTTTTTTTTTAAGCAATATTAAAATCTGAACTGAAAAACATTACTAATAAAGAACATTACATGAATGGGGCATTCCGAGAATCAAACTTGGGACCTCTCGCACCCAAAGCAAGAATCATGCCTCTAGACCAAATGCCCATTTGGTGATACCATTTTTGTGTTTGAGTATAATCAACCATTTTCAATAAAGGCAATTGATCTTTTTTGCCCCTACCTTGTAGCCTGAGACTTACAAGACTTCTAAAATGGTAGGCTGCAGGATATGTAGGTAAAATCGAGCTATCTCACAACTTGATGTTTTTAGTAGGTTTTGTAGATCTAGGAATTATGACTAACAGCTCAAATTAAAGAGATTAGCTGGTTATAGCAAGCTGTAAGCCTACTTTGATAGTTGGCAATGGCACTGACATTTAAACACGTGTATAATTTGATGAATGGGGGATATTACCCTGTTGGAATATTCATATGTAAGTGATGTAATTAGTTAATTGTTGAAGTCCTGCAAGGAATATTAATGACATGAATGAGTGGTTAATAGGTTTAGCTTTTGGGTCAAGTAATGTCCTTATATGTTATATTAATCATTATCGATATTGAAATCATCCCAAGGTGTTATGAGGACTTGGAAGGATGCATCCGATGAAAGGCTTGAACTTCATTGCTGGCGTAACACGGCATTCCACGAAATCTAGAACTTCATCCATGCTGTGGGCTCCTTCATAGAAAAATATGTTTCTGATAAAATAAGCCCACTTCTACCATATTTGATTCGGTATCAGTGTAGTTGCTGCAGTCACTAGAGTTTTAATCTATGATATTCTCATTTTTTGAAGTCTGATTTTTTTTTTTTTTTCTTTTAATGTGCCTGAAATCTAAACTTATTACTTATAAGATGCCCTTAGTAAGGAATCTAAACTTCTTATGAGTCTCTCATTTTGTTTCCAAGTTGCAAATGCTGGGATTGATTCTTCCTTGCCATTGGAGGAGATTATCATGGCTTTTGGTTTCGTTGATGCATCTTCTATGTGAAACATTTATATTTGTGGTGATGCTCTGATAATTGCAAGGGAAGGGTGCTCTGTTAAGCTTGCACTTAAGCCATGTAGGACACTTGGATCGTAACACAACAGAGTTGATGGAACAACATAATAAGGAATTAACCGTTGCTTCATCCATGGCCCATACAGAGGAGCACGTGAACCACAATTCAAACAAGTCTGTATCTACATTTCTACCAATCCCACAAATCTTGTCAACAATAATTGCAGACCATATACAGCTGTTCAATACAAGAATCAGGGACTATGACAGATTGTGTCCAAGTTCAAATCATAGTTGACCATGTAGTAATTAACTTTCCTTGTAAAATATCTTTACCATTGTAGAACAAATATTATATATACACAGTTTCGGCTCTCTCCTAATGTGTCAGAGAAGATTCTTTCATCAACTCTGTTGTTCTTTAGCCCTTTCCAAATACCTTTACATCAAGATGTGCAGCAATGCTATGCTTTGTCCACCACAGAATACAAAATTTGAAACCTCTGGCTTCTTGCAACTTACCTATTTGATGAGACAGGTGAGTGGTTGATTTTTGTTAGTAACTGGCTTAATTCTAGAATATTGAGGTGAGGTCCGTGAGGAGGACAATTAGGTGAAATGCCAATCATCACAAAATGCCATCAGCCGAGAAAGAACTGAATTTTTTGCATGTGTGGGCAGTGAGTTGATAATTGAAATTATTGACTTGACTTTGTTCAGTTTATTTTTCAGCAATATTAAAATCTGAATTGGAAAAAATTATTAGTCAAGAACATGAACGGGGTATTCCGAGAATCAATCTCTGGACCTCTCGTACTCAAAGCAAGAATCATACCACTAGACCAAATGCCCATTTGCTGATACTAATTTGTATTTAAGTTTAATCAACCATTTTCATTGAAGTCAGTGGATCTTTTTTCTCCTATCTTGTAGCCTCTCACTCTTTTTGTTTCATTGTAAAATGTGGTCAAATTTGAAAATATTTTCAAGTTTATTGTAAAATTCTTTGTAAATCATTGTAAAACGGTTTACCTTTAAAAACTTGGTAAAACATTTTACAAAAACATACATTGGCTCTTCCTCTCCCATCTAGTGGCTAGGTTGCCAATGCCAATGATTTAGTAGTCGGAGCTGCTAGATTAAAGCTGCTAGATTGATCGACAGAGCCGCCAAACCAGTGGTCTGGTCATCAGACCTTCAACATTGATGGCTTTGGTGGTTGAGCTGTCAGTCTAGTGGCAAGTGATGTTGGTCTAGTGGACATGTTGACACTCTGGTCACAGACCTCCAACATTGGTGGCTTCAATAGCTAAGCCATTGATTTTGGTGGTTTATGCTTGAAAATTTTTAAATGTCACACCAAACACTTCAAAATATTTTACTGAGAGTGTTTGTTGCAAGAAAACGGAGCTAAAAGAAGGTTAATGGATTACCAAATTATACTAATGTCAAATGCTTGTTGCAAGAAATGTAGGTAAAATTGAGCTATCTTACAATTTGGTGTTTTCGTGTAGGGTTCTATAGATTTCAGAATTGTGACTAATAGCTCAAATTAAAGAAATTTGCTGGTTGTAGAAAGCTATAAGCATGATTATAATTTGGGGGTAATTTGCCCCCTAGCTTAGTGGTGGGCAAGAATATTATTAGTTAGCGTGTGAGTTGAAAGATTTTTGAAAGTAGCATCTCAAGTTTCCAAATCTCGAATTCAGTATCAATCTCGAGTCTACAAGACTCAAGTTTCTCTTGAGGATGTGGCAGTTTTATGCCACATGGATCTCAAGTCTACAAGACTCGAGTTATGTCTCAAGTTTCCAAAACTTGATTTCTTATGAAATAGAGTCAAAAAACACACCACACTACCACAACGAATTAGCGCCTCACTGATCTCGAGTTTGCAAGACTCAATTTCTACCAAAATAAAATCAAGTAGGTACCCAATCTTTTGGTAATGGTGATTAAAAAAAATTGGAATGGGGATTCATCAATGATGACTCAATGCATGAATATGAAGTATGAAAAATATTGTTTATCTTTCAAGAATTGTTGTTGAAATATATCTACACTATTTTCCTATTTCTGGTTTGTTGCTTCTGTGTGGTTCTGGTGCTGCCTGCACGTCAAAAAAGAACCTAAGTGTTTATGTATCTGCTTTGGGGGCATGTGGAAATTAAGGGGGAAAAAAATTCCCAGTGGAATCGAGGCTATAAAACTCGAGTGAGAGGTCGTCGATGAGAGGAGACGAGAGTTTTCCACCACCGATGAGATGCGCTTGTCTCCGATAGAGTGAGGGTTTGGGGTTTGTATGTTTGGGTGTGAAGGAGAGTGAAGTGTTCTAGATGCTTAAGTGAGAGTGAGAAGTGAGAGTGAGATTTTGAAATAAAAGTTGAGTCTGTGCTTGAAATATGATCACAAATCAAGTATTAGAAACTCAATTCCACGTGTCTCCACGTGGAAAAAATTCCACATCAGATGTTTGGTAGCTCAAGATCTCGAGTATTAGAAACTCGATTTCTACTTGGAACTCGAGTTTTAAAAACTCAAGATGCTACTTTTCCACTTTGTTTTGAAATTGGGCAACTAACGAAATCCTTAGCAATCTAATGTTAAATGAAAAAAAAAAAAAAAAATTCTTATAATTTGATGAATGAAGAACATTACCTTGTAGGAATATTCACAAGTAAGTGGTGTGGTTAGTTAAGTGTCAAAATCTCACGTGAAATACAATTGACAAGAGTGAGTGCTTAATAGCTTAACCTTTTGGATCAAGTGATTTCTATGTATTAACTCCTCTATCTCCCCAATAAGTGGTATTAGAGTCGAAGGAGTCTAGCATAAAAATTAACCATATTTAATTTGATATCAATATAGTTGTTGCAGTCACTAGAATTTTAATATATGTTATTCTCATTCTTTGAAGTCTAAACTTATTACTTATAAGATGCCTTTTCCAAATACTTTACGATATACGATATAGATAAATTTAAAAAAAAATCAATTCACAATATGATAAATTAAAAAAATCAATTCACAATATGATTTACATTTTGACAATTAGGGTTGTCAAGATTAATCAATAACCTGACAAAACCATCCAACTTAGCGCCAAATGAACTGAAATTGACTCTATTCGACAACGAGTCTTTGAGATCAACAATCAGTGTGAGCAGCTCAAGTGGTAGTTTTAGAGCTTGAAACCGAATGAAAACTAAACTGACCAACCCAAGTTGGCAAAAAACTTTCATTCTCCCCCTCAACTACGCCCTCCCTCTCTCTTAATTTCAAATTCGTTGAGATCCAGTGAGATTTCATCAAGATCTTGACCAAATCCTTCGATATTTGGCAACCCGCCTCACCTCCGCTCCTTCATCGATTTTGCCTAAATTCGACTGTTATCCACCCCAACCAAAACTGAATCAGCTTGTGGTTATTAGTGGTTGTTGGCTACTCTCTCTTTTTGCCACTCAATGTGAGCAGGTGGGGTCTAAGTTGAGCACAAACCTAGCTTAAATCAACCCGTGGACAAACCTATCGACAACTATAGTCAGGACTATTCAAAGTTTTAAAAGCGCAATTTTTTAGTGATTTTGAAAAGGCATCCCGTGAGTTGCTATTTCAAAACACCTTCTCCTAGTTTTAAAAATGCAATCAATCTCTATTTTATATATATATATATATATATATATATATATATATATATATATATAAAGCAGAGACTGCATGTGGGAAAATATGAAATTTTGCCAAGTAGTGCGTTCTATGTAAAGAGAATTAAAATATTATCAAGTGTCACATAAAAAATAAGAACAAATTAAATATTGACTTTTTTGTTTCAATGTTTCAAGTTTTTTCTAATTTAAAAATAAATATTTTTTGTATTCTTTAGTTCAATGTTTCAAGACTTTTCATCCCTCACACATACACACAAAAGTCTTTTCTTTTTAATTCACAATTTTCACCTAGTACCTACCCATAGCCCTTTATGTCACTCCATGTCAAATACACACATACCAAAAATAATGTTATTTACATTCAATCTTTCGATGATACTTAGCTCTAACATTGTTGTTTCATCTAATCCTAAGCCGTATGAGTTGGCTATAACCAAGAAAGGGGGGCTTGCATTTTATATTAAGTGACAACGGCAATTACGATTTTGATATTAAAGTCAGACATTATGGATTTGTGAGTTTTATAAATGATGTAATTGACTGTGAGTGTTTGGATTTTTTTTTTTTTTTTTTTTTTTTTTTAAGAATTAAGGAGAAAAAGAAAGCCACATTCTATATCAACTTTTATTCTATGATATTCCTCCAAAGTTTTTTTTTTTTTTCCTCATTACTTCAATTCAATAATTATAATGAATATGTATATGCAATTTATAATTATTGTTTTTATGATGAACTCATTACTAATAAAGTTATATAATAATTATGCTACAATACATATACAATATTCTCCTAAACCATTTTTCATAAAATATTACAACATTATCCGTGTATCGCACAAATAACTTACTAACCGCAGCCAACATCAATTTTTTTATGCATTTTCATTTATATAACCACTCTTCCCCCACCCCCCCCCCCCCCCCCTCCTTTTTTTTTAAAAAAATTTTTTGAAATTGCAATGCAGACGCTATAATCTATATATCTCGAAGATGTTGCAATTATTATCGGCGTTCAATTGGAGGTGATAGTTTAATTGAACCAAGCATTTCCCTGATAGTTTTCATAATAATTTGCTAGTTCTGTTGAATTGCATTGCATGGCTAAGTTCACTCCTAATTTAGGAGCTATGCATTTTTACTTTATACATTTTTTTTTTTTTTTATAAGTCATAAGTCCCAAGTTGTTAGTAATTTAGTTCACTCCAGCTGATTGAGTAATAAAAAATCAAGGGTCCTATGAAATATGATCCTATCCCATGGTTCTTTTCTTCTTTTAGGATAAATGGAAAAAAGTGTGGTTAAGTTGATTTTAGAATCAGGTTATAAATATTGGGGGCATTCCGAAATGGAAAAAATTGTAATTTAAAAATGAAGGCAAAACAAATGGGGCATTCCGAGAATTGAACTCGGGACCTCTCGCACCCTAAGCGAGAATCATACCACTAGACCAAATGCCCTACTATTTGATCATGTTTTTCAATCAAGCAATTTAATTTATGATTTTTCATAGTTGGAGAATTATCGTATTATATTCTTTACCCATGTGCTGTTGTAATTGACGAATTCAGAAATCAAGGTATTTGAGGTTAGTCGTCTCTGGCACGTGTTTATGTTACCGGCTACCTATGTTAATTGTGTTTATTTGCTAAGTGCCTGTTTTGTCAATTACTACTTGAGCTCTCAATATTTGACTTTTCGCTCTCTTTTTTCTTATAAAAAAGCTAAAGTAAATCATAGACTAGATCTAGGATTACAGTACAAGTACAATAAATTACAATAGGTTTGGGCTCCTTAGACCATAATATCTCTAACTAGTAACAACTATAATTCTCCTGTAGGCTGTAGGGAAACAAAGTATGATGAAAATTGGGTTCTTTTGTTTTGGTGCCAATCAACCGAATGTTTTCTCCAGCTTAAGATGGAGTCTAACATAAAAACTAACCATATTTGATTTGGTATCCATGCAGTTGCTGCAGTCACTAGAATTTTAGTCTATGATATTCTCATTCTCTGAAGTCCAAACTTGTTACATGCCCCTTCAAAATACCTTTATTCCTTTACATCAGGATGTGCAGCAATGCTATTTTTGTCCAGTACATTGTACAAAATTTGGCTTATTGTTGCTTACCTATTGATGAAGTGTCTTTACAGGTATGTAGTTGGTTTCTGTTAAGAGAAATTGGCCTAATTCTTGAAACATTTGAAGTGAGGAGGACAATTAGGCGATATGCCAATCACCACCAAATGCCATTATCTGAGAACGAACTAAAACTTTTGCATGTGGGGAAGTGAGTTGAATACACAACCTCTGGTGGTAAATGTTCCTCACAGGTAATAAAGCATAACCAATTTGGGTTTGTTTCCTAGCTAGTAGCTCCCCTTCCTTGATTTAGCATCCTTTGTAACCTTATCATTACTTTATTCATCAATGAATAGTCTTGTCAGATCTAAGATATATTTGGATCTACTGAAACCTAAGTTTGCAGTTTTTGACTTGGCTTTGCTCAGTTTATTTTTTAGCAATATTAAAATATGAACTTGAAAACATTAAATGAGTGGGGCATTCCGAGAATCAAACTCGGGACCTCTCGCACCCAAAGCGAGAATCATACCACTAGACCAAATGCCCATTTGGTGTTACTATTTTGTATTTTAAGTTTACTCAACCATTTTCATTAAAGTCAATTGATCTTTTCTCCCCCTAGCTTGTATCCTGAGACTTAAAAGACTAGTAAAAATGGAAAGTTGATGGGTTACTGATTATACTATTTTCTAATGCTTGCTGCAGGAAATGTTGGTAAAATTGAGCTATCTCACAGTTTGTTGTTTTCATGAAGGATTCTTTGGATCTCAGAATTATGACTAACAACTAAAATTAAAGAAATTTGCTGGTTATAGTAAGCTGTAAGCCTGATTTGATAGTTGGCTATGACATTTAAACATGATGATTTAAACATGATGAATGAAGAATATTATCCTATTGGCATATTCACCTGTGAGTTTTGTGGTTAGTTAAATCTTAAACATGGGATACTAATGAGAAGAGTGAGTGGTTAATTTGGCTTATATATATATATATATATTATCCCCTTAATTGGAATCTCCCCAATGTGTTATGCCTGAATTCAAACACAAGAGTATGGCTTGAACCCCCTTACAGCTCGATAGGGTTCTAAAAGCTGATAATTCATTTCTGGCATCCATAAAAAACTTATTATATTTGAATTGGCATCAGTGCTGTTGCTGCAGTCACTAGAATTTTAATCTATGATATTTACATCTTCTGGTGTCTATTTTTTTTTTTTTTTTTTTTGGGTAAGTGTTAGAACATATGTGGTTCACTTGTTAATAACATATTTCATTCTTTTATGTAATTGGCTAATTCTTTGACAAAACGTACTTTACTTGTAATTGGGTAGTTCTAGGTGTTTTTAATACTTCAATAAATAAGGTTTCAAGATCAAGTGTTGAAGTCATCAAGTCTGTCCAAGAAACAAGCTGAGAAAGTGCAAGTTCATTAAAGCTCGACAGCTACATCTATCGAGCTTAAGAAAGCTGTTCCAACCCCGTGTGCTCGACACCTCCTATCTGTCGAGATTTATGAAATTCAGAATTCTGATATGATTTTCTTAATGTTTATGTGTTTAGGCCTTCTTTTCTCCTAACCCTAGACATATAAAAGGACTGTTTTAAGAGCCGTCAAAAAGTACACAAGTTGCACAAGTATTGAACAAAGTCTGTTCAAGCAATTTGTAACCAGAGACAAAGTTTTGTGCTAATTCATCATTCTTGAAGAAGTTGCTGTATATGTGCACCTTTGGGTCTTGTGACCAAGCATCTTCTTGATCTTCATCGTTGGGATGAATTGAATAACTTTGCAGCCAATAACCTTCTACGGTTGGTAATTGAAATTGCGTACTGGGATTCGCGTATTGGTTAGTCACGTACTTGGGAACTGTGCATCAAAAGGAGAAATTGTCACTACAAAATAAGTCCAATTGGGTATTGGGGTAAGGGTTCAACTGTAAGTTCGTATAAAGTACTAGGATTCCTTTACTTGTAACCGCTTGTTGTGATAATAGTGGAATTTTGAGAGTGGTAACCTGAAAATCACCCGGTGGGGTTTTTTGTTGTTAAGTTTTCTCCATTTGTAAATAAATCAACATGTTATTTATTTTTCGCTGCATAATTAGTTTATTGGTGATTTGTTTGTGCTACCACGTGTTTGCATGTTAATTAATTGGTTAATTTATCACAAGGAGTTAATACGTTTTTGGCCTATCAAGTGGTATCAGAGCAAGCATACTCTGATTAGGTTTAATCTTTGCTGTGTTGATCCATTGACCTCTGTTTGTCATGGATAGAGGACAGTCATTAATTATACCTGTTTTATTTAATGGCACTAATTATGCATACTGGAAAGTATGCATGAGAGCTTTCTTACAGTCTTTGGATGAGAAGGTGTGGCAAGCTGTAGAAATTGGCTGGACTAAGCCAAAGGAAGCCCCGGCCGATTAGAATGAAACAAAGATCAAGGTGGCAAACTTCAACAGTAGGGCATTGAATACTTTATTCAGTGCGGTCACCAATGAGGAGTTCAAGAAGATATCATCAACTAAAACTGCTAAGGAAGCATGGACCATCCTCCAAACAATCTATGAGGATACAAAGGCTATCAAGGATTCAAAGTTTCAGAGGCTCACTACAAGCTTTGAAGAAATAAAAATGGAGGAGGATGAGTCGTTTGATGAGTTCTATGTCAAGCTAAAGGACATAGTGAACTCAGCCTTCAATCTTGGAGAAACTATTCCTGAACCCAAGATTATGAGGAAGGTGCTCAGATCTCTACCCGAGAGATTCCATGCCAAGATTATGGAAATAAAAGAGTTAAAGGATATTGACAAGATTCCTTTGACAGAGCCGGTTGGTAATCTACAAACTTACGAGCTAGGAGAATTGGCAAGTTAGTTAAAGGCAAGAGCATGGCTTTGAAAGTCAAGAGCAATGACACAGATGAGTCTTCCGACAATGAAGATTCCAAGATGAAGTCCTACATTACTAAGCAGTTCAAGAAGTTTATAAAGAATGCCAATGGAAAGAGCTTTGATAAGGATCGTAGGCAATCCAATTCTTCTCAGTTCAAGAGTCAAGATAAAGGGAAGAAGGATGCAAGGGATGGTAGTCAGTACACTGTTCCCATAGGACCTAAATGCTTTGGGTGTCATGGATTCGGTCACATGAAGTAAGAGTGTCCCACATATCTCAACAGTGTTAGGAAAAGCAAGGCATTTGCTACTACATTTAGTGACACTAAGCCTAAGGATGATTCTGACGATGAGGATAAGGATGACGGAATCTTGAATGCCTTCACTGCCACAGTCAATCCTACTGAAGGGATTGTTGAAGACGTGGACAAAGAAGAATTGGTGGATTCTAAGTGTGAGAAGATGAATGATCAAAATGATATCCATACAGCCTATGAGAAACTATACAAGCTTTTTGAGAAACATGAGAAACTGTATAGGCTGGCCACCAAGAAACTCAGTGATGTGGAACTTGACCGTGAAGAGTTGTCCACAAAGTTTGATGAGGCTAATCAGACTATTGGAGTATTGAGGTTTGAGAACAATTTCTTGGCTGAGAAGACCAAGAAGCTTGAAGCGGAGTTGTTTCAAGTTAGAGCTCAATTGGAGAGGACTTCAAGTGTAAAGCTTGATGAGATGCTCAACATTCAAAAATTTACTTCAGATCGAACAGGTTTAGGGTATGGTATTTCTTCCTCTAATATTGCTTCTACTAGTAATACTATTTTTGTTCCCCCTGCTAATAATGTTGAAATTGAGAACAATGGTGTTAAAACTAAATTAGCTAGTGAGAACTTAGACAAGGGTAAATCTATCCTAGAAGCACCCCCAAAGCAGGATAACAAAGATGTTAAAAACCCTAGGGCTAAGAAGGCTAACTCTCAAAAGCCTAAATAGAAGAAGCAGCATCTCTGTCATCATTGTGGAGCTGCCAGTCATACTCGACCAAATTGCTATAAGTGGTTAGTTACTTAACAAAACAATGGCATGATAGCATTTGGAAGCCAAAATCAGCTTCAATCCTCTCTTGCTCCTCTTGGAGATCTTCTCAAAACCCTCATGTTCCTCTCGAACTTGAACGGTTTCAATTCTTCCCCCTCACCGCCAGTTCAAGGGTTTAATCAACGGAAAGGTTCTTCCAAGGTGTAGAAGGAAAAGAACTCCAAGTGATTCTATCACTTTCTTCTATCTTCTTGTTTTTGTTTGTTGCATTACTTGTGTGTTTTGCTTTACTGTTTTGAGTTAGTCTAGTTTTATGCTTTTCTTTGCTTGACATGTTTTTGTTTGTTTATTTTCAGTTTTGCTTATGTTTTGTTTTTCATATAAAAATTAAAATTAAAATTAAAAAATTAGAAAATACAAAAACAGTGTGAAAGTACATTGGTACTTGTATACCTTGGATGGCCATTGAAACAAAGTTTTCTAAATTTTGTATCTCTTGTAGCTTAGATGACCATCTCTATGCACAACTAAGCAAATGAGCTTTGTGGCTCTTGTTTGTGAAAAGTAAGATTAAGTTATCTCTTGGACTTAACACTCGTATCACTCTTTTTGACGAGAATGACTAGAAAATCCTAAGAGAAAGACATAAATAATCATCTCACCACTGTTGCCTGCCAATCATGAAAGATATCTATATGCTTCAGCATAGCAAAAGTGTGATGTCAATGACATTTATGTGCTTCGGCATAGCAAAATTGGAATGTCAAATGTCATTGGGTATTTCTTTTCTCTCTCTTATACGTCCACGCATGATATGCTAAATTAAAAAGAAAAAAATGCAAAGAAAATAAAAAGCAAAAAGATTAAAAAAAAAAATGCTTTAAATATGATTGCAAGCAAGTATTCTAGGAGACAAGGGCATAGCCAGAAAATTTTACTTGGGGGGGGGGGGGGGGGTGCAATTGGAGTATTGATATATTAACCATAGTTCATATTGAATACAAAATTATTAACTTTGATATATTGTTATATTGTTAAATATTAATGAAAATACAAAAATTATATAGTTTATTATAGACAAATACAAATACCAAAAAAAAAAAAAAATCCAATAAAAGAACAGTTCACATCCAAATTATGCCCAACAATCTTTAATGGAATAAAGATAGCAATAAAAAAATGTGAACAAAAAAATCTTAAATACCCTTCTACATATCAATACACACATAGTGGCAGAAGAAAGAAACAAAAATAATACTAATAGTAAAATAATAATGATGATTGATAAAAGAGAGAGAAAAGAAAATGCACTTGCATCTTCACTTCTTTAAAGAGTCAAGAAGATGATGTTGCCCCAGGAAAAAAAAATAGATTAATAATTTTGGTTAAGATAGGAGTTTTTGTGTTGAGAAGAAAGAAAATGGGGAAATGGGCTAGCACTAGCAGCTACAACAAAGCTTTGTAGGTACCTAAAGATGAAAAAAAAAAATTGAAACTGTGTTGGAAAATGGGTTGTCAATGATGCTGGAGAGTGAGTTATTATCCATTGGATTAATTATAAATTTTTTGGACAGTGGAGAAGATCAACTATTAGTCATTATCTTTTTGACTAACTATAAATCTTAGGAATAATTGGGGTGGACAGGTAATAAAGTTTTGAACAATTGAGAAGGCCAACTAAAAATCCATTGGACTAACTAGAAATCTTAGATATATTTGGGGGGGCCAAGAAGCAATGTAGCTCTACCCCTACTAGGAGATGTGGGAGTTATAGGATGTATCTCGAAAGTTATAGTCCCCATCAAACAGTTATGATTGTGTGTATGTTAAAGTGATTTTCTCATATCTCAAATCGTCATAACATGTATACACTTATACAATCTTACGATATTTTTCACACACAACACGCAATATTCTTTGCTACTCTTGATACATGTGCAGGTATAATGTGATTTGGTCATCGCAAAGTTTTATATGTGTTAATGTATACTTACTAAACTGTCTTGACTTGTTTTTAAAATATAAAATTGGTTAGACTTGTTGTGTGTGTGTGTGTGTTTTTGAGATCCATGTGCTTAAAATTTTTATTGAGAGATGTTTTTGAGAGCTTAATATGTTGATTGGATTATTGGTTGAGTTGCATGTTGGATTGCATTCATGTCTGTGTTTTTCTCTTCTCGAAAAACTGTTTTCAAAAGCTGGCTCGACACCTCCTCGATACCTAGCTATCCGTTGAGCTTCTTAAGCTTTTTCTTGTTACAATCTCGACAGCTTCTCAATACCTGGTGGATCGATCGAGAAAGTTTCTGCCTCCTCGATAGCTTCTTGATAGCTAGGTCAATCGATCGAGCTTCTATTCTTGGTTCCAGTGGTTTGTTCCTCGACACCTTCTCGACACCTTCATCTGTCGACGATCAATTCCTCGACAGATGGCTCGACACCCCTCAATACCTTCATTTGTCGAGATTTATTAAGGATCTATATATTCTTCCTCATGTGATCTGGAACTCATTTCTCTCGATCTCTCTCTCGATAGCTCTCTTTTTTCTCTCCCAAACACTCTCATCTCACTCCAATCTTGTTCCTCAAGGTTTCCTCAAGATTTTCAAGTTTTTCATTACTTGGTAAGCTTCTAATCTCTTATTCTTCATGCATTTCATGTTTTGAAACCTAGGTTTTTGGGGTTTTTCAAAATTGATGAGTGTTTGTTAAAATTTTGGTATGGGCTTTCACTTAAATGAGTTTAAAATCTCATGCATTGCATCACATATGCATTATAACAGTATTTTCATGCATTTAGATGTGTGCAATCTATTTGTATGCAGGTAGGATTGGATTGGGCTGAGCCTATGATGAAATTTCTTTTGCATGTCAAATGTTCATGTATTTTCCATGCATACATACTCTCTATTCAATATACTTGTTATATTTGAATTGCTTTGGGACATTTCAGATTGACTCTCTCTCTCTCTCCTTCTCTTTTTGTTTACATTAGTCGTGTCTATAGCACCTAAGCATAAATTTGCTTCATCTCAGAACCTTCTTCGTTCCAGGGCCTCGTCTTCATCTGATCCTACTCCTTCTAACATTCGGTTTCGTGATGAGGATGCCCAAAAGGCTTTCTCTGAAAACTTTTCTAGACTGTTCATTCAGAACGCCAATTCATTTTGGCAGACTTTGCCGACACCAACCTTTCTACTGTCATTCACAGTCGGGGATGGGAGTCACTGTGTGACGTCCTGGTCACCTGTCCTTTCATGCTTATCCAGGAGTTTTACTCCAACATGCATGGGATTGATCGTTCAATACTTCTTTTCTTCAATCGCTTTTGAGGTATGCGCATTCCTGTCACACCGCAACTTATTGCGGATGTGTTTCGGGTTCCTAGGATAGAGTTTCCTGACTATCCTAGTTGTAAGCATCTAAGGACTGTGTCCAAGGATGAGCTCATGTCCGCTTTCTGTGAGCGTCCTTTTGACTGGGGTAAGCGTCAGTTTACACCATGTCGGCCTTTTATTAAAGGTCCTAGATTCTTGAACATGGTGATGACTTTTGTACTCCATCCTCACAACTCCATTACTAAGCCTCGTGCTTGATTTTTGTTGTCCCTACTTGAGCATCTTACTATAGACTTCCTTTCTCATTTCATTCTTTTTATCATAGATGTTCATCTAGATTCGGCGTCTCATGATAAGCTCATTTTTCCTTCTGCTATCACGAGGATTCTACACCATTTCTCTGTCTCTTTTCCGGTGTTTGACCATTTTAGTATTATATGTGTCATAGATGCTGCTACTGTAAAATGTAGTGAGGCACAGTTTAGGTCACGACAGGAGTCAGCAACTCCTCCCTCCCATTCGGCTCCTTCACCTCAATCTGCTCCATCCACATCCACCCCTTCCTCTTCCATGGGTGATGTGACTCTAAGAGACATCATGGCGCAGCTGTAGCACATGGATGCTCGCCTTGATACACTCTCTACAGAGTTGTATCAAGTGAATGTTCGTGTTGGTCATATTGTACAACGATAGGCAACCATGGGTGGTTTTGCTTCTAAGACTTCTCCTCCACCACCTCCTGTAGCTTCTGATTCTGCAACTGAGGATGATGATGATGATGGCAATGATGATGATGCTTCTGATGATGATGATGGAGATGCTAGCTCTATCGATGAGATGTCTACTTGACACTCTTACCCTTTGTCACTCGTGACAAAAAGGGAAAGTAGTTTTGGGATATGAGAGTAGTCATTCTTAGGGGGAGAGTTAGTATAGGACCATTTTGATAGGGGGAGTGTTAATATGAGGGATGTAGTGAGGATTTTATATATCTTCTCTTTTCTTTCTTTAATAGATACATTGTTCTTGTACATTGGGTCCTGTGACTATTTTTACACATACATTGTACTTATCTTTTTTATATGTTGATGTATGTTTTTCTTTCACCAACCTTTACATGTGTTATTTCTTTTCTCTCTTTATACACATGTTTCTTATACTTGTATGCAATTTATTATTTCTGTTTCACACTAAGATGTCTTGATGAGTTTTGTTTAAAGTGTTTCAAAAATACAAGTTGTCAAAGTCTACTTGCCATAAACTCTCTTCTTGCAAAGTTTTTTAAGAGTTTGTGTTATGATAGATTTTAGTGCATTCAACAAGTAAATATGAGTTGAGTAATTTATGACTTCTCTCATATGTTTATTTGTTTGTTGTGGTTTTGTCACGAATTGCTAAAGGAAAAGATTGTTACCATAAACTCTCTTCTTGCAAAGTTTTTCAAGAGTTTGTGTTATGATAGATTTTAATGTATTCAACAAGTAAATATGAGTTGAGTAATTTATGACTTCTCTCATATATTCATTTGTTTGTTGTGGTTTTGTCACAGATTGCCAAAGGGAAAGATTGTTAGAACATATGTGGTTCACTTGTTAAAAACATATGTCATTCTTTTATATAATTGGCTAATCCTTTAACAAAACACACTTTACTTGTAATTGGGTAGTTCTAGGTGTTTTAATACTTCAAGAAACAAGGTTTCAAGATTAAGCATTGAAGTCATCAAGTCTGTCCAAGAAACAAGTTGAGAAAGTGTAAGTTCATTAAAGCTTGACAGTTGCATTTATCGAGCTTAAGAAAGCTATTCCAACCCCGTGTGCTCGACACCTCCTATCTGTCGAGGTTTATGAAATTCAAAATTCTGATATGATTTTCTTAAGATCCATGTTTATGTGTTTGGACCTTCTTTTCTCCTAACCCTAGACATATAAAATGATTGTTTTAAGGGCCATCAAAAGTACACAAGTTACACAAGTATTAAGCAAAGTCTGTTCAAGTAATTTGTAACCAGAGACAAAGTTTTGCCCTAATTCATCATTCTTGAAGAAGTTGTTGTGTATGTGCACCTTTGGGTTTTGTGACCAAGCATCTTCTTAATCTTCATCATTAGGATGAACCGAAAAATTTTACAGCCAACAACCTTCTACAGTTGGTAATTGAAGTCGCGTACTAGGATCCACGCATTGGTTAGTCATATACTTGGAAGTCATTTACCAAAAGGGGAAATTGTCACTACAGAACAAGTCTAATTAGGTATTGGGATAAGGGTTCAACTGTAGGTTGGTATAAGATATTAGAATTCTTTTATTTGTAACCGCTTGTTGTAATAATAGTGAAATTTCGAGAGTGGTGACCTGAAAATCACTCAGTGGAGTTTTTTGCCGTTAGGTTTCCCCCATTCATAAACAAATCACCATGTTATTTATTTTCTGATGCATAATTAGTTTATTGGTGATTTGTTTGTGCTACCACACATTTGCATGTTAATTAACTTAATTAATTAGTTAATTCATCACAAGGGATCAATACATTTTTGGCCTATTAGGAAGTATGAAGTCTAAACTTATAACTTTTAAGATGCCGTTTCCAATTACCTTTACGTCAAGAAGTGCAGCAAAGCTATCTTCTGTCTGTTAGAATGTACAAAATTTGGAAACATTGGCTTCTAGCTGCTTACCTATTGATGAAGTGTCTTTACAGGTGAGTGATTTATTTTTGTTAGAGATTGGCCAAATTCTAGAATATCGAGGTTAGGTGGAAAATCAGGTGATATGCCAATCACCACAAAATGTCATCATCCAAGAAACAACTGCAACTTTTGCATGTGGAGGCAATGATTTCATTACATAACCTCTGGTGGCATATTACCCCCTCAGGTAACAAAGTATGATAAACTTGGGTTTTTTTCCTAGCTCCCCGTCCTTAATTCAGCATCTTCTAATGCCAAATTTATTACTTCATTCATAAATGAAGAGTCTTGTCATATTTAAGATACATTTGGCTTTATTGAATCTTCATCTTGCAGTTCTTGACTTGACTTTGCTCTGTATATTTTAAGCATTATTAAAAACTGAACTGAAATACTTCAAAACTTTAGTAAACAACATAATTTGTAAATGCGGAGGCATTCCAAATAAAAAATTTTGTAATTTAAAATGAAGTTAAAAATGTGGGGCATTCCGAGAATTGAACTCGGGATCTCTCGCACCCTAAGTGGGAATCATACCACTGGACCAAATGCCTTACTATTTGTTCATTTATTTTTATTATGTAATTTCTAATTTATGATTTGTCATAGATAGACTAAATCTCTACAGTGTTAAATTATCATATTAGATCCTTCACCCGTGAGGCCATGAGCTGTAACTGACGAATTCAGATATCAAGGTATATGAGGTAAAGGTTAGTCCTCTCTGGCTTATGTTTATGTTACCCTATGTGAATTATTTTTTCTTTGCTAAGTGCCCCTTATGTCAATTACTACTTGATCTCTCTTTATTCGACTTCTCTCTCTCTCTCTCTCTCTCTCTTTCTTCATAGAAAGCTAGGTAAATCCTAGACTAATCTAGGACTACTGTACTTGTTCTATAAGTACAAAAGCTTACAATAGGTTTGGGTTCCTTTAGACCATAATATCTCTTACTAGTAACAACTACAATTCTCCTTTAGGGAAACAAAGTAAGATGAAAATTTGGTTCTAGCATTAAAACTAGCCATATTTGATTTGGTATCAATGCAGTTGCTGCAAGCTGCAGCCACTAGAATTTTAGTCTATGATATTCTCATTCTCTGAAGTCTAAACTTATATAACTTATAACATGCCCTTTCCTATACCTTTACATAAGGATGTGCAGCAATGCTATGTTTTGTCATTATCTGAGAATGAACTAAAACTTTTGCATGTGTGGCAGCGAGTTGAATACACAACCTCTGGAGGTAAATGTTTCCTAGCTACTAGCTCCCTTCCTTGATTCAGCATTTTCTGAAACCTTATTTATTACTTTATTCATTTCTTTTAAAGTATTACTTTATTCATTAATGAATTGTCTTGTCAGAGCTAAGATATATTTGGATATATTGAAACCTAAGTTTGTAGTTATTGACTTGACTTTGCTCAGTATATTTCTCAGAAATATTAAAATCTGAACAGATAAACATTGTAAAGAGAATTAAGTGAATGGGGCATTCCGAGAATCGAACTCGAGACCTCTCGCACCCAAAGCGAGAATCATACCACTAGACCAAATGCCCATTTGGTGATACTATCTTGTGTTTAAGTTTAATAAACTATTTTCATTAAAGTCAATTGATCTTTCTTCCCTCCTACCTTTTAGCCTGGGACTTTAAATACTTGTAAAAATAGAAGGTTGCTGGTTTAACAAATTATACTAATGTCTAATGCCTGCTGCAGGAAATGTTGGGTATCTCTCAGTTTGGTGTTTTCATATAGGGTTCTTTAGATCTTGGAATTGTGACTAACAGCTCAAATTAAAGAATTAGTTGTTTATAGGTAAGCTGTAAGCCTAGTTTGATAGTTGGCTATGAGAAAATGATTATAAGTTGATGAATGGACAATATTACCCTGTTGGAATATTCATTTGTGAGTGGTGTGGTTAGTTAAGTGATGAAGTCCCACATGAGACACTAATGACAAGAGTGAGTTCCACCAACCAGAACAAGGAACACTTGGAAGGATGCACATCTGATTTAAGGCTTTAACCACTTGTGGGTTCCTTCAGAGGAGAAGATATTTCTGATAAAATAAGCCCACTTCTCCTGCTGAAGATGTAGTCTAGTATAAAAACTAACCATATTTGATTTGATATCTGTGTAGTTGCTTCAGTCACTAGAATTTTAATCAATGATATTCTCATTCTTTGAAGTCTAAACTTATTACTTATAGATGACCTTTCCAAATACCTTTACATCAGGATGTGCAGCAATGCTATGTTTTGCCCACTACATTGTACAAAATTTAAAACCATTGCCTTCTCGCTATTTACCTATTGATGAAGTGTCTTTGCGGTTAAGTAGTTGGTTTTTGTTGAGAGTAATTGGCCTAATTCTTAAAATGTTAAGGTGAGGAGAACAATAAGGTGAAATGCATATCACCACAAAATGCCATCATTTGAGAAAGAACTGAATCTTTTGCAAGTGTGGGCAGTGAGTTGAATACATATAACCTCTGGTTGCATTAAAGGAATAAAGGATGGTAAATTTGGGTTTGTTTCCTGTATCCCCTTCCTTGTTTCAGCATCTTTTGAAACCAAATTTATTACTTTATTCATTAATAAATAGTCTTATCAGATCTAAGATACATATGGATTTATTGAAAACTGGTTTTGCAGTTAATGACTTGACTTTGCTCAATTTATTTTTCAGCAATATTAAAATCTGAACTTAAAAAAAAATTATTAGTAAAGAACAATAAGTGAATGGGGCATTCTGAGAATCAAACTCAGGACCTCTCGCACCCAAAGCGAGAATCATACCACTAGACCAAATGCCCATTTGGTGATACTATTTTGTGTTTAAAGTTTACTCAACCATTTCCATTAAAGTCAGTTGAGCTTTTCTCCCACTAGACTGTAGACTGAGACTTAAAAAGACTAGTAAAAATGGAAGGTTGCTGGGTAACCAAATTATACTAATGTCTAATACTTGCTGCAGGAAATGTAGGTAAAATTAAGCTATCTCATAGTTTAGTGTTTTCATGAAGGACTCTTTAAATCTTGGAATTGTGACTACCAAGAAAAAGTAGAGAAATTAGCTGGTTTTAGAAAGCTTTAAGCCTGGTTTGATTGTTGGCTATGACATTTAAACATGATGAATGGAGAATATTATCCTGTCGGCATATTCATGTCTGAGTGGCGAGGTTACTTATTATATTTGATTTGGCATCAGTGCAGGTTCTGCAGTCACTAGAATTTTGATCTATGATATTTTCATCTTCTAATGTCCAAACATTTTTTTTTGGTAAGTCTGAAGTCTAAACTTATAACTTTTAAGATGCCCTTACCAAATACCTTTACATCAAGATGTGCAGCAAAGCTATCTTCTGTCCATTAGATTGTACAAAATTTGGAACCATTGGCTTCTAGCTGCTTACCTATTGATGAGTGTCTTGATAAGTGAGTGATTCATTTTTATTAGTAATTGGCCTAATTCTAGAATATTGAGGTTAGGAGGAAAATCAGTTGATATGCCAATCACCACAAAATGCCATCATCCAAGAAACAACTAAATCTTTTGCATGTGGAGGCAGTGAGTTCATTCCATAACCTCCGGTGGGAAATTACCCCCTCAGGTTATAAAGTATGATAAATTTGGGTTTGTTTCCTAGCTCCCCTTCCTTAATTCAGCATCTTCTGATGCCTAATTTATCACTTCATTCATAACTTAATAGTCTTGTAATATTTAAGATATATTTGGCTTTATTGAAACCTAATTTTGCAGTTCTTGACTTGACTTTGCTCAGTATATATTAAGTATTATTAAAAACTGAACTGAAATACTTCAAAACTTTAGTAGACAACATTTAATGAATGGGGCATTCCGAGAATCGAACTCGGGACCTCTCGCACCCAAAGCGAGAATCATACCACTAGACCAAATGCCCATTTGATGGTGTTATTTGTGCTTAAGTTTGGATTAACCATTTTCACTGAAGTTGATATCTTCCCCCCAACCTACCTTCTAGGTTGAGACTTTGAATTGTGAAAATGCAAGGTTGCTAAATTACCAACTTATACTAATGTGTAACGGTTGCGGCAGGAAATGTAGGAAAAATTGAGCTATGTCACAGTTTGGTGTTTTCAGGTAGGGTCTTTAATCTCAGAATTGTGACTAACAGTTCAAGCTAAAGAGGTTATAAGCTGGCTATGGTAAGCCTACTTTGATAGTTGGCACTGATATTTAAAGTGACAGATTAGAAACTGAACATTTTAAGAATCGAACTCCTTAGGACCTCTCATTGTTGAAGCATAAATCATACATACCACTAGATCGAGTGTCTAGTAGTTCAACCTCATCTAAGTACCTAACCACATTCATCATATCCATTTGATGTTTGTTGGTTTGACTCCCAACATAGTTTTATTATTCATTTACGAATTAAAACCAAATGTTGAAAATTTGAAATCCATTGAATTGCTAAAGGAGCATTTTCTTGTATATGTGAGTCCAACTCCAATAGAACACAAAGATAAGGAACAATGAATGATGCATTCATTCACCAAATGTAGTGTCAGATCTAAGATATATTTGGATGGATTTGGATCTATCAGATCTAAAATATTTATGATAAAGTAAGCCCCACTTCTCTTGCTGAAGATGGAATTTAGCATAAAAACTAAACCATATTAGATTTGATATCAGCGTAGTTGCATCAGTCACTAGAATTTTAATCTATCATATTCTCATTCTTTGAAGATTAAACTTGTTACCTATTAGATTACTCATTAATGCAGACGCGATATGTCTCGAAGATTTTGCAATTACAATCTGCGTTCAAGTGGAGGTGATATCTTAATTGAACCAAGCATTTTCCTAATGTAGTCTAACTACTGCATAAAATCAAATTTTATTCTCTTTCTAAAAATTTTAAGCAGCTGAAAATCCCAAAAAATTTTGATTACTTGGTAATACTAATAGTTTTCATAATAACTTACTGGTTCTGTTGAATATTTATTTGTGAAAGCTATGTCCTCGTTTTGTGTAGTCTAGCTGGCTATCCTTTGACTGAATTGCATGGCTAAGTTCACTCCTAATTTAGGAGCTATCCATTTTTATTTTATACAATTTTTTTTTTTGGGGTATATCCCAAATTGTTAGTAATTTAGTTCACTCCAGCTGACTGAGTAATCAAAAATCAAGGATCCTATGAAATATGCTCCTATCCCATGGTTCTATACTTCTTTAAGGATAAATGGAATAAAGTGTGGTTAAGTTGATTTTAGAATCAGGTTATAAGATGGGGGCATTCCAAATGGAAAATTTTGTAATTTAAAATCAAGTTCAAAAATATGGGGCATTCCGAGAATTGAACTCGGGACCTCTCGCACCCTAAGCGAGAATCATACCACTAGACCAAATGCCCTACCATTTGATCATTTAATTCTATTAAGTAGTTTAATTTATGATTTGTCATAGATGGACATAATCTCTATGATGCAGAATTATCATATTATATTCTTCATAGATGGACATAATCTCTATGATGTAGAATTATCATATTATATTCTTCATAGATGGACATAATCTCTATGATGTAGAATTATCATATTATATTCTTCACCATGAGCTGTAATTGACTAATTCAGAAATCAATGTATTTGAGGTTAGTTGTCTCTGGCACATGTTTATGTTACCGGTTACCTATGTCAATTATTGTTTCTTTGCTAAGTACCCCTAATGTCAATTACTACTTGAGCTCTCTTTATTTGACTTCTCTCTCTCTCTTTTCATAGAAAAGCTAGGTAAATCCTAGACTAATCTAGGACTACTGTACTTCGGGCTCCTTTAGGCCATAATATCTCTTACTAGTAACAACTACAATTCTCCTGTAGGGAAACAAAATAAGATGAAAATTGGGTTCTAGCATAAAAACTAACCACATTTGATTTGGTATCAATGCAGTTGCTGCAGCCACTAGAACTTTAGTCAATGATATTCTCATTCTCTGAAGTCTAAACTTATATATCTTATAACATGCCCTTTCCAATACCTTTACATCAGGATGTGCAGCAATGCTATGTTTTGTCATTATCTGAGAATGAACTAAAACTTTTGCATATGTGGCAGTGAAATGAATACACAACCTCTGGAGGTAAATGTTTCCTAGCTAGTAGCTCCCCTTCCTTGATTCAGCATTTTCTGAAACCTTATTTATTACTTTATTCTTTTCTTTTCTTTTTTATAAGTATTACCTAATGAATAGTCTTGTCAGATCTAAGATATATTTGGATCTATTGAAACCTAAGTTTGTAGTTATTGACTTGACTTTGCTGAGATTATTTCTCAGCAATATTAAAATCTTAACAGAAAAACATTGTGAAGAGAATTAAATGAATGGGGCATTCCGAGAATCGAACTCGGGACCTCTCGCACCCAAAGCGAGAATCATACCACTAGACCAAATGCCCATTTGGTGATACTATCTTGTGTTTAAGTTTAATAAACTATTTTCATTAAAGTCAATTGATCTTTCTTCCCTCCTACCTTTTAGCCTGAGACTTTAAATACTTGTAAAAATGGAAGGTTGCTGGTTTACCAAATTATACTAATGTCTAATGCCTGCTGCAGGAAATGTCATCTATCTTGCAGTTTGGTGTTTTTCATGTAGGGTTATTTAGATCTTGGAAGTGTGACTAACTGCTCAAATTAAAGAATTAGCTGGTTATAGGTAAGCTGTATGCCTAGTTTGATAGTTGGCTAATAGTTGGCTATGACATTTGAACATGATTATAAGTTGATGAATGGAGAATTTACACTTTTGGTATATTCACATTTGAGTGGTGTGGTTAGTTAAGTGTTGAAGTCCCACATGAGATACTAATGATGAGAGTGAGTGGTTAATTGGCTTAAGCTTTTGGATCAAATGATGTCCCTATGTGTTATATTAACCCCTCAATCTCACCCAACAAGTGGTATTAGAGTAAATGGTTCAACTGGGCAAGTATTCATTAGTGAATCCCACCAACTAGAACAAGGAACACTTGGAAGGATGCATGTCTGATGTAAGGCTTGAACCACCTGTAGGTTCCTTCAGAGTAGAAGATATTTTTGATAAAATAATCCCACTTCTCCTGCTGAAGATGGAGTCTAGCATAAAAACTAACCATATTTTATTTGATATCAGTGTAATTGCTTTAGTCACTAGAATTCTAATCTATGATATTCTCATTCTTTGAGGTCTAAACTTATTACTTATAAGATGCCCTATCAAAATATCTTGACATCAGGATGTGCGGCAATGCTATGTTTTGTCCACTATATTGTACAAAATTTAAAACCTTTGCCTTCTTGCTGCTTACCAATTGATTCTTTGCAGGTAAGTAGTTGGCCTAATTCTTAAAATGTTGAGGTAAGGATAACAATAAGGTGAAATGCATATCACCACAAAACGCCATCATATGAGAAAGAACTGAATCTTTTGCTTGTGAGAGCAGTGAGTTGAATACATATAGACCTCGTGCATACGAGGTCTATTTCCCTTAGGTAATACCAATATCAGAGGAAGGTAGACGTGAGGAAATTGAGAGCTGCACTCAAAGCTTGATAGAGAAGTTTCTTACATGTAAACCATTTAACAAGAGGGCAGCGCTGAGTACGTTGGTGAGAGTGTGGGGGCTAGAAAGATAGCGTTGTAGTCAGCGAAGTGGGATCGAATCTGTTCCAATTCAAGTTCCAAACAAAGTTTGATATGGAACGGATTTTGAAATAGAGTTTGTGGGTGTTTGATAATCAAGTTTTATTATTATGTCATTGGGAAGTAGGGATGATGGCGAAGAATGTGCGCTTTGACTCCTTGCCTATATGAATATAGATATGGGATGCACCGTTTGATATGGTGTGCTTACAAGTCGCGGAGGAGGTGGGGCAGAGATTGAGAAGGGTTGTTGAAGTTGAGCGACGGCGAGGGCATATTGTGCAAGACCTCTTTATGAGAGTTAAAGTGGCCATTCCCTTAGAGAAATCGTTGCGGCGAGGAGGTTATTCATTAGACTCGGGTGGACAAAGAGTTTGGGTAAAGTTTAGATACGAGAGATTGCCAATGCACTGTCACGTCTGCGGTATGTTAGGCCATGATTTGAAGCATTGTGCATCTTACTTTGCATGTACTAAGACTGGAGAGGTAGTCTGTTAGTACGGTGAATGGTTAAAGGCGAGTGGTAGCGTCCTTGATCACCACCTAAGAGAGAACCTGAGCTAAAATAGGCTGCTATGGAGGAACAAAGTGGAGAGAATAGTGCGAATGCAGAGGTGGGTGTGGTGGCTGCAGCAGTGGAGCAAGAGAAGTAGATAGTTACCCTAAAACACGATACGGGGACAGGAGGTGAATGCAAGACCTGTCTCGGGATTGGATGATGTTGGTGCCGAAAAAGAAGGAGATATGGGGCTGGATATGGAAATTAAAGATTCGGTGCTAGCTACTAATATTTCTCTGGTTTCGAATTTAAACAAGGATGATGTGGCAAGACCATAATCGCTTGAAGAGGGCATTGGGCTGGTTAAGAAGACAGGATAGGTGGAGGGTCAGGCTTTGGTTGGGCTTCTTGAAATTAAAAATAAGCCCACTTGGAAGAGGTTAGCAAGGACGGTTTGTGGGCTGAGTGATAGTGATCAAAAACAGGTTACTGTATTGGGTAAAAGAGATACGGACCAGAAAGAGGATGATGAAGGAAAAGAACATGCAAAACAGAGGTAGAAAAAGAAGAAGACTAAGGTGTAGCAATCACAAATCACTACAGCAGCCAGGGTGTCGAATCACCCTCACCGATCACAATGAGGCTATTAAGTTGGAACTGTCAAAGACTTGGAAATCCTTGGACAGGTCGTAGCCTTCTCAAATTTGTGAAGGATCAAGCTCCCAACGTGTGTTTTCTTATGAAAACATGTTTATATGAGGATGGTTTTAATGATTTGTATAGGGATTTACCTTTTAAGAATAAGTTGTCTGTGAAGAAACCAAATGCAGGAGGCGGATTGGCTTTGCTTTGGAAGCAGGATATTCAATTGGATTTGATAAATTATTCTGAGCATCATATTTTGGTCAAAGTCAGGGAGCAAGTCATGGGTTTTGCATTCTCACTTGGCTATGTTTGAAAAAGGCCCTTAGTGTTGTATAGGTGATTTCAACTCCATTCTTTATGTAGCAAAAAAACAGAGTGCATGTCCACCGTCAACTAGGTAAATGGAGGAATTTGGGTGTGCTTTGGAGGAGAATGGCTTGGCTAACTTAGGGTATCATGGTTTTCCTTTTACATGGATAAATAGGAGACCGAGGGATGCGAATACTAGGCTCTGTTTAGATAGAGTAGTGGCCAACATAGAATGGAAAAGAAGATTTTCGGATTGCTTTGTAACTCATCTTGGAACACATGCTTCAGATCATCTTCCTTTGCTTGCAAACAAAAATGAATAAGGTGATAAGGGGTAGGGGTGCACGTAGCTTTAAATTTGAGGAGAATTGGTTAATGTTAGATGAATGTGAGAAGGTTGTGGAGGAGGCATGGGTTGGTGGAGGGAGGCTGGAGTCAGCCTTGGTGACTATTAAAGAAAAAATAAAAGAATGTGGGGCTGGTTTGAATGCTTGGGGCTCATCAAAGATGCAACCTGAGACTAAGGAAATTAAAAGTTTGCAAAAAAGGGTGGAGCAATTACTTTATGGTGATCAAACAGAAGAAGCAAAGGCTGAATTCTTGGAGGCAAGCAAAAAATTGGATGGATTTCTCCTTAAACAAGAAATTTTTTTGGCACCAACAATCAAGAGTATCATGGCTGAAACATGGTGACAAGAATTCAAAATTTTTTCCTTCAAAGGCCACTCAACGGTAAAGAAGAAATTTTATCCATGGCCTTCACAATAATCAACAACAATGGGTTGAAGAAATTGAAGACATTGCAGATGTGGCGACTGATTATTTTGAGACATTGTTTAATTCAGAGGAGAATGGGTAGATGGATGACTGTCTTAACACAGTAAACCACAGAGTTACTCTGAAGATGCTAGAGGAGTTGTCCAGAGATTATACAGCAGAGGAGACAAAAGCAATGTTGTTCTAGATGGGACCAATAAAGGCTCCTAGACCGGATGGTATGAATGCTCTCTTTTACCAAAAATTTGGGCATATTGTGGATACTGATGTGGTTGCTGCTGTATTAGATTTTATGCATTCTACTACCATGCCATCTAATATTAATTATACACACATTGTTCTGATTCCAAAGGTCAAGTCACCTGAAAAAATGTCTAATTATGGGCTCATTAGTTTAAGTAATGTCATCTATAAAATTATTTCTAAGGTGTTGGCAAACAGATTAAAAATTATTTTGCCTCAACTCATATCACCTACTTAGAGTGCTTTTGTTCCTAGTCATTTGATCAGTGATAATATTTTGGTTGCATATGAATTGTTGCATTCCATGCATTGTAAAAGGACTGGAAAAAGGGGGTTCTATGGCCCTGAAATTGGATGTTAGTAAGGCATATGATAGGGTAGAGTGAGATTTTTTGAAGGGTATAATGGTTAGACTAGGTCTTCCTGATGTTAGGGTGGATAGAGTTATGACTTGTGTAATGATCCCATCTTTTTCAATGTAGATTAATGGGAGAGCCTATGGTAGTATTACACCATCTAAAGGACTCCAGCAGGGTGATCCTTTGTCGCCTTACTTGTTTTTGATTTGTGCAAAAGGGTTTTCCTCATTACTTGCAAAGGCTGAAAGGAAGGGGCATATTCATGGGGTGTCTATTTGTAGGAGAGCTCCTACAATGAGCCATCTTTTGTTTGCTGATGATTCGTTATTATTTTGTTGTGCTAACTAGGAGGAAGTCCAAGCTATTTCTGATGTGTTACAGGTTTATGCAACATCCTCAGGTCAAGGCATTAATTTTGAAAAGTCTTCTGTCTTCTTCAGCAGTAATACTGATGTGGATCAGAAGGAGAGAATTTAAGCAGCACTGAGCATTAGAGAGGTGGACCAGTTTGAGTCATACCTTCCTACTTTGATTGGCAGATCTAAAAATCAAGCTTTTTCCTATCTTAAGGATAGAGTTTGGAAGAAAATTCAAGGCTGGAAGGGCCAATTGTTATCAAGAGCAGGCAAGCAGTTGCACAATCGATACCTACATATACTATGGGAGTATTACAGTTGCCTAAGAAGCTTTGTGATGATTTAAATGCAATGTGTGCTAGATTTTGGTGGGGACAGGTGTGTAGTGAAAGAAAAATACATTGGAAAAGTTGGAAGGCCCTATCTCAATCAAAAAAGGAAGGTGGCATGGGTTTTCAGGACATAAGGTGCTTCAATCTAGCTATGCTGGCAAAACAAAGGTGGAGATTATTGCAGGAGAATGGGTCTTTGTTATATGAATGTTTTAATGCTAGATATTTTCCTAGAAGTACATTCTTGGAGGCTACTGATGTTCCCAATAGTTCATATGTATGGAAAAGCTTGATAGTAGCACAAGCAATTTAGCAGAAAGGTTGTTGTTGGAGGGTGGGAAATTGAGTTAGCATAAAGGTGATTAAGGATAGGTGGATCCCGAACTATCCAAAAAATAAGGTTTTGCACCCACCACTCGATGAGGAATGGGAGTGGTGAGTTGCAAATCTTATAGATTGGAGTACTCATGACTGGAACAGGGAACTTATTGCTGCCAATTTTCACCAAGATGACATAGAGGCCATTTTACGAATTCCATTGAGTAGAAGGCAGGTGCAGGACACCTTGATGTGGCTCTATACCAAAAACGGATATTATTCAGTGCGATCGGGATATTATATAGCTTGTGGCTTGCAACAGCAGGAGAATGGAGAACTTGAAGGATCGGGTTTGAAGAAGGGTGAGATGGTATGGCCAAAATTATAAGGTGCCAAATAAAATAAAAGCATTTGGGTGGAAAATGTGTCAAAATATTCTGCCTACAAGGGAGAACCTATTTAATCGAAAGGTTGTGGAGGATAGGGGGTGTGAGGCATGCAAGCAAGAGGTGGAATCAGTAATACATGTGATGTGGGAGTGTGGTGTAACCCAGGATGTTTGGGCTGAAAGTAGGATCAATTTGCAAAAGTGTCCCCGTTAATGGGTGATATGGTGAAGTTATTTGAGTGGTTAGTAGATCGGTTAGCTGAGGAAGATATGGAGCTGTTTTAGTTCAGTGCTGGGTTTTGTGGAATCAAAGAAATGCTATTTTGCATGGAGGTACAATTCAGGATCCATCTGTGCTGGTTCAAAGAGCTGAAACAATGCTGCATGATTATCGTGATGCTCAGTCTCATCTCTCTGTTCCACTGCCATCTTCATCGGTGCAACAGTTGGAGAGATAGAAGCCACGTACGGGGCTGAACTATAAAATAAATGTCGATGCAGCAATATTCCCAAGGCAGAAGTCTTCGGGGTTTGGGGTTGTGATTCGCAATGAAAGGGGAGAGACTATGGCTGCTGTCTCAGCAAGAGGGCCATCAGTTCAGAACAGCGAGGAGGCAGAAGCTTTGGCTTGCAGGAAGGCAGTGGAAGTTGCTATGGATTTGGGATTCAGGGATGTCACACTTGAGGGAGATAACATTTCTGTTATGAACTCAATTTCCTAAGCTTGTATTAATAGAGCTTGGCTTGGGTTTGTGTATGATGATATCAGATGCATGGGGAGGGGCTTTAGAAGTTTTCATGTTAACCAGGTGAAGAGGACAGCCAATACTGTGGCACACTCGCTTAGTATGCTGGGTTGATAGTGGGTGAAATGGTTTGGTTGGAGGAAGACCCACCTCTGGCCACAGATGCTTTGTACTCTGATTCTTGTCATATTTCTCTTTAATGAATGAATTGATTCCGGTTTCAAAAAAAAAAAAAAAAAAAAAAAATTTGAAACATAGCATTTATTGTTACTACACTCATGTTGAACTACATTAGCGGTCACATTATCCACCAATTTCCAACATTCTCTCTCTCTTTTTTAACTCTCTTTTTTCTTATTAATTTTCCAACTTAATGTTATACTATCTCCAACTTTTCCCCTCCCTTTTACCTTTTCATATCCCCACTATTGTCTATCTTAATATTACTTTTCTTAAACCCTTTATCTTCCTTTATTTTTTATTTTTCTTATTCCCCTTCTCTTACTATGAGTTTACAATTCTCCATTTCATTCTATACATCGTTTTTTTACACATAAAAGGTTCTCTCTCTCTCTCTCTCTCTCTCTCTCTCTCTCTCTCTATATATATATGTATGTATATATAATTTTTTTTTTCATTTTTTGGTGGATTTTTTTTTCTTACATCTCTACTTTAGATTGATGATTTTTTTTTTTTTTTTTTGGGGGGAACTTTACTTTGAGTTGATGTGATTAAGTTGTGTTTTTAAGTTGTTATATATATTTTTTCTCTTTAATTTCAAAGATCTTATCCTATTGCATTATATATAAAGATAGTATAAAAGAATATAATGTTAATTTATTACATAACATAACATGACTTAGATAATTTGGTGTTTATTACAATATTTTTTAATTTTTACTTTTTTCTTCTCTTATTATTTTCTATAAATTTCTTATTATTCTCTCTCTCTCTCTCTCTCTCTCTCTCTCTCTCTCTCTCTCTCTCTCTCTCTCTCTCTCTCTCTCTCTCTCTCTCTCTCTCTCTCTCTTGAAACTCTACTTTATGTTGACGAATCATTGTGATTTTTAAAAACTCTATTTTGGATTTATACATTTTGGTATTGTATTTTTTAGTTCCCCATTACAAGTAGTATATCTCTTTCACTCTTATAGTTATGGTTGGTTTGATTTTGTTTGAGTTAATAATTGATTATTTTGGAAGTAAGAATTTGAGTTTATATCAAAACAAAATCTTGGCTATGCTAATAACAAATCGGTATTCGGTCCATTTCGGTCTATTTCAGTCCACTCCATCAATTCGGTCTATTTCAGTGCACTTCGGTCAATTTGGGTCCAATTCGATCTACGTCAATCCACCTCAATTAAATTAGGTCCATTTTGTCTACTTCAGTCAATTCAGCCTATTTCAACCTATTCGGTCCAATCATTCTGCTTTGGTCCAATTTGGCCCATTTGGTCAATTCAATTAACTTCAATCTATTCGGTCCATATGATCCACTTAGTTCAATTCGGTCCATATGATCCACTTAGGTCAATTCGGTCCACTTAGGTCTATTTGGTCCATTTCAGATCACTTCGGTCCAATTCGGTGTACCTACTTAAGAATGGCAAAATACAAGTTTGGGCTGAGAGTACTATTAAGGGTCTTTTTGGATACAGCTGAAAACTGAAAACACTGTAGCAAAATAATTTTTAAATGTATGAATAGTATCGTGGGACCCATTTTTAATGAAAAAGTTGCTGAAAAGTGATATTTGTGGGTCTATGAACAATGCACTAATGCATTATTGACGGTTGAAAAGTCAGCCTTTGCGGCTGAAAGCAAAAAAATAAAAAATAAAAAGCTGAAACGCGTTTTGCACCCAGACGTGGACGCAAAACGCAGTACCCAAACAGGTACTAAGTATTAATTATTTGAGTATCAATTGTAATTACATAATAAGTTTTGATTATCATAGTAATCTCCTTAGGAGAATGAAAATTTGAATAAAACTTTGAAATTTAAAAATTTTAGTTTTACCAAAAGAAATTAGGAAAACATAATTCATAATAAAAATAGTTAGAAGAATATGACAATTTTGATAAAAGAATAACAATCAAAAACATCAAAAATGATAAAATTATATATTTGTAAAAATAGAGTGATGGAAATTACTTTTTGAAATTGTTTAATTTTTTGGAAGAACAAATTATCTACAATAAAATTTAGAAGAATAAATTATATATATTCAATATAAGTTTGTTATGAGTTTTGATTATCATAATAATCTCTTTTAAGAGAAGAAAAAATTTGAATAATTTATTTAAATAAAAATTATACATACATACATTTATTTATTTTACATAAAGGTATAATCAACCTTATGCAATTCATTTAAAAGTAATAACATTAAAACAAATGAGTAACTGCCCTAAATATTATATTTATATATTCATAACCTTAAGGTTTAGAAAGACTTTCACTTAAATTTAGCTGAACCGAAGTATACTGAGATGTTATATTAATGTGGCTCAACAAAAGTGTAGCAACAATAAATGTTATGTAGGTGTCAATTCGGGTTAGCACGTCAGGTTTGTGTCGTGTTAAGGTAGGGGTATTCGACTAAATGGCTCAACCCAAACACAACCCATTTAATAATCGTGTCTTGATCCTTTAACCCTAACCTAACTTGTTAATAAAACGGGTTAACTAACCCAACCTACTTTACAGGCTTAATAAACAGGTCATATTAGGTTAACATGAATGTAACATAACACATTTCTACCTGTATAATATTAAATATAACTTCTGTCTAGAAGTTTTTTTTTTTTTTTTTTTTTTTTATACATCTCAAAAATAGTGCATACACTTCAACCCTTCAACACACATTCAAAATAACATAGTTCAACAAAATAACATAGTTTAAGTTAATACATGTATGACACTCATAATGCTAGTAATCAAGGAGTACACCATGCGTCAGTTCAAAGTTCTTTACACTCCAAAAGAAGTGTATACACTTCAACCCAAATTCAAAACAAAATAACATAGTTTAAGTTAATATATTTTTGACACTTGTAATGCCAGTAATCAAGGAGTACACCATGTGTTAGTTTAAAGTTAACTGGCAATGTGATGAATGTGGCCACGTTCAAATGGTTCTTACTTCTTACTAATTCATATAATTATTGTACCATTATTTTTAAGTTAACAATGAAGAGAAAATTTTCAGAAAAAAAAAAAAAAAAAAAAAAAAAAAAAAAAAAAAAAAAAAAAAACTATTGTCTACTATCTATTAAAAAATTAAAAATGTTTTATGTATATAAAATAATATATACATAAAAATTGACTCACAACACTTGAAATTTCACAATAATTGAGTGAAATAATTGAAATTGATTTTTCTATTATCACTACATTTCTTAAGTATTTTTTATTATTAAAATAATCTTCTACCAAATCATGTATAAAATTTCTCACCACTCAGCTCAAAGCAGTAGGTCCACAGCCAATGGCTCAATGAGTCATTATACAACTTTTCAAATATATTGTTATATTTTTGGCAAAAATACTATTTTCTTCCCTACATTTTCATCTCATTCTCACTTTAGCCCCTACTTTTTAATTTTACCGCATTTAGTCCCTAAAATAATAAACTGATCTTGTCTTAGTCCCTACCATTATCTTACTAACGGAAATAGTCTACGTGGCAAATGGAGTGCACCGCTGGCACACTAAGAGGCTGTTTGGCACTATTGTTTAAACAATAGTTTTCAATATTTAAACAACAATAACATTTCTAATACATATTTCTATAACACTCAAACACATATTACCACAGCACTAAAAATTGAACAACAATACTTAAACACTGCTTCAAAACCCAAAAACATCTGTCAGTTATCTTTAAAAAAAATAAAAAATAACTTCAGATCCACCTCAACAGAAAATTAAACACAAATAAATCCAGGAAAAAAAAAAAAAAAAAAAAAAACCCTCACATGACACCAAAACATCACAACTGATAAATTTGTTTCTAGTTTCAAACCACACGACCACACTTTCATTTTCCAATTTTGGTATCTCTCGACTAAAAATTTTTTCTCTCTCAGCTCAAAATTTATCTCTAAGGTCTTGGGATCTTGGTTTGATGGGTTTGATATGGTTTAGAAAGAGAGAGGCTGAGATGGGTTTGATTCGGGTTAAAGGGAGATGTTGAGATCAAGATCAACCAAATGGGTTCAAGATCAACCAAATGGGGAGTAATTTAAGAACTGCGGTGGTCAGATTTTGGGTTTCAAACTGGTTTTGGGGATTGAAGAAGTGTGGGTTTTGTGATATGGGTTTTGATGTATTGGGAGTGGTGGTTTTTGTTTCACCGATCTTGTTGTTATGGCCAATGTTTAGTGTTAACTTTCTGGGTTTGTTTTAATTGTGTTAATTTTCTGGGTTTGTTGTTATGGGGGGTTAGGCCCAAACGACCCATGTTAGCCCACCTAATAAAAACCCAACATAAGACCTAAGGCCCATTAGAGGAGCTTAACTTGGCACCTAAGGAAGGAGTTAACCCGAAGCCCTATCACAATAGGCCCTACCCTGAGTTCGAGACAATGGGCCGAGGAGACAACCACTTGAGGAAGTCTTAAGTGGTTGGCTAAAAGCTGACTAGTGACGAGGGAAGTTGGGGTGAAACAGGAACCTAGTGAGGTCAGTAGCCAAGGACTGATAGTACCATTTGGGAAACTACCACCAAACACTATTCGACATCTGGAACAAGTTCCAAGGGAATCCTCTAAAGTTGTGAGGATCCCTTGGGATGATGATGAACATAGGAATACGTGTGTAGTGGGAAAATAATGATGGTTACCCCACTAACAAGAGACTATAAAAGGGAGAAATGGGCAAAGGATCTGGGGTTGGAAAAACTGAGGAGTGAGAGACAGAGAGAGAAATACAGGAAAACATTAGGGAGTTAAGGGAAACTAGGAAGAAGTTCTTGCATTATAGCTTGGAGTAAACAAACCAGGTGAAGTTTGGGGCCAAATCTATAGGATTAAGTCTTAACTCACATACAAATAAATTGTGTCCCAAATACTATCAACAATTCAGTCTTCGATGACCACAATTGGCGCTGTCTGTGGGGATCCTACTCCACTCAAGGCTTCAAACTAGCTTGGTGTTGTCCAACCGTGAAAGGTCAGCATGTTGGCAAAGGATTTGCAAGAGGAAATCAGTCGAGGGCCTCCTCGAGGGGCCAGAGGAGGTAAGACAGGGAACGCAGAAGGGAATGGCAACACATGCAAGACGGGCACGAGACTAGAGTCTATTCAGATGAGGGATATTCACAAGGGGAATGAACTGTGTCTTATATTCCTAAGCAGTCTCAGCGAAGAGATCGGCTATGGGAGTTAAAGAATCTACAGAAACAGGTCAATAACCTTGAAATTGAGCTGAGAGGGTGACGCCGCAAGAAGGACCAGGAAAGTGGTTCACTTACCTCCCTGTTCACTAGTCACTAGTCAGCTTTTAGCCAACCACTTAAGACTTCCTCAAGTGGTGATCGATATAACTTATAACATGATACTTCCTCAAGTGGTTCACCTACCTCCCTGTTCACTGTTTATGATGGAAAAACTGACCTGGTAGAGCACGTCAGTCACTACATACAAATGATGTCACTATACTCACAAAATAACGATTTGATGTGCAAAGTCTTCCCGTCCAGCCTTGGACCAATGGCAATAAGATGGTTTAATGGCTTAAGAAAGGGGTCCATTCAAAACTTCAGAGAGCTAATGCAGGCATTCGGGGCTCAATTTTTTACATGCAGTAAAGTTCCTCAACCGATAGGTGTGCTATTATCCATAAGGATGAGGAATGGCGAAACCCTCCGATCTTATATGAATAGGTATTAGGAGCTATACAGTGAGATTAGGGGGGGATTGAACAAGTAGCAGCCAGTACTTTCCGGCTGGATCTTCCCGAGGAGACAAAATTGAGGGATTCTTTAACCATGTGGCCACCTAAAGGCATGCATCAGTTGATGAGAAGGATAGAGGAATATAAGAGAATGAAAGATGACAAACTGTAGGGAAAGGGCAAAGCCCCGGCCTCGTCCCAATACCGCAAAGAGTATCACCCTGAAAAGTTCCACTAGAGGAGCAGGAGAGAGCCAGGGGCCCCTAGGGTAGGGTTGGCACAGCATACCAAAGGGGTCAATGTGACGTTCACAAAACCTATCTATAAAATCCTAGAACACATTAAGAACAAGCCCTACTTCCGATGGCCAGGAAAAATGGGTAGGGATCCAACCAGAAGGAATTAGATTTTATATTGCACATACCATAGGAAAAAAGGGCACACCACCGAGCAATGTCGTGTGTTGAAAGATCGCCTAGAGTAGCTAATGAAGGCAGCATCTCAAGGAGTTTCTAGTAGGCCAAGAAAGGGTAAATGTAGGCCAGGGGTCAAGGAATCGAAATGACCGATCTCTTCCACCCCCTTTGGGAGTTATCGACCTGAAAGGAAGCCTAGAATAACCTTCCCCCCGATCTCTTTTAGTGAAGTTGATTTGGAGGGGACGTCCCAACCGCATGATGACGCTTTAATGGAGACCTCTCGAATTGGAGATTTCCTAGTGAGAAAGGTCATGGAAAATCAAGGGAGTGGGGTTAAGATAATGTACCCTGATCTGTACAAAGGACTGGGGTTGAAGACAGATGATTTAAGTAAATATGATACCCCACACGTAGGGTTTGACGAGAGAATTGTGACACCCAAGGGGCAGATAAAGTTGCCGATAGTAACCAAAGGGAAAAAGGTGGAAGTTAATTTTATCGTGGTCAATGCTTTCTCACCCTACACGGCGATCCTGGGGCGGCCTTAACTCCATGCTATAGGGGCAGTCCCATTAAGCCTGCACCAAAAGATTAAATGTCCTACAGAAGATGGGGTTACGGTAGTCCGAGCCAATCAAAAGATGGCAAGGAAGTGCTTGGTGGTAATAATAAACCATGAAATTAAGCAAAAGGATTAGGTTGATCTAGAGCCATTATAGCAATTACCGATGGCCAAGGGATTGGTAGGAGTAGACAGTGCCAAACAGTTGGTTCAAATACCAATCATGCCGTATTCCGACAAGTGTTTCCGGATTGGGAAAAGTTTGTCCACTGAAAACCGTGTAGAGATTTTGTTATCGCTGATACAAAACATGGATGTGTTTGCCTAGAGTTCATATGAAGTACCCGAGGTTGACCCAAATTTTATTTTGCATAAGATAAATGTAGATCCCCAAGTCCCACAAAAAAAAAAAAAAAAAAAAAAAAATCGAGGAAGTCTGCAAAACCCTACGTGTAGGCAGTAAAGGGGGGGTAGAAAAGTTAAAACAGTCAGGGGCCATAAAGGAAGTATTCTTTCCTGAATGGCTAGTTAACACGGTGGTGGTTAAGAAGAAGAATGGAAAGTGGAGAGTTTGTGTCGACTTCACCAACCTTAATAAAGCATGCCTAAAGGACCCTTTTTCTAGTGCCGAAAATAGATCAGTTGGTAAACACTACAGTTGGGCACCAACGGATGAGATTTTTGGATGTCTTTCAGGGTTACCATTAAATTTCTTTAGCTCCCGAGGATCAAGAGAAACTTCATTTATAACACTTGAAGGGAACTATCGTTACACGGTGATGCCCTTGGGGATAAAGAACGCGGGGCCTATGTACCAACGAATGGTTATATGCATGTTAACGGAGCTGATCGATAAAACAATGAAGGTCTATATCAATGATATGGTGGTGAAGACGAAGGAAGGAATGGTGCATGCCCGGGACCTGGTAGATGTCCTTGATATTTTGAGGCAACACAAGTTACGCCTTAATGCAAAGAAATGTGCCTTCGAGTTAGGATCGGGCAAGTTCGTGGGATACATGATCACCACACGCGGCATAGAGGTGAACCCCGACCAGATAACGGCCATCCAGCAATTACACCCGCCTATCAATTCAAAAAAGGTCTAAAAGCTTATTGGCATGATTGCCGCACTGAATAGATTTGTGTCAAGATCAGCAGACAAATGTCGACCATTTTATCAGTTGTTGAAAAAGTGGAAGGTTTTCAATGGATAGAAGAGTGTGATTCGGCGTTCAAAGACTTAAAGTCCTATCTAGGCAACCAACCTATTTTATCCCAACCTAAGCCAAAGGAGGATTCGTACATGTACTTAGCAGTCTCTAACCATGGCGTTAGTTCAATGTTGATTAGATAGCATGAAGGGACTCAAAGGCCTGTGTATTACCTCAGCAAAACTTGGGTGGATGTAGAGACTCGGTATTTGCCATTCGAGAAAATGGCCCTGGCCCTAGTACATGCCATAAGGAAATTATCGCACTACTTCCAAGCTCGCACAATATGGGTATTAATCGAGTACCCTTTTGCGGCCATTGTTAAGAAGGTCAGACTTCACAGGGAGGATAGCAAAATGGGGGATGAGACTGGGGACGTTTGACATACGTTACAAACCAAAGAATTCCATTAAGGGCCAGGTGCTTGCAGACTTTATAGCTAAGTTTACCCCTCCTCCACAGGGCTTTGTAGGAATATGTCGGGTCACAGTCAAATGTTGGAAAGTGTTCGTGGATGGAGTATCTAATGCAAGAGGGTCAGGGGTCGGGATAGTATTGGTGTCACTCGAAGGTGTAAAGTTGGAGAAGTCACTTAGGCTAGGCTTCCTGGCCTCAAACAACGAAGCCGAGTATGAAGCCTTCATCGCTAGGCTGCGAGCAACGAAGAAACTTAGAGCTAAGGAGGTGGAGATGTTCTCAAATTCAAGGTTGGTGGTAAGTCAAATAGATGGGAGTTTCGAGGCAAGGGATCATCGTATGTCACAATACTTAAAGTTGTTTGGGGATCTACGACCAAACCTCCAGAAAGTTAATGTGGCCAGAGTGTCAAGAAGTCAAAATTGTCATGCCGATTCTCTAGGTATGTTGGCATCCTCTTTAGATGCCTACATTCCCCGAATGATTATCGTAGAACTGTTGGAGCAACCGAGCATTGAGCAGCAGATGTTAGTAGCGGCTATGTCAAAGCTGGAGCCAAGTTGGTTGGATCCATATGTAGCCTTTTTATCCAACAGGTCCTTGCCGAGGGATGTCAAGGAAGCTGAGAAGGTACAGAGAACATCGGCTCGTTTCTAGCTATTCAAAGATAAGAGGTTGTACCAGCATTCGTTTAGAGGACCATACTTGCTGTGTCTTCATCCCAACAAAACCACCAAATTGTTAGCTGAGCTTCACGAGGGAATATGTGGTGGCCACTTAGGAGTTAGGTCACTCGCACACTAAGCTACGACTCAGGGATTCTGGTGGCCGAATATGCAACGAGAAGTGGTTGACTATGTTAAAAGATGTGATCAATGCCAAATACATGCACCTATCTTGCACCAACTAGGGGGAAATCAAAACACGATCCTCAATCCTTGGCCCTTTTCCCAATGGGGGCTAAATATAATCGGCCTATTCCCTTGGGCTTCATAGACTAATAGATATGTGGTGGTAGTGACAGACTATTTTACCAAATGGGTGGAAGCCGAAGCCTTGGCAAATATTAGGGATGTAGATGTAAAGAAGTTCGTATGGAAGAACATCGTTACAAGGTTTGGAGTTCCCCAAGCACTAGTGTCCAATAATGGGCTACAGTTTGATAGTAAGATTTTTCCAAGAGTATTGTGGTAGCCTCGAGATAACCAACAAGAACTCATCACCCGCATATCCTCAGAGCAATGGGTAGGTTGAAGCGACGAATAAGATGATTGTTAACAGTTTGAAGAAGAGACTACAGGGGGCAAAGGAAAACTGGGCTAAAGAGCTGCCAAATGTTCTGTGGGCCTACCGAATGACTCCTAGAAAGTCAATGAGTGAGACACCCTTTTCTATGACCTACAGCACCGAAGCAATTATACTAATAGAAATTAGTTTGTCAAGTGTGAGGGTTGCTAACTTTACACAAAGCCATAATGATGAGTGTATGATCGGGAATTTGGATGCCCTAGAAGAACGAAGAGATATATAGTGTCAGTAAAACTTGCTGACTATCAACAAAAGTTGGCTTAAGGATATAATAGGAAAGTGAGGCCTCGGGAGTTCGTGGCTGGAGACCTTGTTTTGCGAAAGGCTATTGGGAGTATGAAATATCATAATGCTGATAAATTGGCCCTAACTTAGGAAGGACCCTACTGAGTAACAACAACAGTCAAAACAGGAGCTTATTACTTGGAAGATATGAAAGAAAGACCCCTACCCTGACCATGGAACATTTGTAATCTGAAGAAAATACTACCCATGAATGGAATGTAGTATGTGGGATACATGTCCGAGTTTGTAGACTAACATGAGCAGTGGAAGTAGATGAAATTCAGTTAAAAGGTCTTATGTAGATTATGAGTAAATAGTAAAGCATCTATGCATGTACTTAACATATATTCCTAAGGACAGAAGCCTGGCCTCAACCTGACTCCGATCACCAACCAAGTGGAAACCTTAACATATATTCCTAAGGACAGAAGCCTGGCCTCGGCCTGACTCCGATCACCGACCAGGTGGAAACCTTAACATATATTCCTAAGGACAGAAACCTGGCCTCGGCCTGACTCCAGTCACCGATCAAGTGGAAACTTTAATGAATTTTCCCAATTCATAGGATGGGTAATGGCATAAACTCGGCCTTTAATCACCAAACGACCAAAGATGAACTTGTCCCCGAAAAGAAAAATCTATAGTAGGTTAGCAGCCTAATTAGGGAATATAAAGTGCATCTTCAGTATTACCTAGGACACCTGAGAATAGTGAACCATTGGCGTCAAAATTACTTATTGTGTTACCGAACGCTAATACTTAAGCAATTTTCAGTGTTAATATCAAAATGTTGATGTCATTACCGAACGTCTAAATTATTGCGTTACCAAACGCTAACACTTCAGCAATTTTCAGTGTTAATATCAAAATGTTGATGTTGTTACCGAACGTCTAAATAATTGCATTACCGAACGCTGACACTTAAGCAATTTTCAGTGTTAATATCAAAATGTTGATGTTGTTACCAAACATCTAAATTATTGCGTTACCAAACGTTAACACTTAAGCGATTTTTAGCATGCACGTCAAAATATTGATGCCGTTATCGAATGATTAGAAACTCGAAGAAAGTAAATTGTTGGTATTAACCCTTCTCATACAATTAGGATAGGATAAAAAAAAAAAAATGAAAGATGAAGCAAGAAAAAAAAATTAAATTAAAACCATCAATTTCACATAAACTTCAAAAAAAAAAAAAAAAAAGGGGCGGGTAGAAAAATAATACAAATATTCATAATAACAGAGTCTAGATGCTTGAGTTATCAGTGGCTATGGGAGTTATTATGGGTGCTTCCTGGCTGGCTGGAGGATTAGTGAACGGAGGATTTGAGGTGACTATGGGTTGCGCAGCGTCTAGGTTTGATAAGGTAGTAGCGGCTCTCGAGTTGTCATCATCGAGCACCACTACATGTGGAGTCAATCTACTCTAATAGCTCCCTAGTCTCTGGGCTTTCCGTACCCTCATCTTTATCGCTATTGTCCTCACCCTGCTCTGTAGCCTGGGTCTTGACCTCAGGGTCCTCTGGCAGCGGGACTCGGTCAGCACTCTTGAAAGGAGAGTCCTCGGGGAGGCCGACGGCATTAATTGCAGCCATTCAGCCCTCCATGAACCCAAACTTTCAAGCCTAAAAGGTCATGGGACCAGCTAAATTCTTGGCATCCCTAAAACTTTTGTTGTAGTAGGTCTGCTTCTGAGTTTTCTTCGTGCCTTTGTGGTCGGCGAGCTCCTTGTCCCAAGTAGAAAGGAGGCTGGCCGTCTCGGCGAGCTCCAACACCTTCTCGGCAGTAGTTGCCTACCGCTCCATCACATTTAGCCCAAAGTTTTCTCACACAGGATGGCCTCGGCTACCTACTCGATGACCTTTTCTTTATCAGCCTCCTCCAGTGCTCCCTTTTGTCAACCCTCCACCACATGGGTCAATTGAGCGGCCTGAGACAACAGTAAAACAAGATGGAATTATTTTAGCCCGATTGATAGCACTTATAAAATGAGAAGTATGAGAAGGAAACGAAAGGAACTGAGCCAACAAAACAGTAGAAGTTTGGATAAATAAAAGCTTACCGCTATATTGGTACACATACTTGCATACAAATAATAATAAAAACAAAACTCATGCATTAAAGTATTATTTATTATTGGATGATCATGGAAACTATAACGTCAGTTTTATTCTTTTGGCAGTACTAACATTTAAGATGCCCTAGTAAATTATGCAAATCAAAGTCTACAGGAAACAGATGCAAATATGAGAACAGCTAAATGATCATAAAACTAACAACTAAGGCATCACCAACTTCAAAGTTTATTAAAACTAAGATAATAGTTGTAAAAACTACTAACCAAATAGCTATTAGATCAGTTGAAGCATAATTATAACCAGCATCACTCTTCCCAACAATAAGCGGTATATTAAACCCTTCAAGAAAGATTACACGAGCCCCCTGACTGTCCTCAACTAAATTTTTACTAGTCAATTCATTCAAAACGTCAGGAATATATGGATTGTAGAAGCTTTCCCCCTGTCAGCAAGAAAAGTATAACTGTCAGTTGGTTGCCTAATTTTCTGGAAACCTCACTATATATAAACAAAGATCTTTGCAGTCTTTATGCAGCAAGGACCATCTGCATTTCAGGCAACTTTAATGAAATCTATTATATCCTCATTTTCAATTTATTGAATAAATATTACAAATGTCTGTTCTGAAAACTAAAAATATTGTAGCAAAACAATTTTTAAATGTGTGAATAGTGCCGCTGAACATAGTTTTAAAGTTAGATCTACATTTTTTCATATTTGTAGATCTTGTGAACAGTGCACAGGTCCCAACCAAAAAACGCAGCCACCAGCACAAACACAAACATATTACTATCCAAACTAACACTAAGTGGTAATTTTATCCCCAAAAATATATATATATATATATATATTGGGATAGAATTATTGAAATTCACATACCTTTTCCTCTAACTGAAGTCTAAGGTATTGATAAACCCTGTTAAACTCATTTTGATTGATTTCACAAGTATGTGTCCATGCCTTACGATATTTCTGATCCCCACCCTATAGAAAGTTAAGCCAAGAAAAATTAGTAAAAGAGAAACTCAACAAACATAATGTGAAGCCTAGATCTTCAAAATTTTAATGGTGACCTAAGATTTTGCATTATCTGAGAGATTAACCTCAGTCCATAAGCTAAAAAAAAAAATCACCTGGAGCCGAACCAATACCTTCCGTGCCCTCTCCTTAAAATCAGGATCACTGTCAAACCTCTTTTTTGATTCTTTATAGAATTCCTAACAAGTAGCATTCAAGTTAGAATCACATTTCATCATTTAATTTTTCATTTTTGTAATGTGTCACAAAATCATTCATTATAAAATGCCCTGGCGTGTAAAAGAACTCAAAAGTATAAGAATCATACAGTGAAAAATACAGTAATATAAAATATTACTTAAAATGAAGGAAATTCTTTCTTGACGACATCTTAGTCCAAGTTTCATTTTGTAGGAACTGCAACTGAAAGGTGGTGAGATAAATTTCCTAAGAAAATAATTCCGTCTGATCTCCCTAATATCACCTTCTAGTAGAATAAATAATTCTAATATTGGTAATTATAATATACACACATCCAATGGGTCTTGACACCCCACCTAGCTACCTTGTTCTTTTAAGGAGAGGAGATGCCATCTGAGCAATATATATGAGGTAAGTGAAAGAATAAGATAAGATCCAATAACAATCCACACAACTTTAAAGTTACCTGTACGTAGATCTCCAATAGCTGCTGCTGCTTCATTAACATCTTCCCAGTTTGAAAACTTTTCAACATGCCAAACTGCAACAGACATAGGAAAATTTTCAGCCTTATGGTAATGGTGCCGATGAAAAAAAGGGAAAGATTTTGAATATTATATGATAGTTATAGAAATTTTTTGAAACAACAGCCCATCATGGTTTCGGCGAAAAAGTCCGACGTGTGAAAACTCAACTCAAGCAAACGGGGTATCGTGTCCCCGTCCCCAATAATGGTAGATCTTAAATGGCCTACATACATGCATTTCTTTTGTTATATTGGGTGAAGGAAAATCAACCACAGCCCTTTTGTCTTGACTGGAAGCCTACAAATACAAATACAAAAAAGGTATCCTATCCAATCCAACACCATCAATTTTTTTAATTTAAAAACTCACAATCTTTTTTTTTCCATTACCAGGTAGTAGTAGTAGTAGCAGCAGCAGCAGCGACCAAAGGTTCTACTACCACCTCGGTGACAGGGGGCAAGAACCTTACTGTTACTACTTCTTCCTTCCTGTGGCAGGCAAGGACGAGTCCGTATTACTACTTTTCATCAGATCAGAGGAAGGAATATGTGAGTGGGAGTTCAATTAACTTACTTACGTTAGCCATTGAATTGTTGAGACTGAGTCAGAGTGTTTCTTTCTTTGCTGCCAAACGCCAAACGCCCAAGCACCAAGCATAACACAACAATAAATAAATATTTTACTCAAATCAAACAAACAAACTCACTCACAATTAATTTAAAGTAAAAATAAGATTCAGAGTGGAACATACCAAAATAGCGCCGTCACAGAGAGAACGTTATGACATATCCAAAACGACGTACTTTTATTATAAGGATTGAAAAAAAAAAAAAAGCATTTGTTAGTAAGGTTCTCAAATTTTCGGGCGGATGTGCATTCGGCAGCAGCATTTGAGAACCTTTTGCCTTCTTGCTGATTGATGAATATTTAAGTGTTTTTGCAGGTCAAGTAGTTGACTTTAATTTAATTTATACTTGTGGTGGTGGTATTATTAAATTTAAAGGATTATTATTATTAATTTGGGTTCGTTAATTGTTTCTCCTTCCTTCCTTCCTGCTTTCATTTATCTTCCTTCTGAATCTGATACCTAATTGTCTTCTCATATCTAAGACACATGTGGAGAAATTAGCTAGTTATAGTTATAGTAAGCTATAAGCCTGGTTTGATAGTTTTGGCTATCTATTATGCTAACCACTTTCATCATAGGCTTTTGATGTTTGTTTGTTTGACTCCCAACATACTTTTATTGTTCAATTACAAATTAAAAACCATATGTCAAAAATTTGAAATCCATTGTGTTGCGAAAGGAGCGTTTGCGTGTATATGTGAATCCAACTCCAACAGAACACAAAGATAAGGAGTAATCAATAATGATTGATGCATTCATTCACCAAATATAGTGTCAGATCTAAGCTATATTTGGATGGATTTGGATCTATTGCAACATAATTTATTGCTTTATTTATTAATGAGACTTGTCAGATCTAAGATATATTTGGATGTATTTGGATCTATTGAAATCTAGTTGATTACTTTATTTATTAATAAGAGTCTTGTCAAATCTAAAATATATTTGGATGGGTTTGGATCTATTGAGACCAAATTTTGCAGTTTTTGACTTGACTTTACTCAATTTATTTTTCAGCTATATTAAAATCTGGACTGAAAAACATTATCATAAATTATCATTAAATGATGGGGCATTCCGAGAATCGAACTCGAGACCTCTCGCACCCAAAGCGAGAATCATACCACTAGACCAAATGCCCATTTGGTGATACTATCTTGTGTTTAAGTTTAATCAACTATTTACACTAAAGTCAATTGATCTTTTTCCCCCCTACCTTGTAGCTTGAGACTTAAAAGACTTGTAAAAATGGAAGGTTGCTGGTTTACCAAATTATACTAATGTCTAATGATTGCTGCAGGAAATGTCAGAGTACCTCACAATTTGGTGTTTTAATCAAGGGTTCTATAGATCTTGGAATTGTGACCTATAGCTCAAATTAAAGAGATGAGCTTAGCTTGTTATAGTAAGCTGTGAGCCTAGTTTGATAGTTAGCTATGACATTTGAACATGATAATAATTTGACAAATGGAGAATATTACCCTGTTGGAATATTTTTGTGTGAGTTGTGTAGTTAGTTAAGTATTGAAGTCCCACATAGGATACTAATAACAAAAGTGAGTAGTTAATACTTAATAGACTTGGGCTTTTTGGTCAAGTGATTTCTCTATATATTATATTATCCCCTCCATATGAGTCTCTCGGAGGTGCTATACCCGAATTCAAACATATATGTTATATTATCCCCCCATAGGAGTCTCTCCAAGGTGCTATACCTGAATTCAAACATAAGAGTACTACCTGTGTCACATGTGTGCCAATAATGTATGTGCCAAATGATGAAACAAGACAAGACATGCCATTTGGACCCGGAGCCTCAAAGGATGCAACCACCTTTGCAGCTTGATAGCTTTGTAAAAGCTGATTATTCATTTCTTGCGTGACATATCATTCCCACAATCCCTTCCGAGGAGAAGATGTTTCTGATAAAATAAGACCACTACTCATGTTGAAGATGAATTCTAGCATAAAAACTAATTATGTTTGTTTTGGCACAAGTGCAGTTGCTGCAATCACTAGAATTTTAATCTCTGATATTCTCATTTACTGAAGTCTAAACCTGTTTTTTTTTTTTTATAAGTCTGAATTCTGAACTTATAACTCATAAGATGCCCTTTCCAAATACTTGACATCAAGATGTGCAACAATCCTATGTTTTGTCCACTATAATGTACAAAATTTGAAACCTTTTGCTTCTTGCTGCTTACGTATTGATGAAGTGTCTTGACAGGTGAGTGATTGATTTTTGTTAATAATTCACTAATTCTAGAATATTGAGGTGAGGGGGATAACAATTAGGGGAAATGCCAATCACCACAAAATGCCATCATTCAAGAAAGAACTGAATCTTTTGCATGTGGAGGCAGTGAGTTAATTGCATGACCTTTGTTAGTAAATAACCCCCTCAGGTAATAAATTATGATAAATTGGGTTTGTTTCCTAGCTCCCCTTCCTTGATTCACCATCTTCTAAAGCCTAATTTATTACATTATTCATTAATGAAAAGTCTTGTCATATTTTAGATATATTTGGATTTATTGTTCTTATTTTGCAGTTCTTGACTTGACTTTGCTCAATTTATTTTAAGCATTATTAAAAACTGAACTTAAAAACTTAATTCTTAAAATCTGTTTTGAAAATTTTAGTAAAAAAAATTTTAATGAATGGGGCATTCCGAGAATCGAACTCGGGACCTCTCGCACCCAAAGCGAGAATCATACCACTAGACCAAATGCCCATTTGTTGGTATTTGTTGTGCTTAAGTTTTAATGGACCAGTTTTCGTTAAAGTCAATATCCTCTCCCCCACCCTACCTTGTAGGCTGGGACTTAAAATACTTGTAAAAATGCAAGGTTGCTGGGTTACCAAATAATAATAATGAGTACAGCTTGCTGCAGGAAATGTAGGTAAAATTGAGCTATCTAACAGTCTTGGTGTTTTCAGGTAGGTAGGATCTTTAGATCTTGAAATTGTGACTAACTGGTCAAGCTAAAGAGGTTATAAGCTGGTTATAGTAAGCCTACTTTGATGGTTGGCACTTTTATGCAAATGTGTACAATAATATTGTACACATCTGCATAAATACTATGCGGGATCCAAGGACCGAAGAGGTTTAAAATATGAAATGTTTTGCACAAACACACTCAAAGAAATACATCAGCCCCGAGGACCTCATTGACCCAAGCATGGGAGGGGACACGAAGTAGCGCTTCATGGAAACCCGTGCAGAAGAGAAAGGACCATGAGGGGGGCAGTGACGGTGGGAGGAAGCTTCTTGGAGAAGTTTACCTTCCCCCTCCGCATTAAATGTCCTAGAACATCAGCTGCATTTAATGAGGAAATGACTCATGAACAGTATCTTCACAGCTAGCAGCCCTTTCCACCACCTTCAACAGAGTGTTGATGGGACAAGTGTCCTTAGAAACGCCTGAAGGCATACAGATGGAGGGCTAGGATATGAAGAAAAGGGGTATAAAAGGAGAGGAGTCTCCCAAAAGGGGGGAGATCTTTCTTGGTGGAGAAAACTAGAAAAAGAGAAAGTATCCAGTGCATTATTTGGTGTAAAACTTAGACCTTATATACAAGAGACTAATCCTTGGATTTGCCCGAGGAGGGCTATTTTTATTATCGTATACTTGCATTAACCCTTTCTGTTATTCTAGACTCTTCAGTCTTTGACGTGAATTCAGATTAGAATTGCACTTGAATTGTTTTTCCACTCTCTAAAGAAATTCTATTGTTGGGCTTGAATTTGAAGGACAAGGCAACAGTATTCTAATTAGGCTTAGGCCTCTACTTTTAGAGCACTTATAAATACAATATTGTACAAATTTGTTTAGTTTACAATGTAAATCTTACATTGATACTACAATGGCATATTTTGGAGTTTATTTCCTCATTTGCTAGAATACGGGTATGTTCACATTTGTTTCATCTTACCAAGAAAAGAAAAGCTAATAGTTTTAGTATTGAAGGAGTTCTTTATATATATATATATATATATATATAATAAATATGAAAAGTTTTCTTAGATATTCAGAAAACTAAGATCAGATCCAGCGTCCAAGAATTCAAATGACAAAACAGTTTAATCAATGTTATTCTATTTTTATAATTTTTTATTAGATTAATATTTTAAAATTTTTATAGTTGGATTTTACCTTCTTTTTATTCTTATCACACAAACAGAATTTTATATTAACCAAATGTTATTTATTATATGTTTTAGAGGTGATTATGCATCTGGTGTGCTGTCACAGGCAACCAAAAATAAAATCTTTACTCCTAAAAATATATATAGTAGTGTGAGTAAGGATTGTTCCTATGAAGAGTATCTAGCCTAATTTTATGCTAAATGAACAAGGAGGGGGGAGGGGGGGTTTGAGTATAATGAAAACAATTTTAAGAAAAAAAAAACAATTAAGGAACAATTCAAATTAAAGTATCAAATTCAATCAAAAGAACAAACCTTGGTCTAAGTCAACATCCACCACCAGAATTTTATAACTGATCATTGATGCAAGTATATATCAATTCACAATTTGAATATTCCCCGTTGGAACTATTTTCCTATCTCTCCTTAGTCGTAGTTAATTAGAAAACAAGCAATCTAATTAACCTTAACTACTAAACAACCCAAGACAAGCACTAAAGGTTTAATTTAGTAGCAATCTTAAGAACTAGATCGATGAAGCTAAACAACACAAGTAGAAGCGGTTGTATTTAATTTAATCAAGTGTTCTTCCTAAGATCTAATAATTTCTAATGCAGCAATTCATTAAATCTTGGTTGCTTCATAAATTAGAGAGATCAAACAATTATGAATTTGATATCTAACCTAGCATTAGATTGCAACAAATAATAAACTAGTAGGCCTCCTAGTAATTAAATGAGACAATCATGAAAATAGGCACAGAAGAACTTCCGATATTCAAAGCATAAAATTGAACAATAAAAACAAATTAGATCTCACAATTTTATTGATTCCGAGGCTTTAGTTTCCTTCGACCAAGTATAAAAGTTTAGCCACGCAGGGCCATGATGAAAACTCAAAGGAAAAGTTAGAGAAAAGGGGAGAGAGAGGCGTGTGTGAAGTCTGATTTTTCCTCCCCCTTTTACACATTAATTCCCCCTTTTCCAAGCCTACAAAATCTCCTAAAAATATTCTAAATAATAATATTCAAATCTGACTAATTAAGGGAAAATATTAAAAATAAAACAAAGTCCTAATATAACTAGGAAAGTGGTGTTTTTCACCTGGAATTTTCGTGCGTCAGATCTGGAAGCTTCTGAAAATAAACCACATCAAGTATTAGAATTTCAGGCAAAGAAACATTCTAGAACGTTAGCAGTGCAGGTGCAGCAACTTCAAGCCCGATTTCGACCTTGATGCAGCCCATATCTCTCAAAACTCAAAATATAAAAGTTGTAGATATTTGTCTTGGCATTCCATATCATCTTGAATCATCTCAATCGGAGCTCTAATGAGAGAGTTATACCCAGATTACAAAGCGATATCAAAACTGTCTATAATCGCCCAATTAGCTACGTTTTGCACTTAACGCCTCCATTTGCATCCTAAATCAAAATATAAGAATAATGAGTACATTTAGGCACCAAATAAGTATAAAAGACTAAACATTAAGGGAGAAAAATATGACAATTTCCATTCTCATCAGCATCCCTAGATTTTTTTTTTTTTTTTTTTTTTCCTTTAGGAGGAAGGATGTGAAACTTCATTATGAAAGAATGGTCATAACGGCTTGAATTATATTTGTGAGATGTGAAAGGACATCTTCCATCCACACTGAATAACCTATGACATGTATAACATGTTCCACAAGATTGTGAGCTTCAACATTACCTTGACAACAAACTTGTAAAAATCCGATGCTCCTGAAGTCTGCTACTAAAAATTTTGCGTCTTTTATAAGGTGACCAAAAGGGATCAAATTCTTCATAAAGTCATTATCGTCCACCAGGGCGTGTATTAATTATCATATCAGAATCTCCCTGAAGCACATCTGAATTAATCCCAACTTCTAGTGAGAATTTGATTGCTTGCATAGCTACTAGAGCTTCCTTTTGAATGAGGTAGAGCAATTTTCTCTGATAATGATGCAATCACGCGCCCTTCGTTGTCTTGAATAACCACTCCTAAAAGGCTAAATTAGCTTGATTTTACAACTTGAACGATGCCTCGTCGAAATTTATTTTGAAACAATCTTTTTTTTTCTTTTTTTTGAGTAAAATTTTGAAACAATCTAGTTAAGCAATTAAGTGGGAAAAAAGGACCAAAATAAATACATACAATTTTGTACACATGTACATTGGTAGATTGAATTGCACCTTATTCATATGAAATCTAATCTCTATCACTTTCTTTTATTTTCTTTTCTTTTTCATTTTCTAATGTACTCTCTTTCTCTCTCTCTCTCTCGTATTGTTGCAAAGGATATCATTTTCCTCGATGAGGACCTAGACACGACAATGCCTTTTGAAGGACGACATTAAGCTTTTTCTTCTAGCAATTGTGCGCAATGAGGATAAGATCATTGCATGGTTCTAGTGGCAGAGTTGGGATTTGATTCAAGGGAGCAACATTTACATACATATTTGTGCTTGATTATATGTTATACATATATAAACTTAAGACCAAAGAAAACTTAGAAAGATATATAAGATGCATTATATTAACTAGCTTGTAACCCTATGCATATGCATAAATACACTTAAAAATATACAATAAAATGCACAATATAATTCATATATATATAATTTAAATATTATTGATAGTCATTTTTATATTTTGTTAACTCTTTAAAAAATTTTGTAAGGATATTATTAAGTATAAAATGTAAATTATCCATGTTTAAAAAAAAAAAATTATTGTGAAGCACTTTTTTTTTTTTTTTACGATTCATTTATTTTAGACTCTTTAGTTTTTGTATATAATAACTCACTTGGATGAATATTTATGATATGGTCTCACATGTTATTCTAAAATTAAGAAATAAAACTCTTTAAGAATAAATAATATGACACATGACGTAAAATTGGAACTCTAATTTGAAATTCTAATTTGAGTTTCTCTCAGCTTCACCTATTACTATATATATAGATGTCTTTTCCCTCTTGGTTTTAAGTTTGCTCCCAAAGAAGCAAGTAGGGTTTTCTGTAAGGCCTGAGATTTTCCACTCACTCTGCTATTCAAACATGCATTCTCCATAGGGTTATGGAGATGATAAGGACCTTTTGGCCCCATGCATTTGTCAGACTTTTCGATAAATTTATTTATTCAACTAGAATAATGTAGATGCACTCACATTGTGTGCCTTCTGAGAGAGAGAGAGAGAGAGAGAGAGAGAGAGAGAGAGAGAGAGAGAGAGAGAGAGAGAGAGAGAGAGAGAGAGAGAGAGAGAGAGAGAGATTGTCTAAATATTGCTATAACTTAAATAATGCTCCCAAGTGCAAGATTGTTGCGAAGTAATAACTCGGTAAGTGTCTAAATATTGCTATGACTTAAATAATGCTCCCAAGTGCAAGATTGTTGCGAAGTAATAACTCGGTAAGTCCAAGATTGAATCCACGGGAAAAAGGAAATTGATTAGCAAACCACAAGAGAATAAATCTAAAATAATAAAATTTAATTGAAGAAATTTTTTATGGTTTAGTAAAGTTAATTTAAATTAAGAGAAAATAAAAATATATTAAAGCTCTAAGATTTAGAGATCCACACACAACACATCTATTGGTAATCTTAACAATATTTATTTTATAACTCAACTAAAATTCATACAAAGGATGATCTTAGTCGGAGGATTTAACAATAAAAACTCAAGAATTAATTGTCTAAGTTAGTTTCATAAAATTGATTGATTTTAGGCGAAACAAAATTAGTGAATTAGTTCGCAGGGAATACTAAGCATTTAACATGCCTAGAGTCTACAATAAATCAAATAATTATATAGAACTAAACAATTTTCTAGATGAGTAAATCAATCAAAAACATAATAACATAAGAATTAAAATCATAAAATAATTGTTAAGAACATACCAATAAATGATTGGGTTTCACCCCTTATCTTAGCAAAGCTTCTAGCAAGCCATAGCACAAATAAAACTCTAAAAATTGTAAAGAAACTTTAAGAAAACCCAAATTATGTTCTACAGCAGCTCCCTCCTAAATTTTGCCCTAAAGAGCCTTTAAATAGGTCAAGGAATCCTATTACAAGTTATATTTCCGTTTGGAGAAAATCCCAGGTTTTTAGGCTTCCCTTAACCAACGTTTTCGGCAAATTTAACTTCAGAATTAGGACTTTTGGTGAACTACAAAGTTGTAGCCCTTTAAGTTAAATTTCTAGCCCAACTTGAATCATCTTGATTGGACATTTGAGCCGAAAGTTATGTTCCAAATACTAACTGATTCACAGGTTGGAATCCTAATCCGAATTGGACTTGGATTTGGTGCAAATTTCATTTAATTCCTTACTCTAATTGGACTCGAATTTAATTACGTTGGCCTTATTTAACTTCATCATGGCCCTTGTAAAAGTAAAGTCCATTAGTTTTCTTTTTTGAATCCACTTATTTAATTTCATTATCCTATAAAAGACAAATTCATACATTAAAATTCAATTAAGCATAAAATTGATTATTTAGCATTATTCTAAAACCAACTATAAAATGCATGAATTAACTCAAAATAAGTATGATAATGCTTTCTAATAATGATATAAATATGCAAAATTAAGCTATTATCAAATATATATATATATATATATATATATATAAAGGACAAATATGAATATGGGTTGGAATTTTGGATTTGTGCAAAAAATGTGTCAACCTACACTTAACCTACTAAAATGATGGGTTGTGTTAGGTTGACCCTAAGTCACACTGGTTTGTCTTTTTGGAGAAGTATTTTCTTGTGTTTTCTAATTTTCTTCTCTTAGTCAATATATCCAACTCTCTTCCCTTTTGTCACTGAAAGTGAAAGCTTTGATGTGTACTCGAAATTGGTTTTTTGAATTCGTACTTAATCCATTTATACAACGATTGTTATTATAATATTTAAAGTTTTAATTTTTTTTATGTACTCATTTTTATTATATGCTAAGTTATATTGTAGATATAAAAAAAAAATTGGTGAAATTACATAAAATAAGTGCACGCCACCTAAGGTTGATCCCTTGATTATGGCATTCAGCTTTTCATTTCTTCTTTTGTGAAATTATTTGACTAGTATATGGTTAAAATTAATTATCGGGTCATAAACTTAAGGGTTTATGTATATAACCCAAATTTTATGTATAATCCAAATTTTTAATACAAGAGAATAAGAAATGGCATTCATTTCTTTATTCTCTTGTATTAAAAATGAGAAAAAGAATATACTCAAGTTTTCTCCTTTTTTTTTATGCAAAAAAAATGCGGGCCATATCATAAATAGCAACCCGTTTAGTCTAAACCATTTCCAATATGTACGTTTTGACCAATACCCTCTAGGGTCAAACTCAAATCCGCCCTACTAGACCCTTCTGCTACACTAATAAGTGGAACATAGTCCAATTAGGCTAATTAAGGCCCATTAGATTTTGTTTTAGCTTGAAGCCTTGAACCAAGCATTCATCTATTATAGCTAGGCTTGTCCACAGGTCGGGTTGGATCAGATTTGTGCTCAACCCGCATCTGACTTGACCAAATCGGGTGAACAAAATCTCATCCCACCACCGACCAAGAGGTTGATCAAATCAAGCAGGTTGGAACTTCAACTAGCGGCAAGCAGGTTAGTCGGGGTCGAAGTCTGGAAAACAACGAGAATCCGACATGAAAATGATGAGAATCCAGCATGAAAACGAAGAAAAAATGGCTAAAATCCTTGAAGTCTCGCCAGATTCGACCTAATCTAGGCCATTTTCGGCTAGATCTCAGCTAGATTCGACGAAATCTCGTCGAGATCTTGACGAAAATAGTCTAGATCCCGCCATATCTACCAAATATTGGCGAAAATTTTGTGGGTTAGTAGAATCGAATTTTAGAGAAGGAAAACTAACACTTGACCCGCCAAACTTAGGTTTTGGAGGAACAAAGCCGTTGCTAACCACCGGAGAAGTCGGTTTAGTCGACGGCGGGTCGGGTTCAATCGGCGAAGGCAGGTGGGTCGAATTGGCCAAGTCTCTGGACAGCCCTAATTATAGCTCCCACTTGCAAAGGGGTGTCAATATGACACTTGGTCTTGATATGCAGCAGGGCATTAGGAGATCGCATGATAACATGTACCTAAAAAATGAGTGTTAGTGGCCCTTTTTTATTTTACAATTTTGTCTTTAACTTGTTGAAGCGGCATGCTGGTATTGTCATTTTAGAAAGTAGCAGAAAAAGTGATGTCGGTTGCAAAATTAAGGTCAGTCTAGACCATTTGAAAAGAGTTTTTTTTTTTTTTTTTTTTTTTTTTTTTGGCTTAAAGACAATTTGAAAAGTTATAGGTTCTGAGTTTTCCATCCATTAATCAAGAACAGAAAAAGAGGAAACAAATGAACACATTTATAAAAGAACAAACTATACTCCAATCTCCAAATAGTAATACAGTAAGAAAGAAAGAAGCCAATAGGAATCCAGCTGGGCATGTCATGATTAAATCAAGTAATCAGTAACTTTAGACCCACCACCTTTAACAAAAGAAAACCCATCCTCGATTATCCTCCCCCAAAAATCAACAAAAGTTCATGATGATTCAGCTCCCTAATCTACTTTTATTCTTTTGATTTGATAGGGGAGCTGCCAAATCTTGCTATTTTGTAGAATTTCATCATAATCAAAGGCAATTTTGTTATGATAATATATAATAAATAGTCAGTAAAGGGTAGTCATCAGAAGTTCAAATCTACCATTTGACATGATATCATAACCATGTTGCAAATTTTTTTTCCTATTACTTATTTTACTTTAACTTTGACGAACCTAACTTGGTGTGCCCAAAATAAGTTGGGTTATTTTAATAAACATGATGTCTCCTATTCTACAGGGAAAAAGATAATAAAGCAAAAGAGAAACTAGTCCAAATTATCTGAGTGCGTGGAGGACCCTTGTGATGAATGAGTAACTTCACTTCGAATGAAAATGGATACATGAATTTATCATTACTAGTCTCTTCAAAGTCAGAGCTTTTTTCAAAAAAATAAAATAAAAATGAATTATATTTCTACTAGTTATTATAATTTTTTTGGACAAAATTTTCTTCTAAATTGAGTGGGAGGAGTCTCCAAATACCAATTACGTGGCAATTCAAAAGCCATCAACATGTATTATTAAAACAAGTCATATGACTTATTAAATATGTTATGTGACTAAAAATACATATGAATGATTTTTTATCAATTATTACATTGTGAGTAATGAGTATGACAAATTTTCCTCCAAACATAATTTACCCAATGACTTTAAATTTATTCTTTACTATATTTGTAGTTATAGAATTTTGCTTTTAACCATTTAATAAACCAACAAACCATAATCTCTTTACAATAATATTTTTGTTTGTTTTTCTCTTCTTTTTCTTTTTTTTTTTGAAAAAAAATTTCAACCTATTACGTTCACTCCGAATGATTATCTTTTATTATCAGACAAAAACACCAATTAGTCATTGGTGCTCTTTTTTAGTTTGGAGTAAATAGATTTAATATTGTGCATTTATTTTCCCATTAGTTTTTCTCAATATATATACACACACACGCGCGCGCACACACACACACATATATATATATATATATATTCCTATTAGCTTAGGGTGTGGTTCGAAATTAGAAAATTTAAGCTTTTAACTCTTGGTATTATTGTACTTTCCTCAAAAAAAAAAAAAAAAAAAATCTCTTGGTATTATTGTATGTTCCAATTAACTCAACTTGTAAAGCCCTTTGTCTATTAAAAAAATTGATATATTATTAATGCATATGCTTTGCAAATAATTGCTCCTTCTGTCTCAAATTGTTGGTCCTATTTAGAAAAATCAACTTTTTAATGGAACATAGTTTATTATCTTTTTTATTAATTAAAAAGATAGAAGTTTCCAAAAAATTACCCTTAAACAAAGTTCTCAAAAAAAAAAAAATGTATTGCTTAGAGTGCTTGTATTTGGTAGGGACATAATAAGAAACTCTGTAATTAATGACTTTTAATTTTAGTAAGATATTACATCAAAAATAAAAAATAAAAATTAGAAAAATGACAAAATTTTAAGACATCTCAAAATAGAATACAAGACTAACAATTTGTCAATTCGGAACGGAATGGGTATATACATAACATAATTAGAATGTATAACTATATCTAAAAATAAAATTATAAAAAAGTGGGGTAGGGAGCGGGAGTTATAAACCATGTAGTTGCTTTAAATGCGGACAAAATGATTGCAAAATGGTCACTCCCATCAATAAGTCTATAAATTTGGTTTCATGTTACCCGCAATTCACTACAACCCGCAATTCTCTCTCTCTCTCTCTCTGCTTTCCTTCTCCTCCTCCGGTTTTGCCTGCCTAGCTGTTTGATACAGAGGTAGAAGGAAAAATAAAAATAAAGAATTGGCTTGAGAGAGAAAGCAAAGATAGGAAGCAAAATTGTTGCAAAATAGACAAGGCTAGCTCTCTCTCTCCTCTGGCTCTTGCTAAGGACTGGTTTGAATTAGGAATCAATGGCAAGCTTTGCAGGAACAACACAGAAGTGCATGGCTTGTGATAAGACTGTGTACTTGGTTGATAAGTTAACTGCAGATAATCGAGTGTACCACAAGGCCTGCTTTCGATGCCACCATTGCAGGGGTACCCTCAAGGTAACACTAGCTATATTTTATTTGTTTACTTGGATCTATCCTCCTTTTTTATATTGAGTTTGTTGGGAAGGATAAAAACAAAACAAAGATTGTAACATGGGCAAGAATGATTGTTGTTTTGTTGGCAAACAAGGAAAGAGTTCATTATCATTGTCTTCTTGCATAGATCACGTACATGTGAATACAACATATATATTCATTATTGATAGCTATGTCTTCTCTTGAAATTAAGAATCTTGTAGTTTAAGTGATTAACATGTCCGGATATTTCTAATGAAGATATCTAAAGTTCAAATCTCTCGTTCTCATGGTAAGTTGTAACTATTGAATTATCATAAAATAAATAAAATTAAAAAAAAAATGTTTTCCTTCTTACAATTGTCATTTTCCAATCAAGGATGGAATCAAAATTTTCTCTTTTGATGGGCCAAAGAAACATATATATTAACATTGAATTAATATATGAGAAATAAAACCAATACATATTTAATGTTAATAAAATATAAACCAAAAAAAAAAATCTCATATAATTACTTTTTTCTATAATTTAAATCAATCATTTATTAAAATAGAACTCGACCTTCTTTCAAATTTATTTCTAAATGATTGATTATGTACTAAATTTGGTAACAATTCCACTTTTAAATATATAAAATTTAGAAAATTGTCTTCCTTTTTATTGTGACCCTCGCTCTAATAATATCTATAGTTGCAATTAGAAACTAAAAGAGTAGATATAATTAGAATTACTCTATAACCAAACTTTTTTTGAGAAAGCACTCTATAAACAAACCGATAGACTATTGATCTTTTGGTTCTTATCCACCATTGGCATAATTCCAAAAAAAAAAAAAAAACCCTATGTTTTCTTTGTATCTACTACAATTTCAATCTAAATTTTGAGGAACAAAAGCTAATATGAAACATATAAATATACATAAAGGAAAATGACACACATATTATTTAAGAACATGGAGCTACCTTTAATAGAAATAAGATATTAACCTTACTCCAAGGGCTTAACCTTTTATTTTATTGATTTGTCCCACTGATTATCAATAGTTACTAGAAGATTAGCTGACCTTTTATTTATTATTTATTTATTTTTGGTGATTCTTAGGAACAATTGAATTCTTGGAGGGAGTATAAATTTTGGGAACTTTCATTAATGAGTGTAAATTCTCTAATGGATTGTTTGATTTGTATATTGAAAGGAAAATTGTTGCAAAATTTAGAACGAAATCAATTACAGATTAGTTTCGCAATTCAAAAGAATATTGAAGTCTACTATGATAGATCATAAATGATTGAGTAAAATGTATTAAAAATAGTCTCTCTTTTTTTCTTTTGTTTTGCTTACATTTTATTAATGTTGTTTAGATGCTAATTGTATCCTTCATATATTAATTTAGTTTCAAAGTTTAGTATATTTTATATTCTTGATTGGTCAAAAAAAAAATTTTAATTATCTAATTTAATAAAGAATGTAGACAATGTTAAGGATGAAAACAGTGAATACTTCATCATGTTGTATTCTACACTTGCAGCTCAGCAACTACTGTTCATTTGAAGGGGTCCTATATTGCAGGCCTCACTATGACCAACTCTTCAAGCGCACTGGCAGCCTAGACAAGAGTTTTGAAGGTAAAGCCTTTATTCTTAATATAAATATATAAAAATAAAAAATAAAAAATCTTTCTTTCTCTGGATTCATATAAATTCTATTTGTCAGAACCACTCTATAATGATACTCATTTTGTTCTTCTCTCTAAACATTCTTTCAGGAACACCAAAAATCTTGAAACCTGAAAGACAGGTTGATGAGGTAATCTCACACTTGTGTTGAATCCTTTTTCAATGTTAATTTAAATGCAACGTTCATCTTTCAAGTCAGTTCCACGGCAAACCAACCATTTGTAGCACTGCTTGCTGCTAACTTAACCCAGCTACTAAACAGAATGCTAAGGCAGTCTCGAATATGTTCGGGGGCACCAGAGAAAAATGTTTTGGGTGCAACAAGACCGTTTACCCAATCGAGAAGGTAACAACCATACGAGTACTTTCGAGAATGATGAGCATTATTTTAGTGTACATGTATATATAACACTTTTAATGCTCATGTCCAGTTTCTCAGAATTTCATTGTTTTTCATGACATCAACGTTCAATTTAAGCCAAAACCAAAAAAAATTATATGCATTATACTATATAATTTAATTGAAATTGGCATGGCATATTGACATTAATTCTGTATTTAACAAACAGTTTATGAAGAACTAATGATGTTTATGTCCTCAAAAGGTTTCGGTTAATGGGACACCATACCATAGAAGCTGCTTCAAATGCACCCACGGAGGTTGCACCATAAGCCCATCAAACTACATTGCACATGAAGGAAAGCTCTACTGCAAGCACCACCACATCCAACTCTTCAAGGAGAAAGGGAACTACAGCCAGCTTGAGAGCAACAGCGAAAAGAACGAAATGACTGAGGTCACTGCTCAAGAAATTGCTGCTGAATCATAATCCACTTCAACAACATCTAATCATACTTTAGTAATCTCCACTCTTCCCTAATAGTTTTATAATTGTGTCTTGCTTGTAAAATAAGGTCCGTTTTATGAACTTATGCGGGTTCTGATGTACTGTTGGGGATTTTGATGTGTAAGGACAAGTGAGTTCAGATCAGATGTGCCGTGTTATCAGTTGTGACTTGTTTCATTCTCTCAGCATCTGCATACAATATGAAGTTTTTGCTTGGGTTGAAATATCATCAGATAGATTTATTAGTAAATTACACTTTTCTATCTGTTGGATAAGCAACTTTTTTCTACTATGTTTTAAGTAAATTCAACAGTGCCTAAGGATATCAGATTTCATTCTTTTTACCTTCTTTTTGTTTCTTCTTTTTTTTCCCCTTCTTTTTTGTACTTCTGTCATCACTCCCTGCTGATTGCTGGTTTATGAAAGTGGCTAATGTAGTAATATGCTGCGGACACGTTGAAATTGAGAAGGGAAAGCAACAACAAAAGAAGATGCAGAGCATAATTTAAAGACATTGATGTCAAAAGCAGTTTCACTTGAGAGATGAAAGAAGCAAAAGCTTAAAGTTAGATTCATACCCATCCACCATGACAAACAATTGTTCAAAAAAAAATTTAAAAAAAAAAAAAAAGTACCGCAAATATAGCGCATAAGGCAAGGCTGTCCGGCCTTGGCATAGGCTGCCTCTGGGTGTTGCACCGCTCTGCCAGCTTAGTCGTGGAGGTATCAACATTGACTTCTAAGTTATTAAGCACCGTGGAGGGGTAAACCGTGGTTGTGCTCCACCTGCGCCACTCCACACACAGGATTGCATGACACTACTTCGGGTTTATTGAGTCCTTAGTTAATGAACACCATTAGTCAAATAAACAAACAGGTGATACACAGGCCAGGTTAGGGAAGAAACTGTGATCAAGGCACCCTCATAGCAATGATGCAACTTGAATTTCGTTCAAATTTCGAGGCCCAACTCTACATTATACTATTATAGTATCTATATTTCACCTCAAACGATTTGTTCCATTATTTTCTGCTGGATTAAGATATTTCTTCAATCTTGACCTAACATACAACCAAGGTCAAAGTGCGTTGGGCTCAATCCTTACCAATAAAATCTTTTAATACAGAGTAGATTAATACCAATAAAACCAATTACACGCGAGGAAAAGTGAAAAAATAAACTGCTGGCGTGAAGCTTGTGATATTGGATTTTTTTTTTTTTTTAATGATTAGACTGAAAACTTGGTTGTCCATATATATATATATATATATATAAGCATGAAACAAAATGCACTACTGAATGAAGGTAATCTATCAGTACAACCACTATTGAATTCGAATTTTAATGTCAACCCATTTACAATATTACAATACATTACCTGGGCAACTAATCACCTCATGTAAGTCCCAAGGGATTGAACTTCCCCAACATCCATCCAAGACACCAGGATAACAATACATGAATGTGCAATGACAAGATACTACACATGCTTCTGCCCCCATTTTACTGCACATATATTCATATTTTCCCTTCTCATACAGCGCATATATCAGTTTCTCCCCCCATCCCACCAAAATAATCTTTCATTTTATCCACCTCCTCATAGCCTTGCCTTTACGGGACCGATATTAACCATTTACACTGCAACAAAAGTCACCAGGAACCAAGACCAAACATTATCAGAACTCAACTTCCATCTCATGAACCACTTCTCATTGAGCTGTCCTTCAATATCTGAGCTGCAAGTATGAGAAGCTCCACCATCTCAAATCCTGCAGCAGACACGGCATCTATCTTCTCATTGATGGAGTCCCCATAAAAATCTTTGAGATTATTGCTTATGCTTTCATCAATGGAATCAACATCAGCCTCAGCTGACCAACTAACAGGCAGGGAGCTGCCAAGGGCAGTCTTGACAAGTTTTGCCTCGCAAATAATATCATCAAGAGCTTCTGAAATGCTAGTGACTGTACCTTCAGAAGTCCCTGATTCTTTGGCCTACAAGATAGGTTATATCACAAGCACAAGGCACATTATTTTCAAACAGGTAATTGGAACAATGCTGCTAGCTTTCAAGAAGGTGCTGTGAAAAAAAAAAATTGTGACCCTCTTTCAACATGCAGTTAACAAAATGAAAAGCCCCTCAAGCATCCATCAAAAACAAGGAAACCTTGAACCAGGTCAATAATCAGAATATATACATTACTTTTAGAATCACACATCCCTGGCCTTGCCCAAGTGAAAAATAAATTGCACACCCCCTGCCTGCAGTTAAAATTCTATGTACCTATGGTAGTGTTAATACCTTCATAAGCGAGAGACGAAGCCTATGAATTGAAGATGTGAGATGCTCCATACTTTCCATGCTTTCCTTAAGAGTTGCATGTTCAATCTTCATTCTGAAAAGGTTAAAAAAACTATTATGACATTAATGAAAATGTAGGAAGAAAAAGCACATTTTTGTAAATTAAATTTTTTTGATAGATAAGTGGACAAATTCATGTGAAACTTTTGCATGCATAAGAACCACACATCTATACAATCATGCATCATGCAGTTCAAAGAAAGGGTCAAAAATATTTTCACTAACCTGGCAAAGTCCATGCTATTGGACCTTCTGCTGAAGAGTTTCCCCTCATTATTATGGTAAACTTCAGCTTCGTTCCCACTACCATCTAGTGTACCAATCCAACGTCTCAGATACGTTCTCTTCAGCAAGTTTGTTAACTTTCCATCTCTTTCATAAGGAACAAGTTTTTTTCCAACAATATCAGCCAAACCTTTTCCTTGTTTAATCTCCTGGCCACTTTTCCTGCTAAATGCATCACATTATGGTCAGGTACCAGTACTACAGTAATAAGTTAGCAGTAAAACCAACTGTTGCCAAAGGTGTAGAAAATTACACAAAAAGCAAGAAAGCAAAAGAAATAGACAGGTCACAAAAAATCATCTCCTGAATGAACTACAGGGAGCTAACTGAACACCAAAATTTATCAGTTCAGAACAAGAACATAGGAAGAGTAATTGGATTCATTCCTGCATAAAATCAAGTGGTGAGTGGTGACACATTATTATGCAATGTGAGACATAAATGTATGTGTACAGTCCGATGAAAGAAAATCTACAACAGAAGCCACTTAAGCAATTGAATGATTTAAGAGCCAAGAAGATAAGAGTTCAGTATTTTATACATGAATTTAAAATGATGCAATAACATTTTATTTAAAAGAAAATAGAATCTAATAGGATTCCTTGAGAGGATATGTGGTTGGTCTTGAAAAAGAAAGGGCACCATGTGTTGATGCGAGCAAGGATATGTACAATAGAATAATAACTTTGGGTCAAATTGGTTCAAACTCCAAGAAGAGGCTTATATAGGTTCAGTGTTTACCTCTGCCTTTGGTCACGAAAGACTTACACAAAGCATGCCACACACAAATTCCAAGATGTAGGTTGTTCATCGACATTATGGTTTTAGTTCACAAAATCAGAGAACAGGCTCGTTCCACAATCTATTTGTGGAGAGACTTCAGAACTGAAAAGTTTTACTCTTTACCAATTTCCAAGGACCTCCAGTAAAATGACAAGGAAGAAGAGAAAAAGGTGGTCATATTGTGCATTTCAAGGTAAGGGAGACATTTTTCTTGTGCGCCCTACTAAATCAGTTGGACTACAATGTCATTAAGTTTGATGACATATGCCAGGCAGTGTTGAAAAACACATACAACACCACTAAGAACTTCTTTTGACTTTCCCTATCTCCAAATAATTGTTACTCCATCTGCGGTTTTTTTTTTTTTTTTTTTTTTTTTTTTTTTTTTAATACTGGTGACTTATGAGGAGGCCATAAGCACTAATCTCAACCAAAACTTTATTTCTAAGAACTTCATAAGATGGGATTACTGCCTTAGGCTCGGTTCATACGATGCCTTAATGTAACATTTATTGAACTTTAAAATTAAAGATTGTAGTTCTTTAATATTTTCTCTAATATATTCCCTAAATACTGGAGCACTCTCCTTTTTTCACTAAAATGGCCATTTAATTATCAAAAAGAGACCCCACTTCTCCCCCACCTCCTCAAAAGAAAGTACAGGACACATTCAATTCCAATCAAATCTCAGTTCACAGGGCGCAATAGCCAATCATATTGACACATCATCAATACTTCACCCATTCATCAATGTAAGGATGTATACCAACAATTAGTGATAAAACTGAAGCTCCAAAACAGGAAAACAAAAGCAGTTGCAGAAGAAAAAAGAAAAGAGTAACTTATATGACAGAGGTAAGATTCTGATAGAAAAGAAATCATACTCCTGAAGTAGTTGATATTCCTGCTTTATTTGTGCCAACTCCATGAGAGCTTTCACCTTTTCATTGGTAACCTGGACAGGTAGAAGAATTGCAGAACCAATAAATCCAACTGAGCCATCCATGCTTTGTTACAGAGCATAATTAAAGATGAAAGGTAGAAGAATTTTAATTTTTGCACAAGGACACCAAAAATTTCATATTCATAATAGTGCGTCAAACTACAATTTTAGAAGCTAAAATTCTAGAATCGGAATGTGTGCACTCCACTGGACCATTTCCTACCCAAAGAAATAAAGCCACTCGACTTTATGTAAAATCATAATGCCTTCAACAGATATATCCTAGACTCAGAAAGGTGTGTACTCCACAGAAGTTTCTTGTTTTGGATATTTTGAAGTGTTTTGAGCTATTGAATAATCAATTATCCTGTCTGATTATAATTCCACTGATTTTCCACTTAAAAAATTCACCTTATCCTTTGATTAACCAATCAATATCTTGAGACTAGAGAACAATCATATTTGATCCATTTTCAGGACTAAATACACTCAAAGAATCCAAACCTAACAAGTCCTGAAAAAAAAGGCCATGACTGGGAGATTTTCCTACTTCAAACGAGAACCCATCCGACAATTGGTAGAATAAATAACTATTTATTTTTGGAAGAAAAAAAATGCAGATCAACTCATTTTTGCTAGTACAATTTCCAAAAGGTATGAAGCATTATTGTTTTTTGCCATTTTTCTTTCTTTCTTTTTTTGGTTTTTTTTTTTTTTTTTGGGGGGGGGGGGGGGGGGGGGGGGGGGGGGGGGAGTGGGTATGGGTGGAGATTGTTGTCAGTGAAACATGGAAGTTAATCAGAAAAGACTAGGACACCAACACGGAGAAAAGACAAGAAGATGAGTAGGTAATACATCAATATGAACCAGGACCCAATAATCGAAAAGCAAAGCCTCATAATAATTATGCGCTTCCAAAAAACCCCGTCCACTCAAATATTTTTTCCAAAAACCACATAAATTTCTTCATCAATTTGGTGATGATGCAAAGAAATAATGTCAAAAGTCCCTCAAGGCAGCACGCCTTTAATAAGGTAAGCACTGAAATTACCTGTAATAAGTTTCTCTGGAGTTCCTCCATTTTCCTTTGAAGAGCTGCATTCACATTTCTCTCCAGTAAATGTCTTTCTTCCTGCTGTGATAAAAGCAACAATGCTGCAACCTGACAAGATTACATATGTGAGGAAGAAGAACACACACACACACACGCATGAAAAGCACACAACGCACACTAACAGAAAAGCAGGGGAGGGGGGTGGGAGACAGAGATATATTTTAAAATAAAACAAAATAAAATAAAATAAAAACCTTCTCTTGCAATGCCTGTGCAAGGGCTTGGGAAGCATTGCCTTTTGCTTCAGCCATAATGTCTGGTAAGCCAGGACCACTCCTCTGGAAGCAATGGAATAAATTGGTACTAAAATTAGAAGTTGCAGGAAAATAGGACCAATATTCATATACGGTGTATATTATCATCATTACATCATAACTCCACTAGAAATAATATTAGAGACTAAGTCTTGTAAACAAACACCGATTGTTATAGTCAAGTAAAGTATTTATGAACAATGTAGAGGGTTACTGCACAACAATTTCCCCTTTTTTTTTAAATGACAAGGAACCTCTTCAAGGCAGGGCCACTTTGTGTACCCACCCCTGTCAAGTAAATCCCAGATACACAACCCTGCCTGCAAGAAACCACGTATCAGTAATCCCGAGACTTGAACAGGAGACCTCATGGCAGATTCCTAAGAGGCCAACCAATTAAGCTAAACTGTGCGGGCAATCTTTTTCTTATTTTCCTTTTGATTGGGATTCTAACAGGGAGACTGTATACCAAATATGAACATTAAATTCCATTAAACCAAATTTGTAGCATAAACATACCGTTTCTTTCCTTTCCACATCCAGTAATCCAGTCAACGTTGCTAAAATCTTAGGACTTGGGAGAAATTTAATGGTAACAATTGGCGTGGATTGGGAAGGACTAATAGGTCAGGCATCTAAAATAAACCATATAAAAATATCTGAACTTAGTTTTCAGTCTCCAGGAATAAAGCTACATGTATGAAATTCTTGTAGATTCTAGGGAGATGAATTCCTTACAGCAATCTGTAATCATAAGCAACAATAGCAGCAAGCTAATAGCAAAGCCCGACCCCCATTTGAAGAGGAGAGAGAGAGTCAACAGATTCAATGGAAGTTTCTTTGTTAGGCTATATGCGGAAACTGTGGCTTATAGACCTTTATTAGATGATGTGGAGTTCTCTTGTATCTCGGAGGTAGATGCTATTTGGCTAGATAGGCCATTTGATGAGGATGAGGTGTTTGGGGTGATTAGTAACTTTAAGGGTGATAAGGCTCCTGGCCCAGATGGATTTTCTATGGCGTTCTTTCAGTCTTGCTGGTGTATTTTGAAGGCTGAAATTATGGCAGTGTTTCAAAATTTCCATAATTAGGCTGTGTTTGAGAAGAGTCTTAATGCTTCTTTCCTTGCTCTTATTCCCAAAAAGGTAGATGCTGTGGAGATCAAGGATTTTCGGCCTATTAGCTTAGTTGGTGGCATTTATAAGATTATTTCTACGGTGTTGGTCAATCGTCTTAGAAAGGTGGCACATGGGCTTATTTCAGATTCTCAGAATGCATTTGTGAAAGGTAGACAGATTTTGGACTCTTTTTTAATTGCTTCAGAATGTATTGATAGTAGATTGAAGTCAGGTGTTCCAGGAGTGTTGTGTAAGTTGGATGTGGAGAAGGCATATGACCATGTGAGTTGGGGTTTTTTAATGTATATGCTTCAGCGCTGTGGGTTTTCAGAGAAATTGAGAAAATGGATAATGTGTTGCATCTCTACTGTTAAATTCTCTGTACTGATCAATGGTAGTCCTTCTGATTTCTTTGGTAGTTCTAGGGGGATTCGACAAGGGGACCCTTTGTCTCCGTTGCTTTTTGATATTGTCATGGAGAGTTTGAGTCGTATGTTGGAGGTAGCTGCTTCTACTAGTCGGTTCTCAGGTTTCTCTGTAGGTAATACGGCTGGTAATTCAGTGATGGTATCTCATCTTTTATTTGCTGACGACACTCTTATTTTTTGTGATGCTGATCCTACGCAAATAGCTAGTCTGAGAGCAATTCTGACTAGATTTGAGGAGGTCTCAGGTTTAAGGATTAACTTGGGGAAATCTGAGTTGGTTCCTATAGGGGTGGTGCATAATATGGATGTGCTGGTGGGGATGTTGGGTTGTAGGCAAGCCTCTCTTCCATTGAGATATTTGGGGCTACCGTTAGGAGCTAAGTTTAAGGAGTTGTCAATTTGGAATCCTATTTTGGAGAAGATGGAAAGGAGATTAGCAGGGTGGAAGAGGTTGTATTTATCTAAAGGGGGTAAGGTAACTCTGATTAAAAGTACTCTTTCCTCCTTACCTACATACTTCCTTTCCCTACTGCCTTTACCTGGGAAGGTGGCAAATCGTATGGAGAAGTTACAACGAGATTTTTTGTGGGGTGGTATAAATGGTGAATCTAAATTACACTTAGTCAGTTGGGCTCAGGTTTGTAAGCCGTTGCAGGTTGGAGGGTTAGGTATTAGACGTTTGAGGAGTTTTAATTCTGCCTTGTTAGGAAAATGGTTATGGAGGTATGGCATGGAGACCGATGCTCTATGGAGGAGGGTTATTGAGGTGAAATATGGGAATGATTGGGGTGGTTGGTGCACGAAAAAGGTCACCAGTGCTTATGGTGTTAGTTTATGGAGACATATTAGGGGTGGCTGGATGAGTTTTTCTAAACGAATTCTGTATGATATGGGGGATGGTACTAGAGTGAAGTTTTGGAAGCATGTGTGGTGTGGAGATCATACTCTACAACAGGCTTTTCCGGAACTTTATTGTATTAGTAGAACAAAGGATTCTTCAGTAGCGGAGGTTATGTGTTGGTCTGGTGGGAGGATTCATTGGGATGCTAAATTTCGTTGTCCTCCTCAAGATTGGGAACAAGAATCCTTTGATCTATTTATGGATATGGTCTACTCTTCAAAAGTACGGGGTTTGGGCCCGGATCGGGTGTGTTGGAAACCAGCAAGGAGTAGGGGTTTTGAGGTTAGAGGATTCTATCTTTCTTTCTACACTCCTACCATCTTATCATTCCCTTGGAAGATGATTTGGAAATCGAAGGTTCCTCCAAGGGTAGCCTTCTTTTCATGGTCTGCTTCCTTAGGTAAGATCTTAACAACAGATAACCTTCGCAAACGACGTGTGCTTGTTCTTGATTGGTGCTATATGTGTAAGAAGTGTGGGGAGTCAGTAGATCATCTTCTTCTTCATTGCCCCATTGCTTGTGAGTTGTGGTCGTTGGTGTTTTGTTTGTTTGGGATTCATTGGGTTATGCCTCAGAAGGTTATTGAGTTGTTTGAGTCTTGGCAGGGAAAGTTTGGTCGGCATAGAAATATTGGGTTATGGAGAATTGTGCCTCATTGCTTGTTATGGTGTCTTTGGCGCGAAAGGAATGCTAGAAGCTTTGAGGGATGTGAACGCTCTATATTAGAGATTAAGTCTTTCTTTTTGCACACTCTCCTCGATTGGAGTGTGGTCTTTTGTCATTTTTCTTGTTCTTCCCTTCCTGTTTTACTTGATCGTTGTAATCTTGGTTTTTGATTTATGCCCCCATAGTACATTCCCAATGTACTCGGGTTGGCTGTTTTTCTTTTGTTAATAAAATTTTCGTTACTTATCAAAAAAAAAAAAGAAAGGACAAAAAGCCTCATGTTTTATATAGATTACTAAGGCATCTAGCTGGCTATCTAGATATAGCTTATATACAGAAAGAGATACTTTAATATAGTATCGGACAGAATGTTAAAATCCAGGGGCTTTGTTAGTGTGATTGGTTTAGATTATCCTTTTTTTTTTATTCCCTATCACCCAGCTGTCTACTTCAAAGACACCTGCAAGTGCATGTACATCATTGTGAATGAACTGATAGGACAGAACTTGAAGTGCAGTGATTATATAGGAAGCCCTCATTCTCATCCATCAATAGAGTTTTTTTTTTTTTTTTTTTTAAATCCACGGGCAACAGAAAACAAGGCCATAAAAATATAACCAAAATATACCCCACACACACACACAGAAGAAACCTAAAAATATGCAACACAGACCACAGGGAACCAACCTTAGATAACAAGTCAGATTCTACAACAGTGGCCATATGTACATCTCGACATTCATATTCTTCTGGTTTTCCTTCTCCTCGAGGAGACCGCAAATGTTGTACTCTGCTCACTTCAAACTGCCTAATATTCTTCTCTATCATGTCAACTATCGACTTCATATAAGATTTCCCGTCATCAAGCAAATTCATGACTTGAACTCTATGCTGATAATGGTATTGATGCAACTCTGCTATTCCATCCTTAATCATTTTGGTTGAAAATATCTGCTTGTGAGCCAAATAGATTGAAAATTAAACAAAGAGAACAAGATTTAATATTTTTTTTCTTTTTCTTTTCTTCTTTTTTTTGGGGGGGAGGGGGGGGGGGGGGGGGGAGAAATTTGCGTTGTAGGGCATTAAAGAACTCACATTCTTCATTTCAAAATCACGAACTTTGGCCTTTAGATGATTTTCAATTTCCAACCCCTATAGACAAAAATAAAATAAATATTTGGTAAGACACAATCAGTTATTCAGTTCAGAAAACAGAAAAGTCCATAATGGAGATTCCATACCACCCGCAGCTTATTTCGAAGATTATCCATGGATTTCCTTGTCATCTCCAGCTCTTCTTCTAATGCACTCTGTCTGAGGAATAAGTTATTCGAGTTGCAGATAGAAAATAAAATCTCAATCAATTGACAACTAGATATTATGCATTTCAATTATCATATTTAATATGGAACTAAGAAGAGCTGCTAATGTATGTTTAATTCCTAAGATTTACAGGCTATAGGAACATCAAGTAAATTAATATTTATCATCAAACCTGTGCATGATATACAGTATATCACACAAGCAGGTTAACACAACCACAGGAATGAACAGGTAAAAAAGTGGACCTAACCTATGCACTAATAACTAATATTCTTATACATCTAAATTTCTATACAACAAGGAACAACTTTCTCATTCAACATGTGATATTAAAAATTGGGACTTTTTTTTGGCTTATAATAAGTGTCTGTTTGGCTAACTTATTTTTTTATCATCATATAAGATTTACCATTCAACTTATTTTTGTTATTATTCATAGGTCCCACTACACTTTTTGGTACTATTCATGAGTCCCACTGTACTATTTCAACTAATATTTACCTTTATCTACAATACTTTCAGCAAAAAGTTTTCAGTTTCAGCAAAATAAGCGGATCCTAAACAGACCCTAAGTGGCTAGGGAGGATTTGAACCCAAGATCTTCTTAATGGGGAAACTGGGTAATCCCACTAAGCTACATGAGCCTTGTCAATTGGGCCAATATTTAGGGGTGCAACATTCACTCCCAACAACTGAAACAATGTTGCCTCTTCAGTTTTTTTTTATTCAGTTCTTTTACAGTTACTGTTCAATATGGGAACCCAAAATGGGAGAGAAAGTAACACCCCGGTCCTTCAAGCCCAACAGGAAAGAAGTGCATGGGAGTTATAAACTTTTCAACCTCTCCATCACTAGTCAATGTGGGATGTGTGTGCGTGAGTGTGACTCCACTAGTTCAGTAATAACAAAATGGTAAATGCACCGGTATCAAAGTATTTTGTCCCAATAAAATTCAATTGAATTAAAAAAAATTAAAAAGAAAATTAAAAAAAGAAACAGCCTAGAAACAATATTATGACATCGGTCAAATTTGACATCCTCACAAGAAAATATGACAAAATATATACAGCAAAACTTAACAAATATTGCAGTGATTGATCACAATAAATTAGATTGGGTATCATGTGAAGAAGCCATAAGATGAAATTAGTGATCAATAATGGCTGATGAATGAAACTTAAAAGCCCTTAAAACTTACAATGTATTTAGAAGTGGAAGTATCATTAAAACTCCATGTTTCTTGAGGATCATGCAAAAGACAAGCACATTTATCATCCCAAGTTGTACCTTCAAATCCTTTTGGAGACTGTTGCCTAATCTCAAAAAACTTATCAATAACCTGTAAGAGTAAACATGTACACATGAGATCTTAAAAAAATGGTACAAAAGAAAAGCATATTAAATTTCAGAGTATGGTCCTAACCATAACACTCAATCAGTAAGAAAGCAACATATTGAATGAGAAGTCAAACACACTCAACCAGGAAAATTAAAATCATATAGCTACCCTGAATGTGTAAGGTCTTTAAACAATATCCTGTAGAATTCTAAACAGAAATTATCGAGTGAAAATATATGCTGTTGATCATCATGTGAAAACATATGCTGTTAATATTTCTTTTATTGATGGATAAATAAAACTCACATGAGCATGCAATCCATGACTCATCCCCCACTCCTTGCTTGTCAGGGAAGTAGATGCCATGTGGTCCAAATACCCAGGGCAACTAGAAATTTAGTACTATATCAATGCATATCCTGTTAAGCGCATACATTAAATGTTCCTTTACAAACCTAATTTCCAGATACATATAGAGTTATTCTTGTTGTTCCAGATTATTTTCTGGCTTATTTTGTTTATTTAGCTAGGTACAAGTTTTTAAAGCCTCAATTTTTTCTACGCACAACTGTACTTTTACACAACTTCTTTTTAAGCAAAATAAGCCAATGAAAATAAGCTCATATATACATACAAGAAATTCTATAGCAGATTTTCTATACACACACGCATGCCTAAATACAACTCATACACTCTTCAAGATTGAACCCATGATCGTTGGCAAAATTGTAAGCAATTCTCAAAAATAGGGGAAGGGGATGTTTTTTGGTCTAAAGACCATTGGAAACATCCTAAGCAGATTCACAAAATTAGGTTTTATGTTAACTGCATTATCATAGTAATAAAGTATCTACATACATACATACATATATATATATATTACTTTTATACTATTTCTATTTATACTATAAAACTAAACTATAAAACTAAGAGTCTCACAGTTTCACTTCACTTCGGATTTGAATTTTATATAAATTGATTAGAAACATAAGCTTGCGTATTCGTCCATAGGTCAAATCGGATATGTAATCCCTGTAAATTGCGTGAAAGTAAGATACTCCAAATTCGGGAGTCCAAGAGTTTTTCTCCTCAAGAGGATAGATGGGGTGATTCAGGTGAGATCCAATGTAGATCCAACTTTCTATTCAATCGTGGGATCTGGACGGTCCGGGGGGAATTTCTCCCGAAAAGGAATCTATTGATTCTTTCCCAATTGATTGGACCGTAGGTGCGATGATTTACTTCATGTGCAAGGTCTCTTGTTCAAGTCCAATATAAATATATATATATATATATATATATATATATAATATTTGATAGGTAATCAGAGAACTATTATTAATGAAAAAATAGAAAATAGTACAAGTTGTTCATGATGATGAACAACAAGAAAAAGATAAAACAAACAGCAAAAAAGATGGAAATCAAGAAACTAATCTAAGAGAAAACATAAAATCAAAGAGACAAGAATAATCAGTAAATCCCCAACACCGAGACCACTCAAAAAGACTACGTTGGCATAAAACTTTTAACTCATCCAACGTCTTTTCAGTGTCCTCAAAGGAACGACGATTTTGTTCCAACCAAAAAATCTACATTAAGCAGCCTAGAATTAAATTCCAGATGCTCGAATTATGCTTCTCAAGCCACTGATGCCAGCAAAATAACAATCCCACCACTGATCCTGGCATAACCCAGTTTATACCAAAAGCCTGAAGCATAAAAGTCCATAAGGTATGTGTAACAGGACAACGAAGAAGAAGGTGGTCCACCGACTTCCCATCACAACAACACATACAACACCGATTTGCCAAAGGGCGACCCCTAAGCATTAGATTATCCAAAGTGAGAATCCGATCGTGAGCAATTATCCACAAAAAGAAAGTCACTCGCTTAGGAACCCTTGGTTTCCAAACACCCTTCCAAGGAAACAAAGAATCCGAAGTACCCCAAATCACATGGTAGTAAGACCGGGGGTCAAACTTACCATCTCCTTTTAGCCGCCAACAAGGAGTATCGCTCCTTTCACCCCGAGAAATACGAGATTGGATAAACTGAAAGAGAGAATAAGATGCAGCTAGCTCCCAGTCTTCAAAAGCTCTATAAAACCTTAAATCCCACACTCTAACAATACCCCCCTCCAGAGTCCACAAAACCTCAGAAATACAAGCATCCTTGGCTGATGAACACATGTAGAGCTCCAGATAGAGGTTTTTTAGGGTATTATCACCAATCCACCTATCGTGCCAGAAACAAATACGAGTGCCTTCACCCACTACAAAAGACAAATGCTTAGAGAAACTCTCCCACCCTTCATGAATGTTTCTCCGAAGACCACATCCATGAGCCCTCCTACAAATTTTAGTACTCCACCCCCCTTGACCCTCACCATATTTTGTGGAGATTACTCTCCGCCAAAGATGGGTAACTTCATGACCATACCTTCACAGTCATTTCCCTAATAAAGCTTAGTTAAACAACACCAAACTTCTTACCCCAAACCGCCCAATTCCACGAGTAAACACACCTTTTCCCAAGCCATCAAAGGGTATTTGAAACTCTCCTAAAGAAAATTCCTCTGAATACTTTCCAATCTAGTAGCCCAGCTTTAAGAATAGTAAAAAGAGATAAAAAGTACATTGGAAGACTTGAGAGAGTACTCTTCAGTAATGTGAGTCTACCACCCTTAAATAAATAGAGACTCTTCCACCCTGATATATATATGCATAAAATTTCTAAAAGATCTCATGATCGCTCTTCGAGCCTCTTTATGGATTTTAAAAATTAAAAATAAAAAAATAACACTTTAGAGAGTCAAACGCCTTCAAAGAAAAGAATAACCAAAATCCAATCCTCTTTAATGGAAACCCTGGAAACCCTAAAAAGTGTATACTAGTTTTGGATCCTGAATACCTAACGAAGTAGAAGTCCAAGAATGACATACAAAATAAAATGAAGCGATCAATTGATTACCATGATTGCCCAGATTTACAAATTCAACCGAGGATGTGGCAGAAGAAAACTTAAGGTCAGTTTGGTAGGTCGGAAAAATGGGAAGATGGAGAAGACAACAGTTTTGCACCATGTAGATTTAGCATGAGGGATTAAAAATAGTTATGAATTTCCTTTATTCAGTTAGAAGAAGAACGTGAGGAAAGAATTTGTAATTGTATAAGTGTTTTTTTTTTTTTAATAACTTGAACAGTGCTTCTATGTTTATCACAATAATATAAATCATGAAATAAAGTATTGCATCACAAATAACTTTCAATAAGCATGCTTTAAATTTATTATGAATTTTTTGTAGTTTATTGTATAAAGAAATGTTTTCATTTTTTTAGGCATAAAATTTTATTCAAAACAAACAAAACAAAAACAAAGAAGTGAAATTGTTTTTTTTATATAGGTAAAATCTCACTAACAATAATGTTGCAACAGTAATATCCATTCCCTTTTGTTAAGTAATGGTAACATTCATACTTACCAAAACATAAACAAAATAGTATACAAACACACAAGTTCTGACCCCAAGAAAATGCCAACATAAGAGAGGTTTGATTAGTCACATGGGGCAAAATGGTACCTCCATTTCATTCTTTACTTAAAGAACCATGTTTTCTCCACTTTTCCACCCAGATTTGGGCTGATGAGAGCCGGTGGGATCGGATGGATAATAATTATCCAGCCCCCTCTCTTTCCTTTGTGTTTTCACCTTTCAAGTCTACCAAACAGTAGAAAACATTAATCCCCCTCTCATTTTCTCTCCTTTCTCTTCTACACTCCCTATTCTCCCTACCAAACAGGCTTGACAGTAAAGCAGCTCTGATACAAGTTTCTCCTTGACAAGTTTCTTATCTTTCTATAGAAAGTAGTTTTTTCCCCCTATTTGACGGGAACATACACACACTACTGACATTAAAAAGCTGTAAACATTAAAAAAACCATTAAAGCTTATAATTCTTGGAGGCCATGATACCAAAGCTTCCATAAAATATAACACCAACTGTTAGCAACATCAAAGGTATTCATTAAAAAAACAAAGATCACCTAAAAACCTACTATTTTTTTAGTCAACACTCCACACATAACAGAAACAATTATTCTCGCCAAAGGTGAACTTTTCCAGTCCATGAAGCTACACCCAATCGAGTTAGGCTCAAAAAATTTGTGTAACCAATTTTAACTGGCAAATGCTACAAAAATTTACTACTCATTTGGTTTGGGGTAATCTTTTAGGATCCCAGGAATCCTCTAATGATTCCCAAGCATTCCTATGTTTAGTTGCAAACAGCTCAAGGGAATCTAGATGCCCACAAGCATCTGGATTCCCATTTTGGGGGTTTGTGTAGTCCCTTTTAAAAAGGTAGGCGTCCACATTCTCATGGCCTGGAAAATTTCAATTTTTTTTACGTGACAATTATAATCCCAATTTAATAGCATTTTGATTAGTTGTGTTAAATTACCAACACGTGGGATTTTAAATGGGAGGTAGAGTGGAAGAGATAGGGATCAAACTCAAGACATCATGCTCTGATACCGTGTTTAAATAGTTGATTGTTCCTAAAGCTTAAGCTCTTGGGATATGGGAAATTTAATCATTTAACTACATACTTCTAACAAGTTTATATATAAATTTTTCTAATAAAGTGCTTATGCTATACTTTAAATTTTTAAAAATATATATATTATGGTTATATTCACCTTTAAGGAATACTTTTTACTCTTTTTTTTTTTATCTCCTATTTGGAATTGTTTTTATCTTCTACGAAAATATATATATATGTTTGTTTGACAAGGCATGATGCCCTGAAAAAACATTAAAAAATATTAAATAATTATTTTGTTCATGTTTTTGTTGATGTAAGACTATTATTTTAGAAGAATTGACTAACACAACCTGTATACTTGAAGGCGCCTTCTTCTTTCAGTCAATAAATTTACTTATCAAAGAAAAAAAACAATAACAAAATGACCAAAAAAAAAAACCTTAATTTACTGGTCATATTATTTTTCTTATTATTCATTTATAGTGAGCCACACAAAAGTGATTGGCACTTTGACATTGTATGATAAACCTAAGGATTTGGTGAAGAATAAATAATTCCTATAGGATTCTTCAGTTGGTCCCAGATTTGGGGTTTTACACATTGTTCTTCTATTTAAGAGTTTCAAGTTTCTCTTCGATCTTCCTTTTGATATGTCTATACTTTTTTGACACTTTGTGTTCATCATTGTGGACAGTTTATTTGATCATTAATAAAGTTATATCACTTACTTATCAAAAAAATTCATATAAGATTCTTAGAAATAAACCAAACATGGGGATCTCACATTCCCAAGATCTTATCAGATTCCTAATCAACCAAACATCTCAGGCATCCAGGTTCCCAGACATCACAAACCCAATAACCTAGATGCCAAAGAGCATATTCCAGACATCCAGTTTCCTAGGCTACATTAGGGTAATAATTACACATAAAAAATGATGTTATATGCATGGTAGATGATGTTAACGAGGTCCTGCTATCACCTAAGAAAAACATTATTTTATTTTATTTTAGAAGTAAATTTGCGTAGACATCACCTAAGAAAACATAAAATCAATGAATAGGTCCATTACAACATTAAAGGGTAGATGGGGTGACAATTAAAAGGACAATCACCTTCTTGAAAGTCTTATTTTGATCTTCTTGCTTTGCTAGATCAGTACGCAACGTATCACTAAATTTCTTCTGTTCTAGACAGTCTGATGTGAGCTCCTCTAGCCTGTGTCACCAATATCATGCAAATTAAACAGATGAAAATTTATCATGTAAGAGTCAGAGAAGTAGCAGAATTGAAATAGACTATGCACCTTTTCTGCTCTAAACATATATCAACAAAATTTTCGCACAACACCTTGTGGTCAAGAAATCAGTAGACACCTCACTGTACTAAGGTATGGATTAAAAGCATCCGAGAGTAAAAGGCCACAGATTTCTTTCATAACACCAAGATGCACTCACAAGTTTTTTGAGAAATGATAAAATTATAAAGGAATTACATGTCATCTCTAGTTTTAAAAAAATTCTCACTTATTACAAGTATGGAAAAAGAATAGAAAGGATATGTAGAATATGTACATCAATAGCTAATGAAAGCAAGAACAAGAGGAAATAAGACGCAACAAAACTCAATGAGATTACGGATCACAAAAGGAGACTTAATGAATCTCCATCTAATGCTATGCTTTTATCTATAGAGTAATCCTAGCCTTCAGAAAATTTTACCAGAGTCTTCCCCAATAAACCAAACAATTGCAAAGAGCAGGACTTTCTACATCATCCTATTATCCATAATCCTAGTGCCAGCTTCCCACCCTTCTAGCACCTCCTTAAAAGAGAACAACACTGCTGCTTACTCCTGAAGGTACTAAAGGAATATACCCATATAAGGGGAAAAGGTGCAATGAGTTGTAATCAAATGATTCGCATTGTGTCTTCTATAACATGCACGGATCAAGAAGGTCAAGGAAACATGTAATCCACCATTAAGATCTTATTACCGCATGATAAATAAAATAATAAAAAAACATAAAAGTAAATTGAATTACTGAACCCACTCTAGAGGGAAGAAGATATCACCAAGGCCTACCGTAAACTCCACCTACTAAAGCAATATCAACTTCAAAAAATACAGGGGAAACTAGTCACAACATTTTTGGGGGGCAGGGGTGGTGTAGCAATGCACTTCCATTGGGGAATGAGATGAAAAACAAGGAATTTGATTTTCTTCTTTCCTAGTAGAGGAATTTTTTCTTTTTTTTAATTGAAATTTAACCAAAATGTCAAATACTCAAATATATCCTTGTCTTTTGACTTCAACTATCTATAGTCATCAGACGTTTCCCTTATTGAGTTATTCTATTTCTTTTCCTCTCATGGCTTCTTTTAGGAAATTTCCATCGGTATTTGATCAGTGCATCATTCTATAGATAGATACAATAGGAAATAAAACTTTTAATGTTGACTGAGGAGTCAATTTTGTTTTCTCTCATGCATGGTGAGTACAAATACTGAATGGACATTAAGGGTTAAGAACTGACAAATACCTCTTCTGCATATTGCTCAATTTCTGTGTCATAATGTCCTCCTTCTCCTTAGCCTTCTCAGCCTGTTACCAGCAGTATAACATTTTCAAAGACTCGAAAGCAGAAAAGATATTAGAGTATAATACAATAAACTCAAACTTAAGAATGATCAGTCATTACCTCCATTATTGAATGGTCTCTTTCAGCAAAAGCAGCTGCTACGCAGCCTTGGAAAAATTTAAGCTGCTTCTCAGCTTCCATATTCTGCAAAAGGAAAATGAAACAAATTATAACCATAAAATAAGGTCTCCATTTATGTTTATCAAACATAAGATACAATTCTGTATCGTGGGAGGTCAATTCAAAACCCAGAGGTAATATAACTATTAAAAAAAAAAAAAAAAAAAACTACTATCCATGCAGCTTCCCAAAACTAATCTCCATCTTTTCCTTGTCAAATTATGTGCAAATACTGTTACTAACAGACTTGCAGAAGCTAACAGCAAGACTAAAAGGTAGGATGGTCATGGTAGTTTAACCATCACTATCTTCTCTCAAGGCGATGTAAGAACTGATCAAGCTAGATCCTAAAAGAAGAAAGGGCAGTAGAATAAATAATTATTCAAATAAAAGTACAAAAATTTCAAGTAAAAGATGATATTCAAAAAGTTAGCAATAGTTCCAGGAAGCTTTGGATAGATATGAGTTTTGATGGAAGCTTCATATGTTAGCAAATAACACAACCCTTAAAAGGAGGAGGGGGGAGAGAGAGATACCTTTGAGACCTCTATACCATGCAGATCTGCAAGTTGGCTCTGGGGAAAGCAAAGAAAACTTATAAGTATGTAATGGGGATTAAGCAAGTTGCACACATAAAAAGAGAAAAAAAAAAAAAATATATATATATATATATATAATAATAATAACAACAACAATAACAATAAATAAAATGAAATGAAGATCTCACTTTGATTCGGTAAGCCTCTGATAGTTGCTCTTGAAGATTTATATTCTCTCTTGTGCAAGCAGCTAGCTTCTTCTTCAAGTTCTCAATCTCCTGCTCCAAGCCAGCTGTCCTAATAGGCAATTCATTTTATTACAACAATACCAGCAAGCAAGCTACAGGCACCCCCTTCTTTCCTTTCCATCCCACCCTCCCAACCAACAAAAGATGGAATGAGAGAAAGGGGAAGATAGATCATTTGGACTGAGAAGAAAAGATTATACCTTTGAAAATGCATTCGAGTAGCCACAGCAAGGTAGCTAGGTCCAGCTTGTTGCATACACAATTGTTCAATATCTTTGCGCAATTCATCACGCTCTATAAAATAAAAAATAATTCATATATTGTATCTTATGATTTATCCACTTGAGATTTTGAAAATGGCTTTGTTGAACTTAAAATTCACCCAATGAAATTAAATAAATAAGTAAACAATTATGACAAAACAGATTTGATACTGGAAAACAGAGTGATAAACTTAGAACATAATGTTCTAGGAAGAATGACTTAAAATTTGATACGTGAGGAATGAATCCTTTAACTATTTAAAAACTCAGTTTGTCTAATTGGAAAATAAAAAAATTCCACAAACAGGAAAAGAGCGCGTAGAAGATCAGGTTTCACTTTTCACACACGGGATTAGTACAATTACTTAGTTCATGAATTGGCTGATTGATGAGAATTTATATGCAGAACAAGTAGCTGTATCTCAGAGTAAAAAAGTTGAAAATAAATCCTTTTTTTATCAGGAATAGAAATCAATAAAGAACATAGTGGAACGACTACAACAAGAGGTGTACAAAGTATCTCTTGGGAAAATTGAACTCTTAAAACTCAAAAGGGCAACAAAAGCCAAAAAAAAAAAAAAGAATGACAGGCTATGCATAACCCATTACTCTTGATTTTATCAGATGGAACGTTTTCTTTGTTTACTTACACAGATCGATAGGAGTAGAAAGTACAGAAAAGCAAAGAGAAGCCTGAAGAAGTTCAAATTGAATGTTGAATTAGGTCAACATTAGACACTAGCTCAGTGATAAAACATTTTAGGACCAAGAGATGAATGCCAGAAAAGCAAAGTGTGCATACCATGTTCCAACTGTTGGATGCGAGTCACCGAGGATTCACTATCATTTAAACTCTCATCCATGTCTGAAAGAAAAGTTAGATTACAATAGTTAAACCCAATAGAAAAGATCACACAATTCAATCCTAAACAACAACAGTTGCACAAAGTAAACCAACAAAAAAATAAAAATAAAAAGTATTCTCATCCAATCCTGGTCCAAACAAACACCATACTGATTCTAAAGTAGAAATAACAGCATTTTGCCAATTGGGTATCTTTGAAATACAGTACCCTTTCAATTAAAACCCAAAAAAACAGAACACAGCCACACCAAAAAACACAAACACAACTATTTGCTAGCTTTTAAGAACAAAAAAAAAAAAAAAAAAAAAAAAAAAGGGTAAAACGATCCGTTTGTTTTGACAGAATTGGTTCCAAAAAAGTGTTCCACAAAAACTAATGTTTCTACATGGATCAAGTTTATGCCTTGATACAGACAAATATGTATTAATTTGGTAGAGTTAAATTTGTATCTTCAATTAATTTTAATCCCCATGATTGTTAACACTCTAACACCTTAAAATTAATTTTCGTTCTGCTTAGAAAATAATTATGTTAAATCAATTTCATACTTAACAAACAGCAATACATAACTAAAATTCCAGCCCCATAAAGAAAAAGAGAAGGAAAAAATTTTTGAATTATGATCAATAATACGAAAATTAACATATATAGTAGACGTAAGAAGAAGGTTACCTGAGAGAATAGAAAGGAGAGAGATACCGAACTAGAGGGGTCAAAGAGCGAACGAGAATTTGGTTTGGCTTTGCTTCTCTCTGTTTCTCATGTCTGTGCAAGAAATGAACCTCAATATTTTTCTTTTTTCTTTTTGTCCTATCGTTGTTTTTGTTTTTTTTTTTTTTTAATAATGTTTTTTTTTTATAACTTTTAATATTATATTTATAAAAAATATTAAAATACTTTCAAAAAAATTTAAGATAAACTATATATTTGATCACTATCATGTATATTATATTTCAATTTGATCTCTAACTTTTAGTTATGTCAATTTGGTTCTAATCTTTTAATATTGTATCAATTTAATTTCTGCTATTATCTTTTGAATGAAAATTGATAACGTGTCTAATGGCTAAAACAAAAAAATTAACTTTTGTTGATGTGACAATAAACTTAAATTTTATCTTGGTAATTTGTCATGTCAATAATTTTCATCTAAGATACAACAATATAAACTAAATTGACATAACATTTAAAGGTTATGTACTAAATTGACACAATTAAAAAATTAATAACTAAATTGAAATATAGTGTAAAAGTTAGAACAAGATATGTAGTTACCCAAAAATTTAAAATTTTTTTTCTTATAAAATATTTCTAAAAATACTTTTTAAACTAATATTTTTAGTACATTCGTTAATTGTTTCTTTTTTTTTTTAATTAAAGATAGAAGTCATTACACACAACATGTTACACACTTTTCTTTAATGGAAATTGTGAGTTAAAGACACAATTTCATTTGAGATCGCATCTTCAACTCACGATTTTCAATTAAAAATTGTGTATAACAAAGCGTGTATAATATATGATAAATAATAATAAAAAAATTTTTTAAAAAAAAAAGTAAACGAAGGCTTGATTTAAGAAATTTTTTTATAAATTTTTTACAAGAAAAAAAAATAACTAACTTTTTTTTTACAACTTTTTTATACTTAAAATGGTATTAAAACTTTCTCAAATGGCTCACACAAACAATATACCCTTTTATTAAACCCTTTCGTTGTTGTTCTTTTTATTTTATTTTTGTGACTGAATTGTTGTTGTTAATAATTGGATGTTAGTAAAGTAGTGCATACGTGTTCATTTAAAAAAAAAAAAAAAAAAATGTATCATTGGTTACGTGGTTGGTAGATTTTGAAACTTTTGATAAGAGCATTAGCATTGGAAAATGCTAATGCCAAATGTAAGGGTAATTTAACATTTTAAGCTCCAACATCCTCTCCATCAGAGAATGCTACTGTCAACTATTGCAAATTTTTTTGCAATAGTGCTACAGTGCAATTCTATCTTTAGAATTGCACTGTAGCACAGTTCTAAAACAAAATATATTTGTTTATTCACATATCTGACTCTCTCTGTCTCTCTCGTCACTTCTCTGTTTCTCACTCCTTTCTCTCTCCACAATGGCCTCTCTCTCTCTCATCACATCTCTCTCTCACAGTGGGTTATTCTGACGTGGGTCGTGGGTACGGCGTGGAGGTGAGACTGGGGAAGTCGAGATCGGCATGGTATGGTGGTGATTTTTGGGTTTTTTGGGTCCAGATCGGCATGGTATGATCGACGGCGTGTTTAAGCTTTTTCTAGCGTGGTTTGCTCTCAACAAGTGCAAGCAAGCCGAGTTGTACCTCTCATGGAAGTGCGAGACTAAGCGCTGGAAACGAACCTCACCGAGAAGTGCGAGACTAGGCTATTCAATGGTCTTTTTCTTGAACCTCGCCGGAAATGAAGGCTCCAGCGGAAGTTGCAGATAGAAATTTAGGATTTTTTGTTTGTGGGTTTTGTTGATTGATGCATTTTTGGTTGATCTATGAAGTTTTGAGTGTTTGAGTTGATGGGTTATTGTTGAATTTTGTTTAAATGATTTCTGGGTTTCTTGAACCTATTCAATGGTCTTTTTCTTGAACCTCGCCGGAAATGAAGGCTCCGGCGAAAGTTGCAGATAGAAGACTAGGAAAGAGGTAAAAATTAGAGAGATGTGAAAGATGGGAGAGAAAATATATAATTTTGGGATATATTATTTTATTAGATAGATATATTATTTTAATGAGCAAAATAGGAAAATAAAAGTTTGGGATGCTGAAAGTATTGTAAAATGGTATGGTATGGTATAATGATAAAATGTCTTTTTAGAATGGTAAAATATAGTAGAATTAAAATTGTGGAATGCAGATGCTCTAAGACCCGGATATTCCACCCGAAAGCAAAAGAATAAAAAAAAAATGTCAGGTTAATAGGTTATAGACTAATAGGTGTTCTTAGTAATTATGCATTTTTTTAATGAATTATTTTAAGAAAATAAGTACGGGTGGTTGTACAAGTTTCTGACACACTTTTTTAATTTTTCTCTCGGATAAATATTTAAATATACTTACATTTTTTATTGGTGACTATTGACAACTGTTTTTTTTTTTTTTAACACACTGCAATCTATTATTAATAAAACATCACAAACCAATTATATTTTGGAAAAAAGCTTATTGAATACCGCAAGAAATCTCTTCAATCCAAATTACATCATTGACGAAGCTTAGAGTTTGTCTTGCTAGAATATGGGCTAGCTTATTGCCTGATCTACGCACATGAGAAAAATTAACAACATCAATTTCAGAGCCTAAAACATGAATGCCTTCCACAATAGCAGCAACAAACGTGGGTGGTATTGAAATTCCTTTGAGAGCATTAGAAATAGTCAATGAGTCACCCTCCAACAACCCATCTCTCAGCCCCAGGTGTCTAGCCAACAACATACCTGCTTTATAGGCTTTAGCTTCAACTTCAAGCACCTGCAATGGAGCTTTAATTTTTCTACATAACACTACCATTAACCTACCTTGGAAGTCTTTTATGACTACACCAATGCCAGCCCAGTCCTTTGTGGGATGTTCTTAGTAATTATGCATTTTTTTAATGAATTATTTTAAGAAAATAAGTACGGGTGGTTGTACAAGTTTCTGACACACTTTTTTAATTTTTCTCTCGGATAAATATTTAAATATACTTACATTTTTTATTGGTGACTATTGACAACTGTTTTTTTTTTTTAACACACTGCAATCTATTATTAATAAAACATCACAAACCAATTATATTTTGGAAAAAAGCTTATTGAATACCGCAAGAAATCTCTTCAATCCAAATTACATCATTGACGAAGCTTAGAGTTTGTCTTGCTAGAATATGGGCTAGCTTATTGCCTGATCTACGCACATGAGAAAAATTAACAACATCAATTTCAGAGCCTAAAACATGAATGCCTTCCACAATAGCAGCAACAAACGTGGGTGGTATTGAAATTCCTTTGAGAGCATTAGAAATAGTCAATGAGTCACCCTCCAACAACCCATCTCTCAGCCCCAGGTGTCTAGCCAACAACATACCTGCTTTATAGGCTTTAGCTTCAACTTCAAGCACCTGCAATGGAGCTTTAATTTTTCTACATAACACTACCATTAACCTACCTTGGAAGTCTTTTATGACTACACCAATGCCAGCCCAGTCCTTTGTGGGATAAAGAGTACCATCCACATTTATTTTAAAAGAACCCAATGATGGAGGCAGCCAAGCTAATTGCATCTGAGTTTTAACTAAGTGCAGAAACCGATTAAAAGCAGCACCACTATTTGATTCAATCACAGACCAATACTCCTGGAGATAAGTTGCTGCCCAAAGTTCCATAGCCGAACCAGTTTTACGTTCACCCCTATAAAGGATTTCATTCCTACTACTCCATAATGCCTAAGCAATCATAACCAATCTTGAGCATTTCTCCTCTCCTGCTACATTAGTCATCGTCTCAAACCATAACAAATCCTGAAATGAATCAATATGGACATCTAAAGGCAACAAATATATTTTCGAAGCAGCCCAAGCTTCTTGTGCTTTCAGACAACCCCAAAAAATATGTCCATTCATCTCAGCCTTTTCCTTACAGCACATACACATGTCTTCATCAATTACGTTACGCCTCCTTAATTTAACTTTGGTCCGTAAAGTGTCACGACAAGCACGCCAACAAAAATGGCGCACTTTATGAGGAATGGGCAAAGACCAAAGTTTCTTCCAAAACTTCCTCAACAAACTACCATCAAAAGTGGTTCCACAGTTTGTAGATTTAAGCAAACGTGCTACTAATTTATACGCACTCTTCACAATTAAATTTCCATTTATGTTTCAGCCTAAACAATTTTGTCTACTGGTAAAGTAGCACTCAAAGGAATACTTTTGATTAATTCAACTTCATGAGCAACAAAAAAGCTATCAATTACCTTAGATTTCCACTTGGCTATAAATGAATCTATCAAATCAGCAACCTTCGTATCAACACTCAAAAACATCCTTGGAGAAATTACACTATGAGATGAACCCCAAGGCAGCCACTTATCTTGCCAAACCTTGATATTTGCTCCATTGCCAACTCTCCATCTTAAACCTTCAATGACCAATCTTTGGGGAGAAATCAAACTCCTCCATGTATAAGAAGGATTGTGTCCAATCGAAGCATGAATAAAGTCACCTGTTGGGAAATATTTATCCTTAAGGACCCTATAAAGAAGAGAATTACCACCCATTTGGAGATGCCACCCCTGTTTCGCAAGCAAAGCCTTATTAAACTATTTTAAATTCGTAAAACCCATTCCACCATCACATTTAGGCTCACGCATTTTCTCCCAACTAAGCCATGCAATTTTATTTTCCTCTTTTTGAACCCACCAAAAATTCGTAATCATCCCCATCAGATCATCACAAAGTGAATCTGGAATTTTAACAACTCACAGTGTAAGTTGAAATTGCTTGAGCCACAGCTTTTATTAAAACTTCTTTCCCTACCTTGGAGAGCAATTTTTCCCTCCAACCTCCTAGCACTTTTCCCAATTTCTCCTTAATAGAATTAAAGGTAGTTCTTTTATTTCTCCCTACCAGAGAAGGTAATCCAAGATACTTCTCATGTTGCTTAATTATTTGGGCTCCAAACCTATTCTTTATCTCTTCTTGAACTTCCCTTAAAGTGTTGCCACTAAAAAACAAAGATCTTTTAGCACGGTTTAATTGTTAACCAGAAGCTTTCTCATACATAGCAAGCAATCTTTGTAGTTCATCACACTCCTTTAACATCACCTTGCAAAAAATCAAACTATCATCTGCAAAAAACAAATAAGACAATCTTGGACCACCTCTACAGATTTTTACTCCCTCCATTTGATCACTATCCACTACTGATTGAATCAAAGCAGACAAACCTTTTGCACACAAAAGGTAAGGTGACAAAGGGTCTCCTTGACGAATCTCCCTTGATGGAATAATGCGTCCCCTCGGTGCCCTATTAATTTTAATTGTATAAGTAACCATAGAAACACATCTCATGATCAAACCCCTCATCCAGTCAGCAAAGCCCAATTTCTCCATAACTTTGTCAAGCTAAACCCACTCTACCCTATCATAAGCTTTACTCATATCTAATTTAAGAGCCATCTCTCCAACCTTACCCCCTTTTTTTGGCTAATATGATGCATGGTTTCAAAAGCCACCAAGACATTATCAGTAATCAACCTCCCATGGACAAAAGCACTCTATGTATCACTAATAATTGAAGGTAAAAACCATTTCAACCTATTTGCAATAGCTTTTAAAGCAATCTTGTACACTACATTACATAAACTAACAGACATATAATCTGTTATCTTCTTTGGCTCTTTAATTTTTGGGACAGGAGTTATGTGGGTTTCATTAAAGTTGGGTAGAGAAATACCAAAGTTTAGAAAATTAAGTACCGTTTTGGTGACCACCGCACTATTAGTGCTCCAAAAGTGTTGAAAAAAAGAGGAGGCATCCCATCAGGTCTCGGTGCCTTAAGTGAATACATTTGCTTCAAAACTACATTCACTTCACAGTCCACAAAAGGTCGAATCAGCCATTCATTCGTTGCATAAGTCACCTTAGGTTGAACAGCCAAAAGCAAGTTAGAAGAATCCATCGGATTACTGGTAGAGAAAAGATCCCCAAAATACCCAATTGTTATCTCCTCCATTTTATCCTTTTCAACCTACCATACCCATCATTATCTAGCAACCCTCCATTAAATTCTTTCTATGTTTAGTTGAAGCCTTAGCATGAAAGAAAGCTTTATTCCTACCACCATTTTGGAACCAATTAATCATTGATTGTTGTCTCCACATGTCATCCTCTCTATCCAACCAGCAATTCAGTTCAATTCGAGTATGTCTCAATGCTTCCACTACTTTCTTGGATGTGGACTACAACTCTAACCATTCTAATTTGGTTTGAAGCTCCATAATGGTTCTTCCCACATGGCCAAATTCCGTAGCATTCCAAGTAGACAAGTCAACTTTGCACCTCTCCAAACAATTGTGAAGAACCCAATCTAACTCTATCAATTGACCACTTTCCCATGCATCCTTGACAACCTTTTCACACCCCAAGTCCTTCAACCACATTGAATCAAACCAAAAAAAAAAAAATTGTGTCTCCTTTTCTTCCATTGTTGAAACAAATGAAGTGATAGTAAGGAGTGATCCGAAACTGAAGAAGATAAATGGTACAGCTTAGCTGTTGGATAAAGAGACATCCATTCCAAAGCAGCCAGAGCCTTATACAATCTTTCTCGTATTTGAATCCCACTAATTGTTTGATATAGCCAAGTGAACTTAAATCCAATGAAACCCAAATCACACAATCCACAATGATCAATAGTAGATACAAAATCTGCCATTTGTTTTCTTGAACGAATACTTTCACCTTCCTTTTTCGAAAGACCCATAATCTCATTAAAATTACCAATAACCAGCCATGGTAAAGAAGACGTGCATTTTAAATGCTTCAATTTTGCCCAAGATTCATGCCTTTTAACTGTATCCGAATAATCGTAGAAACCCGTAAAATGCCACCAACCAACTTCCCCACCATTCACCCATGCATCTATATGATCTTGAGAAAAAGTCTTTACATCTACCCTTAACTCTTCTTTCCACAACAAAATAAGACCACCACTATTTCCAATACTAGGAACCACAACACAATTCTTCATTTTGCATTTTTTCTTAATCAAATCCAACCAATATTTTTTCAGCTTTGTCTCCATAAGAAAGAAAATAATGGGCTCTTCTTTATTCACTACCTTTGCCAAGGCATTAACTGTTCAAAGGTTCCCAAGCCTTCGACAGTTCCAACTTAAAAGACTCATTGTGCTTAATGGGGTTACTGAGCAACCTCTGCCATTAGAGTAGTGGAACATACCTCAAGCTTCTTCCCCTTTTCCCCTTCAAGAGAATAATCCTCCTTTCTGTTTATATCAGCAATTTTTCTCTTCTCACCAAGGTTAGGATCTGCTATTGTCTTCTTTGCAGAAATTTCTTTTTTATTAGCAATGTGTTTCCATGTTTTTTTGGGAGTACGGGTTGCCTATGAAGCGTTTCTCGAATAAACAGGACTTGTGTTTTTGGTATTCAACAATTCTCCTTGTGGATATTTCCTAGGCCTTCCACGTGTGCTCTTCGTTTATTTGGGAGTAGAGTTTCGGCCAACATTAAATTCCTCAATTCAGATTGCTACCAAAGAGTCCACATCATATCTGACTTACTCCTTACTTAATCCTTGACTTTATTTTGACACGTTAATGCATGACTTGGCATGAGAAAAAATAGGAGCAATGGCTGAAACAACACCAGGTTTATCGGTTTTCAAGTTTAAAAGAATTGGAGAGGAGTTAATCGCATGATCTAAAATTTGTAACTGCTCCTCAAAATTTGGAACCACCCTTGCATCGTCCTTCATTGCCTATAGCGTCTCTGATTGCTTCATTGAGGAAGAAACATATTCATCATCATCCATAATCCCATCCTCACACTGAGGCAGCAAGCTATTCTCGTTTGTAGCACGGGAATTAAAAGAAATGATTTTGTTGTCAAAGCCTTGATTCAATCCTGGAAAACCATGAGAAGCCCGAGCATCTGAAGAGGCCATCACACTAGCAACAGCACCAGCAACACCATGGTTCACATCTTCATATCCTTTAACTTCAACAAAAGACTTTTTTCCCGGATTGAAAAGAGGAGCTCTGATCCACAGACCAAATTGTTGTTCGTCTACAGTTAGAGTACCCTTGCTTCGCAGCCAAAGAAAACAGTCTTTATCATCATGAGAAACAGACTCACACCAATAACAAATATTCAGCAACCTTTCATACATAAAAGCAGCTCAACTTTCATTATCCTTATTCCAATAAATCTTCCATCCCCTACATAAAGGCTTTGAGACATCAACAACCACTGTCACTCTCATGAAGTTCAGCCCCAACATTTCTCCCAAATCTTTTGGTTTAATTACAAGTCTAATAGTCTCACTAATATTGAAAGCCGTTTCAACAATTTGGAGGGGAAAAGGTAAATTATGAATTTGTACCCAAAAGGTTGTTGTTTTAAAACCTAACATGTGAATAGGAGCATAACCCTCAAATTTTTCAAAGACAACAAGATGTTCGTCAAAATCCCACAGTTCACCTTGAATAACTCTTTCTGCATCAACTTCCAAATCAAAAGCAAACAGCAGAATGTTTTCACCACTCATAGTGACATTGAACCCTCCTTTTGTGTGCTATAAAGGTCTAAAGGTTTTTGCAACAACCTCAACATTTAATGATTTATGGGTAAAAAATTTCCCTGCAAGGATAAAATCCCTCTTCTTTCTATCAATTCTCAGTGCAACCCGATTTTCTTCAAACTTTGACAAAGATAACTTCTTCTAGTGAGTTGATAATTCCGCCATTAAAACAAGTAAAGTAGGCAAAAGAACAAATACTAACTGACATGACTTGAAACAAAACAAAAGTAGGCAAAATACAAATTGACACAATTTGAAACAAACAAATCTCCAAGCAAAAAAATATAGTTAAGAACCCAGCTTCCTTCTCAAAGAGAAGGGAAACCATATACTACACGAAAGAGAAGCATAATTGCCATTAGAGAAGCTAAACTGCTCTTACTTGAGAACTACCTCTAACTACTGTATTGTTAAGTGTTAACAAACAATCGTATAGAATCCAACTATGTGTGCGTTTGGATCGGGCATTTTACCCAATCCTTGCGTTCTGCGTTTTGTCTGTAGGTCTATGGGTACTGTTTACGAACCCACAAAAGTTATCCAAATATATATTTTAATATAAATTCGGGTCCCACAGCACTATTCACACATTTACAAAATATTTTGCTACAATGTTTTCAATAATAAATTTTCAGTTTTCAGTTTTCAACAAATAAGCAATATCCAAACACACTCATATATTTATTTATTTTGAATTAAACTATATCTTGATTTATTTGTGAATGTCTGTGGAATTGTTCATTGTGCTCCAAATTAATGTTGAATGGAAATGGTTATCATTTCAAGTTCTTTGAAGGTGTCTTATTAGGACATAGATATTGTCATTTTGTAGCTATCTCTAAAAATTTGTTCAAGAAAAAGATGTTATTCACTATTTTAAATATAGTTTTCCTCCAAACCAATTTAGAAGAATCTCCTTCAATTCATTAAGGCTGTGTTTGGTTTTGGGTGTAAATGAAATTTGAAAAATATTTTACACCCTAACATGTGTTTGAATGCGCGTGTAAAATACAGTCGAGCTAAAAATTATTTCCTTTGACTGTAAAATATAGCCCCTTCACTCATAAATTCATTTACAGATCCCATTTACCTTTAAAACCCATTTTTCAAACTCTCAAACCTGAAGAGAGAGAGAGAAAGCTAGAAGGGAAAGCCATAAACTACAACCACCCAACCCTGAATTTAGTTAGATCACGCTGCCCCATTTTGCTCCATGCATCACTCACAAGTCACACCAAGCCCAAGCTGAAGCATGGAGAGATTGGCCGCACACAAAGCCCAAATCATTGTCCTCGACCCACAGCCCTGCTATCGTGCATGCAAGCACCACGATTTAGGTCAGATCATCTCCTCATGATCTCGTTGCCACCACCCATGACCAATCTTGTCGCCACCGCCTCTAGATCGGCCCACCCATGACCGATTGCCTCTGTCTCTTTCTCAATCTACCTCTCTTTTTTCATCAATCGCTCACTCTTTCTTCCTCCCTCTCTTAGTGTGATCGAGGATGACGATGTTTAATGAATGGTTTTGTTTTGAGCTTTGTTTCTTTAAGTTTATGTTTTGAAATTTTCTAATATAAAATTTGTTTGGAAGCTAAGAAAATGTGAGAAAATGTGAAAAACTAGTAGAAAAATAGCATTTTCAGAATGCAATCAAACACCTAAAAACATTTTCCAAAAGCAATTTTCAAAATGCTACCAAACACTTGAAATATTTTCCTTTCCCAAAAATATTTTAACCTGAAAATATTTTACACTCAAAAAATACTTTACATGTTGCCAAATGCAACTTAAGTGACAACTGATAAAAACCATTTAAAAGTATCATTTAAACAAGTTGCATAAAGTACACATAAATGGTTTTATTAATTAACATGTAGTTGTAGATACTGCATTTTGTTCCCCTTACAACTCCGACCCTCGTTCACCAATGATACTCGAACTCTAAGGTCCAATGTCAATTTAAAGCCCAATCAAATATTAAGTTGACTTGAGGAGTGTTAAAATGGAAAATATAACATTTTGAATGAGCAAAAATCTATTTTTAGAAATAAAATGACCAAAGTAGACCTCGGCCTGCGTACGCGAGCTAAAGCATGCGTACGCAGGCACATTCCTACATATGCAACTAGGGTTTTAGAAGCATAAGAAAGACAAATTTTTTGCAATAATGACTGAGGTTTGGAATGAATCTCATATCGTTTGGGAGTCGTTCCAAACCAAACCTAAGATTCACTAGAAAATAGTGAATCAAAAGGGAGTTTTTCACAAAACACTTTCAAGTCTCTTTTTATTTGATTGAAACTTTTACTGGTCCCTATCCTTTGAGTTTAAAATTACTAATCACTATTCATTTAATTGTGGTAGGTTTTACTGAAGGGAACAGTAAAAAATCAAGCCTAAGAACTTTTACTTTAAAGTATGTTTTAAAAACTTTTCTTTTTCTTTTCTACCTTAATCTCTGTTTTAATCTATTTCTTTTACTTAGTTTATGTTTATATTTGTTTTTTTTTTCTTCAAGCATGATAGATTGCTAGATTTTACGTTTTTGGTTTCTGCTCTGTTTTTGTGTTGATTAGGGTTTCTGGGTAAGGATCTATGCACGCATGATTTAGCCTATGCATACAAGTTAAACTCATGAGTACATAGACCTATTCTAGCATGCTTGATGTCGTTACCCAGAAAACCCTAATTCTTTGTTTGTTTTGTTCTGCCTTCACATGTTTGTTTGCATAGCCTTTTTTTCACATGGTTTTAACCCCCATAAAAATGTTTGCTTACCTTTTTAACATGTTGGTTGTTATCACATGCTTGGATTAGGGTTTAGGTTAGGGTTTTCTTAGTTTTAATACTATGCCATTTACTCATATGTTCATGCATTGATACCATAGGTGCTGTGTCGTTAAGAGGTAAGTAAATGATAAGTCATGCATTAACAATGTTCATGCATTTGTGTTAGGGTTTTTAGATGTATGATTAGGGTTTCTAATATGTTAACATTTCGTTTTTGATATGTTTTGTTTGATGATATGCTTATTACCATGTTTAAGTTGATGTTTTGTTTTAGATGAATGCTAGGGTTTTCTTTTATATGTTTGGCACCATTTTGATTGGATAGATGGATAAGTACGTGTTTAAGGTTAAAGATGCCACTATTAGTGTGTGCGTGAGTCTAGAATACAAGTATTTAAATGGTTT